>CM064865.1:16297359-16949751 GCA_032719365.1 Prinsepia uniflora | reverse complement strand
GGACTAACAGACATCCTAACAGGAGATTCCAAGTGTGTTCATGTTCTGGGGTAATGAAAAATCACAAATTTGTGTTCATTGCTGAAATTATGATGAATAATCAAGAATTTCTTCATATGGTATACCTGCCATCTAAATTAGGTTTATGACTTCAAATTTTAGTTGAAAGATGTTCAATTTTCATTCAATTTCTGGGATTGTGTGGAAGTTTATGATAATTGGGTCTGTTTAAATAAAGGGAAGCAATTGTAGGTTTGGGGAATGGTTTGATCCTGCAATATGTCATCGGTGCAAGGCAATCATACTTGAATTTTTTACGAAAACTGGTAAATTGGAAGTGGATTTGAAGAATAGTAGAGTTAGGACAAGGAAGATATGGGTTTCCCTAATTGTAGCCTGTATTGTAGCAATCTTTAAGGAGACTGAAGTTTAGGGCTTAAGGAATTCCTAACAATCCAATTTTGTAATAGATGCTAAGAACTAAGTTGTAATGGCAATGTAATTTGGCATGTAATCTATGGATTGTTCTAGAAAATTGGGGCAATCAATCTGTTTCATGGTGTAAAGAGTAACAAGTGGCACATTAGTGATACATTTAAACACCAATTTGGAAGTACAGGGTGCAAAATGACACACCAACATGGTAGTACAAGGTGTAAAATGACACAGCAGTGCGATTATAGGGTGCATTGAACATCTTTTAACTAAGCCTGAAATATGTAAGGAAGAGAAGAATTTGAAAGTGAAAACATAATTCATTACACAAAACACAACAATTGAAGTAGATGAGATATAATAGCATTGTCAACTGTTGCTTTGTATGTTATAGGGTGCAATTAAACACAAAAACGCTAGTACAGGGTGCAAAGTGGCACATAAGTGAGAGTACAAGGTGCACCTAACACTCAAAACTAGCATGCACCAACCAGCATGCACCTAACATCGTACATATAACCTAACAGAATACACCAAACTAATCTCAACTACAAAACCCTAAGCTAAGCATTGTCGATGCTACTTTTTCCTCCTTATTGGAGATTTAAACCTGAGTTTCTTAGAAGGAGAGGCTTGAGTCAATGGAGGAGGATTTGGTGTAGGATGTGTTGTGTTTGAGGAGATCTAGTGATTTGAGACAAGTCTGGCACATCTAGAGGTGGTTGCGCTTGAGCCTGGAGTTGGGGTAAGGGTTTCGATTGGGGGCTGGGGTTCTGATTGGGACTGGGGTTCTGTTTGGGGTTGGGTTCTATTTGGGGCTGGAGCTAGGATCCTTCTAGCTGAGTTGCACTTATTCTACTTGCCTTGGCTTGTGCCCTCCTTACTTTAGCGTTAATTCTTTTCCTTCTCAAGTTTCCAGCCTTGTCTGTTATAGGCTTCTGTGAAATTAAAACAAACAATAAACAAGAAAACAAACAAGCATCCAAATGAGGTAAATAAGCATTCTTAACTAAAGTGATTTATACCTTACATTTTTTAAGCATATGCCCCTGACCACAATTGTTGCATTACATCTCAATGTGGAGCCTTCCACGATGTGTTGGAATTTGAGGAAGGTCTGTCTCACTTGTAGACTTCAAGGACTGCCATTGGTCTTCACTTGTCAATGGCTCAATGATATTTTCATAGCATCTCATGTAAGCCTTTTTGTTGTAGCATTCATGTAGATAAGCTTCTGGTTTTCCATGCATTCTGATTATTGCTACACAAATTACAAAGGGGCATGGGATTCCAGATAGGTCCCATTGTCTACATGAACATTGCTTGGATTTCAACTCCACTCTAAACTGCCTCCCACTTTGATGAATGACTTCGAATACTTTATTCCATGCATGCCTTGTAACATACCACTGACCCTCTTTTTGTTTCTTCTCCAAAATTTGTCTTATCCATGAAGAATATTTGATGACACTACACTATCCCTAGAAAAGTGATGTGTAATTCTAGTGAGTCATGAGTTTAGATTAGGAATAAGATTCTCCCCTCTTAAACGTGATGCTACAAATTGTAGGGTGAACACAAACATCGAGGTGATCCGTCAAACAATTGTATCAACAATTATACACAAATAAGGTAGCTATGTTTATAAGCATAAATTGAGTTCACGAAGCGCAATTATCCAACAAATCCAGGCATACATAACAATCATAATCAAGAGCTAGAAATCTAAGTAAGAACTAACATGGCTAAGGCTTCAAGTACCCCTAGCCCTAATTACACTACTCAAACATTATTGAATAAAACAAGGACATAATTAAAAGGTGCATAAACATAAATAAAGCAAGAAATAATTAAAGGACAATGAATAAAAGAGATGAAGGAAGACTCCCTCAAGGTAGACGTGCTGAAATTAAGATGCTTGAATTGTAAAGAGTGCTTGAATTAATATTACAAAACTCTAAACTAAGGACATGAATTGAAGTACGAATTTTGACAGAGTTTTGGGGACCTTCAAGAGGTAAATTCGGCCCCCTTTCCATAAACCCTAATACCTCCCTTTATATGAGAATAATTAACCCTCTTAAAAGTTGGCTTCCTAAATAATTAAGAAATCTAATTAAAACCTCTCGTACAAGTAAAAGAATTGAAAATAAAAATATAAAAGGAAGTAGGACTAAAATTCTTATACAATATGGAGATTAAGTGTGAAAGGAATTTAGAATTATCCTAAAAAAAGGCCTAAAACTCCGAATTAAACCTTCAGGATCAATTTCGGTGGTTGGGGCGGTCAAAGCCGCAATCAATGTCTGGTCAACCCGCAACTGCTATGCTTGGAGGTTTTGGTGGAAGGCCACCGAATCAGGAAGAAGCGCATCAGCATGCGCGCGTTGAAGGGTCAAGGGGCATATTTGGTAGGTGTGCACCGAATGGGAGGCAGCGCTACAGTGCATGCTCAAGGACCCTTGATGCTGATTTTGGTGGATGGCCACCGAATTCTTGTGCCGTTTTCTTTCCTTCATAACTTATTCGTTTCAACTCCGATTTAGGTGATTCTTTCGCCCAAATTCTCGTAATTCCAAAATCTATTATCTACACATTTCTCACAATATATATTATTTTCTCCAATTGTATAGAACAAAATATTAACAAAATATAAGTAAAAGAGTATTAAATCATGGATAAAACATGCATAAATTATGACCTATCAAATACCCCAAAACCTACATTTTGCTAGTCCTCGAGCAAAACACAAAAATTCAAAAATAAAAAACAGAAAAAGACTCAATTTTAGTTAAGATAGAACATTTAAACCCCTAGGTTCACCTAGTTGGAGAATTTTTGTCTCCTGAGGGTTATAGCAGCACGATACCCACAAACGTTTTACTTAACACAAAGAATGCTAGAAATCATGCATCAACAAGTTAATAAGAACCAAGAACTGAAAACAAACTCACAAAAACCAAGGAATATTCCATAACAGTGAGCTCAAGGTATCGAGTGTTTAAACCAATATCTCAAATGAACAAACTAGAAAACAACGTCATCTAAACACCTTAGAAAGATTTTGCCTCGACTCTAATCCTCACAAGGCATCACTTAATAAACACACGAATCCTAAGGCATTCACTCAACAAGCATATGTGATGAGTTTATGTCAGGACCTACCCCTAATCCCCCGGGATTAAGGGCTAAATCCTGCTCCCGTCTAACTTACGCATGACAGAAGGCTAAACTGACGTCCAACCTCAATGTGACGCGTAAGTCGGACAAGGGATTCTCAATTCAACCATCCTAAAAGTAACCGGACTTCCCAGAGTGCACCGAACTACTGTGGGTCGCGGAGGTGATGTCTCCGTCTCTCTCGACCAACAGCCCGTACCGCAACAACCTGGAGGGTATCAAAAACACGAAAAGACTGTGAGTGGAAAAAATAAAGTATAAGTTCAAAAAGATTTTAATAAAATAAGTACATTTATACCCTCCATTTAAAAAGCAATGCATGCATATCAAATCCAAGTCATGAAATCACTCATATCAAAAACCATCCAAGAAAAACCATTTGAAAACCCGTATCAAAACCGTTATTCAAATCCAGGCCTCAGCCTCAAATCACAAATCAATCTCAAATCCTGGAACTCAATCCCAAAACTCGTCAAATCCACTTCATCCGGGCCACTGCCCAAAACATCAGAAAACCAGTGAAAAACCAGTGAAAATATCAATCATACAAGTTTACTGGATCTCAAGTGCGCCCGAGTCTTTAAACTCAAAACACAATGCGCAAATAACCAGGCCTTCCCGAGATATCAACGAGTCTTTAAACTCAAAACACAATCACATGCCTCGGGGGGTATCACAATCACCGAGTTTTTAAACTCAAAACATTTACCGAGTCTTTAAACTAAAAACATATCAATCCAGGGCCCTCCCCCCGTCAATCAATCCAAGTCTTTAAACTCAAAACCAGATCCAGTGGGGTTTTCTCTTTTTCCGGGTCTTTAAACCCAAAACCATTTTTCATTCAATCAGTGAAAACCATAGAAAATCCTCATCTGAATTCGTAACAATGATTCTGTAAGCCGGCATCCGGAACCACTGTCCCGAACCCAAATCCAGACTTCCTTTCCAAAACTCAAAACCGAAATCTCAATCTCATGAACAAGGCTCCAAGCCCGAAATCACTTTTTCGAAATCCTTTTTAAATCATTGAAATCAAATCATATTTCAAATCCCGAAATCAAATCCTTAAAACCATCGTAAAATCACAAGATCGTTCGAAATCTCGTTAAACGTGAAATTCTGTAAAATACCTCGAAAAAACGTGCAAAAACGTAAACCATCAAGATCATAAAGCAAATCATAGAATCACGTATGAAAACATATTAAAACATATATGCATGCATCATAAGTTTGAAAGAAAAGTCCACTCACAAACCATTCCGACGTCGCCTCGATACGCGCGCACTTACGCCGTTCCCGACCATTCCGCTATCCTCGGCTTTCCCGAACCTGTCCAAATCCCATACGAAGGTCACTAACTACTTCACAAAGCTTATACTCAAGCCCCGTAATTTTCCCAAATTTTTAACTATTTTTAACCGAGGCCTAAAACATTTGGACATCCCGAAAACTATCGAAACGATGTCCGATTGACTCGATACTAGCGTCAAAATGTTCGTTACATCGAATACTTTAAAAGTCATGTTGGAACCATCCTTGAAAAATGTGACACGCGCCCACACGCGCTGCCCAAAGGGGCTGCGCGTAGGATCCACGCGCCGTCTACTGTTCATCTTCAACCTCCGTTAAACCCGGTCTGAACTGGTTCGGTCCAGCCGGTTCAACTGGACCAGCGCACATAGTTTTTGTCCATTTCTTAACTATTTTCAATCCTTTTAAGTCTAGTGCCATCGTCCCATTCTAACTGATCGATCTAACTACTCAAATTTGACAATTAGGACGTAAAACTCACCTGTCCCCTGCAAAATCGAACTATGTTCTGCAACCGTTTCCTTCATCCTTGCCCGACCTCCTCGAGCCTCCACTTTGGTCCTAATCAACTCGTTTACCTTCAATTAGCAGGTTCCAATTAATAGCAGTCATCTTCAAGGCCTAAAACTCCATAACCAAGTTTTATGCTCAAGCTTACCATGTCGGTTCGCCGGCCACCAGTCCACGTCAGCTCAATCCAGGGCCACCAATTGACTTGTATCACCTTCCCTTCACATTTCCTTCAGACAGGACGAGTACTTTGGGTCGTATAGAAACGGTTCAGTCCTGGTTCCTCACGATATTCAATTCCTCTGTTTTGTTTCCTCACGGGTTAGGGCCACCCAATCACGGGCACCACGATGGTGGCACCACCCTACCACCACCTTATCTCTCTGTTTACTCAAACGCACCTACAAGCCCAAATGAATCCGCACTTCACACACACACACGATTGCTCTGTCTCTGTTTTTCAGTCTCTCTCTTTTTCTCATTTACTCGACAAACCCAACAATTTAAATGTTGGTTAACCGTGAGAGAAAAGGCTGGAAGCCACTAGACAAGGGCCATGTGTCACACACCCTGTGGACCACTCTCCAAATATCCAATTAATTTATCCCATGTGTTCTTATCCGGTTTGCACAAAATCCAAGGTGTAAAAAGACTAAAATGCCCATAAAGGTTCAAATTACGATTTTACCCTTCACTTTCTAGACCCATATCTTAACCGTCCGACGTCCGATGATGACGTGCCTCCTGTCGTTGTACTCAGGACTTCGAGACCTATCTAATGGTCCTCGATTTTCATGAAGAATACTTGTCGTGCAAAAAGTCAACAAATTCCCCCCTTTCTAACTAAATTACGAAAATACCCTCAACCTTCCGAACATCATAACTTCCTCCTCGGATGTCGAAATCAGGCGTGCCATCTGTCTACGGACTCGTGACGTCCCGAGCTACGTCACCGTCATCGGTCAATGTCCAATTGACCGTCCGAACTAAAAGTCAACATTTTGCCCATTCCAAGGGCAAAAATCGTCATTCTGTGCCGTCCGTCCGAAATTATCCAACTAATCACCAATTACCTTCGCTAATCCGTCATTAACCACTAATCTAATCCCGACTTCCGGGACTGGTCGTTACAGTTTATATAAAGACAATCAAGTTAATCACATATGAATTTCAATGAAGAACAACACTTAATATGTAAATATGATCTCAAGAAGAAATTGAAGTTCAAGAACGGAGATACGTACCTTAAGCCTTTGCATAACCATTCACAAGATCAATAGGTCTTCATTCAAGGGTTGTAATGGGGCTAGGTTCTTGGATTTAGAAAGAAAAGTTGGAATTCAAAGAACCTAAACCCATCAAGGCATGAGAAGTCATGATTTGGACCCTGAGTCTAGATGAAACTGTGCTTAAGCTCACAAAAATGCTCTAATTGAGGTACTTGGCTCACTTGACTCAACTCAAAGTTCATTGCTTTCTTTTCTTTTCTTTTTCTTCTAATCGATTTTTTTTTTCTTTTATTTTCTTGTATTTTCTTTTCACTAATGAACTTGATATATTTTTTTTTATAGATGAGCTGAGCCAAGATCATGCAATAACTTCCTCACTCTACAACTACATGAACAATCTTTTCCATTCAAGCATGCTTCCATCACATAAGTATAAGTAGCACCAAACATCAACATATTTCCTTCTCACCATGAATCTCATTTGATGCGACCTTGAAACAAGTTTAGATTATAGGGTGTAGCCCTTATGAACGGTTCAAAACTTGGTTAGGTCATATTGTAGGTGAAGAACAAAACGGCTAAGTGTTTGGCTTCAAAGGGGCTTAGGGAGCATGCAATGTGGACGGGGAAAAGAATGGTCTTTAGGAGCTAAAACACACATAGCCTATATCACATCTCATAAACAATTACACATTAAATCAAGAGCATACAATAGATATGATTCTTTAAACATCAATGCAAATAGAAAGAGATCATGCAATTAAGAACAAAGTGATGAGTGTTTAAGAGTAGAAACAAGTAGATCACTCAGAAAGAAAGGCAATCAATTAAGCTCAAAGATCTCACAATGGTAGTCTCCACTAATTTTCTAAGAATGCTCAAATTCAATTCGTTTGGTTGTTTGATCACTTGATTATGGTATCGTGAAGTGCAAGTGTGAGTTCAATGGCAATGGTAATGGCAATGATTCTTAGCAAGCACAAGTAATTCCATGTTTTATACATTCATATTAACTTGTCTAAGCATAAAAACTAGCATCACACAACAAAAAACATCAAAGAAAGCAAAACAGAGAATAAAAAACAGCAAGGAAATAAGAGCAGAAAATAAAAAACAGCAAGGAAATCAAAACAAAAACTGAGTTGTGTACCCCTAAACTTAAGTAAAATACCCCCAAACCTAAATGAAACATTGTCCTCAATGTTTTGAGCATAAAAGGAAGACAAAGTCATGAGTTAGAAGGTGAAAAACAACCATAAGAAAAAGGGAACAAACCAGGACTAGTTTGCCTCCTAGAAGCGTGATTTAACGTCTAGGTGAGACGAGGATAGCCACTCACGGGCCACGGGGCACTCGAGGGACTCCAAACTTGGCCCTCCTTTAGTGGTATTTTGCCTGCAGCATAAATTAATTGATTAGTTTGACAAGCAGAAATCCACTTCCTTGACTTTAACATTTCAGGGAACAAATACAACAAAGATTTGAAAGTAAGCAAGAAGTGCTTGATCCCAATAGACAAATAAGCATAATGATCAAGGTGGATGTGGGGGGCCATGTAGGGGCCTTGGGATCCTTGGGCCGTGTCCTTGTACCTTTCTTGGAACTGAATGTCTCAAAGGGGCATACCACCATCTTGATACTTCCTTTGTCTTGCCTCCTACAAGGATCATTAAACCTGCACAAACCATTAGGCACAACATCAAATTTCTCACCAAAACACCTAATTTGAGTAAGGAACTTAAATGGTGAAGATAAGGATAAGGAAGGCCCTGGAAAAGTAAGGATAAGAGGTGCTTGAGGAGTTGAGGCAGCAAGGATAGGTGCTGGAATTTCAAGGACCTCAAGGATAGGTGCTGGAATTCCAGGGACCTCAAGGATAGGTGCTGGAATTTCACGGACCTCGGCCAAAACTTGGTGTAATGCTTGTGAGTTTGGTTATATTTCATGAACATCAAGAGTATGACCCGAGGTGCATTCATTAGTGCTATGTGTGGGTGGCAATGGGACATACACATCATTATCCTCATCGTCCCAATCAGGTTCCCAACGAAGTTTCAATCGAAGGTGCTCTAGTTCTTTGTCCTCTAAGAGGACTTCTCGGAGTGTTCTTTGAGATCGGGCCTCTGTTAGTGCATCCCGAACTGTTTTTTGAGGTCGGGCAGGCCTAGGATTTAGAGGAGGAGGGGTCCAAGTGTATGGTACTGGTTCACACCATCCGTGGTGGTGTGGCTCCATCTAGGGCAGATTATAAGGCTGAGGCATGTACATACAATCTTGGGGGTATGCCCATCCCCCTTGATGACTTGGAACCGAAGGAACGTTTGCATAGGGCTCGTACACCTATCCTTGGTGAGAATAATAGTTATTCCACGGCTCCATGTCCCTAAACATGTAATAAAAAACGAAAAGGTTATATACAAAACAAAAAGAAAAACCACTAAGTCAAAGGAATCAAATAAAATGGACACCGTTGAGGAAAAAGTCCACAAAAACGACGCCAAAAACATGATAGAAATTTTACCAAGTACAAAAGATGTACTAGGAAAAACCTTTACGTGTAATAACTTTGCAAGCTCACAAGACGTGTAGATAGTATAGATGCAAGCAAAGGTCGATCCCATGAAGACTTGCTCAATGATATCCAATTCCGTTTAACTCAATTGACTTAAGTGGAGTAATTAAAATGCAAATACGGGGGGTTGTCACGTTGAATGAATGTAAGTAAATTAACTAAGATTAACTAACTATGTATAGTTAGGGTTTCTATCCACCTTTACCAATTATAGTTCCGTTAGATTTCCTTGATTAGATTACTATGCATATTTCTAAATTAAGTGCACATGCAGGGATTCGGCCTCAGCTAAGGCTCACCCTACACACATTATCTTCTCTTAGATTGCATGTTTAAGCGTGATGTACCCGACCTTAGACAACTATTACCGATGGTGCGTGATAATGCATGGAACATGAAGAATATTTGATGACACTACACTATCCCTAGAAAAGTGATGTGCAATTCTAGTGAGTCATGAGTTAAGATTAGGAATAAGATTCCCCCTCTTAAACGTGATGCTACAAATTGTAGGGTGAACACAAACATCGAGGTGATCTGTCAAGAAATTACATCAACAATTATACACAAATAAGGTAGCTAAGCTTATAAGCATAAATTGAGTTCATGAAGCGTAGTAATCCAACAAATTCAGGCATACATAACAATCATAATCAAGAGCTAGAAATCTAAGTAAGAACTAACATGGCTAAGGCTTCAAGTACCCCTAGCCTTAATTACACTACTCAAACATTATTGAATAAAACAAGGACATAATTAAAAGGTGCATAAACATAAATAAAGCAAGAAATAATTAAAGGACAATGAATAAAAGAGATGAAGGAAGACTCCCTCAAGGTAGACATGCTGAAATTAAGATGCTTGAATTGTCAAGAGTGCTTGAATTAATATTACAAAACTCTAAACTAAGGACATGAATTGAAGTACGAATTTTGACAGAGTTTTGGGGACCTTCAAGAGGTAAATTCGGCCCTCTTTCCATAAACCCTAATACCTCCCTTTATATGAGAATAATTAACCCTCTTAAAAGTTGGAGTTTTTAATCCAATTCTATAAGGAAAAGGCTTCCTAAATAAGTAAGAAATCTAATTAAAATCTCTTACACAAGTAAAGGAATTGAAAATAAGAATATAAAAGGAAGTAGGACTAAAATTCTTATACAATATGGAGATTAGCTGTGAAAGGAAGTTGGAATTATCCTAAAAAATGTCTAAAACTCGGAATAAACATTTAGGATCAATTTCGGTGGTCAACCACCGAAATTGGGGCGGTCAACCACCAAAATTGGGGTGGTCAAAGGCGCAGTCAACGTCTGGTCTACGCGCAGCTGCTGTGCTTGGAGGTTTCGTTGGAAGGCCACTGAATCAGGAAGAAGCGCATCAGCATGCGCGCGCTGAAGGGTCAGGGGGCATATTCGGTAAGTGCGCACTGAATGGGAGGCAGCGCTACAGTGCATGCTCAGGGACCCCTGATGCTGATATCGATGGATGGCCACCAAATCCTTGTGCCATTTTCTTTCCTTCATAACTTCTTCGTGTCAACTCCGATTTAGGTGATTCTTTTGCCTAAATTCTCATAATTCCATGATATATTTGATCTACATATTTCTCACAAAATATATTATTTTCGCCAATTGCATAGAACAAAATATTAACAAAACATAAGTAAAAGAGTATTAAATCATGGATAAAACATGCATAAATTATTACCTATCATAACCCCTTGTGAAGAGCATTGAAGTTTGCATACATGTGTCTAGTACAATTCTTATGTTCTGCTCTTGGAGATAACTACCCTATAGCCTCATGTAAACCTTTCTGCTTATCAGTGATGAAAATGTATCCTTCATTGTTTTGAATCTTCAAATCTACTACCAACAGTTCAAGGAACCACTTCCAGGAAGAGTAAGACTCAACCTCTACAATGGCATAAGCCATATGGAACATGCCATTATTTGCATCAAATGAGATAACACTCAATATTTGCCCATTATGGAGATGTTTTATGTGAGCACCATCTAGCCCAATGAGAGGCCTACAACCATTCAGTCAACCTTCTTTGGAAGCACCCAAGCAGACATATACCATTTGGAATCTAAAATGTCCATCACCTTCCATTTCTACCTTAATTTTCATTGTGATCTCGTTGTTAACTTTAACTAACTCCTTACAATAGTCCATGCGCTCATCATATTAAGACAAGTAGGTCCCCTCAAGAATTTAAAAGGCCATCATTCTTGCCCTATAACATTGAGTCTTGCTAGAACTATATCCAGTTTCATGATTAACCAACTCCTGAAAGTCACCAACATCTCACTTTTTGCATATGAGTTGCCTCATGTACTTCACCTTCATCCACTTTGCATTCGCGAGATAATTGACAGTACCCTAGCCACGTAAATGTGAGCCATTGTAAGTTTTGACTTGTACGTACTCCCTCATGTTTACCTTAGAGGAATATATCACAAAAAGACATCTTTCTGCTTCGACACACTTGGCCCTAATTTGGTCTCCTTTATTCACCTTGAACACAATCTAGCTCTGAGATGTGACAGAATATATCCTCATAGCTTCTCTGAAAACTACAGCACTTGAGAACTTCATTCCAAGAGCAAACTTTGGATTTTTCATATGAACTTCAGTGTTAAACTCTCTAAATGGCCCAACAGATTTCCTCCTCATTGACATTTTTTTAGGAGGCTTATTATCCTCGCTACCAGCCACTTCTTACTCAAATACATTAAGCCTTGGAGAATTAGGTGCTTCATCTTCTTCTTCGGCTACCTCACCACAATCTTCAACATCCACATATGCTGAAAACATGTTCTCATCATACTAATCCATGTTTGCCTCAACCTCTTTCCTAAAATCAGCAGCAACCCACTCAAGATCTTCACTATCTTGATCATCTTCATCATTTGCAGTCTTTGAATCACTATCAGTAGAAGAAGACTGAATATGTTTCTTTGGCCAACTTCTTCATGCACTCACCTTCCTCATATCTACAGTCTCATTTCCAATCTCCACATGCCCTGAAAGTTTGATCCCATCACCCCATCACCCCCTCATTTTTTCATATATATAGGGATACATGCACTACTTTCTTCATAGTTGTCACACAAGTTGAACAACTTACCATCAAAGGTCATTTTGACCAAGATTTCGCTATCTATGTGATAAGCCTTGAATTAAGCATCATTTTATACCTTTTATGCTTATCTTTTAATGTTTAAATAACAAAAAAATGTAGAAAATAATATCTTTTGTGAAAATTATGCAGAATTGGATAGAGCTCGGAATTACGAGAATTTAGACGAAAGAATCACCTCAATCGGAGTTTTATTGAAGAAGTTATGAGCAAAACACAAGAGGCCACCAAAAACCACTCAGGAATTCGGTAGGAACCTACCAAATCCCTTAAAACAGCCCAGAATTATGTTCGGCGTACAACGCCTGACACACCAATACCAACTTCGGTGCGCGTGTACCTAAGGCGCCAGCACTAGCTACAGCGTACGTGTACCGAAGGTACCATCTCCTTCTCGGCGCGTGTTTGATGACAACTGATAAGTGACTTCGGCTGCCTCCTACCGAACATCCCTCCAACTTCCTTGTGTGCGTTGACCCAGTCGTTGACCACTGAAATTGATCCCTAATTTTGGCCAGTACCTACCGAATTTCACTCCAAGTATCCGCAGCCTTCTACCAATTCATTTCCTTTTCAATTCCAGCACATTTTTCCTTCTTTTTGAGGAAAATAGACCTTTTTAATTAGGATTTGTTTTCCCTTTTAAAATTAGGAGTTTTTATTACCTTTTTAATTAAGTTTTGTATTTATTCTTTCATTAGGATTTAGAATATCTTTTACCTTTAGGATTTTAATTTAATTAGTTTAAACCTTTTTCTTTTAAGATTTAAATTGTGAACTCCTATTTATTTGGGGATTAATTTTCTCCTATAAATAGAGAGATTTAGGTTATTTGTAATTGGTCGCTCATTATTTGTATCAAAGCTCTACTTAGACCAATTTTTTCTTTGCAATAAATTCAAGATTTCTTGTGCAAAACTAATTACATCATATCCCACCTTTTACAACCTTGATCCATGGCATAGACGAGTGTTGACAGGACCCGTCCCAACTGGACGTCAAAAACCGTGCCCGGTCCTGCTCCCGTCTGACAAGTCAACTAAAGGTCCGAAACTCCCCTTCAGTGCTTGCCAGACAAGGGATGTTTGCGCGGATTTCTGCTGCTGTCACTGCCTCACGATCAGTCCCGAACGTCGTACCACGACCTGGAGGGTCACAAAACAGAAAAGGTGTGAGTGGACAAAAATGACCTCTTATAAAAACATTTATCAAAATACATTCTTACCCTCCAGTTTTCAGAAACTTGCCTGCATATCGTAAAACATGAGTGACCGATAAAATCAAAACATATTTTCCCATGGTCCATAAAACTCATGTTCACCAAATCAGTTCATGCTATAAAACATCAAATCCTGGCTCTCAGGCCAAAACATGTGAAAACATAATCACTGGCCACAAAGACCAAAAACCTGTACTCAATACCAGTACATCATCACAATCAATACCAATCAGCACTAATCACCAGTGCACAAGAAATATATCAATCCAATCAATCCGCACTACTCACAAGTGCATAAAATATCACAAATCACATCTGCACTACTCACAAGTGCAAAATCAATCAAACTGCACTACTCACAAGTGCTGCACTACGCGTAGGCCAATATCCAGTCACTCTCGGGAACAGACACCTCTGGGCTCAACCCCCTCGGGCTCAGTCACCTCTGGGCGAACACATCCCCAGGCTCAGACACCTCCGAGTGGTACATCCAGGCTCAATCTCATCCGAGAAGCTGACTACCATAGGATCAACTCCCGATCCTACAATCACATCCCCCAAGCTCCGGTCGTCTGGGTAATCCCTCCCCAAGCACCGACCGTCTGGGAATATCACAATCACAATGAAAACCATCCCGGGAATTACATCCCAAAACATTTCAATCAAATCTTGACTTCATACCAAGTCAAGATCACTCTCAACTGGGTCTCAAGCCCAAAATACCTTTTACACATAAACCGTTAAAATCACATTTAAATCAATAGAATAATCCGAAAATCATCATTGACTCACCAACCAAGTCAAAACATCATTTTAGAAATCATTTAGACTCCGGGCCTAGCCCAAAACATCATTTGCACATTCCTCGTAAAACGTGCCCGAAAGTCTGATTAAAATAATCATAAAATCCCAATAAATCATTAATTTCACAATTTCACAAATGACTCCAATTCCGAGTCAAAATCACTATTCACTTGGGTTCTCATGCCCAAAATATCATTATCACGCAAATCCATGCGTTGCAACCTCCGTTGCCATTTTCACGTAAATCCACGAAATTGACTCTCGACTCATCCCCGAGTCATCACATCATTTTTCAATCCATGACTCAATAATCCGAGTCCACACATTATTTCCAACCAGTTTTAATCCCGGACTCACAGACCAAGTCCAAACATCATTTTTACCCAAATTCGTAATGTCTCGAAAATTACCCAAAATAATAATATAATAATCATAAAATCGAGAAATTACCGGATTGAAACATAAATCATGCCCAAGCATATAAAATCATATAATAAGGTATTAAAATCATATATGCATGCATCACGGTTAGAAAACAAAGTCCACTCACACACACCGTCCAAAACGGTCCGTTTCCGAGCTGCACGTTTTTCCGTAAAATCTGGAAATCACAACTCCTGTCCAAAATCATTATAGAGGGTTACTAACATCTCAAAATACAACATATAATTTTCCCCAATTTTTCTGGGATTTAAATATGTATTTTTAACGTAATACAACACTTCAGATACGCGGAACATTATCGAAACAATATCCGATTTCACCGAAATCAACGTCAAAATGTTCGTTACACTGAGAGGATCAAAAGTTATGTTGGCCTCACCTTGAGACTAGGCCGGACGCGCCCTCACGCGCCGCCGTGAGTGGCTGCGCGTGAAACCCACGCGCCAGCTACAGTGTTGTCTCCCTCACCCGTTTGTCTGGTAAACGGGTCGTTTAACCCGCGATCAGACCCGGTTCCAATCCTATCGATTCGACACTGAAATCATCAATTGATCATCCAGTTAGTTTCGTTTTGAGTTCAATTAAAGGTCTGCAATCAGAATTACACGATTACCTGCATCAAACCTCACGATCGAAGATGAACACTCGAAGAACACTCCGAACACTGTTCATCATTCGAACACCTTCAATCTCAATCGATTCCTCTCAATTGATTCAACCAGAAGCATCAGTGGACTCCGTTAAACATTTCCCCCAACTCAATTGCATCAATCCAATGCTCAATCTTCACGACTCAAACTCGAACATCCGTACTCTGTGCAACCATGGAGCTTCATCAATCTCCAGTGTTTTCCTTCAATTGATGAACCCAGAAGCATCGTGGGATCCTCATGAACACAATCCCCACATCAATTTCGTCAATCAAAGCCTCAATTCCCTCGACTCAACCTCGAATTTCATCCTCTGTCACCAAGTGTGTTCAGAGTCAAAACAACACCAATTTCCTTCGTTCTTTCGACGTTTCTGATCGTAATGATCCCAGGAAGCTCGAAGTGAGTTCAATTTCGATCCTCACGGCTCAATTCCCAGTATTTGAATTTCCCCCCAATTTTTTCTAAATTTTCGATTCTCAGTCTCCAGCCCTCAATCGACCCTCAGTGTTTCCCCAGTTTAATCCTCACTCACAATCTCACAAATTCCCCTCAAAACTGGATGTGAAAGGGAGCTCAATTCTCCCAATTCTGATTCCCCCTCTCACGGGTAAGAAACAAAGAAGAAGAAAAATGGGGAAAAAGATGGAGGAATGATGGTGTAGGAATGATGATGTAGTAATGATAGTGTTGGGAGGGAAACATGGAGCTGGAAACAAGGGATGGGTGACACTTGTCACTCATCCGGATGTGCACAGTCACCGGGTACTGTTCACATTAAAATATTATTTTAATCCCGGTTCGTTCGGTTAATCTAGCCCGATTCCGTGACCATAACTTCGTCGTCGAATCTCCGATTTCGGCATGCCGCCTGTCGTTGGATTCGTATCGACGAGACCTACGTAACGGTCTTTGGCCCTCGTCCATCGGACCTCCCGATCAAAAAGTCAACATTTGGCCCCTACTATGCCAAATTACCAAAATACCCCTCAACTTCCGAACACCATAACTTTCTCTACGAATGTCGGAATCGAACGTGCCACCTGTCTATGAACTCGTGACGTCCTGAACTACGTCACAGTCATCGGCCAAAGTCCATTTGACCGCCCGAACTAAAAGTCAACATTTTGCCCACGCTAGGGGCAAAACGGTCATTTTGCACGTTTCGGCCGATTTCACTCAACTAATCCCCGATTAGTCATTCTAAATCATACTTAATTAATATTCAATCCCGATATTCGGGACGGGTCATTACAAGTGTCTCCAAGTGTCTCACCGAAGAGTGCCTAATCAGTTCGTATCCATAGGGTGTCCCGAAGAGAAAAGTGTAACACGACCTCTTTACTTTGTAGTTATCTTTTGTGCTCGAATATCTTATTTTTATGAATTGATTTCTAATATTATTCTTGGTTTTATGCTTTGTATTAATTTCAATAATCTTCTATGTGTTCTAATATTTTAGTTTTTGTTATGCTTGTATGTTGGTACTTAATGCTTGACTAGATAAAGGAGTGTCTCCAAGTCTAGATCATTGAAAGAGCGGCGTGAGTGTAACGACCCGTCCCAGAAATTTGGGTTAGGACGGTGATTAAGATGGGATTAGTGAGTGTAATCGGTGACTAGTGGGTAAATGACGATTTTGCCCCTGATTCGGGCAAAAAGTGGACTTTTAGTTCGTGTGGTCCAATGGGTTTTGACCGGTGACCAGGACGTAGTTTAGGACGTCACGAATCCGTAGGCAGGTGATACGCCCGATTCCGACATCCGAGAAGGAAGTTATGATGTTCAGAATGTTGAGGGCATAACCGTAATTTGGGTAAAATAGGGGGAAAAGTTGACTTTTCGTATGATCGGGTTTTGGTATGTTGACCTAGGACCGTTAGATAGATCTCATCGTCCTGAGTTCGATGACAGGCGGCACGTATTTATCGGACTTACGATGTGTGAGATACGGGTCTAGAAAGGTAGTGGCACAACGGTAATTTTGACTTAAAAGGAAGGGTATTTTGGTCCTTTGGTTGTCTGGGGATTTGTGCACAGAGAGGGACAATGGAGGGCTGAGATTGAGCCATGTGTGAGGGAGAAGAGAGGATGGTGACACGTGTAGGGGTTCTGGTTGGTTCTAGGGAACACGGTCCCAATTATTTGGGGTACCCGTGTGTGTGTTCTTCGAACTAGACAGAAACAGAGGGAGAGAGTTGGGAGAATTGGACGGTGTTTTGTGTAAGTTGTGTGAATTGGTGAGGGGATGAGTGATCAGAGATTGAGAGGGAGACAGTGAGAAGGTTAGACGGTGTGGTGGTTGTGTGTGGGTGAGTTGTGAGCTACGGGAAACCAGGGAGGAAAACAGAGTGAACAGAGAGATCGTGGTGGTGGTGTGGCCGTGTACGGTGCAATTGGACTTGTGGAAGTGTCCAGAGGCTGGAGGTGGACGAGAGGAGCCGTGTCCTCACGACTGAGCTAACGACGGCGACAGGAGGCAGGTACTTTCTTGTTTCCCCTTTCGATGCTCTGTTTTCCGTCTATTTTCAAATCGGAAGTTGTGGCTTTAGAGGCTGAATCGAGGAGTCTAGTGAGGATTAGGGGACTTGATAGGGTCTTAGGTGTCTTTTGGTTATGCAGCCGTGACGGAGGAGTGCACGGTGGAGGCTAGACGACGGAGAGTACCTTGTGTGCTCTGTTTTTGCGTTTTGCTTCAAACGTAGAGTCATGGACTTAGGGAGTGAGTCGATGGTTTTGGTGAGTGTGGTGAGGTTCAGGGAGGTTCTAGGAACCATCCACGGTGGTTACCATGACGGGAGGTGATCGGGTTAGCTGGAGAAGGAAACAGGGGACTGGTTCGGGTTTCTGTTTGAGCTTGAGTCGACGGGTGAGAGGCTGAGTCGAGGAGTTTGAGTGAGGGGGATGGATAACTTAGGTCTAGACGAAGAGGATGGTGAAGAAATGAGCAGTTTTGGTGCAGGTACGGCGGAGAACCGCTGACGCCGGTTCGATGTGCAGGAACTGTTCCGAACTGGGTCGGCTTGAGGTAGACGATGCACTGTAGCTGGCGCGTGAGGGCCACGCGCAGCCACTTTGGGAGGCGTGTGGGGGCTCGTGCGGCGGCGGCAGGGGAAGTTGTCAACATGGTTTTTGGTCTAGGTGTTGTGACGAGTCTTTTGGCGTTGGTTTCGGGTTAATCGGACGTCGAATCGAAGTAGTTTCGCGAGGGTGAAGGCTTAGGGTTCCGATTCGTTATGTTTAGGACCCGGGGATTTTTGAGGGAATTTAGGTGGATCTTCGTAGACGTATTAGTGTCGTACTTTGACGGTTGTTGACAGGATCGAGACTTGCCGAGGAAGCTGAGGAACGTACGAGACGTTCGGGACGCGATTGAGGGCTCGGTACTGTGAGTGGACCCTTTCCTTAAACCCGAACATGCATAACTGTTTTTCTATAATTGTTTTATATATGTGATTTCATGAATGTTGGATTTATAATGTGGTTTTACATAATTGCACGATTTTCGAGAAATAACGTATTTGGCACGTTTTACGAGAAAGTGTGATTTCTGAATATGAAGCTAGGGTTTTGGGATTTCAAACGTTAAATAGTTTTCAATGATTATAAAGGGATTTTGGAACATGATTTGATGATCAAGGTTTTCGGTTTTAGAATCGAATTTCGGATAACGGGATTTGGTTTTAAAAGTGAAAAGTGGAATTCCGGATTTGGGTTCGGAATAACGGTTCTGGATGTCGAAAGGGCATCAGACCGGTGATTTCGGATTCGGGTTTGGATGTGAATTCGGAAATGATTTTCAAATGGTTTTGATTGGAATTGCTGGATCTGGATATTGGGTTTAAAGACCTGGATATTGATTTGACGGCGGACGGGCCCGGATTGAGTTTAAAGACTCGGGAGTTTAAAGACTCGGATATTATTGAGGCCTGGATTGAGTTTAAAGACTCGGTAGTTTAAAGACTCGGATAGATCCAGTAGGTTTGATCGGTTGGTTATGGCTTGGTACTTATGTTTTCTGATACAGTTTTATGACACTGATGATATGATTTCTATAACTGTGTTTTATAGTGTTTCTGTTTTTTATAATGAGGTTTATGTGAATTATAACTGCTTTAATAACTGGGTTATGCATGTGGTTTCAAAACGGAGGGCCAAACCTGGTTTTCTTATAAATGGTTTTAGAAACTTTTCTTTTATTTATGGACTACTCACACCTTCTGTTTTAAATTGCCCTCCAGGTTGTGGAGCTAGCGCAGGGTTTCGACGTCGAGGCATTGTCAGAGGCATAGAGTGACCCCGGAGTGTTTAGAGTTTCCGTTGTGCGTGTATATTATTTACCATTTCCCTTTCTTTTGTATTGAGTACTATGCTCTGTAAACTTTTGACTTCGGGATATGTTATATAATTTCTCCTGCGTTTGACTGTGTTGTGTCGGGGTGTCAGACGGGAGCAGGATTTACCTCGGTTTTCGGGGTGAAACCGGGGTGGGTCCTGACAGTGAGTGTCTCCCTACACGTACTTAAGAATATGCAATCATCTCGTAGAACTAAGATTATAGAATTTCGTAGGTTTTAAGTTGATATAATTCATGAATGAGTATGGCATAAAGAATGAGTTGACCACATGTAAATAATAGATTAGGTTAGTTTAGATTTAGTTTAATTACTTAGGAATTTTAAATCAATCTTTACCCCCAATTAACCAATCAAACACCAATCATGCTTAGGTACCCTCAATCCCTGGTTCAGAACGATCCTTATTTATCAATGCTACATCTATAAAAAATGGGTTTTTAAATTGCATGCTTTTTCAATAAGTGTTAATTTAATGCTTAGTTTTTGCGTATCACTACGCCATGCGAGTATACAAACAATTCAGAAGGTAAATAGCCTAGATTTGTTCCTATGTACCTCAATTCCAAAGGAGAAATCCAATCAACTGTAATAAAGTCATAGAACACGACTTGTCTTCTATGAAATTCCAACAATAATCATCTTCTATAAGTAATTCACCTCCATAGTGAACTTTCATGTAACAACCCGGCCCAAATTTACGGGATTAATTAAGGACTAATTAAGAATTATCGAGACTAATCAGGAATTAGTCGAGGGATTTCAGACAGTTAGTGTAAAATGACAATTTTTCCCCTGAGAATGGGCAAAAAGTTGACTTTTGACATACATGGTCAAATGTACGAGGATCGAGGACTATTACGTAGATCGGGACGTTACGAGTACGTAGACAAGTGGCACGTCAAAATCGAACGTTCGACGAGAAAGTTATGGTTCACGGAAGGAAATGGTACTATTTATGCATACCGAGAAAAGTGAACAAATGGCAGTTTTTGATTGGGTTCAAAATATGGGTGTACCAATTAGTGAGTGCCACCTGTCCCTCATCTGATTGGCCCAAAACCCAAATATTTGGGATTATGTATTATCTTCATTCTTTTGTTCTCCCTTAACCCGAAACCCTCCCAAAACCCGTACAACCCACACCACCCCATTCTATCATTCTCTTCTATGAGTACTGAGAGACTAAGAGTGAAGGAACTAAGGAGAGGCGACGGAGCCACATGCTGAGGATGGCTGAGCACGACAGGGACCATGGCAGAGGGACTAAGACGACTTATTAGGGACTGGTTTTGAAGGAAGTGGTGGCCGAAGTCGACGAGAAATCGAAGTGGAAGTTCACGGCCACTGTTCATCGATTCAAGGTCCGGATGACCCAGAGAGGTTGGATTAGCCCGGAGAGGCTTACGACATGGATTTCAAGGTGCAACAAGGACGGTTGATCGCAGATACGGGCTGTAGCAGAGACCGAGACATCACATGCCTGCACAGATCCTAGTGCCCTCTAGAAGCCCCGAGAGGGTAAGTTTTAGGTTTTCTCTTGTCTGACACTTGGTGTCAGACGGAAACATGGTACATCCCGCGGTAATCTCGGGGGGAGGGGGGGGGGAAGAGAGGGAGGTATTGGGATGAGTCGTGTCAAAGTGGTATCAGAGCATGATTTGCTCTTAGAGTGTCACGCATGTGCAGGATGTGATGTCTCCACGTGGAATCAGCTTGTCATCAACCTGATAGTTAGGGTAAAGAGTAGGAGAGTCTAGTGGAACCGAACCTTGGATAGGTTATGTTGGCACGAGATGCCAGAATGCAGTGGGACTAGACTCCGTGGAGGGCTGGATTTGACGACTTTTCTAAGTGTGACGGATGATTGGTCTGAGGTGATTGGTCTGAAAGTAGGGTTGTCTAGTTGAGACTAGTTGAGACTGGTGGGACAAGTTGCCAGAGAAAGGTACTTGTCGATCGGATTCAGGGGTGGACCGATCAGTAGTTTTGACACCTTGAGCAGAGCATTCAACACGCTAGAGGCGGTTTAGACGTTGAGTTACATCCTTGAGGACAGGGTTAAGGTAGTATAGATTGGTTGGTACCGGCGGTGAGTTGCCCGCCTAAGGACGAAGTCTCGATGGCGAAGTACTTTCTTGGTTGAGTCTGCACGAGGTGGTGGCAGACGTCACTAACGAGGGTCGTCATAGTTGAGACTGTTGAGAGTTGGGTGACGTTAGAGGAATATTTCTTACATGGTTTTGCCCAGAGTTGGCGAGTTACGAGGGAGGCGGAGTTCCTCCGTCATGAGTAAGGGATTGATTATGAGCTCGTACCGAGATAACGAGCAAAGGTTGTGACTCAGTTGTGGTGTGCTTGTGTTCGGTGTTGACCAGACGATGAAGATTTGGCAGTTTATGTTGATTCTTGGGAGTATGACCCGAGTGACAGTTGTGAAATCTCAGGTAGAGATGAGTTGGATGGAATCCCAACATTGGTTGAGTAGTTCTGGATGACGCAGGAAACGTCATGGAAATTAGTGGATTTAGGGAGCTAATGATAATTCTCCGAGCCTTGAGTGGCAGTCGGACAAGTAAGTTGGTAGTTGAACGGGACAATGAGGATCCCGAGTGGTGAGTTGGAGTACCTCCAGTAAACCTAAGGTACGGGATACCTGATTTAATGACAGGTTCCCTAGGGGTTGTGAGGCAGTTGTTTAGTCTTATCTTGGTAAGTGTGCACGAGTGTGGTGCTCGGGAGTTGATCACATAGAGCTGGGACGTACAAGCTAGTACTGCGTTGGTGGTAGTTGGGTGAACCGAGACAGTTCGTTATGGTCATGGTTGGCTATTGAGTTAGATTTTTTTTCCAAGACACGCGAGACGTGTCCGAGTTTTTCCAGTGAGATCAGGGAGCTTGGAGAGAGAGTTAGTTGTGCCGAGTTCCCCAGTGGCTTAGGAGTGGCGTGGTTGATGTTTAGTAAAGGTTTGGCCGGGTATGTAACCCATTTTGCAACCGATTGTCGCAAGGTACCTACAGAGTTGAGAGTATGGGAGTCTAGTGGTAAGACTTGGTGGAATTGGAGGATCAGTTGACTAGTGTCAATGATGGGAGACCCAATGTGCTTTTGGGTGGAACTTTGGGAGTCGATTTTGGCCAGACTGCGAGTGATTGCACATCTCATTCTGTAAATAAGTATACGTCACTTGGAAGTTCTTAGTGAACTTCTCATCACTCGTGGTGGTATGAAATTGTAAGGGTTGAGCTGAGGTGAGGAATTCCTCGATCGTGGAAGAATCATGACAGTAGTTGTCACATATATTATTGGTTGGTGAAGGAGACTTCTCGTTTTCTACTTCTATGCTAGTGGCATGGTTGCAATTCCTCTTGGTGCCAAAATGTCAGGACGGATTGGGGGTCAAATTTGAATGAGTTAAGGAGCAGAGGGTGCTTGATGTTATCTGATGTTGGTGATGTAGGATGAACTTCGATTTCTTCATCTTTGCTTATCCTAAAGTGGACATTACCATGGGCTAAGTGAAAGAATCCGCAACCAATGAAGTAAGTAGTGCCCAGTTATATAGCTTATGAGCTTGGATCGCGACGATCAAGGTGATCGAGATTTTGTGGGCGAGCTGTTGGCTGAGTTGGTTGGAGCTCGAGTAGTTGAGGACAGAGAGAGAGAGTTGGGATTGACGGTGGCTAATCAGTAGGATAGGGTTTGGAGTTATAGTCAAAACACTCATCCATTTTGACTATTGGGTAGAGTTTATTCTCGTGGTACGTGAGACGATAACTTGAGTATCAATCAGGAAAGGACGAATAGCCGATGCCTCGGGTAGGATGTTGGCAGGTAACCAACAGGTTTGAGATTGGTACGTCCACTAAGACGTGAATGGGATTGGACATTTTCAGGTATTGGTCAAGTGACCAGGAGACTCAGAATGGACGCTGAGTTGGATTGGATGATCTGTCCAGAATAGGATTGGACAGAAAGGCTCCAAAACTGAATCATGATTGGCTGGGAAGCCATGTAGTGGACGGATTGGATCCGAGGTTGTGTGGTTGCGTGGGGTATGCACTAGTTGTGTTTGTGGTGGATGTGTTAGTGAACCCTTACAAGACCAGACATATAGAATTTGGAATTGGACTGGGAATGGTTACCATGCTAACCATGTAGTGGACATGTTGGTAATTAAACTGATTTTTATATGTTTGGTTCGTTGAGAATGTGGACTAGACATTGAATACTATGCACTAGACCAGAGTGATTTCGAGGGTTCAGTAAGCGTATGAGCTGGGGCTCAGAGCCGTGGATAGCCAGTGGAACCCTATATTCGAGTTGTGATATCACTGCTAGAGCAAGTCTTCGATGTGGTCCAGGTTGAGTGAGATGTCGGTTTATGTATCTAGAGGTCGAGTAAGATATCAGAGTGGTACATTCAGGGTTAACCGCTGGGTGGTGCGAGTTATTGTACGAGATTTGATACGAGGTACACTAGTAGGACTCCAGAGTGAGTCGAGGTTTGTGTTGGTGTCTCGAGTAGTGACAGTAGATCCATGAGTATCGACTGAGTACGACAGGGTGTCGCGAGCGTGGCTTTCGGTTAGGAAACCATCTAGCGTCAGTGCGCCATGAGAGGTTTCAAATCTCAGTGGGAGCATGTATTTTAGCCTGACGACTAAAAAGTGGAAAGTGTCAGCGTGGTAGAAGAATTCTCAGCATGGTACCTGTGTAGGTGACTAGTATGTCGGACCTACAGGTGAGTTGGATTGTGGTTAACGTTGAGTGACATTTAGGTACGGATGAGTACTGTGGCGAGATGTTCGCCGTGGTTGAGTACATACAAGTATCGTGGTTATGGGGGTGACGTTGGGTACAGGCAAGTACTATGGTTGGTTAGTGGACGTGTACGTGTACACGAGGGGTCACTGAATGTGAGGACTAAACGTGAGGCCTAATTGTGAGGCAGGTTTGGATTTCCACAAGTTGGATGCAGATTTGGATTAGTTTGAATTTCGGGGATGAAATTCTTTAAGGGGGGAAGATTGTAACAACCCATCCCAAATGATAGGTCGTTAATTAAACATTATTTTATATTATTTCATACCCTTTATACTTGACTTTTAATATTAAAATAATAAATAATTAGATAAAATAATATATTTTGTGATATTTTTGTTTAAATAAATAAAGCTTGTAATTTGGAGCGTTTTGGCGAAAGAATCGTTCCGATTGGAATTATAACGAAGAAATTATGGACGAAATTCAGTGAAAATATTAATTAATTTATAATTTAAATTAATTCAGTGCTAAAAGCCCAAACCATTTCTTTTGCTCAGCCCAAATCCACACTTACAAGCCCAGAAGCCAAATCCGGCCCAGGCCCGCGTCACAGCCTTCCCCCATCCCATCAGACCCATCGACAGGCGCTGGCCGATCTCTCCTTCAGCAGCTCGACGCGCGCTTCCCGAATGGCAACGTCTCCCTCGGCGCACGTGCGATGACTTGACGTACGCCAGCCCTGCTGCAGCCTGCCGATTTCCACCTAACTTGTCAGCCATCTACCACCGAATTCAGAGTCTATTTTTTAGCTGCTTCCTGCTGAGCCCATTTCCTGCACAAAACTATTCCAACTGCCCAACTTTTCAACCCCAAAGAATGCCTATTATCATCATTGTTCATCATTTCATTTTTATTTATTTTTATTGTAATTTTTATTTATTTTATTTTATTTTTGGTAGCTTTTTCTCCTTATAAATAGGGGGTTCATTTCATGTAACAAAGGTCTCCAATTGCCCCATTTTGTTTCTCTTTTTAGTTTAGGTTCTAATATTTCTCTCTAGTTTCTCTCTTCTTTTAGTTCACCTTCTTTTATTTTGTTCATTATTTTTTGGGATCATTTTAACTTCTTGTATATTTTCTTATTAATTAGTTTTCTTTCAATTATTGTTCTTAATTTATTTTAGTTCTTGATTTCATTTATTCTATACTTTGTTCTTGTGATTTTTCTTTGAGAGCTCTTAAACACATTTTTATGTTTTTCTTAAGAAATACTTAGGCCGAATAATTCCGAAATAATTCTATAGTTTAAGTCCACATTCTTATGTTTATTCCTCCATCTTCATAAAGTTCCTTCTGCTGTTAAGAGAATTTTATGTATAACATTTCATTGTTTCCATCCACTTTCGGAATCACAAGCTGCTCTTGGGTTCCGAAAGTGTAACTTTTCTCAAATTTCTTAAGCTCTAGTTATTTTTCTGGTTTTATTTATATTTCAATATATGTGTTGGTATTTTCTTTCTAACATTTGTAAATGTGAATACAATCTCCATGTGTTTTACTTTTTGATTTTCATTTACTTTATATATTTTAGCGCTTAGCCTTCAATTTAACGCTAAGTGTTTATGACCGCCGTTCGGTGCACTTAGATTGAGTCGTTACGAGTACATAGACGAGCGACACGTCGAAATCAGATGTTTGAGGGGGAAGTTTTTGTACACGGAAGGAAAATGATACTATTCATGCAAACCGAGAAAAGTAGACAAATGACAGTTTTGGATTGGGTTGAAAATCCATATGGACCAATCAGTGAGTGACACATGTCCCTCAGCTGATTAGCCGAAAACCCAAATATTTGGGATTATGTATTATCTTCATCCTTTTGTTCTCCCTTCACTTGAAACCCTCCCAAATCCCGTACAACCCACACTATGCCTGTGGCGCCCCAAAAATTCGAGAAATGTAAATTGGAAAGTTTGAATGTAAAATGACAATTTTGCCCTTGGTTATGTGGGTAAAAGTTGAATTTTTGTTCGAGACACTTTTTGGACTTTCTGTAAGGACTGTTGGGTAGGTCCTGAGACACTAAGTCCGTAGACACGCGACATTCCAAAATCGGAGTTCGAATAGAAAAGTTACGAACCTTGGAACATTAGGGGCATTTTGGTCATTTGTTAAGAAAAGGGTAAAAAGGTAAATTGGTGGGTATTTAGCTGATCCAGCCATTTAATGATTCAGGTATCCTCTTAGGTGAGACCTGTAATTGAGATTGTTAGGTTAGTGGCATGATTGCCGCTTGAAACTCAAACACAAATAATATAAGAGAATAAATTTGAGTAACTTCAAATTGATTTGATCAGGGAGGAGAATTACTCGACCAGAGACATAGTGAGATTAGGAGGGAATTTGAGAGAGAAAAATGGGAAGGAAATGGAGAGATAATAGAAAGGAAACCAATAAACCCATAGAGAAAACCCGATATTGTTCTTGGGGAAATTGAGATTCAATTTTCAAGTTATAGCCTAACCCAAGTCGAAGTAAGGTTCAAATCAGTCTTTTGGGACCATTTCGTGTCGTACCACATAAAAAACGAAGGTAATTGACGAAGGAACCATTAAGAACAATTCCTATGAAATCTCTGAAACATTCGAATTCCATTCGTGTAAGTGAAGGTGAGGAATTCCCAAATTGATGTTGTTTTTATATGTATGTTAATCTGAAGTTACTTCCTGGTTAATTAGAAGAAACAATTAAGGTCAAATTGGATGAATTACGAATTTGAATTCGACAGTATGGACTTGGAGAATTACGGGTTTTAGTATGTATTGTGTGAATTAAACCATACATAACTTCAATTAAGATGAATTAGAAGAGATCCAATGAAAGAAACAACTGAAATAGAGCTGAGTTGAAGGCTAATTAATCAGGTT
Organism: Prinsepia uniflora; assembly: GCA_032719365.1. Taxonomy (NCBI): domain Eukaryota; kingdom Viridiplantae; phylum Streptophyta; class Magnoliopsida; order Rosales; family Rosaceae; genus Prinsepia; species Prinsepia uniflora. The sequence goes on along the minus strand of CM064865.1, from coordinate 16,922,200 downwards.
ATGTCGCGGGTCGAAGGTCCCAATTGCAGGGAAATCGGGTGAGGACGATGCATTGTAGTAGTTACTGTGTAGGCACGTGGGTTTCACACGCAGCTGCTTGCGGCAGAGAGTGAGGACACGTGGGCACGATTCCCAAGGTGAAGTCAACATAACTTTTATTCTATGTAATGTAACGAACATTTTGGCGTTGGTTTCGAGTCGATCGGACACCGTTTCAATATTGTTCAAGGGTCCGAAGGATTATGCTATGTTTTAAATTCATATTTAATGCCCGAAAAATTATGGGAAATTAATAGGATATTAATTGAGTTATTAGTGACCCTTCATGATGATTTTGGGCAGGACTTGGGATTACTGGAAGGTACTGGAAATTACGGAAACGCGTGCAGCTCGGAAAGCGAGTGGTTTGGACGATGTGTGAGTGGTTTGTTTTCTAACCATAATGCATGCATATATGTTTTAAATGCTTTATTATATGATTTGAAATGATTTGGTATGATTGATACCTTGATATGATGATTTCTGGATTTTTGGGAATATTATTTTGATTTTGGGCACGATTTTCGAGAAAACTGTGAAATTGCTGTTTTGGGCTACGCTCGGGATTTTAAAATGATGTTTTGACTCGGATTGTGATTTTATGGAATATTTAATGGTTTACAGATGTGATTTTATGGATTTATGTGAAATGAGATTTCGGGCTTGAGACCCTGTTGTAAATGGTTTTGACTTTAAAATAAAGATAATTTTGAAATAAAGATAATTTTGAAATAAAGATAATTTTGAAATAAAGATTTTGATCGGATTTATGTTCAGTGCCCCCAGATGTGTAATTCTTGGGTAGACTATGGATATGTAATTCCCGGAGTCACTCCGGATGTGTAATTCCTGGAGGGACCGGATGTGTAATTCCCGGTGAGGCTCGATGTGTAATTCCCAGCAGATCTGGATGTGTAATTTCCAGAGACTCTGGATGTGTAATTCCCAGAGGAACCTCGGATGTGTAATTCCCGAGTTATATGATTTGTTTTATGATAAAATGGTTTTGTTGTAAATGATTATTATGTTTTTTGGCTTGGAAGCCAGTGATTCATGTGTTTGACCCTATGCATGCATGATTTGATAAACTAGAGGGTAAATAATGTAATTTGAAATGTGTTTTCAAATGATATTATTTTTTTCCACTCACACTTTTTATGTTTTCATGACCCTTTAGGCCGTGACATGAGTATCGGGGCTAATCGAGAGGCGGAGGCATGAGCAGAAATCGATTCAGTCATCCCTTGTCTGACAGGTGCTGAGGGGTAGTTTCGGGACTTCAGTTGACTTGTCAGATTGAAACAGGACTGGGCGCGATTATCAAAGTCCAGTTGGGATGGGTCCTGTCAACCCCATTCTATCATCCTCTTCCGTGAGTACTGAGAGACTAAGAATGAAGGAACTGAAGAGAGGTGACGGAGCCACGGGTTGAGGATGGCTGAGCATGGTGGGGACCACGGAGGAAGGGCCAAGACTACTCAATAAGGACTGGTTTTGAAGGAAGTGGTGGCTGAAGTCGACAGGAAACCGAAATGGAAGTTCACGGCCACTGTTCATTGATTCAACATTCGGATGACTCGGAGAGGCTTACAACACGAATTTCGAGGTGCAGTAAGAATGGTTGATCGCTGATGCGGGTTGTAGTAGAGACCGAGATATCACATGCCTCCACAGATCCTGGCATGCTCTGGAAGCCCCGAGAGGGTAAAGGTTTGGGTTATCCCTTGTCTGACACTTGGTGTCAGACAGGAGTATGGCACATCCCGCGGTAATCCTAGAGGGGATTGGGATGAGTCGTGTCATTTCATGCTAAATATGTCTCTGTCATCTACATGCATATACGAAATAGCAACTAACCAACTAACTACACACTGTGATTGAGTAATGAGTTTAGGGTGCAAAGTGTAACAAAATATCTAGTATATAATCCAAAATGCAATATTTCAAGTACATGGTACAAAATGTAACAAAGATATTCAGTACATGGTGCAAAATGTAACCAAGATATCGAGTTCATGATGCATATCCACTAAATGGCCAATCCCTTTAAACAGAAACTAAGTGCATGACATACCAATGACAGAAACTTAGTCCCAAATATCCTCTTTCAATAGATATGCCAAACCAACAATATAAACAAATCCTAGATATCCTATTTCAACATACACATAAACTTGAACCAAGATAACGAAAACTACTGACATACGCATCAAGATAACAAACTAATATTTCAATAATCCAAATATCTTAAACCCAAATAGCATATTCAATTGATAATCAATGAAATTTAAACCCAGATAGCATAATCAAGCATGGGGGAAAAACTTACCGTATATTGGTTGTTTCGCTCCAGGCTCACGAGGAATCATTTTCTCAATTGTCTGCACCTATTCAATATGCGTCGATTAAACTCTTAGAAAGGTGTCGACTAACTACCTACAGATTCGCCTAATTTTGATCAAAATCAAACCCTATAAATTTTCCCCCAATTTTGATTTTGAACATGAATTGGAGAGGGAGAGTCGTGATTTGGCATTTGTGGTCCCAATCCTTTCCACGCCATGTCTTACATGGCAAAAGTGTACTAGCATGTCAAAAATCTCAGTTTTGCCCTTATTTTCACGACCACTTAACATCTATAACGAAAATAGAGCTGAGTAGCTCAACTTGGCCATTTGATATTGTTAAGTGAAACAATAATGAGTACAAAATGCAAAATATGATTAATGTGCAAGTTCATATTGTATTTAAACTAAAAAACCAATAATCAATTGTGCAAGTTGGACGTCTGAGCTTGTAACTTAATATCATCATTATTACCTAATCATTAGTACTTAATATTAAATAATGTAAATCAAGTTGCATAAACTTGTAACTTGAGCATGGTATTAAAATGAACATAAAAAAGGAAGATCATTGCCTTGGACATTACAGATATTTGACTTCTTTGCACTCGAGTCAAATTCTTTAAACGTCAAAATAAAATATCTCTCAAAAATCATAAATAATGAATAAAACAATAATTGAAACAATTTAAAAAAAGTACATGATTCCAATGTAAGATCATGCGACCAAAAGTACACATACTAAGTGTGGTCCTCAAATCAAGGAAAGAAAACATGAAAAAGAAAAAGAAACAAAGCAAGAAGTAAAAATAGCCATAAATAGAGTGCTAAAAAACCAAAACGTAAGCTAGCTTCGAAGACCAACTCGCAAGACGAAGTCCAAGGTTCCAAGCACGCTAAGGAAGATTAATGCCGAGATGGGCATGGAAGACCATTTTTTGGTCGAGAATAAAGACCGAAGAGGATGGGGGGCTAGATATCCAGACTTCTGGGCTTATCCTCATGATAACATGTGACACTAAAAAATCTACTGCTGAATTACCATCACGACCAACCCAGGACCATGAGTGAGAATTAAAGGAGGATGAACCCTCCTTGATTCTAAAAAGGGTAGGGTAGAGTTCCTAACTTCCATGAGCAATACTACCAAGTAAACACTTGATGATGGATTTGGAGTCAGATTCAATACGTGCATTTGTAAGCCTCATCTCCTTGGCAAAACTTACATGCTTCAAGAACCACACCAAGGCTTCAGCAAGGAGAGCAGAATTCGCAGAACCAGAGATAGATTTAACTCGAACAAAATGTCCACAATCATTTCTAACAACAATCCTTATTCCAGATAGCAAAGAGTGGGGATTCTAGGAGGCGTTAACATTAAGCTTAGTACAAGAGAAAAGAGGAGCTTTCCATACCATAAGGGTAGTTTGCTGCATAATAGGGTTAGGAGAGCAATTTCCCTTCTTGCAAGCATGGGAAAATTTAGAAACAACATTTTGGAGTTTCCTGACTTCCGTGAGGGGATTGGGTAGGCATTGCCTGAACATGGCATTGTTTCGAGCCTTCCAAATATTAATGGAAGTGATAGATTATTTACCAATAATGTAATGGAGGTAGCTATCAAACCACCACATGTCAAGCCAAGGGCATAAAAGCAGCATGTGCTCCACGGTTTCCTCATAACTGTTACAAATTGGACAAATAGGGTTATTTCTAATTCACTTCCTTGCCAAATTGGCAACAGTTGTAATTCCATTTCTAAGGACTCTCCAGGTAAATTTTCGAACTTTATGGACTGCCACACCACGTTCCACAAGGTAGGATTGGTAGTAATTGATGGAGAGGGAAGCAAATTGCAGCTTTGCGAGGGGGGAGTTATGGAGAAAGTCGTAGCTAGATTTCACGGAGTAGCTGCTACACTTATTCTTGGGCCAAATAATGCAATCATTATTATCCTATCTTCCAATAGGGGTTTTTAGGATTTTCAAAGCATCCTCATGGACAATCAGGTTATCAATGACATTTTTCTTCCAGCAACCGAAGTGCCAATCAATCAAGGACTCCATTTTCTACATCCCATTAGTATCAACACCATGGCGGGATCTAGGAACATCCAACTCATAACCTCCCAGCCATATTGATCAGAATTTGCCACTTCGACCCATTAAGGATTACTTATCTCGCGGACAGTAGGCTGCTCCAAGCCCAAGAAGGTTTTCCATTCTTTTTTGCTTAGAAAAAGTGGCAATTAGGGAAATATCTAACTTTTAGGAGAGCTTCCCAAGATGAGCATGGTTCAATGATGAGTCTCCAATATTGCCTAACAATATGGGTGAGGTTAAACTCATATAAGTCCTAGAATCCCATGGGAGAATAACGAACACCTAACTAACTCAGTGCGTTCGTTATTCTCTCATCAACAGAATACCCCCACCAGAAATTTGCAATATTTGACTCCAACTCTTGGCACAAAGTCTTGGGAAAAAAGAATAAGCCCATAGGATACGAGGGGATGGCATGCGCAATATCTTTAATCATAACTTCCCTGCTAGCTTGGTTAGGGGTTTTCAACTTCCAGCCTGAAATTCTACTCATCACAAGCTCCTGAAGAAAAGCCAAAGCATCCTTCTTAGATCTTCCCCACAAAGTTAGGAGACCCAAATATTTCCCGAGATCATCAACTTCATTCATATCTAGTATGCTGTAAATATCCTTTCTTAAGGACTCTGGAATGTTAGGGCTGAAAAAGACACTAGAATTTTCGAGATTGATTTTTATTCCAGATGCAAGATAGTAGGATTTGAGGTTATGCACCATGTTCTAACAATTTGTCTGTGTAGCCTTCATGAAGAAAAGTTAATCGTCAGCAAATAGGAGATGAGACAGAGACGAGCTGTTGTTTTTAAGTTTATCTAGTTAATGAAGCCAAGACTACAACCTTTGTGTATTAGATTAAATAGAGCTTCATAAACAAATAAGAAAAGATACCCATAAGGAACCTTTGGGATTTTCGGGGATTTCCTTAACTTGAGAAAATGGAAAGCTTCATGAGAAAGTAATATATTGTCACGTATTTGTCTCCGTGGAACAAAGGCATTTTGGGCTTCTGATATAATTTTAGGGAGGAAAGATTTAAGGCGGTTGGCCATGATTTTTGAGGTGATCTTATATGCAAAATTGCACAAGCCGACATGTCAATATTGAGAGACAGTTTCAGGATATGGGATTTTGGGATAAGGAACAATGTTGGTCTCATTCAAAACATATGGGTTGTCCTTCTCATTGAGCACATCTCTAACATACCCATAAACATCAGCTACAATAGTTTCCTACTACGTATGAAAAAATATGCCTTGGAAGCCATCAGGGCCAGGGGCTTTAAGAGACCCTATTTGGAAAACAACATCTTTTATTTCCAAGTCAGAGATATCTTGAGCCAATACAAGGTCCATATCAGGGGATACAACATGGTCCAAACTGTTAATAACATTTTCCCAGCTCCTAAGGCCTACAAAAGTGAAGAGATCTCTAAAGTATTCTTCAAAGGACTTTCTCACAGTTTCCCCATATGTCTCCCAAGACCTTGAGTCATTCTGAATTTGGGTGATTTTGTTAGTCCTCCTCCTTTAAATGGTTGAGTGATGGAAAAATGAGCCTGCCTTTAACCATTTAACATAAGATCTCGGGTGTCAAAATTTCTCCACATGAGTCCACAAGGTGCCTAGCTCATTTGAAATAAGCTCAATATGCATTTAGTTTGAGACCCAATCGTCCTACATCACCTTCATATCATTCAATAAAGTATCAAGGTCTTTAATTAGGCTTTATTTTATATCGTTTTATACCCCTTTATACTTATCTTTTAATATAAAAATGAAAATAATTGGAGAAAATAATATATTTTGAGGAAAATTTGCAGAAATAAATAAAACTTAGAATTTTGAGCATTTTTGAGAAATAATCGTCCCAATCGGAATTGTAATGAAGAAATTATGGACGAAATTTGGTGGATAGCTACTAAATAGCAGCCCAAGAAATATAAATCCAGCCCATATCCATTGCCCAGCCCAAATCCATTTCCATCTGGCCCAAAGCTCCAGCCTAGTCAATTTAAGTCCATGACCCAAGCCTTCAACTCGCCAAGCCCAGAAAACGCATGGAGCCCGACCCAATTTGCGCGGCCCAAGCCCATTTGCGCTAAGCCACTTGCTCGCATACCTTCCGTCCACAGTTACCGAAGTGAATACCTTATGTTCGATGCACATGTGTCGAAAGGACACTGTCCATTTCAGCGTAACAGCTGCTGCACCATCACGCCTCATCAGTTTCTGTATGCAGAAGGCTTCAATTGCTCCTCCTGCAGCGCATGCCGAGACCCACGCCCCCTGTCAGCCGCCTGCCACCAACTCCACCAACTCCACCAACTCCAGCTTAGCTACCCTCTGTCGAAATCTAGACCCTCCATGCCTTGTATCAAACCTGCCCTCTTTTACCTAATTTTCCAATACAAATCACCCATAAATTAGTTTTTTTCTGTCATTTCATCATTTGATTTTATTGTATTTTTTATTTAATTTGTATTTTATTTTTCTTAGATTTTGAGTGGAACTTCCTCTATAAATAGGGATGTCATTTCATTGTTTTAGGGTCCCTTTTTGCTCCACTCTAAGTTCTTTTTTGAATTCATTTTTTCTCTCTTTGAGAAATTTTGGGACCATTTTTAGCTCCATGTAGATTTCCGTCCTAATTTTCTTTTAAATTTTGTTTTTACATTTTGTTTCTTAGTTTCATTTTCTTGACTTTGTTCTTGTGACTTTTCTTTGAGAGCTCTTAGACATAATTTTGTGCTTTCCTTAAGAAATACCTAGGCCGAGTATTTTCGAGGAAATTCTAGAGTTTGAGTTAGAATTCTTGTGTTTATTCATCCATCTTCTCAAGGTTCCTTATGCTGTCAGAGAATTTTGTGAATAACATTCCACTATTTCCATCCACTTTTGAAATTACAAGAGACGGTACTCGTAATAGGTTTTGGGTTTAAGAAAGGGACATTAATTGAGTTTAAGCCTTGGGATGTCATGAAATTAGCCATGCTTCTTATGTTTATTCATTATAACCTGATAACTTTTGAACTTGCCCAAACAGTTGAATAAATCTAAGATATTTACTTGGGCCACACAGACGTAGAAGTCTTCATCTAAACTTTGAATCTATGTGAACCATATATATGCTTGCCTTCCCCATAATGTAAATATTGTTCCTATTGCATTTGTTAGATTGCATACCCCCCCCCCCCCCCCCTTAAGGTCTCATGATACTTGAATTTCATCACCGGGTCCCCTAGACTAAGTGAATATAGGGAAGTGAGATCGAAGGTGCTAGTCATTCCTTCATGCATTGTCACATAACTCTTATGTCTTGTGTAGGTTCTAACAATTTCTCTCTTATGCATCTACATCATTATTCAATTTAGACACTCTTGGAACTTGTGCATTTGCTTGATTTTACCTTGACCTTACTTTGTGCATTCTACAATTGTTTATACTTTGTTATTTCTTACTTCTATATATGTTATTTCCTACCTATATATACGCCAGTTACATTTCTTTATACATTTTCTTACATTACCTATCATGACATCTTTAACTTACATTTTTAATTTAACTTGCATATTTAATTAAACTTGAATCTTTAATTTAACTTGCATTGCATCTTTAATTTAAACTGACAACTTTAACTTGCATCACATCTTTAATTTAACTTGCATATTTATTTTAACTTGCATTTTTAACTTAAACTTGCATCTCTAACTTGCATTTTAGGGAAAAAAAAAAGGTGCATTTTTGAAAAACTAACTTGCATCTTGGTCTAGGCTGGATGGACATTAAACTTCAAGCGCTTGTTGGGAGGCAACCCATAAGTTTTCAGGATGTGAAGGAGTCATCCACACAGATTTACTATCTTTCAGTCATTCACTCTCTTTTATTTTGTTTATTTATTGTTTTTCTTGCTTTATTTTCGTAAATCCTCTTCCTAACTTTGATTATATGTTCAATTACTTTCTACTTGTTTACATTGAGGATAATGTAGAATTTAAGTGTGGGGAAATGGTTTACAATTTTAATTGTGCAATAAAATTGTTTTATAAAATTTCTTGAATTTTTTTTGAAAAAAAAGAGTTTTTATAGCTTTCTTGAGTCTTTTCGTTTTAACTTAGTGTTTTTACAAGTCTTAAGTTGTCCTTTAACTTGTCAATGATAATAATGAAGGAAAACGCTTACGTTATGACTAAAAGATGATCACTACAACTTGAATTCGTTTGTTAATACTTTGGGATTAAGTGTTTATGACTTGTAGATGATGCATGTAAATTGGTACATAAGCAATCATGTTAAGATATGTATGAATCATATGAACCTTATGTGAGTTTTAGAACTTTATATACATCTTTGATGAGTAATTCATAAGTTCTTTGTTTAAATTGATATACTAATGCCTCATAACTGCTTGTGCGCACAAGTTGCGATCCCCTTAGTTTTAGCCCATTTGAGCCCATATTAAGTCTCTCTTTCATCATCATGATTATCTAAATACTTGAGTTTAGTATAGACATCTTTAACCCTTGTTCCAAGGACTCGATTGAAAAAATGAAGACATGTGAAGAGAAATTGATGATGTTTTGAGGACTTGTATGTATATTCTATGGATTTAACTTACTCAAACTTTGTTTGTATTATCGACACATGTTATTACTTTGATAAAAAAATAAACAAAAAACAAAAAACCAAAAAAATAATAATGAACAACAATGTTTTTTTAATCTCTCTGTAGGTAATAAGGTTTGATTGTGTAAAGTTTGAGTTAAGTCGTATGTTTGTAAATCCGACATAAAGAATGAATGCAAAGGCCCAACATGATGAAACTTGGCCTATGCTCGAAGGAATACATTTTCGACATCATACTAAGGATGGGAAGCTATGCTACGTTTTGGGAATCTATTGAGGCTTGGAACGAATTTGAGCATCACTTATCCTATATATTCTTTGCCTCTAAATTTAGCCTCATTACAACCTTCATAAAGACCTTATGATCATTAAGATGGTAAATTTTGATTAGTTGAGTCAATCACTTGAATATGCTTATGGTTTTGGTTCATTTGTGCAAGTATGTTTTATTTTTATCTTGAGGTGTTTGTTTAAGATTTTGCAAAAGTACTTTATTATATTATGTGAGCATCTTTTCTCACATACTTTGAGTGCAAATACAAATCCTTAGAAATTGAGTGAATTAATGAGTGCACACGTCCCGAGATGTCCTTTGGTCATTTATTAAACATGCCCTGAGAGTATTTTTGGATAGAGTATTCAACGAGTGTTTCAAGTGCCCAATTGGTGAAGAAGGTGCAGTTAGAATATTGCAAGCATATGATTAAGAAAATCGGGTTCCAGTGGCCCAAGACATGTCCAGAGACAAGGCCTTGGCTGGGATTTAGCTAGGATATCATCAGGGGCACCACCTTGACCTAGTGTTCAAGAAAGCGTGGCATGGACATTGCTTGGCTGGTCCTCAAACACAAGTCTTGGACCCAGAAAGGCAGGTTCTTGGTACTTTCAAAGTGGCACCCCATCAGGTCCCTAGACTTATCCAGAGACATATCCAAAAGCATGTCTAATTAGTTTAGGGCCCGGTTTTCATCCTAGGGATAAATTCTTGGTTTTAACTCTGATTTGAGCCATTCTTTTGCCGTTCTTATCAGAATCAACCAATCTTTCCAAATCTGTACAAGTCTCACAAGATTAATAATTTTCTCCTATTGATGACATGAATTCACTCAAAAGATATGGAAAATTGGTACTTAAAGACATCAAAATGATGCTAAAATCGTGACTGAACAGGGTTAGATAAAATTGACAAAAGCCCTAAATTCAACATTAAATCTAACAACCCTAAATTCAACATTCAAACCAAAAACGCTAAATTTAATCAATGTAACTACCCTAAATTTAATCCAGGATGCAATATAATTATATTGTATTGAAATCAATCAATGTAACAACCCTAAACTCAACATTCAAAACAAAAACCCTAAGTTCAAAACTCACTCAAACCGAGTCAATATTCATACCATAAGCACCAAAATTAAAAATTAAAAAACCTGAAATCAACATGGAAACTGAACCAATCCTTACCCCGGTTCTAAGACAAACTTGGAATTGCCTGCTAGGATATGTATCGGTCCAAAATGTCCCCACTTTGCAAATTTGTCCCAGAAACACATCTTGACTTTAAGGTTGTTCATCACTTTAGAGATTGGACGAATGATGATGATTTTGGGTTTTTGATGATTCTGGCGTCAAGGCTTCAAGGTTGCCCATATTGAAGAACAAAAATGAAGACGAGAAGAACAAAAATGAAGATAAGAAGAACAAAGATGAAGACGAGAAAACGAAGATGATTGTGGGTTTTTTTACGGTTGCTAGATTGAAGAACGAAGATGAAGACGAGAAGAACGAAGATGATTGTAGATTCAGGGATCGATTTGCGTATTTGGGGATTTAGGGATTGGTCTAGGTATTTTGGAGATTTAGGGATCGATTTAGGTATTTGGGGGTTTAGGGAGTTATGGATCAAATTACATTTTTACCCTTTTCTGAATCATTTCCTAGTCATCCTTGTAGTGCCTTGTAAGCGTCACATTAGATATTTGATGTTCATTTGAGAGAAATGATGGAAAGAATTTGTTTGTCCAAACTTGAATGTCTTAGGGTGCACTTTTCACAAATAATGAAAATATGGTGCAAAATAAAAGTTACATTCCAGCCTATGGTGCATGGAGTAAAAAGTCAAAAAAAAAAAAAAAAGAAACCAAACTTTGAAACCATATATATATGCGTACCTTTACGAATGCAAAAATAACTAAATAAGTAGGTCTCTTGCTTCCCAAAACTCTCACCATTAGACCACAGAGCCCAGATTCCATGTTCTGCTTCCCCAACCTCATATAGTGCACCTTTCCATCTCAATGTTTCGCAGATTCCTCAACACCTCTCTCTGTCGCACCCACCCTCCTCCATTCCTTAACTCAAAGCCGCTCAACCCCAAAATCTTCACAACCCCCAATTCCCTTATCCAAACGCGCCTCAATCCAAAACCCGTTCTCTCATTTTCCTCAAACCCACGATTCTTCTCCCAAATGGGCGATGCTCGACGACCCACTTCGGTTCCAATACCCAACATCGAGAAAGCTGACCGCTCCGAGCTTCTTCGAGCTTTGGAGGCCTCTCTGGGCTCAGCCTTCAGCCCCGAGCCCCTCTGGCCCAACCCCAGTCCTCTAATTATCGTCATCAGTGGTCCGAGCGGTGTGGGCAAGGACGCTGCGATAAAAAAGCTCAAGGAGTCTAACGAAAACTTGCATTTTGTGGTCACGGCGACGAGCCGGGCAATGCGACCGGGTGAAGTTCATGGTGAAGATTATTACTTCGTCAGCAAAGAAGAGTTTCTTACAATGGTCGAGCGAAATGAGCTTTTGGAGTATGCATTGGTGTATGGGGACTATAAGGGTATACCAAAACAGCAGATAAGGGAGTATATGGCAAAAGGGCAAGACATAGTTTTGAGAGTTGACATTCAGGGTGCTCAGACTCTGAGGAGGATTCTTGGGGATTCGGCAGTATTTATATTTTTGATGGCAGAGAGTGAGGCCAAGCTTGTGGAGAGGTTGATTAATAGGAAAACTGAGACTAGGGAGTCACTTCTTGTGAGGGTTGCAACAGCGAGAGAGGAGGTGAAGCATGTTAAGAAATTTGACTATGTTGTAGTGAATGCGGAAGGGAGGTTGGACAATGCGGTTAAGTTGGTGGAGGCCATTATCAACGCTGAGAAAGCTAAGGTCCAGCAGAGGACTTCTGTCATATAGCTGGGAAGGTAATTGTGGTATTTGATCAATTCTTTTTGGAATGTCATATAGCTGTGAATGACTTCTGCAATTGGAATGAATTAATTTCTTGTTTGGAAGACTGCATACCATGACTCTAGTTCTATGTTGTAGGATACTGTTTTCTTTTAAGCAATTGAAGTACGACGTTTGTATCCTAGGAACCAACGAATTGGTTTCAAGCTTTATTGGGTAGTTGCAGTTTACTATGCGTTACATCACTATTTTGAGTGACTTTACTGACCTAACCAATATAGCATTTACATGTATTACATCTCTTTATTGAATGAACCAGATGATTAACATTTTCGTCGTTGTGTCCTTTTAGATACCATATGTTTAACATGTTTGTTTCTAGAGGTTGAAAAGATGCTATTATCTTTATTGAAGTTACACGGTAAAGAGTAAGTTCTTCATGATGGTAACACTTTATGGTGGCACCATTAGATATGGTTGAAGTGGTGCACTATATAATTGGGTTACTAGAGGGTTAGGTTGGAGTATTTATTTGGATGAATTTTTAGTCAATTGGGTTTAGAATGAGACAAGCATAAAAAAAGGCCTAAGAAAAAGTGTGGGTTCTCTAGGTAAAACTGAACTTGATCTGCAGCATTCCTTCTCTTGCTCTTTTACTCTCTGATGACAAATGTGCTCATCATCGAGCTAAGATACTTCACTTCCAGCTGCTTTTGTTGGTTTAAAGTGCAATTACAATAGCTGACTTGTCTGTTAGCCAATTTTCAAAGAAGCTTTTGTGTATTAGCTGGAAATTTATAATTCAAGTTTTTATGCCTGAATTACAGAGGCCTAATCTTTGTTAACATTACGTATACACCAAATGAAATCTGATTTTGATCTCCTTGCAATCAGATATCATTTATGGTCTAACGATCTAACTACCTCAACCTGCCTATGTTCCATCCTTTTCTTGATTAGTTCTTGAGCTAAGGAGTTATTTTGGTTTTGTTGTCACTTGGAGGATGCAAAAAATTTATTTCTTGGCTGTGTGAACTCTGGTAGATAGGTAGTGTCATTGATCATGGATCTGGTTTGTTGAAGTCAGACTTGTTAAACCTGCTGATTAAGTGTTTGTTTTGTTGTTATTTTTAATTCTCATGGGTATTGAAGCTGCTGCAGCAAGTAATAATTTATTCAATGCATTAATCAACTTGATCATCATTTTAAGTGTTTGCAATGAGGTCTCGGAGTCAGATTTTACATTAGACATTCATTATATTTTTTGTAATATGCTTAGTGTCTTTGGTTCATCATGATGTTTAGGAGTAAATTTCATGAGTCAATCCTACCCTAGCTCTTTGAAACCCTTATCAAAACCTATCACCTCATCGCACATGACCATTCACCATTGCAATTGCTCCATACCTTAACAGGACCGTGCTTGTTTCCTTTGGTCACATACTTCTTCTTAAGTCGACGGATCTTATCCTACAATTGGGTTGTTGTGCTCACATAGGCCTTGAGCGGTTTCTTGATAAAATCTTGAAACTCGTCTCTATTTAGTTCCACCATTTTCTTTTTAGTGTAATCAACAATACCTTTTAAGATGGTTATCTCATCTTCATCGAACCAGATCTTCAAGAAAAGCTTCTTTGAATCTCTTTCACCAGCCCTCTTCTTGGGCCTATGAGAATCCTCATCCTAGGGTTTCATTTCACTTAGTCGTATTGACCTGGCTCTTGTCGCCTGTTGGTAGTAGTATCCAGATCGGAACGAGAAGATGAAGATTGCAGCTTTGACATGACATCAGCAGTTTCCGAGTCTGGGTCTGACTCCAAAGAACCCGAAAATCCCAAGGTGCACTCACTGCTGTTGCTGATAAGAAACCAGAATCTACAGCTGTTAATTGGCACTAGAGTCTTCACCCTCTTGTTTTGATGGGGCTAGTACTACCATCTGGAAAGAGCCGAATCAAAATGGCCACGCGAGGCACAAATTCCCAGAGGCCAGAGAAGAAGGTTGGAGCAAGAGACAATTCGAAGAATGTTACACAGCAGCTGATTCCTGTTCGTGGTCAGAAACGGCAATGAGTGGGTGTCTCCTTTGGAATCTCAAGTTTTTCGAAATCAGACCCAGACCTAGAATATGCTATTGATAATTCAACGCTCCACGCTTCATCCTCTTGTTTTGATGGGGCTACTACTACTAAACCGTCGGCAAGAGGCGGGTAAACAGACAAGCAAGACAGACCCCAGGGATAAGGATTCCTAGAAACCCAAGAAGAAGGGTGGAGAAGAAGACGATTCGAAGAATTTGTTCCATAGGATTTGGTTCGATGAAGATGAGGTAAAAATCTTAGAAGGTATTGTTGATTAGACTACTCAAAAAGGGGTGCAACCAAGTTCTAATATGGGCATGTTTCACGAGTTCATCAAGAAATCGCTCATGGCCAATGTGAGGACAACCCAATTGCTGGATAAGATAGGTCGAATTAAGAAGTATGTGCCCAAAAAGGAACAAGTATGATCCTGTTAAGGTATAAGGAAAGTGCAACAGTGAAGGTTCATGTGCTTCAGAGGGTTTGGATGGTGATAGGTTTTGTTAAGAGTTTTAAAGAGCTGGGGTTGCCGGAGGACATTGTGAAACAGGGTTTGGAGAGGACATGGGAAGAAGCCGCATGTTGCATAATTGGAGCTTTTTGTTAAGCGACCTAACTTGATGGAATACTAAGCTAGGTAAATTCACCAGGCATTAAACTTATCTAACCATTTGGAATCATCTTTAATTAAGCAACACGTTTGTGTCTCTAGGAGTTAGGGTTTTCATACCATATGGAGAGAGACAGACACTAGAAAGGATTGTATGAACTTTGCTCGTTACTTAGTGTTATTGATCATGGATCTGGTGTGTCGTAGTCAAACTAGTTAAACATGCTAATAAAGTGGTTGTTTTATTTTTTATTTTTGATGCTTGTGGATAATAAGGAAGCTACTGTAGAGTTTATCCAATTCAGTAAGCAACATGCTCCATGAACATTCTTTGGAGTAAGTTTTCGGAGTTGGATTTTGCATCACATTCACTTCAAGTTTTGTAATATGTTTAATGTCTATGGTTCATGTTGATGTTTAGGTGGTTAAGGGCATAATTCAATTCTACCCCTTTGTCAGCTTTTTTGTTTGTCTGGAGCGTTTATCAAATCGAGCACTTACATGCACGGAAACCGACTTTCACAAACCTTTTCAATCCAACTATTGTTTTAACTCTACCGTTCCTAGGCGCCTTGAAGCAGAAAATCTTGCATAGAACTAGAAGAACAGGAATTTGATTAAGAGGACTGGAATAGCCTGTGATAGGAGACCTAGGAATTGGGAACTTTTTGCTTGGTTTTGTTCTAAAATGCCTGACGACTTTGCCATATCAGTTGGTACATTATGTTGTGTATGTTGATGATGTCTGTTTGTTAGTTCTCTTGTGGATGTCAGTGGCACTGGCAAGACATGGAAATGATAATCCAGTTGCGTTTCTTGTTTGAGTTTTCTGGAGGGTATGGAAGCATAATGAAGTGCTGTCTGTTCGACTTTTTTCTCTGCAATCCCCACACTCAAGAGACGTGGAGGAATACCGAAGAGGGAGAATTTTACCATGGAATTGGCTATCTTGGTGCAGTCTGAATATAATCTTTGACTGTAGATGAGTTTTCTTACTTTTGAATGAGATATGTTTATTGAACTATAAGGTATAGTCATTGTGAACGGAAGATTCATTTGATGTGTCTAGTTGATCAGGAAAACTTAAAAACACGTAAAATGTGTTTTTGTAAATGAGAAATGAACGATTTGGTTTTCATGCTGCATTAAGTGTAGAACAGTCGTCTGTAATAAGTCTGTAATGAAGCTTGAATTTGCTGAGGAAATGCCATGGCCATGGCCTTGCTTAAGAAGAATGGGAAGCATTATTTTTATCAACATCGTGTAAAATATGTGTTTCTCCTTATGCAAAGCCACTGTTTAAATTCTTTTCTGTCTATTTTATTTTCAATTTTTTGGACTCTTTTGAATTTGATTGATAGGCGATGGGAGATTCCGACGTGAGGCGGCCAGGAGAAGGAAGATTTAAATTGATATTAGAACGGATGCACTTTTTATATTTTAAATTCGAATTCGATCCCCAATCCCCATTTATCATAAAGCTTAGAAGCCCCTGCCTTTAGTTGCATTCCCAAGCCACTCTTTGAGAGAGATTGGATGAAGACCGCAAGAATAATGTACACTCAAAAGGATTAGACTGCTAGGGTTACCATCCGCAAGAATAATGTACACTCAAAGGATTAGACTGCTAGGGTTACCATTTGAGCCTTTATTTTCCATTTCTTTTTGCTGAGTGGAATCCATTTTGAGCCTTTAGCTTGACACAAATGGACTCTTACTACTATTACCCATTTCTGCAAGCTACAACCAACAACTAATTCTCCATTGCTGCACATTAAAGGAATCCCGATTAATAAAGAATGAGTCAAAAATTGTATTTTTTTTTTAAAATTTTAATCTAGAGAAAGATTATGCTTGGTGTCCTACTAATATATAAACAAGAATAATGCTGGATTTGCAAGGATATAATTTAATTTATTTTATTTTATTACTACAATATTGAAGAAACGAATTTGAATTAAGCGATGTTTTGACTAGCTCATTCACCGTTACTGGATATTGAATTTCATACAAAATATGCTTCTCATTTATGAGATTTGAGTCTAATTTATCAATAAAAATCGAATTTAAAACTTCGCTTACTAATAAAGAAAAATACATCTAGACTTCTCATTTAGACATTAACATAGTGGCAGTGGACAAGTGTTTAATTTGATAAGATTATGTCCCCAAATCCAAATCAACACATATCTTTGAAATTGCAGATGCTTAGTTGGCATCATAGCATTTCATATTTTCATTGGAGTGTTGGTCTAACGAGACGAAGACTTGGGAGGTAATATGGACGAAAAGACCTACTTGTCTTTACAAAAAGGACCTACTTGTCTTTACAAAAAGGACCCAAGTCAATGTCTCCAAGCTGCAATCAAAGGCCGAATAGATTTTCTTAATAATAATAATAATAATAATTATGACAAGTATTTTATAAATTTAACCTTCATAGATAAAAAGAATCTTATAAATAATCGACTTTCTTTTTCGCTAGAAATAATACAATTTTTTATAAAAGTGATATAAAAAAAAGACACTTTTTGGTTACGACAAGAAAAAGGGGGAGGCTTTTTATCAAGAACCTAAGTGATAGGACCCAAAATGTCCAAAAAAAAAAAACATATCAAACTTGAGAGGAAATTGAGAGAAAGCAAAAGCAATATGACGTTTACTCTTTCTTTCTTCTTCATTTACACTGAAACGTGCTCCCCAAGTTCATCATCCTCCTAGTTTATAAGCAACACCAACCAATCCCTCAATCCCCCCAAAAACCAACCATTGAGAGAGAGAGAGAGAGAGAGAGAGTGAGAGAGAGATGGTTAAGCATGAAGCAATCATTGATTTGCAGATTGATGACCCTCAGAGCAGCAACACAATCTTCGAACCACGAAGCATCCTCGAGAAAAGAGATCAAAGCAGCACTGCAACTACTCCTATGTCTCCAACAACAGCACCATCAGTTCCTGCACCAGAAAAGAAGCTGACCCTTTTCGCGCTCAGGCTAGCCGTGCTCGAAAAGGCGGCCACCGGCCTTGGAACTCTCGGGTTCATTTGGGCCACGGTGGTTCTTCTGGGGGGTTTCGCCATTACCTTAGACCAAACCGACTTCTGGTTTATCACAATCATTTTGCTGATCGAAGGCACTAGAATTTTCAGCAGAAGCCATGAGCTTGAGTGGCAACATCAAGCAACATGGTCCCTCACTGATGTTGGGATCAACAGCTTTCGCGTATTGAGAATCAGCTCAAGCTTCATAATTGAGAACATCAAATTTTTCTTCAAGCCTGTTCGTCAAGGCACCAGTGAAATCTCAAAGGCGAATACTTCAATCACTACAAGAAGAAGTAGATCAGATCGGAAGATGATAGTGAGGACATGGACAAGCTCAGAAGTCCCCTTCCTTCCATATGCTCAGTGGGTTTTTCGCTCGAGACACATCAGCAAGCTCCTCTACTGGCTTCAGCTTCTGTCAGCTTCAGCCTGTGTTGCTCTTTCATTGATGAAACTCATCAGGCAAAACTACGGGGAGGTTGAAAAGGGAGACACAGACAAGAGAAACCGGCATTCTGCTCTCAACATCTTCTATGCCTTGGCCTTGGCAGAGGCTCTGCTGTTTCTGATGGAGAAGGCTTACAGTGAGCTTATGATAAGTTATTATAAACTTCTGGAAGAAGTGAACAAGGAGTGTGACTTGGGACCTTCCGGTTTAATCTCAATCAAAAGATTTTTCTATGATGCGTATTCGAGATGTGTCAATGGGAGCATTTTTGATGGACTAAAGATGGATATGGTCACTTTTGCCATGGACTTATTGGATTCAAGTTCCTCTGATGAGCAGCTGATTGGGGCTAAAATTCTTCGTCAATTCTCAATCAACCCGCGGTACTCAGATGATACTTTGCAGAAGATTGGGATCAGTATATCAGTGATTGAGAGGCTGGTTGAGATTCTGAACTGGACTGAACAAGAAGAGGAGGACATCAGGCTCGCCGCGGCTGAAATATTGTCGAAATTGGCTGGGAAGAAGCAGAACTCCGTCAGAGTAGCTGGAGTCCCGGGCGCAATGGAATCAATCTCTTCTTTGCTCCATACTAGCAGAACCTCCACTGGTGCATCCGATGAAATCAATGAAAAAAGAATCATCTCCGACCATGTAAACTATGGGTGGTTGACATTCAATCACTTGGGACTACTTATATTGAAGAAACTTGCTCGTGACCATGACAACTGTGGGAAGATTGGGAACACAAGAGGCCTTTTGCCAAAGATCGTAGATTTCACTCATGGTGAAGAGAGGGTCCTGAGTCAAGTAAACGATGCTGCAACGAATGATCAGATACTGACACTGAAACGATCGCTGCAATTGGTGAAGAGGCTTGCCAGCACAACGGGCAACACCGGGAAAATTCTAAGGACAAATCTTTCACAGATAGTTTTCACCATCAGCAATATTAGAGATATTTTGAGATATGGAGAGAAGCAGCCAACGCTGCAGCAATTGGGGATTGAAATCTTGACATGTCTGGCATTGGAAGAGGATGCAACCGAGAGAGTGGGAGGGACCGGTGGGGTTATTAAGGAGTTGTTCAAGATTTTCTTCAACAAGGATTTGATGGAGAATGGAGAAGAGGTTCGAACTAAGGCTGGGGAAGCTCTGGCTATGCTGGCATTGGAGAGCAAGAACAATTGTCAGAGGATTTTGAAATTGGGGGTGCTGCAAAGCCTTGTTGATGCTCTTGAGTTTCGATTAGTTAGCGTGAATGCTGCGAGGATTTTGAGGAATTTGTGCACTTACTCTGGCTCAAATTGCTTTCACCAGCTGAAAGGGATTAAAAATGCAGCACCTACTGTAAGCTGTTCTTGCTGCTAGTTACATTACATTCATGCATTTTCATTGCATGCCAACATTTGTCATATATTACGAGTACTGGTGCAACTTGGACGGGTTGGAAGGTCAATTCAATCCTATCTCAACCTTCATAATTTGGGTTTTGGTTAATGTCGGATTTATGTGGATTAGACTCGATTCGGGCTTTTACAAAACCTGGGCTGGCTTGAGTTCAATCCGAAAATTCAAAACATATCATTCTAACATCTCAACATTACTAAATAATTAGAAGCTCAAATATGCTCATTTTACATGAGCGGGTTTTTCTCTAATTAAAACTTGTCCACTCGTGTTAAAAGTCAAGTTGAATATGAGCGGGTTTGGATTGCCCAACCTAGTCACACCACTATATACAAGTCATGTTATTTTGCTAGACAATCCGGCATCTTACATTTTCAAGTCAAAAGTGTCACTGTAACATGTAAAGCTATGTGACAAGTCTTCTTCATTTCTTATCCATTTTGCTCTCATTTCAGGTGCTTCGTGCAATCATGTCGGAAGAACAGAAACTCCAGGAAGTAATGGTAGGGCTAGCTGCGCCGGTTTTAGCCTTCTTGTCCCCTGAAGAATCAAGCTTGATGTTCAAGAAATCTGGAGTTACAGAGGCAGAAGTGGCAGATGAACTAGTTCAGATTCTTAAGAAGTACAGACACCCACCAATTAAGGTTCCAAGAATAAGGAGGTTTGCCATAGAGCTTGCAATTTGGATGATGAGAGACAAAGCAACAAATGTAGAAATATTCAAGGAGTTGGGGATGGAGAAGGAGCTGGAGTTTGTGCTCGAGACGACAGCGGAGCTCGAAAGCTTCAACATCTTCTCTGGTACTGTGGGAATGAGCAGGCACAGCACAACAATTCACTCATTGGTGGAGACTGCCTTGAGGTTACTAGCTCAAGAGTAAATCAATGGATTCAATTCATTGCATATATGGGAGATAAAACTAATCATGTATATATCATTCATTTCCTTTTAAAGTTAAGTTCCATACCAAAAAAAGAAGAAGCATTCTTTTGTTTATCTTTTATTTGAAGAAAGGTACTTATATTTTAATGACAAGTTACTTAGAAGTAATAAAGTAGGTCATTGTTGGCGATCCTTCTTAGTGTATAATTTGTAACTTCTAAAAAAGGGGCAAAATTCTCCTTCTTGTTGTAAACACGATCAAAATCGTATCTTATTTATTCAGTTAAAACCCCTTTATATAGGACTAGAGTTAGGTTACAATATATGGATGAAAGTATCCTTACATAGATATAGACATATACTTTAATATATTTACAACACTCCCCCTTGAATATTTCATGTAATGGTACTGTTTAGCTACGCGCTTATGTGTTGCTTCGTTAAAATCTTGCCAGGTAACAAAAACCCTATGAGACAAAAATAACCATAGTTGAAGGAAAAAGAGTGCAACGGGCATGTAAGTGATCACATCAGAGTCTTCTGAGGTAGTTGATGTCGCCTCTTCTGGAATACGGGTAGATAGTACACCTTTGAGATAAAATGTATCAGTGTTGCTTCACCAAAACCTTGCCCCGGTAAACCTAATGGGAAAAACCCGTGGTTGAAGGAAAAAGATGAGCAAATGCATATGAGTCAAATCATAGCATCTTCAGGATGCATTGTTAGTAGAGTGATCATACCAAAATGTGTGCCTTGTTAAAACCTAGCCAGGTAACAAAACCCATTGAGACAAAATAACTCTGGTCGTAGGACAAAATAGTACACGATGATCATGAGGATATGCTTCGAGATACTCAGTATACTTCTGATACTTGGTATGCTTCAGGATACTTCCCCTGATGTCGACTCCCCCTGAAATTAAGAACTTGGTAGATCAGCTAGTCTACCCAAGCCAATACCATGAACATGCTTCTGGAAAGTTACATTGGATGATGGCTTGTTGTTATCTTCCTAATGGAGGTAGCATTATCCTAGTGGATAATCTTCGGTTCATTATTGGTGGAATTCAGTCCACAAGTACTTCGAATACGCCTCGTAATGGTTTTTTATCCATATACATTCACGACCTGCTTCGTGAAGAGTCAGAATCTTTGCATGATTCGAAAGCGTAGCAATAAAGGTCTGTTTCTTAGACCTCCAAGATATAGTTGTGTTCCCAATGGTAAATACATAACTAGTTTGAGAACATACTTTATGTGGGTCTGATAGTTAGCATACATCAGTATACCTGATAAGGCAATGCATCATTCCAAGGACCAATGAGGTTTATTCATTTCTCGATGCATAGGGATAAAATAAGCCCATATGTAACGACCCGAACTTTCGTAATTCTTTTTTTTATTGTAAAATGACTGTTTTGCCCCTGAGGGGAGGGGGAAAAGTTGAATTTTGCCTCGAGAAATATTTAGGACTTTGACACGTGACCGTGACGTAGTTTAGGACGTCACGAGTTCATAGGCAGGTGGCACGTTCGATTCCGACGTTCGAGGAAGAAGTTGTGACGTTCGGAAGTCGAGGGGCATTTTGGTAATTTGGCCATTTGGGGGCCAAATGTTGACTTTTGACCCGGGAAGTCCAAGGGACGAGGGCCAATGACCGTTACGTAGGTCTCGCCGATACGAATCCGTAGACAGGCTGTAACAACCCGTCCCGAGAACTGGGATTAGTAGAGTGATTAAGGTGTGATTAGTAAGGTTAATCAGGGGTTAGGTGGTCCCGAGGGGTCCGGGAACCTAGAATGACGATTTTGCCCCCTGCTTTGGGAAAAAATGTTGACTTTTATTTCGGGTGGTCAATTGGGGATTGACCAGTGACCGGAACGTAGTTGAGGTTGTCACGAATCCTTAGGCTGGTGGCACGCCCGATTCCGACATCCGAGGAGGAAGTTGTGATGTTCGGAAGGTTGAGGGCTTAACTGTAATTTGGGTAAAGTAGGGGGAATAGTTGACTTTTCGTATAATCGAGTTTTGGTAGGTTGACCTAGGATGGTTAGATAGTTCTTGTCGTCCTGAGTTCGATGACAGGCGGCACGTGTTCATCGGACTTACGAGGTGAGAGTTACGGGTCTAGGAAGTTTCGGTAGAACCGTAAAAATGTGTTAAAAAGAAGGGTATTTTGGTCATTGTGGCACATTGGGATTTGTGCACAGAGGAAAGGAATGGACGGCTGGGGTTTAAACAGATGGGATATAGATTGAAGGGATGGTGACACGTGTTGAAGGCCTAGAGGATTCTGGTGGAATCCTGTGTGTTCACGGTCCTAGCTATTTGGGTGAACCCGTGTGTGTGTGTTGTTCTTCGACAAACACAGAGAACAGAGGGTGAGAGTTTGGGATCAGTTGATCGATCTGGGTGCAAGGGTGAGTAAATAGGGAGTTGTGAGTGTGTTAGTGAGGCAAGGCGGAGCTGGTGGCCGTGAATTGGAGGTGCAATCGTGCACGGCGGCACGGCGGAGGTGTGGAGGAATTTTGGGGAGAAACAAGGAGCTGTGAGGTTGAGGTGGTGGCTACGCCGTGAGGCGAGGCAAACCAAGGCCAGGGGAGGCTGAGGAGACTGCAAGGAGTCCAACGACCACCGTGGTAGGCGGCAGTGCGCACGGCGGAGCTGCAATCGAAGGGTAAGGTTTCTTTGCCCTGTTTTGCCGTGAAAATTCAATTTGAAAGTCGTGAGTCTAGGGCTAGAGTCGAGGGAGTTGGAGGTTAGGGTGAGATTCCTGAGGGTCCTAGGAATCGGTTGAGTGTGCTGCCGTGATGGATGGTGCACAGTGGCGGCCGGCACGACGGAGTGCACTTGTGTGCTCTGTTTTAGCCGTGAGGTTCGAACGGCAAGTTGTGCAGCTGGGGAGTGAGTCGACAGTTCTGGTTAGCTGGGTTAGGCTTAGAGAAGTCCAGGGGAGAGTTTGGTGTCACCACCGTGACGGGAGGTGACCGGAGTTGAGGAGTCGTGAAACAAGGGATGTAGGTCGTTTGTTTTCGAGCTTCAGTCGACGGTGTAGAGGCCGTGTCGAGGTGAACGGGGTACGGGAAGAGATAGGGCAGGTCAGGACGAAGCTACAGGTGAAAGAAGGGATCGAACTGGTGGCCGGACGGCGGAGATCAAGTCTCGCCGGTTCAGCCTGCGACGGCCGGTTCAGCACGGGTTGAAGACGGTACTGTAACTGGCGCGTGGGGCCACGCGCAGCCACTTTGGGCGGCGCGTGGAGGCGCGTGCGGCGGTTCTGGGAGAAACAGTCAACTTGACTTTTGGTCTAAGAGTTGTGTTGAGTTTAATGGAGTTGGTTTCGGGTTAATCGGAAGTCGTTTGAGTTTAGTTCCGCGAGGGTGAAGGTTTAGGGTCCCTGGGTTCTAGGTCTTCGGTTCGGGGATGTTTGAGGAAATTTAGGAGAGTGTTGGTAGATGTATTAGTGACGTAATTTGACGGTGTTTGACAGGATCGGGATTTCCCGAGGAAGCCGAGGAACGGGCTGGACGTTCGGGACGCGAGTAGGGCTCAGTACTGTGAGTGGACCTCTTCTCTAAACTCGAGCATGCATAACTGTTTTCTATAATTGTCTTATGGTTTTAATCATGATTTTATGTTTATCGAATATGTTTGGTTGGTTTTTCGAGGAAATTGGTTTTTAGCACGTTTTACGAGGAATGGTTGGTTTCTGGAATATATGCTATGGTTTTGGGATTTCAAATGATAAGTGATTTCTAATGGTTATAAGTGGGTTTTGGAACATGATTTCAATGATCAAGGTTTGTGGTTTTGGAAACGGATTTCGGAAATGGGAGTTGGTTTTAACGTTGGAAAGTGGATTTCCGGATTTGGGTTCGGAATGACGGTTCTGGATGCCGGAAGGGCATCAGACCAGTGATTTCGGATTCGGGTTTGGATGTGGATTGGTAAATGGTTTTCAAATGGTTTTGGGATTGGATTTGCTGGATCTGATTATTGGGTTTAAAGACCCGGATATATGTGACGGGGGACCGGCCGGATTGGGTTTAAAGACCCGGATTGAGTTTAAAGACTCGAGAGTTTAAAGACTCGGATATATATTGATTTTCCCCCGTAGGCCTTGAGTTTAAAGACTCGGGAGTTTAAAGACTCGGATATGCTTAAGGCCCGGATTGAGTTTAAAGACTCGGGAGTTTATAGACTCGGATAGATCCAGCAGGTTTGATCGGGACATTTATGAGTTAAGGTTCATGGTTTATGATACAGTTTTCTGATACTCATGTTGTGGTTTCTTATGATATTTTATAGTGTTTCTGTTTCTTATGATGTTTAAGAATGATTCTTTTATTAATGTGTTTATAACTGCTGGTTATGCATGTGGTTTCAAAACGGAGGGTTTAACTCGGTTTTCTTATAAAATGGTTTTTGAACTTTTGTACTTTCTGGTCCACTCACATTTTCTGTTTTAACTTGCCCTCCAGGTTGTGGAGCTAGCGCGGGGTCTTGACGTCGAGGCAGTGCCCGAGGCATAGAAGTCACGTGAGGGATCCTAGAAGAGTTTAAAGGCTTCTGTGTGCGTGTACTTTATTAGTTTTTATTTTCCTTGTAATGTAGTGCTATGCTCTGTAAACGTTAAGGTTGGGATATTTTGTAATTACTCCTGCGTCTGACTGGGTTCGAGTGAGTTTTACTTGGGTTTTGTGTCGGGGAGTCAGACGGGAGCGGGATTTACCTCGGGTTTCGGGGTGAAACCGGGGTGGGTCCTAACAATTGGTATCAGAGCATAGGTTTGTCGAGTTTGTTGGGTCTGTCGGTTTGTGAGGTTGTGTTTCAGTTGTTTGACTACTTCTATGCCTCTTTCAGCGTGCGGTTGACGATGCCTCCGAGACGTAGACCCTCTCCACAACCTGAAGAAGTAGCAAGAGAGACGGAGAGTGCCACGATTGAGCGAGCCCAGCGGCTTGGGGCTACTACTTTTAGTGGTGGGGCTGATCCTGAGGAAGCCCAGAGGTGGATTACCCGACTTGAGCGGATTTTTGCGGTGATGCATTGTCCGCCGGAGGAGCGAGTATTGTTGGCTGCATTTTTACTGGATGGTGCGGCGTACGAGTGGTGGTATACCCTCGAGTTGTCTGGCTGGGATGTCCATAGTGTGACCTGGGAGACGTTCAGGGAACGGTTTCTGGAGCAGTATTATCCTCGTTCTTTCGGGATGCCAAGGAGGCAGAGTTTTTGCATCTCCAGCAGGGGAATATGACAGTGGCAGAGTATGAACGGAAGTTCCAGATGTTGTCTCGGTTTGCTCCTGCTTTTGTGGCCACTGAAGCCGAGAAGTGCCGTAGGTTTGAGTTGGGTTTGCGCGGTGAGATTCGAGCCGTAGTGACAGCTGGATCTTTTGCTACCCTTCGAGACTTGTCGGATGCTGTGGTGCGAGTTGAGGCTAGTTTGCCGGTGCAACGCCGGGAACCTTCTATTCCTGGAGTTTCGAGCCAGCGGACACCGAAAAGAGGTAATTTTGGTGGATCGTCCTCGTCGGGCGATGATCGTTTTGGTAGGCCTGGTAGTGCCCAGAGTTCAGGATTTTGGGGTTACCGAGCACCGCCGACTCCGCAAGCGAGTGCGACATCGGTAGCGTCCACAGGGAGACCGAGCAGTGGACCAGGCTGGAATGTGTGTTTCTACTGCGGGGAGCGAGGTCATTTCCGACGTGAGTGTCCACTGTTGCCACAGGAAGGTGGTGTAGGTAGAGGAGTAGCGGAGTCCGGACAGAGTACAGCATCAGGGACAGCGGGCACTAGAGGAGGTGGTGGCATAGCCACGAGTAGTTCGAGGGGACGTGATAGAGCGTCAGGATCTCAGGCCCGGGTGTTCTCGATGACTCAGCAGGAGGGTCAGTCGACACCAGATACAGAGACAGGTACTTGATTCACTTTTGGTTGTTCTGTTGGTTTGGTTTTTGGATTTCGGGGTAGAGTCTAGGAGTTTTCCTAGAGGACTTGGAGTGTACAGTAAGTTCCGTAGCAGGTTGACGGGAAGTATAGGAAAGGAGTGACTATAATTGATCGATCTGAGCCTATTGAAGGAGAGAACCCACAAGCTAGAGTTTGCCTTTAGGACTTTGTGAAGTCAGTCCGACCGTGGCCGGAGTAGTAGCCGAGGGAGATGGGTGGTTGTATACGAGGATGTACTCTATGACTTCTGTCGGGGATTGTGACATGAGGTATTGTATAATACCTTTGTTTTCTGTTCATAGAGTTTCCCTTGCGTACACCATGTAGTTGTTACATAGCTAGGGTTGGCTGTGGTAACAGTAGTTGGGGATGGAGTGAAATACCCAAGGTGGAGATGATAGACAGGAAACCTAGGAGAGGTTGTTCCTTAGGAGACCCTAGGTGTCGGGGACTAGCTGTGGAATTTCGGGGACGAAATTCTTTTTAGGTGGGTAGATTGTAACAACCCGTCCCGAGAATTGGGATTAGTAGAGTGATTAAGGTGTGATTAGTAAGGTTAATCAGGGGTTAGGTGGTCCCGAGGGGTCCGGGAACCTAGAATGACGATTTTGCCCCCTACTTTGGGCAAAAATGTTGACTTTTATTTCGGGTGGTCAATTGGGGATTGACCAGTGACCGGAACGTAGTTGAGGTTGTCACGAATCCTTAGGCTGGTGGCACGCCCGATTCCGACATCCGAGGAGGAAGTTGTGATGTTCGGAAGGTTGAGGGCTTAATTGTAATTTGGGTAAAGTAGGGGGAATAGTTGACTTTTTGTATAATCGAGTTTTGGTAGGTTGACCTAGGATGGTTAGATAGTTCTTGTCGTCCTGAGTTCGATGACAGGCGGCACGTGTTCATCGGACTTACGAGGTGAGAGTTACGGGTCTAGGAAGTTTCGGTAGAACCGTAAAAATGTGTTAAAAAGAAGGGTATTTTGGTCATTGTGGCACATTGGGATTTGTGCACAGAGGAAAGGAATGGACGGCTGGGGTTTAAACAGATGGGATATAGATTGAAGGGATGGTGACACGTGTTGAAGGCCTAGAGGATTCTGGTGGAATCCTGTGTGTTCACGGTCCTAGCTATTTGGGTGAACCCGTGTGTGTGTGTTGTTCTTCGACAAACACAGAGAACAGAGGGTGAGAGTTTGGGATCAGTTGATCGATCTGGGTGCAAGGGTGAGTAAATAGGGAGTTGTGAGTGTGTTAGTGAGGCAAGGCGGAGCTGGTGGCCGTGAATTGGAGGTGCAATCGTGCACGGCGGCACGGCGGAGGTGTGGAGGAATTTTGGGGAGAAACAAGGAGCTGTGAGGTTGAGGTGGTGGCTACGCCGTGAGGCGAGGCAAACCAAGGCCAGGGGAGGCTGAGGAGACTGCAAGGAGTCCAACGACCACCGTGGTAGGCGGCAGTGCGCACGGCGGAGCTGCAATCGAAGGGTAAGGTTTCTTTGCCCTGTTTTGCCGTGAAAATTCAATTTGAAAGTCGTGAGTCTAGGGCTAGAGTCGAGGGAGTTGGAGGTTAGGGTGAGATTCCTGAGGGTCCTAGGAATCGGTTGAGTGTGCTGCCGTGATGGATGGTGCACAGTGGCGGCCGGCACGACGGAGTGCACTTGTGTGCTCTGTTTTAGCCGTGAGGTTCGAACGGCAAGTTGTGCAGCTGGGGAGTGAGTCGACAGTTCTGGTTAGCTGGGTTAGGCTTAGAGAAGTCCAGGGGAGAGTTTGGTGTCACCACCGTGACGGGAGGTGACCGGAGTTGAGGAGTCGTGAAACAAGGGATGTAGGTCGTTTGTTTTCGAGCTTCAGTCGACGGTGTAGAGGCCGTGTCGAGGTGAACGGGGTACGGGAAGAGATAGGGCAGGTCAGGACGAAGCTACAGGTGAAAGAAGGGATCGAACTGGTGGCCGGACGGCGGAGATCAAGTCTCGCCGGTTCAGCCTGCGACGGCCGGTTCAGCACGGGTTGAAGACGGTACTGTAGCTGGCGCGTGGGGCCACGCGCAGCCACTTTGGGCGGCGCGTGGAGGCGCGTGCGGCGGTTCTGGGAGAAACAGTCAACTTGACTTTTGGTCTAAGAGTTGTGTTGAGTTTAATGGAGTTGGTTTCGGGTTAATCGGAAGTCGTTTGAGTTTAGTTCCGCGAGGGTGAAGGTTTAGGGTCCCGGGGTTCTAGGTCTTCGGTTCGGGGATGTTTGAGGAAATTTAGGAGAGTGTTGGTAGATGTATTAGTGACGTAATTTGACGGTGTTTGACAGGATCGGGATTTCCCGAGGAAGCCGAGGAACGGGCTGGACGTTCGGGACGCGAGTAGGGCTCAGTACTGTGAGTGGACCTCTTCTCTAAACTCGAGCATGCATAACTGTTTTCTATAATTGTCTTATGGTTTTAATCATGATTTTATGTTTATCGAATATGTTTGGTTGGTTTTTCGAGGAAATTGGTTTTTAGCACGTTTTACGAGGAATGGTTGGTTTCTGGAATATATGCTATGGTTTTGGGATTTCAAATGATAAGTGATTTCTAATGGTTATAAGTGGGTTTTGGAACATGATTTCAATGATCAAGGTTTGTGGTTTTGGAAACGGATTTCGGAAATGGGAGTTGGTTTTAACGTTGGAAAGTGGATTTCCGGATTTGGGTTCGGAATGACGGTTCTGGATGCCGGAAGGGCATCAGACCAGTGATTTCGGATTCGGGTTTGGATGTGGATTGGTAAATGGTTTTCAAATGGTTTTGGGATTGGATTTGCTGGATCTGATTATTGGGTTTAAAGACCCGGATATATGTGACGGGGGACCGGCCGGATTGGGTTTAAAGACCCGGATTGAGTTTAAAGACTCGAGAGTTTAAAGACTCGGATATATATTGATTTTCCCCCGTAGGCCTTGAGTTTAAAGACTCGGGAGTTTAAAGACTCGGATATGCTTAAGGCCCGGATTGAGTTTAAAGACTCGGGAGTTTAAAGACTCGGATAGATCCAGCAGGTTTGATCGGGACATTTATGAGTTAAGGTTCATGGTTTATGATACAGTTTTCTGATACTCATGTTGTGGTTTCTTATGATATTTTATAGTGTTTCTGTTTCTTATGATGTTTAAGAATGATTCTTTTATTAATGTGTTTATAACTGCTGGTTATGCATGTGGTTTCAAAACGGAGGGTTTAACTCGGTTTTCTTATAAAATGGTTTTTGAACTTTTGTACTTTCTGGTCCACTCACATTTTCTGTTTTAACTTGCCCTCCAGGTTGTGGAGCTAGCGCGGGGTCTTGACGTCGAGGCAGTGCCCGAGGCATAGAAGTCACGTGAGGGATCCTAGAAGAGTTTAAAGGCTTCTGTGTGCGTGTACTTTATTAGTTTTTATTTTCCTTGTAATGTAGTGCTATGCTCTGTAAACGTTAAGGTTGGGATATTTTGTAATTACTCCTGCGTCTGACTGGGTTCGAGTGAGTTTTACTTGGGTTTTGTGTCGGGGAGTCAGACGGGAGCGGGATTTACCTCGGGTTTCGGGGTGAAACCGGGGTGGGTCCTAACAATTGGTATCAGAGCATAGGTTTGTCGAGTTTGTTGGGTCTGTCGGTTTGTGAGGTTGTGTTTCAGTTGTTTGACTACTTCTATGCCTCTTTCAGCGTGCGGTTGACGATGCCTCCGAGACGTAGACCCTCTCCACAACCTGAAGAAGTAGCAAGAGAGACGGAGAGTGCCACGATTGAGCGAGCCCAGCGGCTTGGGGCTACTACTTTTAGTGGTGGGGCTGATCCTGAGGAAGCCCAGAGGTGGATTACCCGACTTGAGCGGATTTTTGCGGTGATGCATTGTCCGCCGGAGGAGCGAGTATTGTTGGCTGCATTTTTACTGGATGGTGCGGCGTACGAGTGGTGGTATACCCTCGAGTTGTCTGGCTGGGATGTCCATAGTGTGACCTGGGAGACGTTCAGGGAACGGTTTCTGGAGCAGTATTATCCTCGTTCTTTCGGGATGCCAAGGAGGCAGAGTTTTTGCATCTCCAGCAGGGGAATATGACAGTGGCAGAGTATGAACGGAAGTTCCAGATGTTGTCTCGGTTTGCTCCTGCTTTTGTGGCCACTGAAGCCGAGAAGTGCCGTAGGTTTGAGTTGGGTTTGCGCGGTGAGATTCGAGCCGTAGTGACAGCTGGATCTTTTGCTACCCTTCGAGACTTGTCGGATGCTGTGGTGCGAGTTGAGGCTAGTTTGCCGGTGCAACGCCGGGAACCTTCTATTCCTGGAGTTTCGAGCCAGCGGACACCGAAAAGAGGTAATTTTGGTGGATCGTCCTCGTCGGGCGATGATCGTTTTGGTAGGCCTGGTAGTGCCCAGAGTTCAGGATTTTGGGGTTACCGAGCACCGCCGACTCCGCAAGCGAGTGCGACATCGGTAGCGTCCACAGGGAGACCGAGCAGTGGACCAGGCTGGAATGTGTGTTTCTACTGCGGGGAGCGAGGTCATTTCCGACGTGAGTGTCCACTGTTGCCACAGGAAGGTGGTGTAGGTAGAGGAGTAGCGGAGTCCGGACAGAGTACAGCATCAGGGACAGCGGGCACTAGAGGAGGTGGTGGCACAGCCACGAGTAGTTCGAGGAGACGTGGTAGAGCGTCAGGATCTCAGGCCCGGGTGTTCTCGATGACTCAGTAGGAGGGTCAGTCGACACCAGATACAGAGACAGGTACTTGATTCACTTTTGGTTGTTCTGTTGGTTTGGTTTTTGGATTTCGGGGTAGAGTCTAGGAGTTTTCCTAGAGGACTTGGAGTGTACAGTAAGTTCCGTAGCAGGTTGACGGGAAGTATAGGAAAGGAGTGACGTCATGCTGACGTCAGCAGTGACGTCATGCTGACGTCAGCATCACTGTAGCACTGTTGACCAGAGGGTTGACCGGCGCGTGGGGGGCGCGTGTGAACAGTATTTTGTGTGGGACCAGTGCCATTTTCAAGGTTTCGACGATACGAATCCAATGGCGGTGGTTTCGTGTCGATCGGAGATCGTTAAGTTGGTCAAATTAGGGTTTGAAGCCTTGGGAAGCGTGTTCGGACGGCTTTCCTGGACCGGTTTCAGTCTAGGGTTTCTTAGTTGTTTAGTAGAAACTTAAAGTGACCTTTACGTATGCTTTGGACATGACAGGAATCGTACTTTAGCACTTGGACGAGTTTTACGCTTGGGATTGCAGCGGGATTGTACTGTGAGTGGGCCTTGGATTTCACTAAACTGTGGCATGAATAACTGTTTTCTTTTCGATTATATCTATATGTGATTCAAGCAAAAGTATTTATTTATCTTCAGTATGATTTATGGCATGCATTATGATGTTTGGGCATGAGACCCGTCTGGTTAATTATGCACGGTTTTGGGTCATGTATATGTATATGGATTTCAATAATTATCTTTAGTACTGCACTGTATAGATCTACCCTAGTGATATTGTCTCCTCCGAATGAGGGTACCTCGGAGTGGTCACGGCGCATTGCCTGCGAGGAGTCATTCTATGGAGGGACCGGACCGTAGAGTGGCCCAGGAGTGGGGATGCTATTATTGGACGTCTGGGACGTCAGACATCTAGTATGTCATACCCGGACTGGGTTCGGGATTTGGACTCGGGATTGAGACCCCGGGCGGTACGCGTAGCCTAGAGGCTGTGACCTTACTGGGCGTCTGGGACGTCAGACATCTGGGATGTCAGGGTTAGGATGTATAGTGCAGCAACTGAGGTTATGAGTATGTTTATATCTTTCTGCTTATGATTATATGATTTTGTGGTCTATGATACTAATGCATGTCTTTTCGGAAAACGGAGGGGTAAAATTATATATTTTCATTATGGAAATTGTTTTGTAAACCTTGAGTTTCGGCCCACTCACCCTTGTTGTTTTACTCACCCCTCCAGGTCGTGATTCTGAGGAAGAGAAGGAGGATCCCGAGGAAGAGGCATAGGTTTATGTTGCGCACCTGAACCCTACTGTTGGGTAGGTTGGCACGTAGAATGTCTAGAGTCGTGCTCAATAAACTGTATTCGGAAACTATCCCTTGTCTGACACTATTAGTATTTGTAATTTTATGTTTGACGTTGTGTGTTGGGTTATGTATGTCTAAAATTCGGATTTTCTTTATGCATTCGCTTTTCTTTAAGAACCAAAATTGGTATGTTTGCTGGGTGTCAGACGGGAGCAGGGCACGTCCCCACGTGGTCCTAAGGGGATCGGGGCGGGTCCTGTCAACTTGGTATCATAGCACTAGGTTGTGGTCAGCATGCTAGACTAGTGGTCAGTACTTAGTTTAAAAGATGTCAGTATCTAATCTATACCTTTTAACAGTGAGTTATGCCTCCAAGGAGAATTCCTCAAGCACGAACTGACGAGGAAATAGCTAGAGAAAAGGAGTGTGCGAGTATCGAACGGGCTCAAAGTTTGGGAGCCACACACTTTAGTGGGGGATCAAACCCCGATGATGCTCACGAATGGATTACCAGATGGGAGAGGATCTTTAAGATGATGCACTGTCCACCGGATGAGCGCGTGGCATTGGCGACTTTCCTACTGGAAGGCGGGGCCTACCAATGGTGGTACGGTCTGGAGATGTCTGGGTGCGAAATTCTTGGACCACCAGTCCTACCCACTGTCTTTTCGCGCTGCCCGTGAGGCAGAGTTTTTACGACTTGAACAAGGTGACATGTCAGTGACGGATTATGAGCAGGCCTTTGTGAGACTTTCTCGGTTCGCAGCAGCCTTTGTGAGCACAGAAAAGGATAAATGTCTGAGGTTTGAGCTTGGACTCCGAGGGGATATTCGGGCAGGTATGACGACTGCCTGTCATGCTACCCTGAGAGACATGGTGGATGCCGCGGTTCGTGTTGAGTCTAGTCTGACGACCCACCGGGCACTACAGCTATCTGGAGAGGGACGACGAAGGGATCGTTCGTATCTTGGACCAGTGAATCGCCGAGGATCGAAGGGAGGACATAGTAGTGGAACATCATCGCGCGGCCGAGGAGGGCCTGGTCACTTTGGGAGTTCACAGAGTTCGGGAATGAAATTTTCCTGGATTGGTGCATCCAGTGAGTCGGCTGAGAGACTAGGTGTACTCGTTTGCTTTGCATGCGGAGGTCCAGGTCACTATGCTCGGGAGTGCCCAGCTTTGAACAGGGGTAATGATACGGTAGGCACCGGTGTGGTGCAAGGTTTGGCTTCCAACACTGTCGGAGGCCGAGGACAGAGTGGAGCTCGTAGTGAGAGATGTGGAGCACGTGGGCGCAGACAGGTTACTGGACCACGAGCTCGTGTAATTGCAGTCACGATGCAACAAGGAAGGGCGACACCCGGTGTCGGTACAGGTACTCATCGTATCTTGAATCTTGTTATACGTGTATTATTAGATGCTGGGGCTACCTATCCTTTTATTTCGTGGAGTGGTTTCGACTTCGATACAACCGACTGACGGTTATGTCAGGACTAATCTTGTCAGCTTTAGTGGTGGAATTGCAATCCGCAGTTGAGGTTTTGGTAATTGGTTAGACCTAGTTGGGTGTCGTACTACTTAGGGTTGTTGGTGCAATTGAGGCCATTGGCGACCTGGTAGACGACATGGGTTGAGTAGAGTTACAATTGGTTAGAGATTTGTTGGACAGGTTACCAGGGTGGTACTTGTCAATGGAATTCCGAAGGGGGAATACAGAGTAGTTAGTACGGGCAATTGATTCTGTTAGATGCGGAGTCTTGTTGGTTAGGTCTGCACAAGGTTGTGGCAGGCACTAGTATCAGGAGTGGTTACAGTTGTTGTTGTTGGGAATCGGGGGACGTTCAGGGAACGTTTTCTTTTCTCGTACAAGTTGTCAGGGTGTTTGAACCCAGGGTTGTTGGGAGCGAGAGGCTGAGTTTCTTCTTTTCAAGCAGAAGTAAAGGGGATCGTCGTTCGATATGAGCGGAGATCCAGGGTTGTCAGTTTTGCACACGGTGTGCTGATACTGATGCTGAGGTTAGTACTAGTATTGATAGAGTGTTGGTGCTGGTGCTAGCGTCGGTGGTGTGCTGACTTTGAGTCACGAGTCGGGATTATGTTGTTGAGGACTTTGGGCATTGTGACGATCTAGGATCGTGATGTTACCGGTCAGGGACGCAGTGTCGAGTCTGGGTCGTGATCTTGATGATCCAGATAGGGAGAGAGTTTATCACTCTTACTTGGGTTTGTGAGTCGTAAATGACGGGACTGAACTTCTTTTCGAAGTGGATTCCGTATGATATTTTACTCGAGTGAGTAGGTTTCCGACAGGTCGGATTTTATCAACCTTAGGCGTGTGGAGGTTGGATTGGCTTCCCTATGAAGCCAATCAAGTGTATTGAGCAGGTAACCGATAGGTTTGGTTTTGGGTGTGTCTTGGTAAATGTGAACGAGATTTCGGGATTTGGAATCGAATTTCTGGGTGACGATTCAGGATTCGATTTTGGAACTTGAAAATGGATTTCTGGATTTGGGTACGGGATGATTATTCCAAATGCTAGCTTACGGAATAATGATTTCGGATTCGGATTTGGGAGTGGATTAAAAATATGATGTCTGGGCTTGGATCCGGAATTTCTTACAAAATTGCGGATTCGGATTCAGAATTGGAACTATATAATGGGTGGAGTTTCGATTTGTCTCATGCTGGGTTGGGAAATTGTACTCCATTATTGGAACGTGCTGGCTATGACCTAGGTGGTTGTAGTCTGGTCAATAGATAGTTGTGGGTACATTGTACATAGTTCGAGGTACGATACCTTGTAGACTTGTGGTGTCTAGTAATGGGATACGGGTTATACCCGAGATATGTCGGTGAGCGTGTTGGTGGTCGGATTAGTTTTGATACCATTGGATTAGTTAAGGTCGAGATCGGACATTGGATACTATGCAATGGGTCATGGTATTTCTGATGAGTCTAAATTACACACAGGTCGAGTGAAATGTTAGTAAGTCTATTTGTGAGTCAAATAAGTTGGTGGATTGTGTAGCTACGAGTGAGTCTAGTGTCAGTATTCGACTGACAACTGCCAAGTGGTGACAGATTGTCAGGATGTGTCAACGTTGATTTTTGGGTGAGGTCAGTTGACTCCTAGGGGGAGTAAATACCAGGATAGATTGGTGAGTGAGAAAGAGACCGTCAAGTTGTTGCGTCAACGAAGGGTTGATTTGACTTGTGATGTCAAATTCGAAACAAGTAGTTTCAGTCATTCGACGGGGTCGAATGTAGTCATTGCGTTATGAGTACTAGTGGTACGTTTGAGTGCAGACAAGTTCTGTCTGATTAGTTGAGGTACGGGTGTACACTTGTTACGAGGTCGATTCCACTTCCCACGGGGTGTTTGTGGAATCAGGGTAGTCGAGTTTCGAGAATGAAACTAATTAAGGAGGGAAGAACGTTTGAGATTAGATCGGTTGGAATTTCGAGGACGAAATTAATTAAGGAGGGAAGATTGTAACGACCCAAACTTTCGTAATTCTTATTTTATTGTAAAATGACTGTTTTGCCCCTGAGGGGAGGGGGAAAAGTTGACTTTTTCCTCGGGAAATATTTAGGACTTTGACACGTGACCGTGACGTAGTTTAGGACGTCACGAGTTCATAGGCAGGTGGCACGTTCGATTCCGACGTTCGAGGAAGAAGTTGTGACGTTCGGAAGTCGAGGGGCATTTTGGTAATTTGGCCATTTGGGGGCCAAATGTTGACTTTTGACTCGGGAAGTCCAAGGGACGAGGGCCAATGACCGTTACGTAGGTCTCGCCGATACGAATCCGTAGATAGGCGGCACGCCGAAATCGGACTTACGACGAAAAAGTTATGGTCAAGAACGTAATTACGATTAAACCGAACTAACCGAGATTCGGAATAAAATAATAATAAAATATTAGAATCTGATTACTTTAACCCAATCAATCTGGACCCTTGATGAGTGACACATGTCACTCATCTACCTCATCCACCTCACTCCCTAAAACCAGGATCTCTGTTTCCCATTTAAGTAATTAATTAATTTAATTTCCTTAAATCCTCACCTTTCATCCTTAAGTCAGACTCAATCCTAGCCGTTGGTTTCTAATGCCTATTCTGTTTTAAACTCATCAAACCATACTCCCACATTTTCATTCTCTTAACCGTGTACTCTCACCCTTCGAACAATCACTCCAGCAGCTCACCACCCAACCTCCCTCACCAGGCAGCACCAGGCAACCACCAGCAACCTCCAGACGGCCATCACCACCACCACGGCCACCCTGCACGGCCGGGCAACCCACAAACCCGAGAAGGAAACCAAACCACCCGAAACTGTCTAATCAACCAAACCATGACTTCTGGGCTCGAACAAACGTAGGGTTAGGATCAGTGTGACCTCTGGACGACTCAGGACCGGACTGGGCAGCCCACGACGGCGACACGACGGCGGTAAGCCTGCAAACCCGAGAG
Source organism: Prinsepia uniflora (assembly GCA_032719365.1). Lineage (NCBI taxonomy): Eukaryota > Viridiplantae > Streptophyta > Magnoliopsida > Rosales > Rosaceae > Prinsepia > Prinsepia uniflora. Next base: position 16,885,009 of record CM064865.1, on the reverse strand, counting down.
ACACCGATTTCCTTCCCTGTCTCGAAACGTCCGTTTTTAACGTTAAACTTGTTTGGTTGTTTTTGAGACATAACCTAGGGGACTAGACGATCATTTCAGACCTAGGTATGCGGCTAGAAACTGGACGACACGCCGGAGAAGACGAACCAGAGCCGGCAGCCGGTTTCCCGTCGATTTTCAGGTAGATTCTTGAACCTAAAAACTAGTTTTGAGTCCACAGAACCATAGAGCATGATTAGACGAGTTCATAGGAATAAATCCCATCGATTTTGGTGGTCGGGTTGATGAGAACCGATCGGGTTGAACCGTGGGTCTGCGGTGACCCGGTTCTCAGACCCGGTACTGTAGCTGATGACGTCATCGTGCTGACGTCAGCAGTGACGTCATGATGACATCATCATGTCAGAAAACTGTCAGACCAGAGACCAATGGGCTGTTGACACGTGTCCTCTGACACTGTCAGTGATGACGTCATGCTGACGTCAGCAGTGACGTCAGCATCACTGTAGCAATGTTGACCAGAGGGTTGACCGGCGCGTGGGGGGCATGTGTGAACAGTATTTTGTGTGGGACCAGTGCCATTTTCAAGGTTTCGACGATACAAATCCAATGGCGGTGGTTTCATGTCGATCAGAGATCGTTAAGTTGGTCAAATTAGGGTTTGAAGCCTTGGGAAGCGTGTTCGGACGGCTTTCCTGGACCGGTTTCAGTCTAGGGTTTCTTAGTTGTTTAGTAGGAACTTAAAGTGACCTTTACGTATGCTTTGGACATGACAGGAATCGTACTTTAGCACTTGGACGAGTTTTACGCTTGGGATTGCAGCGGGATTGTACTGTGAGTGGGCCTTGGATTTCACTAAACTGTGGCATGCATAACTGTTTTCTTTTCGATTATATCTATATGTGATTCAAGCAAAAGTATTTATTTATCTTGAGTATGATTTATGGCATGCATTATGATGTTTGGGCATGAGACCCGTCTGGTTAATTATGCACGGTTTTGGGTCATGTATATGTATATGGATTTCAATAATTATCTTTAGTACTGCACTGTATAGATCTACCCTAGTGATATTGTCTCCTCCGAATGAGGGTACCTCGGAGTGGTCACGGCGCATTGCCTGCGAGGAGTCATTCTATGGAGGGACCGGACCGTAGAGTGGCCCAGAAGTGGGGATGCTATTATTGGACGTCTGGGACGTCAGACATCTAGTATGTTATACCCGGACTGGGTTCGGGATTTGGACTCGGGATTGAGACCCCGGGCGGTACGCGTAGCCTAGAGGCTGTGACCTTACTGGGCGTCTGGGACGTCAGACATCTGGGATGTCAGGGTTAGGATGTATAGTGCAGCAACTGAGGTTATGAGTATGTTTATATCTTTCTGCTTATGATTATATGATTTTGTGGTCTATGATACTAATGCATGTCTTTTCGGAAAACGGAGGGGTAAAATTATATATTTTCATTATGGAAATTGTTTTGTAAACCTTGAGTTTCGGCCCACTCACCCTTGTTGTTTTACTCACCCCTCCAGGTCGTGATTCTGAGGAAGAGAAGGAGGATCCCGAGGAAGAGGCATAGGTTTATGTTGCGCACCTGAACCCTACTGTTGGGTAGGTTGGCACGTAGAATGTCTAGAGTCGTGCTCAATAAACTGTATTCGGAAACTATCCCTTGTCTGAAACTATTAGTATTTGTAATTTTATGTTTGACGTTGTGTGTTGGGTTATGTATGTCTAAAATTCGGATTTTCTTTATGCATTCGCTTTTCTTTAAGAACCAAAATTGGTATGTTTGCTGGGTGTCAGACGGGAGCAGGGCACGTCCCCACGTGGTCCTAAGGGGATCGGGGCGGGTCCTGTCACCATATCTCACATATCATTAAGGTATTGGAAAATGACTTTTATGTCTTTCCAGTGGCAGCGTGTTGACGCAGAACTGAATGTAGCTAGCAAGTTCACAACGGATGAAATGTCCGATCTAGTGCATTTGAATCAAGTACAATAATGCGCTTATTGCACTTAGATATGAAACTTATGGTCTCACTATCTCTTCGTTATCATCTGTTAGACGAAACAGGTCCTTTATAGGATCTAGACTACGGATGATCATATGCGTACTTGAATGTTTTGTTTTTCTCCTCATTAAAGCATTTCAACATCTTATGGGTCTAATATCAACATCTTCTAGATGTGATTTAATCAATAGACTAAAACCTCATATGCACAGTACTCGAGCTTCAGGTCGAGACAAAACTTCGTTCTCCTAAGATCCTTCATTTCAAAATCCAACTTCAGGTGCATAGTAGTTTCTTTGATTTCTTCTGGAATACCAATCAATAGCAAACCTGGAACTTGTTTTCTTAATAAACATGCATGGGTATTCTTCGTTATCCCGTCCTGATAAAATCACTTAGATGGTTATACCACATCTGTTCAGATTATCTTAATCCGTAAAGTGAACGCCTCAAAGAAGTAGGGAGCGTGTTCCGTGATCTGAAACTATTTGCATCAGTTTTAAGTCCTTCAGGGAACTTTCAAACATATTTCTATTTAGATCCCCCTATAGGGATAAGAATTAACCACGTTTATAAGCTGCATATTCAGTTTTTCTGGAAACTACCAAACTGATAAGGTAGAAGAACGTTATGACGTTCATTACGGGAGAATAGGTCTCCTCATAATCAATCTCAGGGCGTTGAGAAATCTGTGCGCCATTAAATGAGTTGTACATCTCACAACCTCATATTTCTCATTACGCTTCCTTATGACTACTTATTTAAATTCTGCAGGTTTAATATGGAGGGGTGTGGTAACTATAGGTCCAAACACCTTCCATTTTGTCAAGGAATCTAATTCGACTTGGATTAGTTTATCCATTTTGGTCAGTCTTCTCTACATTGAAATTCATTCATCAAAGGAGTAAGGTTCGATTTCATTTCTAGTTATTATTTCGGTAGCTACTGCGAATACATATAAATCATCGATGATAATATTATTCTGATTCCCTATCTCACATAAGCATGCATGATTCACCGAGATCTCTTTATTCTCGGGAGTGGGTTCTGATGTTGGAGCGTCCCCTAACGCCATCACAGACTCATAATCCGGAATTATCTCATGAGATGAATCAGTTGATATTTAGAAGGGATTTAATTGTGCCAAATTTATCCTCTTCCAGGGATGAGAATCGTTCAAACCTATTAGTCTACCTCGCTTCTGGGTAGGGACATATGACTGGTTATCCGACATGTCCGTATCTCGTCCGTCTTGGAAAACACGTCCTACTGAGACGTCTATCTTTGCAGGTAAGTTTGCAGCATGTATATGTGATATCGACACTTTAGCTAGATTAGAAGAAGAGTCTGATGTATTATTAGCTACACTGTAAATCTCGAATTCTCCGCACTTCATTCTTACTTTGTGTGTTTGGGGATTAAGATAAGACATAGTGGGGACATTCCACGTCAATTCACGTCGTTCTTCAGGAACGTTTGACGTTCTTATCTTCCCCTAACGATGGGGAGACTGTCTTATCAAAGTGAGTTCCGCAATATTGCTGGAATAAGATCGCCTGTCAAGGGCTCTAGAGAGAGTATAATGGATAGAGATTCATAACCGACATGTATGCCCCTCCTTTGTTGAGGTCCCATATGTGTACGTTGTGGCGGCACAATTGGCACGTAACTGTACACCCATAAATGCGTAAGTGCGAAGCAGCTGGTTCGTACCCAATCACCAGCTGTAACACATAATATCGTTGGATGACGTTGACCTCAACCGGACCAACATTACTACATGCAAAATTGCATTGCCCTCGCGAGAAACTAGAAACTTGGCGTGCATTACCAAGGTGAATTAGTGTTTCTGCAAGACCATTTAGGAGTGTTCAGTATCAATCCCAAGGGGCATGCAATAGTCATCGAATAATGTCGATGTAAACTCTCCGGTATTATCGAGTCTTATAGACTGTATAAAAGAATCCGGGTGGTGTGGCCCTCAATGTAATGATTTGGGCTAAGAGTTTAGCAAACACAATATGTGTGTGGACAAAAGTGTAGCATGTGACCACTTTGTCGGTGTCTCAACCTGAACCATTTTATTTTTTTTCAAAACAGTCCGTATGGTGGTTGGAAAGTCCACAAAATTTCCCTTGTATTCTGTATAAGAAAAAGGTGGAGTCTTAACTCATCTTTGCATATAATGGTCTAATATTTGGTTTCTACTAACTAGTAAACTTGACATAATGTTTCATTAAACATAAAGGTGTCTACGAGTAAGAGGATGCTCGTGCAATATATTTAGGATTTGGTGCATCATTACCCTGACCTGGGTGTCCCAACCGGTCATGTCATAAAGAGCAATTGCTCGTACTAGTTAGCTTATGGCTAACTTTTGGCAAGTTTCTTGCTAGTTTCTCCAGTGTATGTTTCTGGTCATACTGATTGGAAATTATGCAAAGATATTTCACTTTCTTGTCATTAGTGGTTTTAAAGGGATAACTGTTGGCTCGAATATCCATAAATCTCGACAAATTTCTTCTAGAACTTGGAGAATAAAAAACAATCTTATTGATGGTAATTTAGTACCATTCTACAACGTTCTTTTGTCATATCTCTCGGAGTATAACATTATCAGCTAGACAATAAACATCCCCACAAAACATACATATTGATAGATTTAATTCAATGGATCACATGCATGAGAATAAGTGCTTGTATTGAATTAAATCATATTTGAGAAAAAAACCATACATTCGAATTCCAAAATCATAAATCACTGATTTAATCCATAAAAGTGAATTTATCATTGCCTCTCGAGTTTCGCAACTATCGTTATACTCGTTTGAAAATTTTGCAAGATGGATTGTGTTCGGCATTATTTCTGAGTATATACATTCGTGGATTTAATATCCTGTAGAGTGATTGATATGTCATTCATGTCTTGCTGCAGGCAAAAAGTTGTCCCCCATTATAATTAAATCTCTCTTCTGGAGTCTATATAAGGGACAAATCATTGCATTTAATACTTTGCAAAAACTCATCCATAAGTAGCAAATGAGAACTTCAGATTCTAACAAATTTTCTGATAAGTCGGATTAAAAATGTAAAATTTACTTGTTTTATCATGCCCGATGAATTTAGGAAGGAATCTGCAGGTTCCCTTTTCTTTCTTTCTAGCATTACCGAAACTACGGGTTCGGTGATTAGTATGAACTATTAGTTCATTTATAAATTTCTAGTTTGTTAATGAACATCTGGTTCATATAAATACATACAAAATAAATAAAGATAGAAACTTATAAACATTAAATAGCAAGTGACAATTTAAGTTAATGCCTCTGGCATTTAATAGTTGATATAGGTTAAACAAATATTTCTAGCATAATATTAAAACAAATGATGTAATTCTTCTGGCATTTAAGTTTAGGCTTCCGCAAAACAAATTACGTGTAGCTTTTAGGCTTATGGCCTTCTGGGCTTAATGATGAATTTTGATAGCCTTCTGGGCTTCAGTGAATAGGTATCTTCTGGGCTTGGATATTTGTTTGGTTGCCTTCTGGACTTTGGGTAAATACCCAACGTCATCAACATTCAATTATCATCATCATCACATGATCATGGCCATCTTGGGTAAATACCCAATGTCAAGTCTAATGCAAGCACCATGTCACACATGAGTTATCAATTCTATCGTCAATTATCAAGTATAGCAAACATCAAAACCCAATGTATGTTTGATAATCCTGCAAACATTAACACCGCAAGGTATGAAACTATGCATGCCAAAAATGAATTCAATATGCAAATATGATCAACTAATTATCATGAACATATCATCATCTTATATTCATCATCATATATCACCATCATATCATTACGACATCATTAACATATGATTATGAAACATCAAAACAATCACAAATGGTGTGAATTAAATTCCCTGGCTGACCAAATAGAAAACACACTATAATCCATGATTACCATTCAATCGAAACATGCCCCAGTCCATGATTTAATCCCTTAAAATATCTAATTGTCCCACAAGGCTTCAAACTGAGAAAACTACAGTTTCAAACCTCACAAATATCCACATATAATTCATGACGTGAATGATCAATTCAATCCATATAATTCAATTTTAAGAATATGTAATCTAACCTCATATATCATATCAACATGTATATACCATACATCATATCATCATACTATCATGTATCATATCAATATGCTATCATATATCATCATAAAATCATATTATATTATTCACATCATATATTCATTATCTCATGAACAACATATTTGTGAGCTGCATTTGGTGATGGGCAAACACCAAATAACTTCAAGGCATGGATTCTAAGCATAACGCAAGGTATATGATCATCAAACAGTAAAGTCCAAAAATCATGAATCCAAATTTCAATTACATAAGCAGTCAAATTCTTCATCTCTAAATTCTATGTGAAGCTGTAAACACCTTCCAAAAATTGATATATGGGAATCTATTTGAAATCATTAATTTTCCATTCTTGAATTATACTTTTGATTATTTTTGTCATCTTGACAACCGCACTGCCTGTGGTAGTCAAAAGTGCTACCTTGCTTTGCCTAGTAAGTTCATTGATGTTTTGGAGCAAAAAAAAAAGAAAACGAACATCATGGTTCACCATGATCGATTATCATCAACATCAGATTTGGTCGAGCTACAAATTTAGTTGGCTTGCTGGACCATCATCACCATGTGCATACGGCTTCTGGCCGAAAGGAGGCTAGACGGCAAAAAACTGTCCCCTCTTCCCATTCTTAATTTTAAATTTGTTCCGTGAAGAACCTCAATCTAATTATCATGTCCATCGAACTTCAAAAGGTTTCATGGCAAGTAAAATATGAAATTCAATTGGATTAAGAGAGTGAAAATAAGTTGAGTACCTTTCTCAGGAGTTGTCTCTATTTGTGGAGGGCAGTGGTCTTGTGCTTTTGCTTGTGCGTTGGTCTCAGTCCTCTCGGATCTCAGTCCTTCGTGGGTGGATTTGTGGGCTCTGCGTGGAGGCGGCATGAGAAAATAGAACCAATGGTGGTTGCGCCCATTGCTGAATCGACAAAGCAAACGTCGTCGTTTTTGTCGCGTCCAATCTAGGAAATGCCCAGAACATCTTGACCTGCCAGGATTTTTGGGATACAGTTGGCTTGAATAGTCATGAGATTTTGTATACAGAGCTCAGAACATGTCCTTAGGACCTAGTCGGCAAGGCTGAGGTCGGCGAATGTGGCGCCAAAGTCAGTATCGAGGTTTGTGGAATTTTCATATTAGAGTTCAGTGGTGAAGGGGTCTAGGGCTAGGGGTAGAGTACGGTTAGGTTTTCAGGAGGGTTTGAAGAGAGGGAAGTCTCTGGCGACCATGTTTGCTTCTTCGTCCATTGTTGTTCGGTTCCACAGAAAGTACAAAAGTTTGAACTTTTACTAGGGTGTCGGGGAAAAACGACACCGTTTATCCGCCCAAACCCTCATTTTGGAATCCTCATCTGTCAAATCCTCCTTCGTCTCCATCCCCACCGCCTCTTCAGATTCGTCGTCACCACATCCATCTTCTTCGCCTCCTACGGAAGTATATGAGACAAAGAAAGATTTTCTCCGTGGGTTTGGGTTCATCAACGAAAGCGGAGGCGGAGTAGACGGTTTGACATATTGCACGGAGAGTCTGGAGTTTGAGAGCTCCGACGAGAGGCTTGTGGGCGATGAACATCATCATGACGTCATTGAAAGAGGCAAGTTTGATTTTTTCTTGTCTAGGTTTAGCAGCATCAGGAAAGACAAAAATGGTAGATAGAACCGTAAAAGATAGGGGAGAATACTGGTAGAGTCTCATCCTGACCACGTGTTGTAAACACGATCAAAATCATATCTCATTCATTCAGTTAAAACCCCTTTATATAGGACTAGGGTTAGGTTACAATATACGGACGAAAGTGTCCTTACATAGAAATAGACATATACTTTAATATATTTACAACACTTCTAAGTCCTTAAGGCCTTACTATAATTGGATGTTGAGATGGGATACAGAGATAGCCTCTCCTCTCTTATCCCTGAACTTTTTTTTTACCCCAAAAAAAAGAAGAAGTAAGTAATAAAAAAATGAGTAATCAGGTAAATATATATAATCATTTCCATTTAGTTGTATATTAATTAAAATAAAAATAATTTGATTATGAATATGATAGCACAAATATAATATAGTTCTTTATTTTGGTTTTTAAATATTTTTCGATGATGAAAATAATTTGATGACTGTGTCAAAAAGAAAAGATGGGAGAATATATCTATTGAATGTATAAAGACACTTATTATATAGTAATTACAGTAAACCTAACTAGAAAAAGAAAATATTCTACATAGTTAAATGAGATATCAAATCAGGATATCAAATCAATCTAGAATACTGTATCAATTTGGGATACTGAATCAATTTAGAATTTATGTAACACCTCCCCTCAAGTTGGAGAGCGAACATTGTGAAGTCCCAACTTACTGGTTAAGTGGGATGTTGTGATGTCGGATGATGTGTCGTTGAATGTTGCGGATGCTATTGCCGTTGTTTGAAGTTGTAGATGCTATTGCCACTATTGGAAGTTATGGATGCGATTGTCGCTGTTTAAAGTTGCATATGTTATTACTGTTGTTTGAAATTGCGTATGATATTGTTGCTGTTTGAATGAAATGAAATTTTGATGGGTGTTCAGAAAAGTGCTACAGTCATAAATCAAGTATTTACCTTATGGCACCACCATGCATGTTTCCTGTGGGTGCACAGAGAAATTAGGTTCCGCACACCCACAAGGGAGGAAGCATGGCGAGTTTATGCCTCACGAGCGCATTTGCTCTAATATCATGTCAAAATTAAAAGATGAGAGAATATATTCTGAATTGTATTATTGAATGTATAAAAACACCTATCATATAGTAGTTATAGTAGGTTTAACTAGGAAAGGAAAATATTAAATAATATATCAAATGGGGATATCAAATCAATTTGGGATACTAAATCAATCTAGAATACTGAATCAATTTAGAATACTAAATCAATTAATGATTTATCTAACAGACTGCAATAATAAAATATGTTTTTGAAATCTGATATATGGACCTAGTCTCATAGGCGGTTGCAAAAATTTAATTACAATAATAAAAACATGCTTCATGTATACTTAGCTCGAAGACATTTTAATAACAACAAAAATATGCTTCCCTACTGTTTCTCACTGCCCATTTCCTTGTAGTAGATAATACAAAGCCAAATGCAAATCCTCTTTCTTGAGAGTGACACACTTGCTATGAACTGCAAGGCACCTGACTTCTTTGAAAACACTAACTATGAAATCCTTGGTTCCTATTTGGATTGTAGTAGTAGAATCACATTGAAATTTTTGTTCATCTTTTATCATTGAATTTTTACCTATATCGATGCATCATAGGTTATTAGACGACTCCAAAGTTTGTAAGGTGAAAATTGGGAAGGGCATGTAATCTCATTAAGATAGTTGTTTGGAAAATTTTATGTAACGACACAGACGTTTAGTAGGGCTGAAAATGACCATTTTGCCTTTAAGTCAAAGTGTTGACTTTTTGACCAAAGATAAAACGTTGACTTTTTTATTAGGACGATTTTTGACATTTTTGTAAATGCCGTTACAAAGGTCTTGGTCTCCCGAGTATGTTACCAATCGGCATGCTGGAAACGGAGTTCAGAGGATTTTGTTCCGGGTCTAGATATTATAGGGGCATTTTGGTAATTTAGTTATAAGGTTATTTTAGTAATTTCCTTCAAGATTTTTTTTTAGGAATGGTTGAGAGTGGGACAAGTGTCCCTTATCCCTTGTATCCTTTTTCCACCACCTGTGGGTGTGTGGGTGTATGTGTGCTGGTTTTTATGAGTTAAGTGTTGTGATTGTGTGTATGTGTGTGTATGTTTTGTGAGGATCGACAAAGAGAGTGAAAACGAGAGAAAATGAAGAGAACAAGAGAAACATGTGAGTAAGAAGAAAGAAAAGGGGATGAAAATCTAGAGATCAGAGGGAGGAAAAGAAAATAAAATAATAAGGAAGAAAGGAAGAGAGTCCAGACCGTGAGAGAGAGTGAACCCATGAAGGGTTTTTGGGTCTGAGGTTGGCTCGACCAGTTTTTGAGTAGAAACCTTGTTTGAATCACCTCTTGGAGTCCCTACGATCGTAATACGTTGCTCAGCCGTGAGTTTAGAAGTTTGAATCGTCCAAACATTGAGGGATGTGGGTTGGCATGAAGGAGAGGTTTGGACAATAGTTTTGAGTAAGTTTTCTGGCACTTTGATCATATATATCTATTCCTAAGCTAGATTAGAGTGAACGGGTCAAAACAAAATAAAAAAGGCTTAAAACGAAGGATTTACGGCTGGGTCAGGTAGCCAGGTCGGGCGACCTAAAAATCAAAGGAATTGGGTTGGGGCGATGACATTGTAGTTGAGCGCGTGGACTCCACGCGCAGCCGCTTCAAGTCGATAAGACATTTTGGTACATTTTTGCGGAGGTTTGAGGGTGCCAGTGAGTTCGAGGGTGTGTCCAACATTTCTTTTATGTTTTCGATGTTACGAACATTTTGGCACATGTTTTGAGTCGATCGGACGCCATTTCAAGGTAGTTTTGGATGTCTGAAGGTTTAGGTTTCATTTTTAATTCGTTTAAAAATCTCAAAAAATTGTGGGATTAAAATAGAAGATATTTGGGTGGTTAATGACCTTTAGATGTGATATTTGACAGGTTTTGAGATTCTCGGAAATTACAAAAATGCATGAAAAGTGGGATTCGGCTATATGAATGGTGTTTGCGTAGAATTTATTTTTCCTAAACTATTGTGTATGCATACTTATATGATTTAAATGATTTCTTTGTGTTTTTGGTGATATTTGAGTGATTGAGATTTTATATGAATTTAACTGATTTTACTAATATTTTATTGCGCATTTTTTGAGGTCTTTTGTAAGCTATGTTCGGATATCGTTTTTATTGTAGTTTTGAATTCAATATGGTTCGTGGCATTAAATAATGTAATTTTGGAATATTTATGATTTTCATATGTTGCCCGGATGATTTTTACGGAAGTTATACTAATGATACGTTTTTCAAGAATGATGTTGATTATGATTTTTGGCTTAGGCCCGAGGTTCTTATTGTGGATTTTACGTGTGTTATTGAGATGTGATATGAACATGTATTTCTCGGTACTTGTGATGTGTGAAATGTTTTTGTGATTGTGTTGATTGGATGTAAGTCTCAGACGTCGAGCCTAGGGCTCCGAATCTTGAGACTGATATTGTGGTGGCGACTTGGACGTCGAGCAGGGGGCTCCGAATCCTGAGTGAGTGAGTATGTGATGGCCTACCAATAGTGCCTTGTGATGTGATGATTGATATTTTGCTTGAGCAGTGATGTTGAGTTGATTTTGTGTGAATTTTATGGTGATGTTGCATATGGATTGATTATGTGTTACTGATGTGTCTTGTGATAAGTAATGTTTCTCGAGATGTGTATTGATGGATTTGGTAGTCTCAGACGTCGAGTAAGGCTCTAGTTCCTGAGACTGTGTTGTGATGACTCAAACGTGGAGCTGAGCTCCAGTTCCCGAGTAAATTTGTGGTGTGCCTGCAAGTGGGACAGTGGTTTCATGATTGACATTGTGATGATGGTTGGTTGTTTGTTTTTTATTGATGTGTTGTCCTTGTGTTGCTGGTTGTGATGTTGGGTGATGGTTATATTGACTTACCGAGGTCTTAGACGGTATGCTGTTACATTTAATTTGAGAACTCTTTTCACGAGTTTCGAGACTATAAATTTTGTTTCGTTTTAATTGATGTGAAATGGTTTATGTATGCATGCATGGTTTTGGAAAACGGAGGGTAAATTCCGGTTGTTTTCAAAGTATGTTTTTAAATTATTTCTTTTATCCACTCACACATTTTCTTGGTTTTGTGACCCTCCAAGGGCATTGCATGAGAATTGAGGCTCGAGAGGTGGAGGCATGAACTAGCGGGGTTTGTGTGTATCCCTTGTCAGATAAGGTTTCATACGTATATCTTGATTCTTGTCAGATGAGAACAGGGCTGGAATGTACTTTTCTAGTGTGTTTTCAGGTAGGGTCCGTCAACTTAGTATCAGAACTAAGGTTCTGGATTGTGTTGTTGATTTCATGCCTTCGAGATGTGAGCCCCGTGCATGACCCAGTTATAAGAAAAGTAAGAAGTTTTGGATTAGGGGTCGAATTGTGAATGTTATATATTTATATGCATTTTTGTGTATTGGAAAATTTGTAAGCTTTAGGGCGATTGTTGATTTTGTGTTTTAGGTGAAATATGGTTGTGTGATGTGAAAGTGGGATCCCACAATATTGGTGTATTGTGATGAGAACCTAATGTGATCTTTGTGCTTGTGTGATTGGTTTGGATGTTCGATTAGAAATGGAATATGGATTTGACTTAATTGTAAATTTCAAAGACAAATTTTTTTTAGGACGGTAGGTTGTAACGACCCGTGAAGGGTTTTCAGGTTTGAGGTTGGCTGGACCAGTTTTTGAGTAGAAACCTTGGAAACAAGGTTTGAATCACCCTCTTGGAGTTCCTACGATCGTAATATGCTGCTCAGTCGTGAGTTTAGCCGTTTGGATCGCCCAAAGAGAGAAGATGGTGGACGGTCGTGAAGGAGAGCTTTGGGCAATAGTTTTGAGTAAGTTTTCTTGCACTTTGATCATATAGATCTATTCCTAAGCTAGATTAGAGTGAACTGGTCGAAACAGAATAAAAAAAAAGAGCTAAAAACGAAGGATTTACGGTGGGGTTGGGTCGTCGTGTCGGGCGACCCGAAAAATAGACAATGACATTGTAGCTAAGCGTGTGGACTCACCGCGTAGCCACTTCAGGCACAGGTTTTGAGTCGATCGGACACTATTTCAAGGTAGTTTTGGTTGGCCGAAAGTTTAGTGTTCATTTTAAATTTGTTTAAAAATCCCAAAAAAATGTGGGATTAAAATAGAAGACATTTGGAATGGTTAATGACCTTTAGATGTGATATTTGATAGGTTCTGAGATTCCCAAAAATTACGAAAATGCGTACAAAACGGAATTCGGCTATATGAACGATGTGTGAGTTGACTTTCTTATCTCTAAACTATTATGCATGCATAATTATATGATTTAAATGATTTTCTATGTGGTTTTAGTGATATTTGAGTGATTGGGATTTTATATGAATTTCGGTGATTTTATGAATATTTAATTAATATTTTATCGCGCATTTTTTGAGGTCTTCTGTAAACTGTGTTTAGATATCTTTTTGATTGTGGTTTTGAATTGAATATGTTTCATGGCATGAAATAATTTGATTTTGGAATATTTATGATTATCATATGTTGCTCGGACGATTTTTACGAAAGTTATGCTAATGGCACGTTTTTTAAGAATGATGTTGATTATGGGTTTGAGCTTAGGCCCGAGGTTCTAATTGTGGATTTGACGTGTGTTATTGAGATGTGATATGAACATGTTTTTCTTGGTACTCAAGATGAGTGAAATGTTGTTGTGATTGTGTTGATTAGATGTTAGTCCCAGATGTCGAGCCCAGGGCTCCGAATCTTGAGACTGGTAATGTGGTGGCGACTCAGACATCGACTCGGAGGCTTCAAATCTTGAGTGAGTGAGTATGTGACGGCCTCCCAGTAGTACCCTTGTGATGTGATCATTGTTGGTGTGCATGTATAGTGATGTTGAGTTGATTTTGTGTGAATTATGTGGTAAAGTTGCATATGGATTGATTGTGTGTTACTGATGTTACTTGTGATGAATAATCTTTCTCGAGATGTGTGTTGACGAATTTGGTAGTCTCAGATGTCGAGTAGGGCTCTGGTTCCTGAGATTATATTGTGATGACTCGAAAGTTGAGTTGGGCTCCAATTCCCGAGTGAATTTGCGATGTGCCTGCCAATGAGGCAGTGGTTTCAGATGAACATTGTGATGATGGTTGGTTGATTGTTTGTGATTGATGTGTTGTCCTTGTGTTGGTGGTTGTGATGTTTAATGATCGTTATATTGACTTACCAAGGTCTTAGACGGTTTGATGTTACTTTTAATTTGAGAACTCTTTTCACTAGTTTTTAGACTATAAATGTTGTTTCGTTTTAATCGAATTGAAATGATTTTCGGATGCAATGGTTTTGGAAAACGAAGGGTAAATTCTGGTTGCTTTCAAAGTATGTTTTAAAATTATTATTTTTGTCTACTCACACGTTTTCTTGGTTTTGTGATCTTCCAAGGGCGTTGCATGGGAATCGAGGCTCGAGAGGCGGAGGCATGAACTAGCGGAGTTTACGTGTATCCCTTTCTCGCGTACCACAACCACCTGAAAACTGGGTGCTGAGAACCGTCACCACATGTTCCCTAGAGCTCGGTAAACAAACTGGCGCTATTAACTAGTGCAACGACCCGGAACTTCAATACAAATTAATTTAGAAAAATCAAGTGAAAATTATGGTTTTGCCCCTATAAAGGACAAAATTTTGATTTTTTTACCAAGACATTTTGTGGACATGTCGCGTGCACCGTTATCAAGGTTACGAAAGTTTGAATTCATAGATAGACAGTATGCCAAAAATAGAAAAGGTGATGGTTGGGACGAGGAAAAACTGCAGCTAGAAGTTTGGAACCATGGCCAAAAGCCTTGAAATTGGAGTGTACGTTTGAGGTAAGGACGTTCAGTTTTGAACCCGTAGTTCTCTCCTAGAGTCAATTGGAAGAATGTGGACGATTAAACCACAAGAAATGGTCAAGAAATATTCAAGTTTGAACCGGTTCGATGTCATGGGTTTAACAACTCGAAACCAGGAACCTGCAAGAGGTAGACGATGACCTCTTATACTGGCATGAGACCACCACACACAGAGGACCGTGGTGGCGCATGCGATGGTCTTTCGCCATCTAGCCAACACGAAAGTTGTCTAATTTTAAATTTAGAGTTCAATGGTATAATTATCGAGTTATTTGGACATCGTTTGAACATAATTTTGGATATTTAAAGTGATTTGTTATATATTTAAATGTGAATTAAATATTTGAAGGTTAAGGGACTTAATTACAATCCTTTTGGATAGTAAAAAATGGAAAATGGTGATGTTGAACAATGGAAATATTTATGAGAGTGATAAAAAGGGAGCTTGGCAATGAACTCCATATATGTCAAAAGGTTTTTCTTTAAAAAAACATTAGTGTATAAGTTACCGTATTGTTGTGTAAGCTCATTACCAAATTTAGGACAATAAGGAAGGCATGTGTGATGAATGTTGTGTTAATGAAAATATGATGTAGTATTTGATGATTCGTCTTAAAGTGATGTTGATACATGAAAATAATGTGTATGAGTAAGGTTAAGGTCTTAACTTTAGTTATATTTGAATATCAATAAATTTATAATCAATATTGTGTTAAATGATAATCATAGGAAGATAATGAAAGGGAAAAATCTTAATTGGTAAATTCGTCTCCTTGACGGGTTAGTGGGATGGAAAAGGGTGAAAATCCCACAATGACAGATTTAATTTGATTAATTTAATAAGATAATAACTTGAATAAAATTGGTAAAATCTCTTGTCTAATAAGAGTTGTCAGACGGGAGAAGGACCGGCCCGATTTTCACGGAATTAGCGACAGGCACTGTCAACTTAGTTTCAGAGCATAAAGGCTGAATATGTTAAATCTTATGTTGGCTCGATTGGGATTTTAAAATGATTTTTGAAAATTGGTTGATTTCTAAGATATGTTGGCTAAATCCCAATTTGGAATTTGGTTTGATTTATATGATAATAATTTAAATTTTATTTTCAAATGATCATTGATGTGTTTTGGGAATCTTAAGTAAACTACGAGTATAATTTTTTTTTACGGAGACTATTATATGTCACGTTTTATGAGGTTAAGTGTGAATTGTGTTCTGGGATTAAGACGGATTTCGAGAACTTCGATAAAAATGAATTTAGAAAAATTAAGTGAAAATGACGGTTTTGATCCTATAAAGGACAAAATGTTAACTTTTTGACCAAAATATTTTGTGGTCGTATCGCGGGCACTGTTACAAAGGTTGTGAAATTTTGAATCCATAGACAGCTCGTATGCTAAAACAAAGATCAAATAGGTTCATTATAGGGTCACTAGTGATTGGGGAAATTGGGCCATTTGGGCATAAGGGTATTTTGGTCATTTTGGAAAAAGACCTAGACTACTCAAGAGTTCTCTCCATATTTTCCTCCCTTATCTCCTTAATACTTCCACCGGCCTATAACCCTATATGTGTGTATAATGGGTGCTTGTATGGGAGTATGATGGGTTGGAGCCAAATAAAAACAAAGCCATGGAAACTAACCCGTGAAAGGAGAATTTGAGAAAGAAAGGGAAGCCAAAGAAGGGAAAGGAGAGATGAAGAAGAAAAGGAAAGAGATGAAGAAGAGCGGTTGTCTGAGCCAAACTTAGAAGCCTAACCCGTGAGGTTCATTGTTGGCTGGCAGGGAGTGAAGTGTTTTGAAGTTTTTCTAGTGGCGAACGAAGTGCTCTGCAAGGCTGGTTGAGTTTATAAGACCATTATAAGACATAAAAGGTGATGGTTGGGACGAGGACAGACTGCAGCTAGAATTTTGGAACCATGGCCGAAAGACATGAAATTGGAGTGCACGTTTAAGGTAATTTCAGCTTTAAATCCGTAGATCCTCTCTTGGAGTTTACTGGAAGAACATGGATGATCGAACAACCAAAAACCAGAAACCAAAAAGAGGTAGACGATGACCTCTGATACTGGCGCGTGGCCACCACGCGCAGAGGGCCGTGGTGGCATGTGAGAGGGCGTGCGATGGCCTTCCGCCATCCTGCCAACACGAAAGTTGTCTAATTTTAAATTTACAGTTCAATGGTATAATTATCAAGTTATTTGGACATCATTTGAACATAGTTTTGGATATTTAAAGTAATTTGTTATATATTTAAATGTGAAATACATATTAGAAGGTTAAGGGATATAATTATAATCTTTTTGGATAGTAAGAAATTGATAATGGTAATGTTGAAAAATGGAAATATTTATGAGAGTGATAAAAGAGGAGCTTGGCTATGAACACCATATATGTGAAATGGTTTTTCTTTTTTTTTAAAAAAAATTAGTGTATAAGTTACCGTATTGTTGTGTAAGTTCATTACCAAATTTAAGACTATAACGAAGGCATAAGTGATGAATGTTATGTTAATGATAATATGATGTAGTATTTGATGATTTGTCTTAAAGTGATGTTGATACATGAAAATAATGTGTAAGAGGTAAGGTTAAGGTCTTGACTTTGGGTACATTTGAATAGAGATATATTTGTAATCAATATTGTGTTAAATGATAAACTTAGGAAGATTAATGAAAAGGAAAAGTCTTAATTGGTAAATTATCCTCCTTGATAGGTTTAGTGGGTTGAGAATGGGCTATAACCTTGAAAGGATGAATTTAATTTGATTAATTTAATAAGATAATGACTTGAATATTAGTAAAATCCCTTATTTGAGAAGAGTTGACAAGACCCGTCCCCAAATTACCAGACTAACTGAATTGGTCATGCTCTCGTCTGACCATTAATGTCAAACATGATGCTATTTACTTTAATTCACATATCAATTAGGCAATAGAAGACCACAAAATAATACATAACCATTTACCCCGACAAGTAGTGGAAACTACTAATTCAACCATATTCGAACCTTAATTCATTGATATACTTGTCACAATTACAGGATGAGTAATTAAACTAAATTAAGAAGACCACAAACTATAATACATAACCATTCAATTTTCCTTATATTACCGAAGCTATATTACAAAATATATATCGTAGCCATATAGTAATTTAAGTAATTAATATCACCAAAAATCCTTTACTACATTCACAAATATCTCCTTTATTTTTCATATTTTAATTTCATCATAAATTACCATTAAAGATCACAAATAACCATAAGAACCTTAAACTTCAATCATTTTATTTCCCATAATATATTACCATTTGAGAATCAGACCATAGTAAAATCCACAAAATAATTCAAAGGCTAATCACGACGCTTTTACCATTATATGACAGGACCCAACCCCAATCCCCTAGGATTAAGGGCTAAGTCCTATTCCCGTCTAACTTACGCATGACACGAAGGCTAAACCGACGTTCAACCTCCATGTGACACGTAAGTCGGACAAGGGATTCTCGAACCAACTGCCTAAAAAGCTTCCGGACTTTCCAGGGCGCACAGAATCTACTATGGATCGCGTGTGTGATGTCTCCGTCTCACTCGACCAA
Organism: Prinsepia uniflora; assembly: GCA_032719365.1. NCBI lineage: Eukaryota > Viridiplantae > Streptophyta > Magnoliopsida > Rosales > Rosaceae > Prinsepia > Prinsepia uniflora. The sequence goes on along the minus strand of CM064865.1, from coordinate 16,866,622 downwards.
CAGTCAACACCGCAACAACCTGGAGGGTATCAAAAACATGAAAAGACTGCGAGTGGACAAAAATGAATAATAAGTCAAGAAAACAGTTATAAAAAAAAATACAGGTTATACTCTTCGTTTAAAAACCAATGCATGCATATAAAATCCATGTCATAAAACCATTCCATATCCAAAACCATCAATGAAAGCCATTATTGAAAACCCGAATCAATTTCGTCATTCAATTTCAGGGCCTCAGCCCAAAATCACAAATCAATCTCAAAGTACGGGAACTCACCCCCAAAAACTCATCAAATACAAATTTTCCGGCCACTGCCCAAATTATCCGAAAACTAGTAAAAAAAATCAATCATGCGAGTTGCAGGATCTCAAGTGCGCCTGAGTCTTTAAACTCAAAACCATGCGCATAATCAGGCTTTCCCGAGATATCAACGAGTCTTTAAACTCAAAACACAATCAACAGGCCTCGGGGGGGTATCATAACCGAGTCTTTAAACTCAAAACATATAACGAGTCTTTAAACTCAAAACATATCAATCCAGGACCCTCCCCCCCGTCAATCAACTGAGTATTTAAACTCAAAACCAGATCCAACGATTTTTCTTTTATTTTTCGGTCTTTAAACCCAAAACCATTTTTCAATCAACAGTAAAAACCATAGAAAGTCCATATCCAAATTCGCAACGATGATTCCGTAATCTAGCATCCGGAACCATCATCCTGAACCCAAATCCAGATTTCCTTTCCAAGTTTCAAAACCAAATCCGAAATCCAGTTCCAAAACCAAAATCTTATTATCGAAATCACATGAACAGGGCTCCAAGCCCGAAATCACTTTTTCGAAATCCATTTCAAATTATTGAAATCAAATCATATTTCAAATCTCAAAATCAAATCCTCAAAACCATGATCAAATCATAATATAAAGCGAAACCTCATAAAATGTGCAAATACGTAATAATCTCGAAATACGTGCAAAACTGTAAATAATCAAGATTATAATCAAAATCATAGAATCATGTATAGAAAATATATAAAAACATATATGCATGCATCAAAAGTTCGAAAGCAAAGTCCACTCACAGACCATTAAGCCGCTGCCTCGATACGCGCGCACTCACGCCGTTCCCGGCCAGTCCATTATCACCGGTTTTCCCGAACTTGTCCAAATCCCATAATACGGTCATTAACTACTTAATAAAGCTTATATAAAAGCCCCGTAATTTTTCCGAATTTTTAACTATTTTTAACAGAGTCTTAAAACCTTCGGACATCCCGAAACATATTGAGACGATGTCCGATCGGCTCGAAACCGGTCTTAAAATGTTTGTTACATCGATTACATTAAATCACATGTTGAAACTGTTTCAAAAAGATTTGTCACGCCTCCTCACGCACGGCCCAAAGTGGCTGTGCATGGGAGCCACGCCCCTGCTACAGTCGTCTTCAACCTCGCATTGACCCTGTCCAGACCGAACCGGCGAGCATGGTTCAACGTCCATTTCCAGTTTGATTTCAACCATTTTAAGCCTACCAGTTTCTTCTACCTATTTCCTATCAAAACTTGATTCGAGAACACGAAAACTAATACTAAATCATACCTTCCAATCGAGGTCACGAGTTCAGTTCTTCCTCCCCTGAGTTCTCGGGCACCCGACCACTTAGGCTTCGTTTTTTATCCCTTTGAACTCCTTTCGACCTCCATAACCTCACCTGATCCATCGTTTTAGTTAGCAACCGTCGAAACAAAAATTACCATTTTCAAACCCATACTTACCCTTTTTCGGGTTTTTCTGCCGCCATCCACAGCAAGCCTCAAGCTTGGCCCCATACGACGTCTTTAACTCTCCTGACTCTCTTCCTTGTCATCAAAACGATCATCTCTTTCCCACATATCCAATTGCCACTAAACCAAAACAGAGCACTTTGCGAGAATTGTCACCGTCTGCCACCGTCGAGCTTCACTGTGGCCACCAAGTGCCTCTCCCCATCGTCAAGTTCATCTTTGATTCTTACAATAGGGGCAAAGTATAGGATTTTAGGGAAGTTGGGATGTCACGATTTCCTGGCCTCTATTTTTCCCAGTTTAGGACTACCGTCCACGGCAGCTCCGTCGTGACGGCACCACTATCATCCTCACTGTCCGTTTTCACCGTTTTCCTCACACTCACAAACACTCATCTCATATTGATGGTTCAAGACGGCTTCCACGATCCACCGTCTCTATTTTTTCCAAATTCCCTAAACCGTGCTAATGTTTAAATCCTTTGTAGGCGGTGTGAGATGGTTCTACGACCATCCAGAGAGAAACACCTGTCAATAATCTGGTGGTCACCTTCTCGAAAGCATCCAAGTGTCCTACTGACATTGGGCACAGATCCCTAGGCCACCATAATGACCAAAATGCCCTTTATTGCGCAATTTACCATTTTGCCCCTCTGATTCCTAGACCCAAACTCAGTCGTCCGAACTCTAATGACCGTGTGTCACCTGTCGTTGTACTCAGGGAATCGAGACCTTCCTAACGATCCTCGAAGTTTGTGAAAATACCATGTCGTATGAAAAATCAACAATTTGTTCCTTTTAAACCAAATTACCGAATTGCCCTTGAACTTCCGAACATCCTAACTTCCTCCCTGGATGTTGAAATCGAACGTGCCACCTTTCTATGAACTCGTGACGTCCCGAACTACGTCACAGTCATCGGTCAAAGTCCATTTGACAGCTCGAACAAAAAGTCAACATTTTGCCCATGCTAGGGGCAAAATCGTCATTTCGCATTGTCTGTCTGAACGCATCCAACTAATCACCGATTAACTTCACTAATCCGTCATTAATAACTAATCTAATCTCAATTTTCAGGACGGGCCGTTACAATCTACCCCCCTTAAAGAATTTTGTCCTCGAAATTCCGCATCTCGTACTTCCGTAAGTAATTGGGGGAAATCTAACTGGTCTCACACCTTGGTTTCCTATCCAGTGTCCATCATCTGCCACTCCAACTTATCCTGACAGTTCACAGACTGTCACCATACTTCGGTCAAACGAATCAACTTATCCGACTTCCAATCCTTCTCACCAAGGTCAACATATCTCAAAGTTCCTCTACGTTACACCAGCTAAACTTATGGCTCAACGACATTGCTACCAGTTCAACATTCCCGACTCCCTTCGAGTCGAGCGTACCTTGTACCAACAACCCAGTACATCTTGTGAGTCCGCTGTCAACATACACCAAGCTCAAGTACACCCATCCACAAGACGGCATCTACTGGTCTCGGTACTCCTATGCATCACGATTCGTATAACGTCCCATACAATTTCTGTCAGCGATACGTGCCGACCTCACCGAAGCTACAACGTACTCGTCTATACCCCTAATTCAGCCAAGCCTCTTACCAGCGGTTTCACTAACCACTAACATCGTCAACCTGTGGGAATGCCATCCATGTCCCACACTACCTGTCTGCAATCAGACCCTACCACAGATCTGGTTAACCGTGCTTACACATCTCAATATCAGGGTCTTACCAGGCACTCATGGCGCTGAGCATCCAGCTCATGCCAGTACACTATGGATCACCCAGATCCAGTCCACATTCTCGGCCAAAATCCACCATCCATCATATCCGAACTACGCCGATCATTCATCTATCCGCAACATCCCTAGGCACTAAGCCCATCACCCTCACTTTTACTAGAACCTCACATTGCATGTCCAAGTACATCAGCAGGGTTCTGACCACTATAGATCCAGTACGTACACATTTCAAGTACATGCACCAATTACCACCAGCCAGAACCACAGTGCATACCACCAAACACTCGCAAGGACAACCCTACAAACTTTAAAGAAAACAAAGATATTTTAGAATACCTCAACATAGCTCGTGGAGTATAGCCTCACGTACTTCCAACGTTATCTTTACGGTACGTCCACTAATCAACCATAGCGGCATCAGTTACACACTACGATATCTAAAAGGCCACCCACACATCATAGTGTGCCCGTCTCCTTCACAATGAAATTTCCAGGGCACACGAAATGTCCTCGTAACCATACTGATTGCCACCTGACGACGAGCCAATCACGTTTCACTCTTGCAGTCCGTCGGTGCTATTCGACCTCTAGGCTGAACTACACATCTTTCTGGAAAATCCAACTTATGTTTCACATACGAACCTTCTGATCCACAACAGCTCAAACCTGAGCCAAAAACAATCATATTCTGATCCACTCACTCTTAAGTGGATCCCACTTCTCATCCTTACAACTATTAGTAGCAAACCATCACATTGATCCAAAAATACCACCCGTCTAAATTTTGGGTTAACCTCATATCAATCACTCCTTCTCATCTTCCTTCCGCCATCCTACATCGGAACTTACAATGGTCCTCAAACAGGTCATCACAACGACCATAATCCATCTAACACCAGTTGCTAACACTCGCTACACACAGTATCACCCAGTACTCTTCCTACTCTTGATACAACCACAAGAATATCTCATCATCTCAACATCTGCTGATTCCGAGATTCCAACCAGGTTGGAAGTATGTCCACCTTTTCCAACCATGGAACTCGATCCGCAAAACGAATACCACCATTGGAGAAACCGTCCAAACGTCAACTCCGCTATACTTAGGCAATCCTCAACTCCTACAGATCACGTCCACGTGTCCGTAACCAAACCAACTCACTAGTTGTTTATCCCCTTTTATACACACCCAAAAGGACGTCAATCATCACTCCTTCTGATAACCGCGTCCCCACCTTTCTGAGATTCAAATCCGAGCACCTACAATGATACGAGTTACCGCCTCGCAAAATCCTTAATCAACAATCACTCCCTCGGACTCCTCAGTCACTATCCTCGAAGTCATCCATCACTAAGCTTGGAAATCAACAAGCACGGCCTCAGTGTCTGCCAACATGATCCATCACTTCAGGGGGAGTCCACCAAAACCATTCACACGAACAGTCAATCCCGACCATACAAGCCTAGCCCGATCCATCACAAGGCATAGGTCCATCGCGCTTCTACTGCGCTACTCTGATCAAACTCACCGTATCCTGACCGTTTATCCCAACCATGACCTACCAATGGTCATCACATATACCCGCTCGATTAATGGTTCATGCTAGACACCGGCACCTCACGACCGGCCACAACCTCAACTCAATGTGCCTATCTGACCATTTACAAGCATCCCAACTCGTGGCACATCATCTCTACTCCAGGGCTCAAATTACACTAAGCCCGAACCTCTGCTCACACCGAGCCAAAACCCTCAATCTACGCTCGGGTCGGGGAAACTAACTGATTACTCTGAGCACCCAACACCGGACTCATCCAGAGTTGTCCACCAACCATTCCCTACTTTGGTTGTACCTAGCAGCACCATCTTCAATCCGGCCGTAAATCGGCCCAACCATAACAACCACCTAACTGCAACCCCAAATTCACAGTTTCCAGACTAAGCTCTTACCCTGGGGTTCCTTACTCAGGTACTCACAATCCAAACCAGTCATCCCACGGGGTTTCTCAAATCATCCCCGTCATACGGGTTATCCAAACCCATAACAGTCACTGGTTCACTACAACCTTACCACTCGGGTCGTCACACCCGACTAAGACCATCCCTTATCTTGACTCTACACCTAACATCAACCAGTATCCATTTCTAGGGAGGAATCCCTTGAAACTTAAAGTAGTTCCTAAATACTGCCACTCAAGGCATCCGATTACTCGTAGCTGTACCAGTCTAAGCGTGAACAATCTGACCAAATGATCACAAGTCCATACTTTCGTCATCTCATCACCATCCGGCCGAACAGGCCACCATCAATCGGCCTCTTCGGTCCACGTATACCACTAGCTCAACAGGCTACTATCGGGCCCCACAGGCCAACCAGCCTACTCATAATCGTAGCCCACTGGGAACCATCCAGGTTAACCTCGCTGGCATACATCTGACCCTATGGTCCAACCACATATCGAGCGTAGCCAGCGTCCAACACGCTATCCTTTCCGATCCAAAGCCGACAAGCAACACATCCCATCACGTATCGGGCAACGCATCACCCATTGGCTCATCCTTCCGCCACTAAGGAAACCACTAACTATCGTGCAACTACTCATTACCACTCGCGTATCCAGGTTGATGACGGGCTGTTCCGCATCGAGTCATCATATCCACGGTAGTATAACAACTCCCAAGTCAACAAACCAACGACTCTGGAAACCAAACCTCGTGCAGAGAGCACAAAACCTACTCTGATACCAATTTCACAGGACCCACCCCCAATCCCCCAGGATTAAGGGCTAAGTCTTGCTCCCGTCTAACTTACGCATGAGACGAAGGCTAAACCGACGTCCAACCTCCATGTGACACGTAAGTTAGACAACGGATTCTCGAACCAACTGCCTAAAAAGCTTCCGAACTTTCAAGGGCGCACAGAATGTACTGTGGATCGCGTGTGTGATGTCTCCGTCTCTCTCGACCAACAGCCCTCATCGCAACAACCTGTAGGGTATCGAAAATATGAAAAGACTGTGAGTGGACAAAAATTAATAATAAGTCAAGAAAACAGTTATAAAAAAAATATAGGTTATACCCTTCGTTTAAAAACCAATGCACGCATATGAAATCCATGTCATAAAACAATTCCATATCCAAAACCATCAATGAAAGCCATTATTGAAAACCCGAATCAATTCCGTCATTCAATTTCAGGGCCTCATCCCAAAATCACAAATAATTGAAATCAAATCATATTTCAAATCTCAAAATCAAATCCTCAAAACCATGATCAAATCATAATATAAAGCAAAACCTCATAAAACGTGCAAATACGTAATATTCTCGAAATACGTGCAAAATCGTAAACAATCAAGATAATAATCAAACTCATAGAATCATGTATAGAAAACATATAAAAACATATATGCATGCATCAAAAGTTCGAAAGCAAAGTCCACTCACATACCATTACGCCGCTGTCTCGATACGCGCGCACTCACGCCGTTCCTGGCCAATCCATTATCACCGGCTTTCCCGAACCTGTCCAAATCCCATAATACGATCACTAACTACTTAATAACGCTTATATCAAAGACCCGTACTTTTTTTGAATTTTAACTATTTTTAACTGAGTCTTAAAACCTTCGGACATCCCGAAACATATCGAGACGATGTCTGATCGGCTCGAAATCGGTCTTAAAATGTTTGTTACATCGATTACATTAAATCACATGTAGAAAACTTTTCCAAAAGAGCTGTCACGCGCCCTCACGCGCCACCCAAAGTGGCTATGCATGGGAGCCACGCGCCTGCTACAGTCGTCTTCAACCTCGCATCGACCCGGTCCAGACTGACCCAGTCCAAACCGAACCGACGAGGGCGGTTCGACGTCCATTTCCAGTCCGATTTCAACCATTTTAAGCCTACCAGTTTCGTTTACCTATTTCCTATCGAACCCTGATTCCAGAATGCGAAAAGTAATACTAAATCATACCTTCCAATCGAGGCCACGAGTTCAGTTCTTCCTCCCATGAGTTCTCGTGCACCCGGCCACTTAGGCTTCGTTTTTTATCCCTTTGAACTCCTTTCGACCTCCATAACCTCACCTAATCCATCATTTTAGTTAGCAACCGTCGAAACACAAATTACCATTTTCAAACCCATACTTACCCTTTTTAGGGTTTTATGGCCGCCGTCCTCGGCAAGCCTCAAGCTTGGCCCCATACGACGTCTTTGACTCTCCTGACCCTCTTCCTTGTGGTCAAAACAATCATCTCTTTGATTCTTACAACAGGGGCAAAGGATAGGATTTTAGGGAAGTTGGGATGTCATGATTTCCTGGCCTCTGTTTTTCCCAGTTTAGGACCACCATCCACGGCAGCTCCGTCGTGACGGCACTACTATCATCCTCACTTTCTATTTTCACCGTTTCCCTCACACTCACAAACACTCATCTCAAAATGATGGTTCAAGATGGCTTCCACGATCCACCGTCTTTGTTTTTTAAAAATTCCCTAAACCATGTCATTGTTAAAATCCTTTGTAGGCAGTGAGAGATGGTTCTACGGCCATTTAGAGAGAAACACCTGTCAACAATCTGGTGGTCACCTTCTCCAAAGTAGCCAAGTGTCCTACTGACATTGGGCACAGATCCCTAGGCCACCATAATGACCAAAATGCCCTTTATTACGTAATTTACCATTTTGCCCCTCCGGTTCCTTGACCCAAACTCAGTCATCCGAACCTGAATGACCATGTGCCGCCTGTCGTTGTACTCAGAGAATCGAAACCTTCCTAACGGCCCTCGAAGTTCGTGAAAATACCATGTCGTATGAAAAGTCAACAATTTGCCCCTTTTTAACCAAATTATTGAATTACCCTTGAACTTCCGAACATCCTAACTTCCTCCCTGGATGTTGGAATCGGACGTGCCACCTGTCTGTGAACTCGTGACGTCCCGAACTACATCACAGTTATCGGTCAAAGTCCGTTTGACCGCTCGAAGGAAAAGTCAACATTTTGCCCATTCTAGGGGCAAAATCATCATTTCGCACCGTCCGTCAGAACGCATCCAACTAATCACAGATTATCTTTACTAATCCGTCATTAATAACTAATTTAATCCCGATTTCAAGGACGGGCCGTTACATTATAAATCATTAAAATTATTAAGATTAATTATCCAATTATCCCTAATTAAGTTCCTATAGTTTTTATGAATTGTAATGACCCGTCCTTAATTTTAGGGATTAATTAAGACTAATTATGGATTAGTGAGGCTAATAGGGGATTAGCTGAGGATTAACGGACGTTCAGGGCGAAATTAAAATTTTGCCCCTGAACGAGGGCAAAAGTTGACTTTTTACCCGGGAGGTCCATTGCACGAGGACTGATGACCGTGATGTAGATCAAGGCGATACTAGTTCGTAGATAGAGGACACATCGAAATCGAACGTTCGAGGGAAAGGTTACGATTCACGGATGTTCCGAGGAACTATTGCACGAATCAGGAGACGGATGACATTTGTCCTCAAGTGGGCCCCAGATATTTTGGATAGGCCCAATAGATGAGTGACAAGTGCCACTCATCCGTTGCCCACCTAACACAGATGCATACACATACCTCCCCTTTCTCCCATTCGATCGACCAAAATCGAAACCCATGGAAACCCAGACCTCAGGCCTCCCCAACCTATACTGATCGAGTGACCAGTTGAGGATGAGTGGGAGGATGAGATGACGACGTGGACGGCGGCGATGGCCCAGGAAACAAGTAACCCGAAACCCCTCTTTTTCATTTTCAACTTCAAAGTTTTAGTTGAGAAGTTGGGGGATGTTTCTTGTGATTGGGGAAGGTTTATTGGGTTAGAATAGATGGCTAGGGAATGGTTTGGACGGTGGATGGTGGTCGAACGTCGAGGGGGAACGACGAGGAGTTTGGACCGTGAGAGGAAGTTTAGAACGAATAGGTTTTAGGTGTTTTTTCTTAGTTCTAAACACATAAATAGATTGATAATGATGAGACAAAGAGATTAGGATTGAAATGGAAGTAAACAGACCAAAATTGAGGGAGATGAGAGCCTGAATCGGTTCCGCCGGTTCAGCTGGACCGGATTATAGGGTTGGACAGGACTAGCTGGTCGGCTGGAGGTTAGGGATAACAGTGCAGGGCGCGTGGCTCCCATGCACAACCTCTTTGGGAGCCATGTGAGGACACGTGGGCCACCTTTTGGGGAAGTTTCCAACATACGAAATCATCCTTTTGATGTAACAAACATTTTGGGACTGGTTTCGAGTCAATCAGACATCGTTTCGATATAGTTAGGGATGTCCGAAGGTTTAGGATAGAGTTTAAAAATAGTTTAAAATTTGGGAAAATTATAAGGCATTTATGAGAGGTTATTAAAGTAGTTAGTAACCCTCTAGTATGATTTAGACAAGTTTGGGAGTCCTGGTGATGGTGATTGGCCAGGGAAGGACTTATGGAGCGCGCATCGAGGCGCAACAAGGACAGTTTGTGAGTGGACCTTGTTTTCTAATTTTTTGCTTGCATAACTATTTTATATGCTTTAATGAACATGTTTTGTGATGCCATGAGTGCATTTGTTTGTGGTGTATTATTATTTACGTATTTGCACGTATTTCGAGGTTTTCAGTTTTATACGTTGCTTATACGTGTTAGTATTTCAATGAGGGTATTATGGAAAGGTTTTGGATTTGAAAACATGGAATCAGGCATGAGACCCATTTGGTTGGAAACTATCGGACTTAGAGTCCATTTTATTTAATGAGAAATCGGGTTGGAGGCCCATTTGAGTTATGTGATCGGGCTGGGGGCTCTATTAGTTTACGAATTTGGGCTTGAGGCCCAGTTGGTTATGATATTGGGCATGAGACCCAATTATGATTTATGAATGTGATTTCGGGTCAGGGACCCCAAATGTATTTGGATTTACGATGGTTTATGAAAAATCCGGGCGTAGCCCTTTGAACGATTTGAAATGGTTTTCCGTATATCATCCACACGAACGGATGCCCTCCAGATATCTCGTAGTATCCTGGAGTGGCGGTTTGTCTCCTCCAGACTCCTCGTAGTATCCTGGAGTATTCACAGGGCATTGTATGCTAGGGGTCATTGCACGGAGCAACCGGTCCGTATTATGACTCAGGAGCAGGGATTGCCAGAGGTTAAAACCTCTCCCCAGGGAGGGTCATTGATCTGCGGGTCATTGACTTGGGTGGAGCATGGGGAGACTTGGGATTTGAGACCCCGAGTAGCATGCATAGTTTGGAACCGTGACAAGATTGATTGTGACATCTCGGATGTCAGGCATCAGGGATGCCGAGGATTGGTGTTTTGGGCTGAGTTCCCATATGCTTCATTTACAGTTTTGGGCTAAGGCCCTAATGGTTTGATAAAAAAATTTCGAATGCATGCATGATTTTTAGTGAAGGGCATAAATATCTTTTAGTGAAATTATTTTTATAAATTATTTCTTTAGTCCACTCACAGCTTTTCGTGGCTTTAATGCCCTTCAGGTTGATCGCGGATGCAAGATGTAGCAAGGACCGAGACATCACACTCCTCCTCCGATCTTGGTGCACTCTAGAAGCCTCGGTTGGGGGCTAAAGTTGGATATCCCTTGTTTGACACTTCATGTCAGACAGGAGCAGGCACATCCCGCGTTAATCCAGGGGGGATTTGGGACGGGTCCCGACATGAATTATATAAGCTAATATAACATAACACCTTGCACGACTGAAACTGTACCCAAATGATAGTCAAATAATTCAAACTTTGTACCGTTAAATTCATAAAATTAAGAGGAACAACTTTCATGCTTATTGGACCGCTGGGAGCCACCTCACGCACCTTCACGTGCCGGTGGAAGCTCCATACATGTGAAGCCCACGCGTCTGCACATTGTCACCTTCAAGCTCTGGTGGGTCAACCTGATTCCCTGATTCCCTGATTTCACATCGATCGACCCGCGAGCATAACCCGGTCATTTCACGTCCCAATTCGTCGTTCAAACAACCAATTATCATCTACTCATCTACTCAACCTTGTACGCCTGAGCATTGGCCAAGGTTCTACTAACAACACCCTAGTATCCTTTGTCACACGTTGGACAGCTTCAAACTATCTTCACGACACACGACCAAACTTGGCTATCATCCCAAACTTTCGTTTTTCACTCCCACTCTATCTTCCTTCTTTTCCCCCTTCTTTTTCTTCTTCTCCCATCTACTTTCCTTCTCTCTGGCTGGCTCTCCTTCTCGGTTCAATTTTTTCGTTCTTTTGGTCTCTCCTCATCCAAGTCCCCAAAAATAGCCCACACACACACACACACACACACACACACACATATATATATAGCAAAGGAAGTAGGTGGGAAAGATAATGGGAGGGAAAATATAGAAAACCCTAGAATACCTTGGATCTTTCCTATAAAATTACCAAAATACCCTTAGTACTAAACTTACCATATTACCCCTAGTCATTCCTGACTCATAGCGAACCTATTCGGTCTCTATTTTTTGGTATATTGCTTGTCTATGGATTCAAAATTTCAAGACCTCCCGATAAAAAGTCAACATTTGACCTTTAAAGGCACGGTTGGATTAGTAGCAAGGTGCAATAAGGTTGAAACGGTGTGTGTGTGTGTGTGTGTGTGTGTGTGTGTGTGTGTGTGTGTGTGTGTGTGTGTGTGTGTGTGTGTGTGTGTTTGTGTGTGTGTGTGTGTGTGTATGCGTGTGCGTGAGCGTGTACGCGTACATACGTGCATTCGTGCGTGCATGTGTTCGTGTGTGTGTGTGTGTATGCGTGCGTGCGTGCGTGTGTGTATGTGTGCGCGTGTGTTTGTGTTTGTTAAACCCAAACCAAGACCAAACGAATTCCTTGGTTTGCAATCTTTCACTTGAGATCAAGGAGAGAAATAAAGAAGGAGGAAAGAAAAGCATAGGAAAGAGAAGAGGAAGAAAAAGAAAGGAAAATTGGAGATTTGGAACCCATCCTCGAGAGAAAACCCAGAAAATTCTCGAAAACCTTGAACTTGAATTTCAGATTTTGGGCCTTGGAAGCTTGAAATTAAGCTCACTGACATCTTTTTCAGGTTTATACGATCCAAATAAACCAAAGTATTGGAGGAATTAGACGCGGGAAAGCTTGGATTGAAGGGTTGAAAAGTAGGCTGAAAATGAAGGATTCGGGTTGGGATTTTGAGGTGAGAATTCGATGTTTTAACATCAAAGAATAGTTCAAGGGAGTAATTCAAGTAGATTGGAAGTTTAAAGGATGAAAATTGATTGAGTTTGGATGGATTTTGAATCGAATTGTCTCGTCGGGTCGGGTCTAAGTTGCAGACTCGACTAGAGATTGATGGTGACCCTGTAGCAGATGCATGAGGCACAGACGTAGAGCGGTATGGTTGTGCATGGAGGCATGTGACTTGTCATCTAAGTTTTTGATCAACACGTATTTGATGTTTTTGATGTTATGGACATTTTGGTGCATGTTTCGAGTCAATCGGACATCGTATTAGGATAGTTTAATGTGTCTAAAGTGTTATGTTACGTTTTGCTTTATAAACGTTTGGATAGTCTGTGAGTGGACCCTTAGTGATGGGTTTTTACGGGACAAATGACTTCCGGAATTTAGGAAGGGTGTACAGGACATAATTGAACTATTTGGATAGTCTGTGAGTGGACATTTGTTTTATAAACTTTGGTGCGTGCATAGTTAAATATTTTAAACGTTATTACGTGATTTGAGTTACAATGATTTGAATTGATTATGGGATGATTTTCTGGATATTTTAACTGGTTCTTGACACAGATATTTATGGTATTGCGAAAGCTGTATTTTGGGCTGAGGCCTGGTTTCAAAGATGCTTTGACTTGGAATTAGAGTCAAATATATGCTTAAAACAATGATTTGGGTTCATGACCTGAGGTCCCTAGTATAGTCTAGATGTTGCGTGAGTGTAGTTCTCGGATGTGCCGGATGATGAGAGTGCAGTTTCTGGACGTGACTCGAATGTTAGGTGAGTGCAATTCCCGAGTTTACCTATACCTTTGCATGATGCAAGTGGACTTCTTGGATGTGACTCGGATATTTTGTGAGTGTAGTTTCCGAGTTTGCTGATATGATCTTGTGACTTGTTACTTGAGTATTTGAGGATTGATTATGTTTGACTATTGTTATAATGTTGTGTCCAGATATTTTCACATGATTTGATGAACATGGATTTTGGGAGATGTGGGCCACAAACTTTTGATGATTTATGGGTCCCACGATTTACGATATGATTTGAATTAAAATCTTGTTGCTTATATTTTACTGTATACATGCATGTTTTATAATTGGAAGGTAAAGTTAATTTTCGAGATGTATTTTTAAATGCTTATTTTTGTTCACTCATACTTTTAATGGTATTGTTCACTCTCCAAGCCATTGCACGAGGATCAGGACTAATCTACAGGCGGAGGTGTAACAACCCGTCCCGGAAATTAGGATTAGATTAGTTATTAATGACGGATTAGTGGAGTTAATCGGTGATTAGTTAGAGGCATTCGGACGGACAGTGCAAAATGACGATTTTGCCCTTGGAATGGGCAAAAATGTTGACTTTTAGTTCGGGCAGTCAAATGGACTTTGACCGGTGACCGTGACGTAGGTCAAGATGTCACGAATTCATAGACAAGTGGCACGTCTGATTCCGACATCTGAGGAAAAAGTTATGACGTTCGGAAGATTGAGAGCATTTTCGTAATTAAGGTAAAAGAGGGAATTTGTTGACTTTTTACACAACTACTTTTCACGTAATTCAAGGACCATTAGGAAGGTCTCGATCCCCTGAGTACAACGACAGGCGGCACGCGGTCATCGGAGTTCGGATGGTTTAGTTACGGGTCTAGATAATGAAGGGAAAAATGGTAATTTTGCAAGGCAAGGGTAAAATGGTCTTTTGGCATCTTGGTTTCAGTGACCAATCCGGTGAGGACACCTGGGGCTGATGGATTGGATATTTGTGAGTAGAACCACCAAATTAAGGACACATGGCTACTTCCTAGAGGCTTCTAGCCAATTCAATCTCACATGTTTAAGTTCTTAAAATCCGAGTTTATCGATTAAGGGAAAACAGGGGCAGAGAGCAGAGTGTGTGTGTATAATTGTGAGAAACCGAACCTTTTCCTTTGTCTTTGTTGTCTGAAATGAAGGGGAAGAGAGAGGTCAGACAAAGAATGTGGTGGTGGTTTGGAGGATGGCCGCCTTGCACGGTGGTTGCAGTAAAGGTGTCACTATGAAACACCCTGTGAGGAAAACAGATGAGGCTTTTGTTTTTCAAAGCCAGACAACCCTCAACTCTCAATATTTGACGGTCGTGTTTGAAGGAAAAAGGAAGGAGGTGTTGAGGCGGTTCTAGTGATGCCGCCGTGGAGAACAGCCGTGGACGGTGGCTGGCAAACCCGACACGGTAAGAATTGGTTCAAATTTAGGTACTTGTTTTTAGTATCTATTGATGGTTTCTAATGCTTGGAATACGATTAGGGTGGTCATATATGATGATCAGGACCGAATGCGAGGTTTGGAAGGGACGATAAGTGACTGTAACCATTAACTATCTCAATTTAGCCAAAAATGGCAACTTACGGGTTGATGGCCAATATCCTCATTAGATTATCAAGTAAGGTTTGGGACGTTAAGACAAGGTTGTTGAGCTTGAAAAGAAGAGGAATGGTGGTCTGGAAGCACGAAAAGAGGGAGCAGGAATTCGACAATTTTTACTCGATCAAGGAGGTACATCTCTGGTTTTTAAATTTATGTTTTGCTTATAGGAAACAATTAGAAATGGAAGGACAAAATGATTGGAAGAAAAAGGATTAAAATTGGACTGGAATTGAACCCTGAATCGTGACCGCCGATTCGGTCAAACCGGGCTGGTTCGGACCGGTTTAAACCCGGTCTGTCTCAAGGAAGGGGATGATGAACAGTAGGCGCGTGGTGCCCCTTTTGGGGAAGTTTCCAATACGACTTTTCAAGTATTCGATGTAACGAAAATTTTGGCACTGGTTTCGAATTGATAGGATATCATCTCAATATGTTTCGGGTTGTCCGAAGGTTTTAGGACTCGTTTAAAAATAGTTAAAAATTCGGAAAAATTACGGGGACTTAGTAAAAGCTTAATGAAGTAGTTAGTGACATATGAATGGGATTTGGACAAGTTTGGAAAAGCCGGTGATAGTGGATGGGCCGGGAATGGCATAAGTGCGCGCGTATCGAGGCGACGGCAAAATGGTCTGTGAGTGGACTTTGCTTTCGAACTTTTGATGCATGCATATATGTTTCTATATGTTTTTCTATACGTTATTCTATGATTTGATTTATGATCTTGATAGTTTACGATTTTGCACAGTTTTCGAGGTATTTACGATTTTGCACAATTTTCGAGGTATTTACGATTTTGCACGTTTTACGAGATTCCAAATAAGGTTGTGATTTGACCATGGTTTAAATGATTTGATTTCAGGAATTGAAATATGATTTAATTTCAAACATTTAAAATGGATTTTGGAAAAGTGATTTCGGGCTTGAAGCCCAGTTTAGAAAAATGGTTTTGATAAACGTGTTTTCGGGTATTGGAATTGGATTCCAAGATGACGATTCTGGATTCGGTTGAGAACTTGAAAGTGAAATTCCAGGTTTGGGTTTGGAATGGTTATTCCGGATGCCGGCTTACGAAATGATGGTTTCGTACTCGGATTTGGAAATGAAGATGGATATGAGTTCTGGGTTTGGATCCGGGATCCTGATGAGATTGCGAATTCTGATTCGGATATGGATAGTGGTCATGGAATGGATTTTCTGGATCTGGTTATTGGGTTTAAAGACCCGGATATGATATGACGGGGCGGGCCTGGATTGGGTTTAAAGACCCGGATTGAGTTTAAAGACTCGAGAGTTTAAAGACTCGGATATTATGATTTTTCCCCGTAGGCCTGTTGAGTTTAAAGACTTGGGAGTTTAAAGACTCGGATTATATTGAGGCCTGGATTGAGTTTCAAGACTCGAGAATTTAAAGACTCAGATAGATCCAGCAGGTTCTGACAGGACCCATCCCAATCTCCCCAGGATTAGTGCGGGATGACCCTACTCCCGTCTGACACGAAGTGTCAGACAAGGGATATTTCCGACCTTTGCCCTCCCGGGCTATCAGAGTACGCCAAGATCCGGAGGAGGTATGTGATATATCGGTCTCTGCTACAGTCCACATCCGATGTCAACCTGAAGGGCAGTCAAAACATTAAAAGCTGTGAGTGCACAAAACAAGAATTTATAAAAACATTTCATAAGATAAGACATTTGTACCCTTCACTAAAAAGCATGCATGCATTCGAAAACCATTTATCCAGAAAAACCATAATGAAATCAAGTACACAGGCCATTGCCCAAATCCATAAGGGACTCAGCACAAATCATAAGAAACTAACCATACGGGCCACTGCCCAAAACCTGTGTAAAAGCACATCATACATCATATCATATATCTCATATAGTATACATCATATATACATATAATTCACACAACCAATCTTGGCATGGTTTCTAAAGCTACGCGCGTGCTACCCAGGTCTCAATCTGAGTCTTCTCAAAGTCAAGATCAATGTCCGCAGACCACTGACCCTACCCGAGGTAATAGTAATCATAGCCTTCCTGAGAGTAAGGAACCCAACTGGGGGGTGACTCCACTCAGTCGGTGCTCCGTGACTACTCCGGGGTCCACCCAGGCCAACGACCCTCCCCGGAGGAGATAATAGAAGTAAAGGAAGGTATATGAATACATATATATACATAACATAAACATTCATGCCCGGTTCCCTTGAACCGTCATGATCCATAACATCCATTAACCAGGGTTCATGCCGGTTCCCATAAACCGTCATGAACCAGAATAACCTGACAAGAGTTCATACCGGTTCCCATAAACCGTCATGAACCACAATGACCTTTCCAAAGTTCGTGCCGGTTCCCATACACCGCCATGAACTTGGAAATCCATCTAGGGTCCCTGACCCGAAATCATCAGTGTAAAACAACTGGGTCTCGTGCCCGAACATATGACTCAACTTAGCACCGTGCCCGAAATCTAAGGGTCAGTCACGACTCCGATCATAGTGATGCGTGCAACCATCCATCCAGGACCGCCCTCAATCCTGGTATGTCGCCGTGAACGTATCAACTGACGCGACCACCACAAGATCATGGTGCACTCATCACCGATCGTTATCCTGAACCGTCAGCACTCCGAAGTAGAGCCTCCCCAGGCTGCCCGACCAAGAATCATGCATCGTGACCACTCCGGAAGGAAAACATCTCAATCCGGAGGCGAGCGTCACATCGTCGATCGCCGTGCACGTAGCACCCGTCGCAACAACGATTTAGACCCGAAGGTCGTAAATAGTGTCATATGCCTGAGACAAAACCAAATGGGTCTCATACCCGAGTTTATCCATTTGAAATCCAAAACCTTTTCATTTAGACCAATAAAGACATACAGACCCGTATAGGCACCGTATAGGGCCGAAACCTCGAAATACGTTCCTATACGTAACCACACATCCAAATGAACTCATGGCATCACAAAAAAGTATTTGAAACATATAATAAACATTTATGCATGCACCAATTTTGAAAACAAGGTCCACTCACAGACCGTCCGAGCTGCCGCTTCGATTTGCGCGCCATAGGCTCTCCCGAGCCGATCACCGTCACCGGGAGTCCCAAACCTGTCCAAATTGTAATAGAAGGTTACTAACTACTTAATTAACCTCCCACTAAAGCCCCATAATTTTCCCGTATTTTTAACTATTTTTAAATCGAACCTAAACCTTCCGATGCCCCGAAACATATCGAGATGGTGTCCGATTGACACGAAACCAGTCCCAAAATGTTCGTTACATCGAATAGAACGTTTTAAATGTTGAACACTTCCCCAGATTCACCGCCACACGCCGCCTGAAGTGGCTGCGCGTAGAAGCCACGCGCCAATGAACAGTGTCGTCTCCTACCTCGGTCAGACCGGTCCGAACCGGTCGGGTCCGGTTTTCTCTGCAACTTGGACCGGCGTGACCGGTCTAGGAATTTTCCCATCTCAATTTGGTCCGATTCGACCCCAATTCAATCCTATAATTCCTAATTTAATGTTTCCTATCCATTCTAATCCTTAAAACAACCTAAAAATACCTAAATCCTATGGTTTGATTTTGAACCAAACGGTTCAAAGTTTCCAAAAATCACCCACGGCTTCACAGCCAACCAACCACCATAGAAACCTCCTTAATAACTTCCTAACAACCTATTTGATTCATTAAAACCATTAAAACCGATCCAAAACGTCAAAAATGGAAAATGGATTAAAATGGGCATAATCGGGTACCTCACGGGTTCTTGCCTCCACCCCGCCGTCCACGGAAGTTCTGGCCATCCAGGTCGGCCACCTCAGCTCCCTCAGTCCCCCTGGTCCTCTTCCTGGTCATGGGTGAAGATTGGATGGGTTTTGGTTTGCACGGATGAGAGGAAAAAGGGTGAGATCGGGTTGTGTTGGGTGTGTGTTTGAAATGGAGAAGAAATGCACGGTGCATGAAGGAAATATGGTGTCCATTGGATGGGTGACACTTGTCACTCATCCATTGGGCCTCCATTAAATATCTGGGCCCCACTAAAGTCCAAAAGTTAAGTTATTTCGTAATTCGTGCAGTAGTGCACTTGAACTTCCGTGAACCGTAACTTTGCCGTCGAACGTCCGAATTCGACGTGCCGCCTGTCTATGGATTTGTATCGTCATGATCTACGTAACTGTCTTCGGCCCACGGCCATCGGACCTCCCGATCAAAAAGTCAACTTTTGACCCCTTTTATCCATAATTACCAAAATGCCCTTAAACTTCCGAACGTCATAACTTCCTCCTCGAACGTCGGAATTGAACGTGCCACCTGTCTATGAACTCGTGACGTCACGAACTACATCACGATCATCGGTCAAAGTCCATTTGACCGCCCGAATGAAAAGTCAACATTTTGCCACGCCTAGGGGCAAAACGATCATTTCGCATCGTTCGTCCGATTTCGCTCAACTAATCACCGAGTAGCCTCACTAATCGTGATTAGTCACTAATCTAATCTAGGAATTTGGGACGGGTCGTTCCAACCTTCCCTCCTTAATTAATTTCGTCCTCGAAATTCCAACCGACCTAAATCCAACCGTTCTTCCCTCCTTAATTAGTTTCGTTCTCGAAACTCCAACTATCCTGATTCCACATCCACCTCGTGGAAAGTAGAATCGACCTCGAAACACGTGTACACTAGTGCACCCATTAAAACAAAATAGTACGTATTCGTCTGCAACTAGACGTACCACTAACGCTCTCGTCGTATCGACTACATTCGACCACGTCGAATGACAGAAATCGTACGCTCCGAACTGACCCCACTTGTCAGATCTACCGTTTCGTTGAGACAACCAACTAGACGGTTCCTTGCTCAACCACTAACTATCCTGACGTCTGCTCCCACTGGGAGTCATCAGACCTCACACCGCGATCCACGCAGACACCTCCTACAAACTGTCACCACTTGACAGTCGTCAATAAAAAACTGTCACTATACTCACTCAACCATGGGTAAACACTTACCCACAAAGCATTTCACTCAATCTGTTTGTAACTAGATCCATCAGAAATACCATGACCCACTGCACAGTATCCAATGTCTAGTTCACAACCTCGACTAATCCAATGGTATCGGAACCAATCCGTCTACCAACACGCTCACCAACATACCACTAGTATAACCTATATACTGTCACCGGGCACCACAAGTCTGCCCGGTATCGTACCTTGAACAACGTACAAGGTACATACAACTACCCATCAATCAGACTACAACCACAACAACACGTCGACCACAACCTAGGTTGTAGGCAATTACGTTTCAATTATGGAGTTCATTTGTCCAATCCAGTACTAGACAAATCGAAACTCCAACCCATCATCTATTTCCAAATCCGAATCTGAATTCGCAATTTCATAAGAAATCCCGAATCCAAACCCAGAAATCAAATCCATAATCCTGTCCAAATCTGAGTTCGAAATCATTATTCCGTAAACCGGCATTTGGAATAACCATTCCGAACCCAAATCCATAAAAGCAAATCCACTGTCAAGCTCCAGAATCAAATCCTGAATCGTCACCTAGAATCCTATTCCAAAACCTGAAATATCGTTCTCGTCTACCGAGATGGAACAAAACCGAACCTATCGGTTACCTGCTCAACCGATTACCACAATACAATCGATTGACTTCATAGGGAAGCCAATCCCCATATCAACACATCTCTAAGGCTGACCATATCTGACCACGTCGGAAAACTACTCACCTGAGTAATATACCATATGGGATTCACTTCGAAAAGAAGTTCAGTCTCATCATCCTCAACTCAAACATCCCAGTAAGAGTGATAAACTCTCCACCAATCTGGATCATCAAGATCACGATCCAGATCCATAACGATACCGACCTCGCTATCGAGATTCGCGTCCAACGGAATCAATCGATTGTACCAACTACTCTGTATCCCACCCAGGGATTCCATCGACAAGTACCAACTCTGATAACTTGTCCAACCAATCACTAACCAGTCTTAACTCTACTAACCAATGTCGTCTACCAGGTCACCCATGACCTTCGTTGCACCAACAGCCCATCATAACTAAGTAGTATGACAACCAGCTCGGTCTAACCGATAAGTACAACCTCGACTGCGAAGTTCAGTCCAGCACAAGCTGACCCACGATTACACCTAGGGTCACTCTGAACCCAACTGCAAGCTACCAACTGCAGTACAATCCACAATCTAACCGACATCCCAATAATCAGGTTGACCACGAACTGTAGCCCATTGAGATATCACATCCTCGACCTGCGTACATTCCAAGAGCTCCCCAGTTGCTCGAATAGAGACAACCCCGTTCTGATACCACGTTGACAGGACCCATCCCAATCTCCCCAGGATTAGTGCGGGATGACCCTGCTCCCGTCTGACACGAAGTGTCAGACAAGGGATATTTCCGACCTTTGCCCTCCTGGGCTATCAGAGTACGCCAGGATCCGGAGGAGGTATGTGATATCTCGGTCTCTGCTACAGTCCACATCCGATGTCAACCTGAAGGGCAGTCAAAACATTAAAAGCTGTGAGTGTACAAAACAAGAATTTATAAAAACATTTCATAAGATAAGACATTTGTACCCTTCACTAAAAAGCATGCATGCATTCGAAAACCATTTATCCAGAAAAACCATAATGAAATCAAGTACACAGGCCACTGCCCAAATCCATAAGGGACTCAGCCCAAATCATAAGAAACTAACCATACGGGCCACTGCCCAAAACTAGTGAAAAAGCACATCATACATCATACCATATATCTCATATAGTATACATCATATATACATATAATTCACACAACCAATCCTGTCACGGTTTCCAAAGCTACGCGCGTGCTACCCAGGTCTCAATCTGAGTCTTCTCAAAGTCAAGATCAATGTCCGCAGACCACTGACCCTACCCGAGGTAATAGTAATCATAGCCTTCCTGAGAGTAAGGAACCCAACTGGGGGGGTGACTCCACTCAGTCGGTGCTCCGTGACTACTCCGGGGTCCACCCAGGCCAACGACCCTCCCCGGTGGAGATAATAGAAGTAAAGGAAGGTATATGAATACATATATATACATAACATAAATATTCATGCCCGGTTCCCTTGAACCGTCATGATCCATAACATCCATTAACCAGGGTTCATGCCTGTTCCCATAAACCGTCATGAACCAGAATGACCTGACAAGAGTTCATGCCGGTTCCCATAAACCGTCATGAACCACAATGACCTTTCCAAAGTTCGCGTCGGTTCCCATACACCGCCATGAACTTCGAAATCCATCTAGGGTCCCTGACCCGAAATCATTAGTGTAAAACAACTGGGTCTCGCGCCCGAACATATGACTCAACTTAGCACCGTGCCCGATATCTAAGGGTCAGTCACGACTCCGATCATAGTGATGCGTGCAACCATCCATCCAGAACCGCCCTCAATCCTGGTATGTCGCCGTGAAAGTATCAACTGACGCGACCACCACAAGATCATGGTGCACTCATCACCGATCGTTATCCTGAACCGTCAGTACTCCGAATTTGAGCCTCCCCAGGCTGTCCGACCACGAATCGTGCATCGTGACCTCTCCAGAAGGAAAACATCTCAATCCGAAGGCGAGCGTCACATCGTCGATCGCCGTGCACGTAGCACCCGTCGCAACCACGATTTAGACCCAAAGGTCGTAAATAGTGTCATATGCCCGAGACAAAACCAAATGGGTCTCATACCCGAGTTTATCTATTTGAAATCCAAAACCTTTTTATTTAGACCAATAAAGACATACAGACCCGTATAGGCACCGTATAGGGCCGAAACCTCGAAATACGTGCCTATACGTAACCACACACCCAAATGAACTCATGGCATCACAAACAAGTATTTGAAACATATAATAAACATTTATGTGTGTACCAATTTAGAAAACAAGGTCCACTCATAGACCGTCCGAGCTGCCGCTTCGATTTGCGTGCCATAGGCTCTCCCGAGCCGATCACCGTCACCGGGAGTCCCAAACCTGTCCAAATTGTAATAGAAGGTTACTAACTACTTAATTAACCTCCCACTAAAGCCCC
Organism: Prinsepia uniflora; assembly: GCA_032719365.1. Classification (NCBI taxonomy): domain Eukaryota; kingdom Viridiplantae; phylum Streptophyta; class Magnoliopsida; order Rosales; family Rosaceae; genus Prinsepia; species Prinsepia uniflora. The sequence goes on along the minus strand of CM064865.1, from coordinate 16,843,311 downwards.
ATAATTTTCCCGTATTTTTAACTATTTTTAAACCGAACCTAAACCTTCCGATGCCCCGAACCATATCGAGATGGTGTCCGACCGACACGAAACCAGTCCCAAAATGTTCGTTACATCGAATAGAATGTTTTAGATGTTGAACACTTCCCAAAATTCTCCCCGACACGCCACCACGCGCCGCCCGAAGTGGCTGCGCGTGGAAGCCACTCGCCAATGAACAGTGTCGTCTCCTACCTCGGTCAGACCGGTCCGAACCGGTCCGGTCCAGTTTTCTCTGCAACTTGGACCGGCGTGACCGGTCCAGGCATTTTCCCGTCTCAATTTGGTCCGATTCAACCCCAATTCAATCCTATAATTCCTAATTTAATGTTTCCTATCCATTTTAATCCTTAAAACAACCTAAAAATACCTAAATCCTATGGTTTGATTTTGAACCAAACGGTTCAAAGTTTCCAAAAATCACCCACGGCTTCACAGCCATCCAACCACCATAGAAACCTCCTTAATAACTTCCTAACAACCTATTTGATTCATTAAAACCATTAAAACCTATCCAAAACGTCAAAATGGAAAATAGATTAAAATGGGCATAATCGGGTACCTCACGGGTTCTTGCCTCCACGCCGCCGTCCACGGCAGTTTTGGCCATCCAGGCCGGCCACCTCAGCTCCCTCAGTCCCCCTGGTCCTCTTCCAGGTCATGGGTGAAGATTGGATGGGTTTTGGTTTGCACGGATGGGAGGAAAAAGGGTGAGATCGGGTTGTGTTGGGTGTGTGTTTGAAACGGAGAAGAAATGCACGGTGCATGAAGGAAATATGGTGTCCATTGGATGGGTGACACTTGTCACTCATCCATTGGGCCTCCATTAAATATCTGGGCCCCACTAAAGTCCAAAAGTTAAGTTATTTCGTAATTCGTGCAGTAGTGCACTTGAACTTCCGTGAACCGTAACTTCGCCGTCGAACGTCCGAATTCGACGTGCCGCCTGTCTATGGATTCGTATCGTCATGATCTACGTAACTGTCTTCGGCCCCCAGCCATCAGACCTCCTGATCAAAAAGTCAACTTTTGACCCCTTTTATCCAAAATTACCAAAATGCCCTTAAACTTCCGAACGTCATAACTTCCTCCTCGGACGTCGGAATTGAACGTACCACCTTTCTATGAACTCGTGACGTCACGAACTACGTCACGATCATCGGTCAAAGTCCATTTGACCGCCTGATTGAAAAATCAACATTTTGCCACGCCTAGGGGCAAAACGGTCATTTCGCATCGTTCGTCCGATTTCTCTCAACTAATCACCGAGTAGCCTCACTAATCGTGATTAGTCACTAATCTAATCTAGGAATTTGGGACGGGTCGTTACAGGTTCAATGGATGGAAATGTGTTTTGGTTTTCATTGAGACTTGATGATGATGGTTTTTAATAATGATACGGGTTCAATGGTTTTGGGCTAAGGCCCGGGATTTCAGAAAAGGAAATGAATTCGGATTTTCTCAATGGTTTGAATGACTTGCGTATAAAATGGTTTTATGGAATGGTCTGATATGCATGCATATTTTTTTCTTAAAACGGAGGGTATAAATGTAATTGTGTTTTCTGATAACTGTTTTTGAACTTATGCTTTATTTTTGTCCACTCACAGTCTTTCCATGTTTTCAATACCCTCCAGGTTGTTGAGGTGCAGGCTGTCAGTTGAGAGAGGCAGAGACTTCATACGAGAAATCCACAGTAGATTCGACACACTCTGGGATGTCCGGAAGCTTTTGGATGGTCGGATCGAGAATCCCTTGTCCGACTTACATGTCACATGGAGGTTGGACGTCGGTTTAGCCTTCATGTCAAGCGTAAGTCAGACGGGAGCAGGACTTAGCCCTTAATCTCGGGGGATTGGGGGTGGGTCCTGTCAGGAGGCATGACCGGGTCATCAGTACGGTTATCCCTTATCTGACAAGTGTTAAAGGCATTCTCAAAACTTTGGTTGATTTGTCAGACGGGAGCAGTACTAGACACGATTATTAAAGCATTTTTGGGAAAGGTCTATGTCATAATATATATATATAGAACTTACCGTGAGGGAAATGAGAGGGGGGAGAGAGAGATAGAGAGAAAGAAAGAGAAAGAGAGAGAGAGAGAGAGAGAGAGAGAGAGAGAGAGAGAGAGAGAGAGAGAGAGAGAGAGAGAGAGGGAGGGAGGGGAGAAAGAGCGTGCGCAAGTGGCGACGAGGCAGTAGTAGGGGCGAAGAGGTGCTACCGAGTGACACGACAACGGTGGGGGTGACAAGGTGCCCATGTCAACGTGGCGGTAGGTTTGTGAGGGAGTGAGAGGGTGAGAACAGAGAGTAATCGGGGGTTTGTGAGGGAATGCAAAAACAGTGAGAGAGAGAGAGGGAGAGAATAGGGAGTAATCGCAGTTGGGATTGTGAGGGAATGAGAGTGAGAGAGAGAGAGAAAAATAGAATAAAGAGTAATCGTGGGGAAGAAGAAGAAGAAGAAGAAGAAGAAGAGGGGGATGTTTATGTTTAAAGTGCTATGAGACCACCAAATGAAAAGAGACCACCAAAAACCACTCAGGAATTCGGTAGAGGGCTACTAAACCTATTAAACCAGCCCAAATGGAATTCAGCAAGCCCCCGTTGAACCCCCAAACATTCCTCGGCACGCGCTTACCGATCTTGAGTCCCCACGTCAGCGTGCACCTACATATCTCTGTTTTCCATTTCGGCGCGGTTGCACCGAGTGCTTCACCTATATCTAGCAGGCGTGTACCGAACCAATCTTTTCAGCCTCCTTATGCGTTGATCACGTCGTTGACTGCGGAATTCCAGCTCAATTTTCAATGGGCTTCCACCGAAACTATTCCCTGTTCAATTCCAGCAGCATTTTCCTTCTTTCTAGTGGAATAATTTTTCAATTCAAGCTTATATTTGTTTCTTTTTTATTTGGGAAACCTTTTTAATTAGGATTTTTATTACCTTTATCCTTTAGGACTTTAATTTATTTAGTTTAATCATTTTTCTTTTAGGATTTAAATTATGAACTCCTATTTATTTTGGGGATTAATTTTCTCCTATAAATAGAGAGGCTTAGGTTATCTGTAAGGGTCGCCCATTTTCGTACGAAAGCTCTGCTTAACCAAATTTCACTTTTCATCAATTCAAGATTTCCTTAGTAAAATCCAATCACACCATATTCCATCATAAGCACCTTCACTCGTGACATATAGGGCAATTTCCGAGTGTCTCACCAAGGAGTGTCGAGCCACTTAGCATCCGTAGGGCAATTTCCAAGGAGAAAAAGTGTAATACAACCTCTTTACCCTGTAATTGTCTTTTGTTATTGAATGAACATTTTGTTGGATTGATCTTTAATATAATTATAGTTTTATATCTTATATGAATTTAAATAATCTTTCATGTGTTCCAATATCTTAGTTTTTGTTATACTCGTATGTTGTGCTTAATGCTTGATTATATGTAAGGCAATTTCCAAGTCTAGATCATTGAAAGTGTGTAGGGCAATTCTGAGCACGTACTTGAGATAATATGCTTGTATTTCGTAAAGCTGAGCTGAGGGAATTTTTTCAATTTTGGAATTGGCATAATTTATGAATGAGCTAGGTTAAAGATGAGTTGACCATGTAAATAGTAAATTATGTTAGATTAGATTAGATAAGATTAGGTTAATTAATCACTTAGAATAATAGAAACAATCAACTACGCCCTAATTAATTAATCAAATGATAATCATGTTTATGTACCCTCAATCCCCAGTTAAGAACCATCCCTACTTATTAATGCTAAAATCTACAAAAAAAAAAAAAGGTTTTAATTTGCATATGTTTTTATTAAGTCAACTGTTATATCGATCATCCAAATACCAAATATTTTTGTGGTTGACCATCTCAGCTACTCTTCAACCAGCATCAGCTTTTGGACTATCCACATAGAATACTTGTTTCACCATACTAGTCAGGATGTAGGGATCAATCTCAAGCCACTGAGTATTTGTGTTGATAGAGGTGCATAAATGATCTTTGATGACTCTCCTTGGAAGACTTGGGTTCGTATCAAACCAATGACACTTGAATATTATGGCTATCTTGCGGTCGGTGTATAACACTTTAATCACACTTAATCATCTGCCATAAAATCCAGTATCATCATTTTCCTCATCCCCTTACACAAAGATTCCACTATGTTACGTAGACAGTTTATCATCTTGTTCTATGCACATGAACTTAACTCCATGAATGTGACAACCACTGTACGTTTCTCCTCAAAATGGACCAATGGCAAGTTACATTAACTCTGCATTGAAATTTGGTGAGCTGCCATCTTTCAGCTGTGCAATCTAGTAAGATATACACAAAATTGTTAAATTTGGAATTTCTTTTAGGAACTTTTAAATAAAATATTTGACTTACATGCTTTGAAAAACAACATGGAAATAGTTTTTTGTCCATTTCTATCAAATTAGAAGGAAACTTGGCCTTCATCAATGCGTGGCACTACTTATGAAAAGGTCATACTTCTTCACAGTTGTTTAGTATGAACCAATGAACCAAGTCCATGTCCCGATTGGTGAACGGCTCCGAGAATGGACCATTTCCAAAAGGTCGTGTAGGTTAGGAAAATACAAATAGGATCTTTGGACGTTGGCCACCGTCATCATTACGCGAGACTCTATTGAAAGAAAATTCAACATTCCGAAGGTACATTTCACAAAACGTAAGTCACTCATTTGCAATGTACGCTTCCGCTATGGTGCCTTCAGCCGTGTCTTGTTATGGATATACCGTTTATATGTGCCTAACATTTTGCAAGGAAATATATATTATAAATCAAAATTATGTAGGAAATAGTAGTAAAAAAAGGAATTAGTCATACCTCTCGATTGGGTACATCTCATGATAGTGCACTGAGCTAGTAAGTTTTGCCTCATCTGGCAGATATATTAGCAGGTGCACCATTATATCAAAAAATACTGGTGGATATATTTTCTCTGGTCTACACATGATGTACACAATATCCTCATTTATTACTTCGATTTCCATCTTAACCAACGATCTAGCACATAATATCTGGAAAACTGAGACAAATAAATTATCATCTCAACAACACCGGGCTCCAAGTACGACCGGATGCCAATTGGCATGCACCGTTGTAGCAAAATATAATAGTCATGACTCTTCATACCAGATAAAGTGTCATTGTCTGTGCTAACCTTTCGCGATATATTACCGGCACACCCATCATAAAATTTCACACCTTACAACCACTTTAAGAATGTTTTCTTATTTTTCGGCGCAAATGTATAACTTGGATGAGCCATGATGTATTGACCATTGACAACTTTTGGCCTCAAATTTGGGCGAATCCCCATTTCTTGCATCCCTAGACCAGGTTTTTTTTATGTATTTATCTTTTAACTTGCCTTCAATGTGTAAGTATTTCACACAACACCCTCGACAATATTCATCTCGATGTGCATAGGTTCCGCAATGTGTCTGATTTTCGATTTCGACCAATATGGCAACAGAAAGAATATGTTTTTTTTTTGTCCAATTTTTCTGTTCAGTAGGTTTTGATCCTCAAGTGACGAAGTCATGTATACTGTTCAATGTAGGAAATATTTAATCACCGGACCTCTCTCGAGGTCAGGTCGGTAACTCTGACTTCCCATCAAATAAGTCTTATTGCGTATGCCATTAGTGATCCCATGGAAAAAACCTTTATGAACCTAAGTAATATACCTTCAATGCATGCCAAAAGAACGTTGTGTCTATACCACATGTAGGGTAAGCAAAATAACCCTTGGTGCTCCACCCTGCAAACATGCAATAAGACGAAATATTATTAATTGTCCATATTACTACTTCTCGTAGAGTGAATATTTTCCCACTAAACTTGTCGTACCTCGGTACACCATTTCCACAGATCTACAAGCTCATCAATTAATGGCCGCAAATAAATATCGATGGAATTACTCAAGAATTTAGGTACCGGTATCAAAGTACTGAGGATTGTTAACTTTTTCTTCATACATCTTCAAGAAGGTAAGTACTTTTTCTTCATACATCTCCAAGAAGGTAAGTTATACGAAATCAAAACCACTGGCCAAGTACTATATGACTTTGCAAAACTCCCGAATGGATTAATACCATAAGTAGCAAGCTCTAATCCGACATTCCTTGGCTCTACTGTAAAATCAGGATACATCTTATCAATTTCCTTCCAAGCATCTCCATCAGTCGGATGCCTCAATGTATCATCGTCAATGCGCTCATCTTTGTGCCAACTCATATCATGGGCTGTGTGAGAGGATATGTATAATCTTTGTAGCTTTAATTTCAGTAGAAAATAATGTAATACCTTGTTCGATCTAGGCTCATTACAAACGGAACATTTATCAAGCTGCTGAAATTCATCGAAAAACAATGCATGGATCTTGACATACCCTAAATCGAGACCCTTCAACAACTTCTTCAAGTTATAATGATCTTTAGGGAGACAGTTTTCTTCAAGGAGCCAAATTGCTTGTTCGTTTGGTTATACTTAACTTTCATGTTCATCAACACCGCAAATGCCCCTAAATTCGAAAAAATATATACAACCCGGGTTCTATTCACGTTGAGCTTCTTTCGACAATATATCATAATGGAGTTCAGAATTTTTGTGAAACCTAGGGGCCTAACCGTCCATATCATAGAATGCGGGAGGAAAAACATCTGTTAATATCTCAACAAATTGATCATTGTCACATCTCTCATCCAAAATATTTTCTTCCCGACGGGACCTAGGAACCGAATATGTCGATTTAGTAAATATTTCTTCGTCGTGATGGATCAAATTAGTGTAGTTTTGTACGATCACATTTCGATCCAAATGATATCGGATCTCATTCAACAACATCCAACTACAGTACAGACACATTATACATTTCTCATTAATGCAATGATTACGTGCTAAAGCAATGAAGCTGTCGATCCCATCCATATACTGATCAACACATCTATCAAACATTTGCATCCAGGGTCTGTCCATTATACCTGCTTTCACAAAATATAGTCAATGTAAGTAATTGAGTTAACATTATATCCTAATGGCCCAACAAGTAAATATCAAAAGTCGCTTGTCTCCTTAATGCTTTGGTTCTTTGGTCCTATCCCATTCGAGAGTGCACATACTGTACTATTCAGTTTGCGACCTATAAGCCAAAAATTTTATCAATGTAAATTTCGGCAACATCTCCTTACAGTTCCCAAAAAGCCCGACGTAGATATTATAAAGAAATATCTAGTACGAAATCAGAGAACATTACGGGGATGCATAAAAACTGAAATTTCCACAATCGAAACCTGAACTCGTAGACCACAAACTACACAGCACATAGTTGCACATCCCAAACTGTCTGAATAAACGAACAATTCAAGAGTCAGGAAATTAACTCGATGCACTAACTCTCAAATGGGTCTAAGTTTGTTGCTTAAATTTAATCATACGAAGTTAATTAACCCAATTAACTTCCCCTAAACTCTTATGAAATATAAATACATTTCACACCATCGAAATATGTGAAAAAATATTATCAACAATTTTCTATTTTCCTAATTTCCTAACGTATTTTCTAATTTTCTAACATATTTTCTAATTTCCTATCACATTTTCTATTCCCTAATTCATAACATATTTTCAATTATCATATTTTCCTAAAAAATATTTTAATTTCCTACAAAATTTCTACACAAATTACCAATAATTTCAACATATTTTTCACAATTTCTACACAATTTCAAAATCTAATTATTTCCAAAATTATATACCAAAAATTAAATTGAGAGATAAACACACATACCTTTTGTATTGAGTGAGAGATGGAGTGATGAGACGATGAATTGTTGGTGGAGGATTAATTAGTTAGTGAGAGAGCGAGCGAGCGAGCGAGAGAGAGTGAGAGAGAGAGAGAGAGAGAGAGAGAGAGAGAGAGAGAGAGAGAGAGAGAGAGAGAGAGAGAGCGAGGGAGATTTCTAGGGTGGAAAGGAAGAAGAATGGGTCATCTTTGTTAAATGCTCATTGAAGTTTACCCGACAAACGTATTCATAGGGTAACACTTAATGATTTGTCGGGCAAACTACACATTTTGGCGCCAATGGAATGTTCTTCCCGCTAAACAGATTACCCAATGAGAATATTTCATTGGGTAAACTTTGTCAACGGTTTTCCTTACCCGACGAATCATGTGTAACGACCCGGAAATTTGAGAAAAATAAATAACGATTTTTCCCCTATAAGGACAAAATATTGACTTTTTGACTGGGACACTTTGTGGACGTGTCGTGAGGACCATTATGAAGATCTCAAAATTTTGAATCCATAAACAGGTAATATGCCAAAAATGAAGGTCGAATAGGTTCGTTATGGGTTAAGAATGATTAGGGGTATTTTGGTAATTTTACCACCAAGGGTAATTTGGTAATTTTACAAGAAAAGCCTCGAATATTCTAGACTTCTCTCCATTTTCCCTCCCAAAGTTCTTCCACCGACATACTTGTGTATGTGTGTGTGTGTGTGTGTGTGTGTGTGTGTGTGTGTGTGTGTGTGTGTGTGTGTGTGTGTGTGTGTGTGTGCGCTCTTTTAGGCAATTCAATCAGTGGAAGCCGAAAGAAAGAAAAACATGAATTTGTGAGAGGAAAGGGAAAGCAGCCAGGAGAGAGGGAAAGAGGAAGGCAAAAAATGAGAGATGGAGCAGGAACGAAGATAGAAAGAGATAAGTGAAGGTTTGGGATGAACCCAACACCTAAAACCTTGGAATCCAAGTTGAACTGTGGATCGTGAAATGGGTTTGTACCTTCCTAGCATCCAACCAAGGATGCTAGGACGTCGGTTGAGTTCTTAAGGTCGCTCTCAGACATAATGGTAGAGGTTGGACGTGAAGAAATGGTTGGAAAAGGTGCTGAAGCCATGGCCGAAATTTCAAGAATCCAGCCATGATATCAGGGTGAGTTCTCGTATTTTTAATACAATAGATCTTCTTCTGGGATTGTGAAGAAGTAGTTAGACAATTAAAACATGAAAAATAGACGTAGGTATTGGGGGACATCGGGACATCTAGAACCTCCGAAGGAGGCAATGAACCTCGCAAGACACCAAGGGACGTCCCGAAGCGCGCTGGCAAAGAGCATGTCTGCTGCCAGACAATGTCCCGAGACACGTCGCTAAACGACTCAGGGGAAGAAAGCTGCACCCCCAGAGCAAGAGGACAAGATCAACCGAGGATATCGGCCCAAGAACGACTCAGAGGACGTCCCAGAGCACTTTCACGCATTGAGTACCCACGCGATAGCCGACGGCAGCAAGCAGTCTCCCGTGCGTCACGCACCCACTCGGATGATCACAGTGAGGATAACGAGACTTACTCGCCAGCACGCTCGAGAGCTAGGCCCGCTGCAACTCGAGGGAGTCGACGCCATTTGACCCGGCGTGGGAACCCCGGTCACGAAGGGACATTGCACGCTGAAGACGCCTGAATGATGCTGGATCGACATCTCCAGGGAGTTCAACGCGATAGAGACTTGGAGGATGACCTTTGGCACCAAGTACAGACGTCATCGTCTTCGCCGCCGTGAGGGAAATTGACGAGGAGCCATTCCCGCAGCGATTTTCAACTCCGAACTTCAATCAATACAAGGTAACCTCCGATCCGGTAAAGCACATCAATTATTATCGGGGGGTCATGGTACCTCACAGGCACAACGACGCACTCATGTGAAAAGTTTTCCAAGCCTCGTTGCAAGGTCAGGCGACGACGTGGTTCAACTATCTCCCCCGGAGATCTATCGCTTCTTTCGAGGAATTGGCCCTTGCCTTCGTGAAGGAGTACTCGCAGCTTCACACCGTCGAAGTCAAGGATGACCACCTCTTCACCATCCAAATGAGGACTAAGGAAACCTTGCGGCAATACATCTGGAGGTTTTGTGAAGAGAAGTCCCGCATCGTTGGTTGTAGCGATCTCGTCACAGCCATGGCATTTAAGCAAGACCTATCGCGGGAGAGCCAGCTCTACGGAGACATCGTCATGAGCAACGCCCGAAGTCTCACCAAGATACTGCCCCTGGCGGAGCGACATACATGCTGGGAGGATGAGAAAAATGCCACACATGCCGCTAACCCCGTCGAGGAAGATGGACATCCCACAAAGGCGTTTGCGCAGCCAAAGGATGATGCCCACCGCGGGAACTCAGTCGAAAAAGCCAACAAGCGCAAAGGGAACCCGTCATCCAACACGTTTGTGGGTGCGAAGCCAAACATACAGTTTTCGGTACCTTTATTCCAAATATATAATCAGATAAAGGAAAAACCGTGGTTCAAAATACCAGTTCCCGTCAAAGGTGACCAGGAGAGGGCCGATAAGACAAAATGGTGTGCTTATCACAATTGCTATGGGCACGACATAAGCTCTTGCCAGACTTTCGAAAGATACCTCTGGGATCTCTTGAAGGAAGGACACTGCACCGAGTACGTCAAAAAAAAGGCAACAGATCGTCTCGGAAACAAAGATCCCCAGGAACCCGCCCAAAAGATGATCCGCGTGGACACCATCATTGCTGAGTCCGAGTTATAGGGAACAACCAAGAAACTGAATCAGTGACCAAGTCATCATCAAAGGAACAAAGTGTGAGATTAAAATTCGGCTCAATGCCTACTTTACTCATGTAGTATCTTCCAATAAGATTCAAGATGTGTCGTTCCAACGTCTAATAAAATTGTCTTATCGCCTTCACCTTTGTTTAGAAAGCATACCAAGCCTTTACCACGCAAAGCACTCTAAGCCTTCATCACACGAAGCACTCCAAGCCTTTGCCACGCAAAGCACCCGAGTCTTCGCCACGCGAAGCACTCTAAGCCTTCGTCACGCGAAGCACTCTAAGCCTTCGTCACGTGAAGCACTCTAAGTCTTTGCCATACGAAGCACTTTAAGCCTTTGCCACGCAAAGCACTCTAAGCCTTGGTCACGCGAAGCACTCTAAGCCGTTGCCACGCAAAGCATCCGAGTCTTCGCCACGCGAAGCACTCTAAGACTTCGTCACGTGAAGCACTCTAAGTCTTCGCCATGCGAAGCACTTTAAGCCTTTGCCACGTAAAGTACTCTAAGCCTTCGTCACGCGAAGCACTCCAAGTCTTTGCCATGCAAAGCACCCGAGTCTTCGCCATGCAAAGCACTCTAAGCCTTCGTCACATGAAGCACTCTAAGTCTTCGCCATGCAAAGCACTTTAAGCCTTTACCACGCAAAGCACTCTAAGCCTTCGTCACGCGAAGCACTCCAAGCCTTTGCCACGCAAAGCACCCGAGTCTTCGCCATGTGAAACACTTTAAGCCTTTGCCACGTAAAGCACTCTAAGCCTTCGTCACGCGAAGCACTCCAAGCCTTTGCCACGCAAAGCACCCGAGTCTTCGCCACGCGAAGCACTCTAAGCCTTCGTCACGCGAAGCACTCTAAGCCTTTGCCACGCAAAGCACCCGAGTCTTCGCCACACGAAACACTTTAAGCCTTTGCCACGCGAAGCACTCCAAGCCTTTGCCACACAAAGCAGCCGAGCCTTCGCCATGCGAAACACTCCAAGCCTTCGCCATATGAAGCACTCGAAGTCTTCACCATGCTAAGAACTCAAAGTTTTTGCCACTCAAAGCACAACAAGTCTTCACCATGCAGACCACGCAACGACTTCGCCACGCGAAGCGCTCAAGGCTCATCCCAGCGAGGCACATGAAACTATCCAAGAACTTGACTTGTTGGAGTCGGAAATCTACTAAAAAAACGCTTCCAACCCCACCAAGAGGAGCAACCACTAGGGCATGACAAACAGTGGGCAAATGTTTTAACATGCGAAGTCTAATTCTACATTTCAGTGCACAAGATCAAGATTCATTCGATCATAGCTCCCTGAATTTTGATCACCCTGATATTGGGTCGGCTGATTTAGAAAGCTATGGAAGTCAGCTTTCCAACGCCACTGATCTCACGCAATTCCAAGTTGTGACGAGTTCCCAGCGAACGTTTTTGTACACGAAGGTCAACTGCACATACCAGCGCATGAGTACGAGATTCATTCCGTCATAGACCACTGAATTCTGGTCACTCTGACATAAGGTCGACGGATTTAGAAATCTATGGAAGGCAGCTTTCCAACGCCATTGATCTCATTCAATTCCGTGTTGTGACGAGTTCCCAGTGAACTTTTTTGTACACAAAGGTCAAATCTGCCGAAAATCACAAAACACTCAAAAAAAGTGGAAGGCTTCTATTAATGAAAATTAAAGAAGTTGGCAATTCACAAGTTGAATGCTCAAACATGTATTCAATTCTAAGATCAAGCCATGGGCCAAGAAGGATCATGAAGCTCATCACCAGGAACGGCACGACCTCAGAGTCTCTCCGTCAACCCATGAGCAAGCCATGGAGGCCTTCAATCATCTCATCGTGGACTTCCAGTGACACATCGTCCATGAACTTCTCCAAACAATGGGGGTAACCTTCTCAACATCGCCTACTTGGCATAGATGGCATCTCCAAGTTCTCTTCCTTCAATTAGGTGATGATGTGCAACGTCTCGAGCTTTGCAGGGGGCATGATCGATCCTCCATTCTCCACCTTGTTACCACTACATTTTGAGCTCAAGAAAGCCTTAAAGATCGAGTCTCTAGAAGGTCATATGTCATCCAAAGCAACTCCTTGGAAGGCTTCAATCACTTCGTGACACTACATGCACTTTTTTCTCGCGTCATGGGAAGCCTTGCTTTGGAGATGACACAAATCTCGCCTTGTAGCTGCAACACACATTGCCTCGCATCTGGAACAAGCCTCATGCTGGGTTGTGACATGTTGCACTCTAAGTGATGGGACTCCTCGCATCGTACTTGCACATCTTGCTTTGTAGTTGCACCATGCATAGCCTCGCACTTGCAGCATTCCTCGCCTCGCACTCGCATCATGTCTCGCCTTGTAGTTCCACTCTGCTGCACCTCGCGTCGCACTCTGCTGTACCTCACGCCTTACACACTGCTACACCTCGCGCCTTGCACCCTGCTGCACCTCGCGTCTCACACCCTGCTGCACCTCGTGTCGCACTCTGCTGCACCTCATGCCTTGCACCCTGCTTCACCTCGCGCCTTGCACCCTGCTGCACCTCGCACCTTGCACCCTGCTGCACCTCGCGCCTCGCACCCTGCTGCACTTCGCGCCTTGCACCCCGCTGCACCTCGCGCCTCGCACCCTGCTGCACCTCGCGCCTGGCACACTGTTGCACCTCACGCCTGGCACACTGCTGCACTTCGCGCCTTGCACCCCGCTGCACTTCGCGCCTCGCACCCTGCTGCACCTCGCGCCTGGCACACTGTTGCACCTCGCGCCTGGCACACTGCTGCACTTCGCACCTCGCACCCTGCTGCACTTCGCGCCTCGCACCCTGCTGCACCCCGCTGCACCTCGCGCCTCGCACCCTGCTGCACCCTGCACCTCGCACCCTGCTGCACCTCGCGTCTTGTACCCTACTGCACCTTGCACCTTGCGCCTCGCACCCTGCTACACCTCGCGCCTTGCACACTCTGCACCTCGTGTCGCACTCTGCTGCACCTCCCCGTTGAAGGCCTTGATGTTGGCTCCGCTCACACTTGAAGATGGTGAGTCTGTCAGCACGCCAAGCTCTTCTTTTCACAAAGCATCATAAGCATGTCAACTGGAGAAGCGTCTTAGTGTCAAGTCCATCATCTCTTGAAGTCGGAAGCTCCAACAAGTTCCGAACATGCCACCAGATGATACTCCACAAAATGAGGTATTCAAGACTACATCAGAACTATGCCTTCATACATGTTGAAATGACCGTCTCGATGAGTAGAGCGCACCACCGCTTGAATCGTTGCAATCGGACGTCCACAGCTCTCAAAATCTGCAAAAAATCGGAGCTGAACAAAGGAAAAATAATATATATTATTATATATAAAGCTATCAATTGATAGCAAAAGCAGCGGAAGCAAAACAAAAGCAAAGCAAAAGAAAAAAAAAAGGTAAGTCTGCTACAGGCGAGAGAGGGAAAAAAAAAAGCTGTGTAAAACGGATTTTGTCCCCTCCGAGCCACAGCAACCATCCAGCAAACCCTTCCCCTGCGGGTCCCTCTGTCTCCCAGAAAACCAACCATCGTGCGCGTCGGCGCCGTCCCACTAACCGCATCCAGCCCGCTCGGCACAAAACCCATGCGTGAGCCATCCTGCACATGATTTCTTCCTGATGAACAGTCCAGTGCTGACCAGTCCAGCGCTGGCTTTCTAGCAATTTGCACAAGCCAACCGAGCTAGAAAAAGAAAAATTGCAATAAAGGATCTCTACCTGACAGCCAGCAGCAGGATAGAATTCCTTCACCCTCAACAACGTCACAACTCCTTCAACCCTAAATTATTATTGGGATTTAATTTTCTTTATAAAAATAAGAGTCACATACTCTCATTTAAATAAAACAAATTATGTAAACCCTAATAGTTAATTGGGCTCACAAAACCAACTCAAGACAGGCTCACAAAATCAACTCAAGACAGGATTACAAGCCCAAAAAATTCTTTTTTGGGACAAGATCAAAGTCAATCTCCAACTACGTCCAGGAAAGGAGTCATACTCCTATACGAAATATTAAGACGTGATTTACTGGAACCATAAGGAGACTACATCCCTTAGGATTCCTCGAATTCCTAAACGATGTGGGGGCATTTGTGGAGCCATAAATTACCAGAATATTCAGGAGCCGCCACGTGGCCAACAATTCTCACAATGCTGATATTACCCTCGGTAAAATTGACATCGACATGTAACGGTCTCCGCATTAATTTAATATATTTACCAGCTAAATATATTAATTAATCAGATTAATGTCGATAATAAATAATTTCCCAACGAATTATTTATCCATTAATAAATAAGTGATTACACTCGGTACAATCACTTATTTAATATTTTCCCCTTCAATCAATCAGACGCTCCGGTGACCCTCAAGACTTCACTATAAATAGAAGACATCATTTCACTTCTAGAGGTAATCAAAAACTCCTGCAAACACTCTGTCGGATTATTCTCTCACAGAAAACTAACTTAAGCATGGGAGCGTTTACGGTTGAACCACCCCCCCCCCCCCCCCCCCCCGCCCCGGAATTCAACCTTAACCTCTTTTGATTTTCGTTCTTGTGTGTAGGGATCGAGAAGGAACTTCACAGAGCCGGACGATTTCTGCATCAACAGATAGTGACACAATATTTTAAACAAAAATTTTGATACAATTTTTCAATCCCAAGATTTAAAGATTTTTAGTGGTAGAGATTGGCGTGTTGAATTTAGATATATATATATATACATATATATATATATAGTTGTAGAGTTGTTGAAGTGTTTGACTTTTATAAATTTATTTTTTTCTTATTGACTTATATTAACTTTTTAGAGTTAATGATGAGATTATGTAGAGTTATATTACAAAGTTTTGTATATTTTTGTATTGAAATTTATAGAATTTGATAAAGTTTTGCAAAATTCTAAATTGAATGTTGTAGAATTTGATAGACTTTTTTCAATTTGAAGTTTTCTCTTTTCAGGAAATTTGATGAGTTTTATAAATATATCATAATAGTTTGATTAATTATTTCTGATAAAACCAATGAGAGGCTAACAAATGCATATGGAAAAAAAATATATAAGCAAATAATAGTTTTAAAAACAAATCAATCTGAAAAAAAAAATTATTAACACTAAAAATCCTAACAATCAGTAAGAGGTTAGCCATCATTGTAATAATATATAATAATTAGACATCATTATAAAACTACCAGATCTATAGACAATGATTATAATTGATGATTAGATCTTAGTTAGAACTATACGAGATGAATATTTTTGCATGATAAAGAAACATGAGTATATATGAAAACAAGAGTATGAGAAGAAATTTTTCTTACAAGATGAAAATAAAAATACAGACAACAATAAGGTCTAGTAATTGAACACCACAAAATTCCTTTGATGCCTATATAATAATTGGCCACAAACAATTTCTTAGTTAAATATACAGTCAAAAAATCCAATTTAAACTAATCAGATGGATCATTCTAAATTGATCATGAAGATAGGAAAATTTGGTTAATGAATCCAGATAGATCAATCTTACCCATTTTTTCCCCAACTTGTGATTAGGGTGTTACATTCTAGATTTTTTCCTACATGTGATTAGGGTTTTATAGTAGAAAAAAAATCATTCCATGGAGAATATTCTAATTAGTTGAAAACCTAATTATGAAAATAAGCACCCTAGAAATTGTTCTCATCAAGACGAAAAAAAATTCAAATGGAATAACCAATTCAACAAGCAAGATAGAAACGTCCCCATCAAAAAAAAAATCACATAAAAAATGTCTATGAAAGTACTTAGGGTAGTATTGTCCCCTTTGGGTCACGCCCTTACAGTTTTGTTTATGGGAACTCACGCGCAACTTCCCAGTAAGTCACCCATTCTGGGATTGCTACAACCCAACCTCGCTTAACTTCGGAATTCCAAAGGAACCCAAAGCCAGTGAGCTGCCAAAAAGCCTTGTGTTAGGAAGATATATGCCTATACATATAAGACACTTCACTTTTCCCTTTCTGGCGATGTGGGATTGTACACTTCTTGCTTCCCCGAGCATCAGCCGTCTGGGAACACCCCTAGCTTCACCTGCCTAGGACATGGGTCTTACACTCCACCCCCATTTGGGGCCCAACATCCTCGCTGACACAGTTGGGGTCTAGTTTTGATAGTAGAGGTAAGAAAGTGAAACGACATTAGGATGTATATTTTACATCTCTATATCAACAAAGTTGACCATTTAATGAATTCGGTCCAGTTTTGATAGTAGAGGTAAGAAAGTGAAACGACATTAGGATGTATATTTTACATCTTTATATCAACAAAGTTGACCATTTAATGAATTCAATAAATGTCAATCCAGTTTTGGATACCACTGAATTTTTATTGACTCCTAAAAACTTATGATTGAATACTTCCAAACTTTAGTAGAGTTTTTAAAACTTAGTAAAAATCTGAATTGAATATCTCTCAACTTTCATAGAGTTTTTAAAAGTTTTTAAAAGTCTAAATTGAATACCTGGTGAGTTATACAAACTATTTAAAACTCTAAATTGAATACACCTAAAATTATAAATCAACATAAACTCCATAAAAGTTGACCAAATTTTATATTTAATACCCCCTAAATGTAACAAGACTTATTTACATAAAAAAATAAATTTTAATAGATTTTTTCTTTCTCACCCCTTTCTATTTAATCGACATTTTTCCTAAAAGATGAAAACCTCTCAGATTTATTGGGCGTGATTAGTGTCGTCCTTCCATTGTGTGTGGTTGGGTTTTCGCATTGTGTTCAATGTCTTTGATTGGCCCTGGTGTTGTGTTTTCTTTCTGTGTTATGGTGTTTTCTTGTTTGTCCAAGATGTAAGCTTTGGTGTTTAGCTTTTGCCTTTTTAATACATTTTTATTTATTCAGTAAAAAAATTGTATTAAAATTTGTGTTTGAAATGTTGTGCCAGATCCATCCCTATCTATATACACTTACTTACTAATCTCTTAAAATCCTTACTATTTACTTCTACCTTCTACATACATATTACATTGAATCTTATGAGTTACCTAATTCAACATGAGGTGTAATTTTCACTGTTCAAAATGGTGGCCGTCTAGTCCGCCTAGGCGGCACTTAGGCGCTCAAAGATGAAAAACCGCTCTGCATACTGTCTAAATGCCTAGGTGAATTTGTGTGTATATTCTTATATATATATATATAGTTATATAAGTTCTTATAGATATAGTTTTAGTTATATAAGTTATTTTATTTATTAAATACTTTGATAATAATAAGTATTAATTAAAATAAAGACAATAAATTAAAAACATAGAATGTTGTATAATAAAATTAATACAAAACTTACATTTTTAATATTTATGATTCCCAACTCAGTTTACTTATCTAGTTAATTAATTTTTATTCTTTAATTATTTTATAGTATTGATTATATTACTAATTTGTTGAATTTTGTCTTTAAAAAAATGCGCAGGCCCCACCTAACTGCCTAGGCACAATTTTGAACCTTGGTAATTTCAAAGGTGTAAGGACTCATCCCGAATCTATGAGATTAATTAAGAATTAATGACGGATTAGCGAGGGTTAATCGAGGATTATCGAACAATCGGGTAAAATTACGATTTTGACCCTATAAAGGGTAAAATATTAACTTTTAATCCGAGATGTCAAATGCACGTGGATCAAGGACCATTACGTAGATATAGACGACACAAATCCATAAACAGATGGCACGTCAAAATCGAACATCGTACGAAAAAGTTATGGGTTACGAAAGGTTTGATTGCATATTACGGTTTTCAAATGGGTTTGTCTTTAGTAGGACCTAAAATATCTCTTGTGGACCAATAGATGAGTGACAAGTGTCACTCATCCATTGACCACACAAGCACATACATGCATCTCATCTCCTATCTCTCCCATTTTATTCATCCTACCCGAAAACCCCAAACCCATTCCCTTCCCTATTTCCATTTCGATTTGACACCACAAAGAGACTGAGAGGGTGAATAAGAGGCTGGGATGATAATTGTGAGGGGCTCAGCCATCGTGAGGTGGTCAGAAAACCCAGAGAAAGGTAAACTTGAAACCCATTTGGTTTGAATTTTCAAAATTGGGATTTATACGTTTGGGACCGATTATGATGCCCTGGTTATGTTTCTTGAGTTGAGACGAGTTCACAGGATCGAAAACGGACAGGAAAGGATGGCGAAATAGCCCTGGAAAGAAGCTTGAAGCTTTTCGTGAATGTTTGTTGGTGAGAGGTAATTTCTAGGCCTTGTTTCATAGTTTTGAGGTCATAGATCCTCTCCTGGGAGTGATGTAACGACCCGTCCCAGAAACTAGGGTTAAGATAGTGATTAAGATAGGATTAGTGAGCTAAATCGGTTGTTAGTTGGTCTCGTTAGGGTCATTAGGGTAGAATGACGATTTGCCCCTGGTTTGGGCAAAAAGTGGACTTTTAGTTCGGGTGGTCAAATGGACTTTGACCGGTGACCAGGATGTAGTTCGGGACGTCACAAACCAGTAGGCAGGTGGCACGCCCGATTCCGACATCCGAGGAGAAAGTTATGATGTTCGGAAGATTGAGGGCATAATCGTAATTTGGCTAAATTAAGGGGAAAATGTTGACTTTTTGTACGAACGGGTTTTGGTATGTTGACCTAAGACCATTAGATAGATCTCGTCGTCCTGAGTTCGATGACAGGCGGTACGTATTCATCAGACGTACGATATGGGAGTTACGGGTCTAGAAAGGTAGTGGCAAAACCGTAAATTTGATTTAGAAGGAAGGGTATTTTGGTCTTTGCACATGGGGATGTGTGCAACAGATAGGGACATATAGAGGGCTGAGATTGAAACAGATGTGAGGGAGTTTAGGGATTGGTGACATGTGTAGGGGTTCTGGTTGGTTCCAGGATTGTGTGCACGGTCCCAATTAATTGGGATTAAATCGTGCAGTGTGTGTTCGTGTGTGTTCGAAGAACAGAAACAGAGGCTGCGGAATTGAGAGAAATTGGACGGTGATTATGTGTGTTTGTGTGGAGTGATGAGGGGATGAGTGCAAGGTGAGCCACGGGAAAATAGTAAGGAAAGCAGGGAAGAAAACAGAGAAGCTGGGAGGTGGAGCAGCCACGATCGATCACTCGAGGCCAGCGGAGGTGCTCAGAGGACGGAGGAAGACAGGAGGAGCTACTACCTCACGGCTGAGCTCACGACTACGATCGGAGGACAGGTAATTCCTCACCCACTTCTATATGCTCTGTTTTTCCGTCGAGGTTCAAAGTGGAAGTTGTGAGTTTAGGAGTTGAATCGAAGAGGCTAGGGAGGTCTAGGAGACTCAGTAGGGTTCTAGGTTTCTGCTGGTTGTGCTGCCGTGACGGGGAGTGCACGGTGGAGGCTGGTACGACGGAGGTGCCCTATGTGCCTTGTTTTTCCGTTTTACTTCAAACGTAAAATCGTGAAGTTTGGGGTAGAGTCGACAGTTTTGGTGAGTTGGGTGAGGTTTAGGCCAGTCCTAGGAAGAGTTTGGGCTAGCCACCGTGATGGGGGGTGACCTGGGTGGCCGGAGAAGGAAACAGGGGACAGTACGGGTTTCTGTTCGAGCTTGAGTCGATAGGTTTAAGGGTGAGTAGAGGTGATTGGAGTACGAGAATGGGTAGCCTAAGTCTGGACGATGCTGTTGGTGAAGAGAGGAGTCGATTTGGTGGACGGAAGGAGGAGAACCGTCCTCGCCGGTTCAAGTTGCAGGACTGTGTCGAACCCGGTCTACTCGAGGTAGACGGTGACACTGTAGCAGGCGCGTGAGGCCACGTGCAGTCACTTTGGAAGGCGCGTGGAGGCGCGTGCGGCGGTCCCTGGGGAAGTTGTCAACATGGTTTTTGATCTGGGTGTTATGACGAGTCTAATGGAATTGGTTCCGGGTTGTGCGGACGTCGTTTGAAGTTAGTTCCGCGAGGGTGAAGGCTTAGGGTTCCGATTCCTTATGTTTAGGATCCAGGGATTTTTGGGTAAAATTAGGTTGACCTTCGTAGACGTGTTAGTGACGTACTTTGGTGGTTGTTGACAGGATCGGGAGTTCCCGAGGAAGCGGAGGAACGTGCGAGACGTTCAGGACGCGATTGAGGGCTCAGTACTGTGAGTGGACCCCTTCTCTAAACTCGAGCATGCATAACTGCTTTTAATTACTTGTTTTATGGTTTTAATCATGATTCTATGTTTATCACATATGCTTTGTTGGTTTTACATTGTTGCACGTTTTTCGAAGAAGTACGGTATTTGACACGTTTTACGAGAAACGTCGATTTCTGAGTAAAATGCCATGATTTTGGGTTTTCAAAGGATAACTGGTTTGAATGCTTATAAAGGGATTTTGAAACATGATTTAGTGATTAAAGGATTTTCGGTTTTAGAATCGGATTTCGGAATGCGGAATTTGGTTTTAAGATTGGAAAGTGGAATTCCGGATTTGGGTTCGGAATGACGGTTCTGGACGCCGGAAGGGCATCGGACCAGTGATTTCGGATTCGGGTTTGGATATGGATTGAGAATGGATTTTAAATTGGTTTTTGGATTGGATTTGCTGGATCTGGATATTGGTTTTAAAGACCCAGATATTGATTGACGGGGGACGGGCCCGGATTGGGTTTAAAGACCCGGATTGAGTTTAAAGACTCGGGAGTTTAAAGACTCGGATATATTGATATTTCCCCCGTAGGCCTATTGAGTTTAAAGACTCGGGAGTTTAAAGACTCGGATTATATTGAGGCCTGGATTGAGTTTAAAGACTCGGGACTTTAAAGACTCGGATAGGTCCAACAGGTTTGATCGGCAAATGATTGGTGAACTTTATGTTTTACGTTACGGTTTTTATGATGCTTATGATATGATTTCTATAACTGTTTATTAGTGTTTCTGTTTCTTATGATATTTTATGGTGGTTGGTTTATAACTGTTTTGATAACTGGGTTATGCATGTGGTTTCAAAACGGAGGGCTAAACCCAGTTTTCTTATAAATGGTTTTAGAAAATTTTCTGTTATTATGGTCCACTCACACCTTTCGTTTTTAACTGCCCTCCAGGTTGTGGAGCTAGCGCGGGGTTCCAGCGTCGAGGCGGCGTCTGAGGCATAGTAGTCACGTGAGGGATCCCGGAGTGCTTTAAATTTTCCGCGTGCGTGTATATAGTTTATTGGTTTTCTTTCTTTTGTCTTGAGTACTATGCTTTGTAAACTATTGACTTCGGGCTATTTGATATAGTTTCTCCTGCGTCTGACTGTGTTGTGTCGGGGTGTCAGACGGGAGCA
Organism: Prinsepia uniflora; assembly: GCA_032719365.1. Classification (NCBI taxonomy): domain Eukaryota; kingdom Viridiplantae; phylum Streptophyta; class Magnoliopsida; order Rosales; family Rosaceae; genus Prinsepia; species Prinsepia uniflora. Next base: position 16,821,335 of record CM064865.1, on the reverse strand, counting down.
GGATTTACCTCGGTTTTCGGGGTGAAATCGGGGTGGGTCCTGACAATTTGTATCAGAGCATAGGTTTGTCGAGTTTGTTGAGTTTTTTATTTTGCGAGGTTGTGTTTCGGTTGTTTGACTACTTCTATGCCTCTTTCAGTGTGCGATTTATGATGCCTCCGAGACGTGGCCCCTCTCCACGACCTGAAGACGAAGCGGCGAGAGGAACTGAGAGTAATACGATTGAGCGAGCCCAGCGGCTCGGGGCTACTACTTTTAGTGGCGGGGTTGATCCTGAGGAAGCTCAGAGGTGGATCACGAGACTTAAGCGGATCTTTGCCGTGATGCATTGTCCACTGGTGGAGCGAGTGTTGTTGGCTACGTTTTTACTGGAGGGTGCAGCGTATGAGTGGTGGTATACCCTCGAGTTGTCTGGCTGGGATGCCCACACTGTGACCTGGGAGACGTTTCGGGAGAGATTCCTAGATCAGTATTATCCTCGTTCTTTTCGAGATGCCAAGGAGGCTGAGTTCCTGCAGCTTCAACAAGGGAATCTAAGTGTGCCTGAGTACGAACGGAAATTCCAGATGTTGTCTCGGTTTGCTCCTGCGTTTGTGGCTACTGAAGCCGAGAAGTGTCGTAGGTTTGAGTTGGGCCTGCGAGGTGAGATTCGTGCCATTGTGACGGCTGGATCATTTACTACCCTCCGAGAGTTGTCGGATGCTGCGGTGAGAGTTGAGGCTAGTTTGCTGGTGCGACGCCGAGAGCCATCTTTTTCTGGAGCTTCGAGCTAGAGGACACCGAAAAGAGGTAACTTCGGCGGAGCATCATCGTCGGGTGATGATCGTTTCGGTAGACCTGGTAGTTTCCAGAGTTCGGGATTCCGTGGTTACTGAGCACAGCCGACTCCGTAAGCTAGTGCGACGTCTGTTGCGTCGACAGGGCGACCAGGTCCTTCTGGTCGGGATGCTTGTTTTTACTGCGGGGAGCGAGGTCATTTCCGACGTGAGTGTCCATTGTTGCCACAGGAAGGTGGTGTAGGTCGAGGAGTAGCGGAGCCCGGACAAAGTACAGCGTTAGGGACAGCGGGCACTAGAGGAGGTGGTGGTGCCACTAGTAGTTCGAGGGGACGTGGTAGAGCGTCGGGATCTCAGGCCCGAGTGTTTTCGATGACTCAGCAGGAGGTTCAGTCGGCACTAGATGCGGGGACAGGTACGTGTACTAGCCTTGGTTGTGTTGTGCTTCCTTTGTTGTTGGATCCCAGGGTAGAAACTAGGATTTTCCCTAGGTGACCTGGCGTGTTACAGTGAGTTCCGTTGAAGGAGGAAAGGAATATGGTAGAGAGTGACTATAACTGATCGATATGAGGTTATTGAAGGAAGAGAACCCACAATCTAGAGTTTGCCTCTAGGACTTTGTAGATTTAGTCCGACAAGTAGCCGCAGTAACAACCGAGGGTGGAGCCAGCCAGTAAGTAGGCTTCCTGTTTCTGCAAGTGAGGTGGTTGTATGTGAGGATGTACTCTGTGGATTCTATCGGGTACTCCATATGAGGTATTTTAAAATATCTTTGTATACTGTTCATAGGGTTTCCCTTGCATACCCCATAAAGTTTTCGTGGTACTGTGACGTGGTACACTGGTAATTGGGGATGGAGTGAAATACCCAAGGTGGAGACGATAGACAGGAAACTTAAGAGAAGTTGTTAACTTAGTCGTGAATCACCGAGTAGGAGACCTTAGGTGTCGGGAACTAGTGGTGGAATTTCAGGGACGAAATTCTTTTTAGGTGGGTAGATTGTAACGACCCGTCCCAGAAACTAGGGTTAAGATAGTGATTAAGATGGGATTAGTGAGCTTAATCGGTGGTTAGTTGGTCTCGTTGGGGTCGTTAGGGTAAAATGACGATTTTGCCCCTAGTTTGGGCAAAAAGTGGACTTTTAGTTCGGGTGGTCAAATGGACTTTGACCGGTGACCAGGACATAGTTCAGGATGTCGCAAACCCGTACGTAGGTGGCACGCCCGATTCCGACATCCGAGGAGAAAGTTATGATGTTCGGAAGATTGAGGGCATAACCGTAATTTGGCGAAATTAAGGGGAAAAGGTTGACTTTTTGTACGAACGGGTTTTGGTATGTTGACCTAAGACCGTTAGATAGATCTCATTGTCCTGAGTTCGATGACAGGCGGTACGTATTCATCGGACGTACGACGTGGGAGTTACGGGTCTAGAAAGGTAGTGGCAAAACCGTAAATTTGATTTAAAAGGAAGGGTATTTTGGTCTTTGCACATGGGGATGTGTGCAACAGATAGGGACAGATGGAGGGCTGAGATTGAAACAGATGTGAGGGAGTTGAGGGATTGGTGACATGTGTAGGGGTTCTGGTTGGTTCCAAGATTATGTGCACGGTCCCAATTAATTGGGATTAAATCGTGCAGTGTGTGTTCGTGTGTGTTCGAAGAACAGAAACAGGGGCTGCGGAATTGAGAGAAATTGGACGGTGATTGTGTGTGTTTGTGTGGAGTGATGAGGGGATGAATGATCAGAGAGTGAGAGGGAGGTAATGAGGAGGTTTGGAGGTGTGGTGACTGTGTGTGAGTGCAAGGTGAGCCACGGGAAAATAGTAAGGAAAGCAGGGAAGAAAACAGAGAAGTTGGGTGGTGGTGCAGCCATGATCGATCACTCGTGGCCAGCAGAGGTGCTCAGAGGACGGAGGAAGACAGGAGGAGCTACTACCTCACGGCTGAGCTCACGACTGCGATCGGAGAACAGGTAATTCCTCACCCCCTTCTATATGCTTTGTTTTTCCGTCGAGGTTCAAGGTGGAAGTTGTGAGTTTAGGAGTTGAATTGAAGAGGCTAGGGAGGTCTAGGAGACTCGGTAGGGTTCTAGGTTTCTGCTGGTTGTGCTGCCGTGACGGGGAGTGCACGGTGGAGGCTGGTACGACGGAGGTGCCCGATGTGCCCTGTTTTTCCGTTTTGCTTCAAACGTAAAGTCGTGAAGTTTGGGGTAGAGTCGACAGTTTTGGTGAGTTGGGTGAGGTTTAGGATAGTCCTAGGAAGAGTTTGGGCTAGCCACCGTGATGGGGGGTGACCTGGGTTGCCGGAGAAGGAAACAGGGGACAGTACGGGTTTCTGTTCGAGCTTGAGTCGATAGGTTTAAGGGTGAGTCGAGGTGATTGGAGTACGAGAATGGGTAGCCTAAGTCTGGACGATGTTGTTGGTGAAGAGAGGAGTCGATTTGGTGGACGGAAGGAGGAGAACCGTCCTCGCCGGTTCAAGTTGCAGGACTGTGTCGAACCCGGTCTACTCGAGGTAGACGGTGACACTGTAGCAGGCGCGTGAGGCCACGTGCAGTCACTTTGGAAGGCGCGTGGAGGCACGTGCGGCGGTCCCTGGGGAAGTTGTCAACATGGTTTTTGATCTGGGTGTTATGACGAGTCTAATGGAATTGGTTCCGGGTTGTGCGGACGTCGTTTGAAGTTAGTTCCGCGAGGGTGAAGGCTTAGGGTTCCGATTCCTTATGTTTAGGATCTGGGGATTTTTGGGGAAAATTAGGTGGACCTTCGTAGACGTGTTAGTGACGTACTTTGGTGGTTGTTGACAGGATCAGGAGTTCCCGAGGAAGCAGAGGAACGTGCGAGACGTTCAGGACGCGATTGAGGGCTCAGTACTGTGAGGGGACCCCTTCTCTAAACTCGAGCATGCATAACTGCTTTTAATTACTTGTTTTATGGTTTTAATCATGATTCTATGTTTATCACATATGCTTTGTTGGTTTTACATTGTTGCACGTTTTTCGAAGAAGTACGGTATTTGGCACGTTTTACGAGAAACGTCGATTTCTGAGTAATATGCCATGGTTTTGGGTTTTCAAAGGATAACTGGTTTGAATGCTTATAAAGGGATTTTGAAACATGATTTAGTGATTAAAGGATTTTCGGTTTTAGAATCGGATTTCGGAAAGCGGAATTTTGTTTTAAGATTGGAAAGTGGAATTCCGGATTTGGGTTCAGAATGACGGTTCTGGACGCCGGAAGGGCATCGGACCAGTGATTTCGGATTCGGGTTTGGATATGGATTGAGAATGGATTTTAAATTGGTTTGTGGATTGGATTTGTTGGATCTGAATATTGGTTTTAAAGACCCAGATATTGATTGACGGGGGACGGGCCCGGATTGGGTTTAAAGACCCGGATTGAGTTTAAAGACTCGGGAGTTTAAAGACTCGGATATATTGATATTTCCCCCGTAGGCCTGTTGAGTTTAAAGACTCGGGAGTTTAAAGACTCGGATTATATTGAGGCTTGGATTGAATTTAAAGACTCGGGAGTTTAAAGACTCGGATAGGTCCAGCAGGTTTGATCGACAAATGATTGGTGAACTTTATGTTTTACGTTACGGTTTTTATGATGCTTATGATATGATTTCTATAACTGTTTATTAGTGTTTCTGTTTCTTTTCATATTTTATGGTGGTTGGTTTATAACTGTTTTGATAACTGGGTTATGCATGTGGTTTCAAAACGGAGGGCTAAACCCAGTTTTCTTATAAATGGTTTTAGAAACTTTTCTGTTATTATGGTCCACTCACACCTTCCGTTTTTAACTGCCCTCCAGGTTTTGGAGCTAGCGCGGGGTTCCACCGTCGAGGCAGCGTCTGAGGCATAGAAGTCACGTGAGGGATCCCGGAGTGCTTTAAATTTTCCGCGTGCGTGTATCTAGTTTATCGGTTTTCTTTCTTTTGTCTTGAGTACTATGCTTTGTAAACTATTGACTTCGGGCTATTTGATATAGTTTCTCCTGCGTCTGACTGTGTTGTGTCGGGGTGTCAGACGGGAGCAGGATTTACCTCGGTTTTCGGGGTGAAACCGGGGTGGGTCCTGGCAAGTGAAACAATCATATAGGTAGAAAAATGGAGGAAAATGGTGGCCAGACGGCTGAGATAAGGTCGAGTCGAGGTCGCAGGTCAAATCGACCCATTACAGTTAAACGAGTTGACCCGTCTGAAGAAAGACGATGATGTCGTGGTAGTTCTTGTCATCATCTGTTAGACGTGTCAAGCCATGTGGCCAACCAGGGGGTGACACATGGCCAGGTGTGAAGTCCAATAAGTAGTGAGGTGGTAGTACCACGTCAAACATGTCAAACCACGTGGACCAGTGGGGTGGTGCCATGTGGCAACATGTCAGAGGGTGTCAGGTGACATGGTAGCTAACGTGCAGGTCCATGTCAGCATTGTCAGACCATGTGAACCAATGAGATGGTGCTACATGGTAGTGCGCCAGGTTTTTAGAGCTGATGTGTCAGTGATAGGTGGCACCAGTCAGGGAGTGCCACGTGGCAGGTTGTCAAACCTGTAAGGCTGACGTCAGCATAATGTTAGCGTTGACTAGCGCCTGTAAACTTTGACCAGCACATGAGGGCGTGTGTGCATGAATTTTGAGGTCAAGTTGATCTTGTTCAAAAGGTTTTGATGTTCTGAATCCAATGATGGTGGTCTCAGGTCGATTGGAGATCATTTGATAGGTTATTTAGAGGTTTTAGCCTTGAGAAGCGTGTTCGGGACACGTTGACCGTTCCGAGATAGTTAGGGGTTTTTAATATGAACTTGTATAGGTTGATAGTGACCTTTGAGTATGGTTTGGACAAGTTCGGACGTCCCAGAGATTGTGGATTAGCCCTAGAGTGGCTTACAGTGCGGGTTTTGGAACGTGTAACATGGATAGTCTGTGAGTGGATGTTTGCTTTATAAATATGAAGCTTGCATAACTGTTTTATATCTTTTATGAACATGATTTGAGATGTATTGATTGCAAATTATTTAATATGATTTGTTAGCATTTTCGTAGAAAATGCAATATTGCACGTATTTCAAGATTTATGTTTTTATGAGATACTTGGGTTTAGCCCGAGTATTCTACTTGCATGTGTTTATGTGATTTTGATGGTTTTACGGAAGGGCGTGAAACTGAGGATTTGACTAACGATTTTGAATGATTTCACGGAGATGCGTGAAACTGATATTTGGGCTTGAGTCCTAGTTGGAAATCACCTTTAACTGTTTGTGATTCGGAAAAATGATTTGGAATAATGAGATGGTTTTTGGATTTGGAAATATATTTCAGGCGTATGTCCCAGTTGATTTACATTTTGACTTAGAGTATAGTTAAACACGAGGAAATGATTTATCGGGCTGTGACCCTGTTCCAGATTTATGAAAAATATTTCGGGCATGAGACCCATTTATGGATTTAATAAGATTCGAGGAATCCTGGATTATGAAGTGTTTCTAGACACTGTTTTTACAATGGTTTGGTAGAAACCGATTTGATGAAATTATACCCGGGCCTAGACCTTATTGAGATGTTTTGAGATCATCTGAAATGTTTTCCACACGACCATCCTCTATGATGTGATGATAGACTCTAGACGTCTTAGATCCTGGAGAGGTCACGGGGACACTGCCAGTAGGAGTGTCAATGATGGACATTTTGCAGACGTCGAGCCAGGGGCTTCTGAGCATGTAGATGCCATCATTTAGAACACCTAGACGTCGAGCCGTCGGTTCCAGAGCCAGGTGTAACACCTAAACGTCGAGTCACAGGCTCCAGAGCCAGGTGTATATTCGGATGTGTAATCTCGAGTCACACGCGTAGTGCTGATATCATGATTGGTGATGATATGAAATGAGACAAATATGGTAATGAGGATTGATTACGTATGATTTCATACGACTCCTGCCGTGAGTCTATGTTTTGGGCAGAGGCCCTGTTGAGAAAACTGTTGAGATGTTTTCTGAGGTTGTTTTGGGGCTGAGACCCTACTGAGGAAATGAATTTAATTGAGAAACATTTTTCACTGTGTTTTAATTTGAAAAACAATATGTCTTACTTTTAAGAAAGTATTTGAAATACTGTTTTCTGATGCATGCAATTATTTTAAGTGAAGGGTATAAATGCTTTTTCGATAAATTATTTTATAAACTGATTATTTTTGTTCACTCGCAGCTTTTATAGTTTTTAATACCCTTTAGGTTGATCGCAGATGCAGGCTGTAGCAGAGACTGAGACATCACATGTCGCTGCAGACTCCATAAGTCACTGCACACTCTGGGTAACCCCGAGCGGGTTACGGTTTTATCCCTGGTCTGACATGCGGTGTCAAACGGGAGCAGGCACATCTCACGATAATCTAAGGGGATTGAGATGGGTCCTGTCAAAAGGTGGCCTAAGACTCCGTTAGTTGGTATGATCTAAATATAGGACCACATAATGTCCAAGGGCTAGGCCTGGGTTAGTCAACAAGGCAAAATGGCCCAAGTTGAAACATGAACTGATTTTAGTCTGTTCATAATATAAGAATCAAAATAAATTTGAAAAAATTGGGACCGATCAAATTAGTTCATAACGATTTTGGTTTTTTAAGTATTAAACTAAATAATTAAAGAAAAAAAATCAAACCAAATGTGACCTGAGACTCACTTTGCTGGTGTGATCTAACTAATAAGCCCATATAATGTTCAAAGGCTAAGTTTGGGCCGGTTAATCACCCAGAACAACTCAGATCGAAACAAGAAATCATTTTAGCCAATTATTTAAGATAAAAAGTTCAAAAAAGAGTCCAAGATTACTACAACCTCCTTATGAGTGGGTATTCGAAATCAAGAGTTAGTGTTCCTGCACAAAATTCTTTTGAGCGTGTGAGTCTGAGGCCACCATCATCGAGTCGCCATACAAAATCGAGCTACGGGGGCAAGGGAGCGAACTCTCTTATCTTTTTAGGAACATGCTCAATTTCCATATCTAAGGAAATTTATTTAGCATCATTCATGGTTGAAGTAAACCTATTTTCTCAGTAATTAAAAAAAAACAAGACCTCCAAATTGTTTTATAGTGTGGAACCCGAAATCATCCGAAAATTATGGAGCTGCCACGTGGCCCGTAATTCCCAAAAATGACCAATTTGCCCCTGGAAATAACGCTGATCATTTGAAAACACCCGCATATTAAATAATCTATTTACCAGTTAAATACATTATTTGATCGGGTTAAAATCTCTGTAATATCAATTCAACCGACTAATCAGAACGCTCCAAGGTTCCCAAGATTTTCCTATAAATAGCAAGGCACATTTCATTTTCCAAGGTACGTTGATTCTTCGTTTTGAAGTATATCACTTTCCTCTCTCAAAGCTAACTTAAGCATCGGAGTGTTCTTGGTCGAACAACCCCCCGGGTAAATCGATCGAAGCAACGATAGCTAATTGTTTGCTGTTTGCAGGAACTGTGAGGACATTTTGCGACGAGTTCAATCTTTGATTCAACATATAGCAACATCAAGACACATATTTTCAGATTATAAAGTTTTACTAACTATGCTAAAACAAGACCTTCCGTCTCAATCTTTTGATTTTTTTTTAATATAAAAAAAATTGGGATTAATTTTGAACCCTCTATTATTTTAGACCCAGGACTTGAGCCCCTCTTGCCCCCCTTCAAGGCTAGCCCTATTGATGAGATAAATGTTTTCTTTGTTGTTTTTTTATTTCTCATGAAGAAACTAAGTTGTGATAAAAGATTTTTGTGATCTCATGGGAAGTTGAAATCATATTTTTGTCATTAAATTCTGGGTCTTTGCTCTTCCTACTTGGGTGGGATTATGGTGGCACTAGGTGGTAGCTGCTTTAGAATCTGGGATTAGTTGTTAGGGTTTGAGTCTTTTTGCATCTTCGTTTGCATATTCTTGATGGATTAGCATTTTTATATTCATATTATTTTAAAGAACCGAGTCTTTAGGGTTTGAAAGGGCGATATCGTCAATTTTTGTTAATTAAGGGTTATAAAGGGTTTTGATTTATCAGATTTTTTTTGTGAAAAGGTAATTCATTAATCAGATAAGAATTGAAACGTTTACATTGAAAGCTAAAATATTAAATAACTGCAAAGGTTCTAAGCCCTCCTATCTGAAACAACTTCTAAAACGCTGATAGAAGGCAACAACTATTGATGTTTAAGCTGCCAGCTTGCAACAATTCAAGGGCATCACACAAATGTGTGAGTGCTGAGTGGGATAACAGATTGAAAATGACATTGGAAGTGTGTGCAATGGTTTCGTGTGCCTCAAGGAGATTTTATGAATCTAGTGTGTGAGGTGGCTTCTTGTACTTGGCTGTGTGCATGTCATGAGAACTGTGTGTCAGGGCCTGACCTTCCTTGGTCAGGACCTGACTCATCTAGCACGATATTATCCGCTTTAGGCCTCCTTGTCCTGGCCCTCACAGTTTTGTTTTCGGGAGCTCACGGTGTAACTTCACAGGGGGTCACCCATCATAGAATTGCACCAACCTCAACTCGCTTAATTTCGGAGTTGCAATCGAACCCTAAGCCACTGGACTCCTAAAAGGCGTAGTGCTAGATAGGTGTGTGCTTACCCCTTTAAGGCACACCATCAGTCCCCTCCCAGACCATTCTCCCCTCGCAAGAATGTGGGATCATTCACCGTTCCATCCAGAACACGGGTCCTACAATCCACCCCCCTTAGGGCCCAACGTCCTCACTAGCACACTTCCCGGTTGGGATTTGGCTTTGATACCATTCTATCAGGACCCGACCCTCCTCGGTCAGGACCCGACTCATCTAGCACGATATTGTCCGCTTTGGATCTCCTCGCGCTCACGATTTTGTTTTCGGGAGCTCACAGTGCAACTTCCCAGGGAGTCACCCATCATGGAATTGCACCAATGTCAACTCGCTAAATTTGAAAGGACCCGTCCCCACTTGGACTTTCATAATCGTGCATGGTCCTGCTCCCGTCTGACAAGTCAACTTAAGTCCCGAAAACACACTCAACACCTGTCAGACAAGGGATAACTGTACTGGTTCCCGCTCATACCTCCGCCACTCGATCAGCCCTGAACGTCGTGCCATGGCCAGGAGGGTCATCAAAAACATAAAAGGTGTGAGTGGAAAAAAATAATATCCTTTGAAAATACATTTAAAATAGACCACATTACCCTCCAGTTAGAAATGATGCATGCATAGAGTAAAACACATAAACAACTGGCTCTTCAAGCCAAAGCACATGAAAGCACCAAACTAGTCACAAAAACCAATAACCGTACTCGTCACTAGTACTCAAGAAACAACCGAACATCAAACCACACGAATCAAGTGCACAATCAATCACACAATCACATCTGCACTACGCATAGGCAATACCCCGAGCATCAGCCATCTGGGAAACACTCCGAGCTTCGACTGCCTGCGCACACAAACATATCCCACGAGCATCAGCCATCTAGGAACACCCCCTAGCTTTGGCTGCCTGGGCCCTGAGCTTCAGCCGTCTAGGAACACCCCAAGCTTCGGTTGCCTGGGAAGCAAGCACAATTACCCCCGAGCTCTGGTCGTCTGGAAAATACCCCTAACATCGATCGTCTGGGAAATCCCAATCACAATGAAAACCATCCCGGGATTACCTCCCAAAAACATCTCAATAAAATCCTTGACTTAAAACCGAGTCAAAACGTTTCCCGATAGGGTCTCAAGCTCAAGCCTAAAATGTCATTTGCACGTAAATCCATAAAATCTCATCTGAAAACCATTAAAATAATCCAGAAAGTCATCCTTTACTCACTGACTAAGTCAAAATACCCTTTTTGAACCCGGGCCTAGCCCAAAACAACAATTTCACTTTTCTCGTAAAATGTGCCCAAAAATCGATTAAATAATCCATAAAATCAATAAATAATCAAATCGAATCATCACGAAATCATTGCAATACAAATCATGCAATCAATCATGTAAAACATTTAAGTATGCATGCATAACAGTTTATAAAACAAACATCTACTCACACACCGTCCTAATCCGCTTATTTCCGAACTGCACGCTATTCCGTAATTTCTGGGAATCCCGAATCCTCTCAAACCATCACTAAGGGTCATTAATGATTCAAATAATAGCATATTAAAATCCCCCAAATTTTCAGGAATTAAATACGAATTTAAAATGTAACATAATCCTTCGGACCCTCAAAACTATATCAGGACGATTTCCGATCGACTCTAAACTTGTGCCAAAATGTTTGTTACATCAAGAGGATCAAATCACATGTTGACCGTACCTTGAAAATCGATCCCCAGCACCCTCACGCTCCGCCGCAAGTGGCTGCGCGTGAAATTCACGCACCTGCACAGTAACTGCTACAGTGCATCGTCCTCACTCGATTTCCTGCAAAACGGGCTGTTTAACCCGCATGTCAACCCGGTTAGAAGTCCATCAATTCGGCCTTAATTCCATCAGTTCTTTTACCGATTTTCATTTAAGAAAGCTTATTTAAGGATATGTATACTTAATTTCATGAACTCATGATACAAACTAGTCGATATCCAAGTCGATCCCCGATTGGTTATAAATCCAATTTTATCGAAATTCAATCCAATTCTTAAATATAATCAACCAGAAAGTATTTTAAGGTCATTATAAACGTGAATTCAAAACCAATTTCACATTTTCTTACCTTCAATTACCCAAACACAAGATCGAATTTTCCAGCCTTTCACACGGTTTGTTCTTGTCTCTAACGACATCGAACCTTGAGGTTTTCGATTTGGATCGACTATTAGAAGTTCCAGAAGTCCCAATCCGAGTCCAATTTCAATGTTTGAGGGCTACAATTTGAAATTCGTATTTCTAATTTCATCAGTTTTTTTCGGGGGTTTTTGGACTCTTTTTTCCCCGGTTTCCTTCCTGTTCTCTCACGATTTCACCCTCTCAATACCACTCAGCTTCTCATATTTTTAGCCTGAGGAATTTTGGTTGTTGCACTGATCAAGCACATTCATTTATGGACTTGTACTTTGTTTTCAAATGTTTTCTCCACCGCCCACACCAAATTTCACAATCACACACGTGCACCACACACTAATCCTCTGCTCACAGTAACATGTGTCACTTAATAACCTAAGTGAGTCACCCAATTGGCTGATTCATCACATGGCCACCTCAAATTACCATTTTACCCTTCTTTACAAAATGACCAAATTTCCCCTCGTCGTTTGAGACCCGTAACTTTTACACCCAAACTTCAATTTGCGCATGACGTCTGTCTACAGACTCAGCGTCTCAAGACCTACCCAACGGTCTTAATGGAAAGGCCAAAAAGTGTCTCGAATGAAAAGTTAACTTTTGACCCTATAACCCATGGGCAAAATCGTCATTTCCTTCGAATTTTTCCAACTTTTTTTCCTTTTTCGAATTGCACCAACCTCAACTCACTTAACTTCATAGTTCAAATCAAACCCAAATCCACTGAGCTCCCAAAAGGCCTCGTGCTAGATAGGTGTGTGCCTACACCTTTAAGTCACACCACCAATCCCCTTCCAAACCATTCCCCCCTCATAGGAATGTGGGATCGTTCACTGTTCCATCCAGGACACGGGTCTTACAGTGTGTGTGTGTGTGTGTGTGTGTGTGTGTGTGTGTGTGTGTGTGTGTGTGTGTATGTGTGTGTGTGTGTGTGTGTGTGTGTGTGTGTGTGTGTGTGTGTGTGTGTGTGTGTGTGTGTGTGTGTGTGTGTGTGCGCGCACGTGTGTGCGTGTGCGTGTGCGCGTGTGTGTGTGTGTGTGTGTGTGTGAGAGATAGAGAGAGAGTTAGAGAGCATTGTAACTGTGAGTGAAGTGTGAGTATGAAATTGTAATCTCTCAAATATATAAGTCCAAAAGAATATGTATGAAAATGATGATGAAGTTTATGAATGTGAAAGTGGGTGAAATCTCAAATTGTGAGTGAGATCGTGGAGGATTGCTCACAAGGCATTTCATCAAACAGTTGGTGTGCATTAACAAAGCTGAGTGCATTTTCTCCATTAAATCATCATCGATTTCCAGTTTTCATCATAACAATCAAACAAAAACTATTCTAAAACACAAAGGGTTATAGGCTAGCCCTGATTCACATCGAGTTCATCTAGGAGGATCAAGTTGAGGTACTTACTTGAACGTGAAGAAAGTCGCTGCGTGTTGAGTGATGAACTTCAACATGGTATCAAAGCTTCCACGATCGCGGTGATCTGGGGCGTCTGAAGTAGTGTGTGTAACTACGGGAAGAGGAAACTAGTTGTGATGGCAGGATCAAGTGGTGAGTTGAGGGCTCTAGTGTTTATTGGGACTAACTATGACTTTTGGCGTGTGAAGATGAAGATGATCTTGAAGGCATATGATATGTGGAGTCTATTAGCAGATGGTGTACCTATAAGAGCAGTGAGACGAGAAGGAGCTGAGGAGATTGAGATGCAATCATCGCATCAAGATCTGATCTATGATGCAAAGGCCTTGAGTATTTTGCAGAATGCAGTAGCTAATGACATTTTCCAAGGATTTAAAATGAAGAAACCTCAAAGAGTGTGTTGGATCTTCTAACACGAGAATACATGGGAGATTCAAAGGTAAGATATGTCAAACTTCAATCTCTCAAATGTTATTTCGAGTACACTAGAATAAAGGATGATGAAACTCGTGCAACCTAAATTTTTAGATTGTACTCTGTAGTCAACCAAATGAGAACTTATGGTGAGGAGATTGATGAAAAAAATTAGCTCAGAAGATTCTGATTAGTTTAGTGAAACCTTTTGATCATATCGTGTCCATAATTGAAGAAAGTAGAGATTTGGATTCAATTAATGTTGAAATATGATTGCATCCATCAGAGCTTATGATCAGAAGGTAGGAATGCATGCTGAGAGCTCAGTAGAGAAAGCCTTCTCGAGTCTATTTGTTGATACTAAGCAGGACTATTCTCACTCTAAGAATAGAAGTCATTAAAAAGGGAACAAGCACTGGAATGCCAGTTCAAACTCACAGAGGACTAATTTCAGTCAAAACTCAAACTTAGGAAAAGATATTGGTGATCATGTTAGAGAGTTCTGTAAGAAGTGTAAGAAGACTCACTATGGAAACTGCTGATCCATTGCTAAAGCCAGATGTTATAAGTGTTAGAAATTCAGGCATTTTGCAAGGAATTGTCCTACTAATGCTAGTGGATGGAGTATTGGGGAAAAGGCCATTGTAAATCTAGCAAAAGTGGTTTCTGAATCCTCTAGTAACCTATTTTTGGCTTGCAATACTATCACAGGTGCAAAGGACAATCGTACGTGGTATGTGGACAGTACTTATAGTAATCATATGACAGCTCAGGAATCTTTGCTGGTAAACATTGATAGAAGTATCAGGGTGAAAGTCAAGATGAGAAATGGTGAACTAGTTCAAGCAATTGGGAAAGGATCTCTGGCTATTCGAACCAAGCAAGGACATAGATACATTAAGGATATGATGTTGCTGCCTGGTCTAGAAGAGAATATGCTCAGTGTAGGTCAAATGATAGAACATGGCTATTACCTAGTCTTTGGTAATAACATTATTGATATCTTTGAAGACAAGGATCTAAGGAATAGAGTGGCTAGGGTCCCTATGACTGAAAATAGGTGCTTCCCTATGACCTTAGACTGTGTTAATCCTATTGCACTGAGATCATCTACTGTTGAGGATTCTGAGTTATGGCACAGAAGGTTTGGACACCTCAATTATACTAGTCTGAAAGTCTTACAGCATATGGATATGGTGGTTAGCTTGTATGTGCTCATAGAACAGAAGAATGGTGTTTGTGACGCCTGTGTGATAGGAAAACAACATGTTGAGCCCTTTGACAGAGAAAAGGCTTAGGGGCATCCATACCTCTGGAACTTGTTCACTCAGATGTATGTGAACCCATGCAGGAAACAACAGCAGGAGGGAATCGATATTTCCTCACTTTCATTAATGAATTTACTAGAATGTGTTGGATCTATTCCTACCTAGTAAAGCAGGAGTGCTCAATTTGTTTCAGAAGTTCAAAACTATGGTAGAGTTGCAGTCTGGTTTCAAGATCAAACAACTAAGAAGTGATAGAGGAGGGGAGTACATTTCAAATGAGTTTGAGAGGTTCTATGAAGAGAAAGGCATTGTGAGACAATTGATTGTTTCCTATTCCCACATCAAAATGGAGTTGCTGAGAGGAAAATTAGAACAGTTGTTGAGATGGCAAAGGCAATGATGCATGATAAGAGGGTGCCCTATAAGTACTGGGGGAGAGACAGTGTATACAGCAATGTATCTATTATACAGATGTCCTACCCATGCTATAAGTGGTAAAACACCATTTGAGCAACTTACTGGAAGGAGACCTGGAGTTAAGAACCTAAGAGTGTTTGGTTCTATTTGCTATTCCCATATATCCCTAATCAACTAAGTCAAAAACTTGATGAGAAAAACATTAAGTGTGTGTTTATGGGATATGGTGGATGTGATAAGGGAAACAGGTTACTTAATCTTCAAACATAAAAGATTGTGATTTCCATGAATAAGATCTTTGATGAGAATGCTCAGTGGAATTGGCAAAAGAACAAAGAGCATGAAAGATATTCAATCTCCCTGGGCTATGGAGTTGAGTATAGGGATGTGAGTGTTGAGATTCAGAATGAGAATGTAGCCTCTACATCACATTCTGAACAAGAATCCTGTGAGGACCCTTGCCTTGGTGGCATGGTTAGTAATCCCACATTGCCCGGTGGATGTGGGGGATGGGCCTTATACGTGTGGGTCCAACATGAGGCCTTTTGGGAGCTCGCTGGCTTTGGGTTTGCTTGGAACCGCAAAGTTAAGAGAGTTTGGGATGGTGCAATCCTATGATGGGTAACCTACTGGAAAGTTGCATGTGAGCTCACCCGAGAACAAAACCATGAGGGCTGGGTCTAAAGTGGACAATATCCTGTTGGAGAAGGTCAGTTCGGGACAGCTAGACCACAAGAGGATCTACATCATTTACACTTGTCAGTATTGATCGGTTTGGCCATAACATCTGCTACGTTTTTATCAGTGTGAATCTTCTGCATATCCACAGTCCCTTCCTCTGATACTTCTCGAACGAAGTGGTAATGCACCCTTATGTGCTTTTTATGTGAGTGAAAGGTTAAATTCCTTGCAATTTTCAAGGCATTCTTCCCCCGATTCTGCCCAAGCTCCTTCAATAGCCGTTGAATCTAGACTCAAGCTTGTGTAGCCACCATGTATTCTGCTTCTGTTGTAGATTAAGCCACAACTTTCTGCAGTTTTGAAACCCAGCATACAGTTCATCTTGCAAGTGTAAATGCATAGCCAATAGTGTAGTGGATTTTCTTTTGTTGAGATTCCTTACGAAGTTTGAATCCACATAACCTTTAACATTTAATTCTAATCCTATATAACATAATGCAACATCTGAAATTCCTTTAATGTATCTCAGAATCCTTTTCACAGTCTTATAATGCTCTCCACCAGAATTCACCATAAACTTACTAATAGCTCCAATGCTTATACAATTTCTGGTCTTGTACATATCATAACGAACATCAATCTTCTCAATGCTGATGCATATGGTACTTGCGACATCTCCCTCCTCTCTCACTCATTTCTAGGACACATACTTGAGGATAACTTGAAATTAACAAAAAAATTGGGGTAGAAATTGGCATACACATGTTGAAACGGCACAAGATCTTATTAAAGTAGTTATTTTGAGAAAGCCAGATCTTCACGTTATTTCTATCTCGGTAATTTTCCATCCCTAGAATCTTGTTTTTTTCCCTAATTAAATCCTTCATATCAAACTCCCTTGCTAACAATGGCTTCAACTCCTAGACTCGAACGTTTTTAGGGCTTTCTAAAAATGTCATCCATGTACAACAACAAGATAATAAATTCATTATCACCATCAAACGTTTTTTAGTACATACAATGGTCTGAAATGAGTCTGTTGTACCCAAGGCTAATATTCAAGGAATCGAATCTCTTATACCAATATTTGGCATTTGAGGTCGTACAGAGATTATTCAACCAACCAACTAAGTTTTCCTTGCTTGTTTCAGCAAAACTGTAACACCCCGGATATTCGAGGATTTTAATATTGTAATTTAATGGGTGAATTGACGCTTTTACCCTTGTGATTGGTATGGCCAAATTATTGACTTTTGATTGGTGAATTAAATGGACTTTGACCTATGACCGTGACGTAGTTCGGGACGTCACGAGTTCATAGACAGGTGGCACGTCCATTTCGGACGATCAGGGAAAAAGTTATGACTATCGGAAGTTCAGAGGCATTACCGTAAGTTGGACTTCATGGGCGAAAATGTTGACTTTTCGTTTGACAATTAATTTTCACGCGACTCAAGGACCGATAGGTAGGTCTCGACGTCCTGAGTCCGTAGACAGGCGGCACGCCAAAATCGGACTTCGTATGGCTGAGTTACGGGTCTAGGAAGTGAGGGGTATTTTGGTAATTATTGAACCAGGGGCATTTTGGTCTTTTTGCCCTGGTTACTGTAGCAGACCGCGGGGGACATGGGCGGCACCACCATGTGCGGTGGTTCAATCGTGCAATTGGTTGTGCAATTGTGTGCTGGAAAGTTGGGAGTGTCTGGTGCTTTAGACCATGGTCTGTTGCATCCACCATGCACGACCCCATTATTAATTCAAATTCGAAGCTTTTCGGGGGACATTTTTCAGTGGACAATTCGACACCCACGAGACTCTGGGACGGCTTGAAATTAATTAAAACTGATTATATAGTGTGTGAGCTTCACTCTGGTATTGAAAGGACTGAAAATAAGGGTGGAACTAGAGAGAAACCATTTCGGGAATTTTTGGAGGGAAATCGGGTTTTTGATTTCTACGGTGTGTTGGGCCAATCTAATTGTAGAGTAAGCTTTCTGGGAGCATTTGGAACAGAACCATATCAAAATCGAAGGCAACCAGCCACGGGTGAGCTGGGACGGTGACTGCCGTGTTCAGAGGAATTTCATAGGTTTGGACGACTACTTCCAGGTGAGTGTTGATTCAATTGAGTGTGTTTTCCAGTTCGTTGTGATACTATGATGCTTCATGTAAGGTTAATTTGATTTCGGTTTAGAAACCAGTGAGTTGGGGTGATCAACCCGTTTGGATGATCACGGGTCGAAGGGCCGTTTGAGGATTCGATTTGGCAAATTAATCACCCAGAACTTAAATTGAATGTTTAATTAACATGTTAGGATCAAATTGGATTGAAATCGAGTAGGAATTGATGGGTAATTAACCGGGTCAAGCCGCGGGTGGCAGGCCCGAATTACAGACAAACGGGTGAAGGTGCTGACACTGTAGCTACAGTGTCAGGCGCGTGACTTTCACGCGCAGCCACTTTGGGTGGCGCGTGAGGGCGCGTTGGGGCTTATCTCCGATCACGAACAACATGACTTTTATCCCTCTCATCATTCTGAACATTTTTGGTGAAATAACCATGTTGATCTGAGATAGTTTTTGATGGGTCAGTTTAGGGCCGATTGCCTCGGGAAACGTGTTGGACGGATTCCCAGAGCCGGTTTCTATTTCGTACTTTGTGGTTAAACGTTTAAGACTTGTAGTGACACTTACATGTGTTTTGGACTGACAGGAATTGTACGATACTCCCGGTACAAGTTCGTACGCGCAGGTTCACCGCGGGATCGTACAGTGAGTGGGCCATTTTCTTAAACCCTTGCATGCATAAATGTTTCTGGTTTATTATACTTATTCACATGCTAAAACAATAATGGTTTTGATGATATGAAAAATATGGTTATGGCACGTTTCACGGTATTTGGGCTTGAGACCCGTCTGATGAAACTTAATGATTGGTTCGGATTTTATCTATGTATATATATATGATTTGCATGTGGATATCAATAAAATGTATTTGGTACTGCACTGTATAGATCCTTTCATATTATATTGTCTCCTCCGGCGAGGTACCCCGGAGAGGTCACGGACGTCTAGTACGTCCAGCGTTTATGACGCTAAGCATCAGGTGATGCTGCATCAGGTGATGCTGTACCCGAACGGGATTCGGGGATTTAACTCGGAAATTGAGACCCGAGTGGCACGCGTAGCCTTATTATTGTGACCTTATTAGGCGTCAAGAACGTCAAACATCAGGTGATGTCGGGATTGGAGTGTATAGTGCAGCAACTAAAATTATACTTATGGTTTTATTACATGCCTTATGGTTCATATTATATGGTTTATGATTTTAAATAATGATGCATGCATGTTTGGAAAACGGAGGGGTAAATTATATGTTTTACTTATCAAATGATTTTATAAACTTGAATTTCGGTCCACTCACCCTTATTGTTTTTGGTAACCCCTCCAGGTCGTGATACTGAGGTAGAGGAGGAAACTGAGGCTGAGGCATAGATCTACTTCTGCGTACCTGAACCCCTGTTGGGTGGTGTACCCGCAGGTTTTATTTTAGAGTCGTGCTCGCAACTTGTAATTTTGGATTTCATCCCTTGTCTGACATCTGTTTAATTCGGATTTGATGTATGACTTTAATTTGGTTATTTATGCATTTGATGTATTGAAAGTTAAAATTGGTATGAATTATTGGGTGTCAGACGGGAGCAGGGCACGTCCCCTTGTGGTCCCTGTGGGATCGGGGCGGGTCCTGTCAGCTTGGTATCAGAGCACTAGGTTGTGGTCAGTACTAGGGTATGGTCAGCATGCTAGACTAGCGATTAGTACAAGTTACTTTTCGACTTTTAAGAATATTATTTTCTGATCTATGCCTCTTGACAGTTGGTTATGCCTCCTAGGAGAATTCCTCATATTCGAACGGACGAGGATCTAGAAAGGGAGATGGAATGCGTGAGCATTGAAAGGGCTCAACGTTTGGGAGCCACTCCTTTCTGCGGGGGATCAAACCCCGAGGATTCTCATGATTGGATCACCAAGTGGGAGAGGATCTTCTCGGTGATGCACTGCCCTCCGGGCGAACGAGTGACCTTGGTGGCCTTCTTACTGGAAGGAGGATCCTACCAGTGGTGGCACGGACTCGAAATGTCTGGGTGGTCTGTCCATACCACTACTTGGGAAGCTTTCCGTTCCAGATTTCTGGACCAGTACTACCCGCGATCATTCTGCGCGGCACAGGAGGCTGAGTTCCTGCGACTGGAGCAGGGTGATATGTCCGTTGCGGACTACGAGAAAACTTTCAGGAAACTTTCCCAGTTCGCTGCATCATTCGTGAGCACGGAGGAGGACAAATGCCAAAGGTTCGAGCTTGGACTCCGAGGGGAGATCCGGGCAAGTGTGACTGCTACTACTCATGCTTCTCTGAGAGATATGGTCGACGCTGCGGTGCGTGTCGAGGCCAGTCTGGCGGTACACCAGACACGACAACCTTCGAGCGAGGGAAGACGTCAGGATCGCCCACATCGTGGGCCATCGGTCCATAAGAACAATAAGGGAGGGGGCTACAGGGGAGCACCCTCATCCTTCAAGGGTCGTGACTGGTCGGGTCGACGTGGAGGCTCTCAGGGCAGAGGATCTGGATACAACTCTGGGCAACGCTCATCTTGGAGCGGTGCTTCTGGCGGGCATTCGGACAGGCCAAGGCCAGTAACTTGTTTTGCTTGCGGAGAGGAGGGCCACTATGCCAGTGATTGCCCACAGTTGTCCAAGAACAACGACGCTGGGGGCTCTAGTGTGGTGCAGAGCACGGCTTCCCACACTAATGGAGGTCGCGGTTAGGGAGGTGACCGTGGTGCTGGGCGTGGCGCGCGCGGGCGCGGACGGAACGGAGGGCCAAGGGCCCAAGTGTTTACAATGACCCAGCAGCAGGCGAGGACTGTCCCAAACGTGGTCACAGGTACACTACATATCTTAAACCTTCTTGTACGTGTATTGATGGATGCGGGGGCTACACATTCTTTTATTTTGAAGAGTTGTGTTGGTATGCTTGATTGTGTGGTATCGGCTTTAGATTGTGAAATGGGTGTTGGCACCCCGATGGGCATCGTGTACCTTGTGAATCAGGTGATTCGGAGGTGCCCGGTAAGAATTGTGGATGTGGATTTACCAGCAGACTTAATTATTCTGGATATCCACGACTTCGATATAATCCTAGGGATGGATTGGCTGTCGGAGCACGGATCGCTCATCGACTGCTGTAGCAAGCAAGTGATTCTGCGGAGCCCGGGTTTACCGGAGGTTATCTTTCAGGGGGAACGAGATGGTTCGCCTCCTGAAGTGATTTCGTCACTTACTGCTACCAAACTTCTATGGAAGGGATGCCAGGGTTATCTGGCGCATGTTGTGTCGGAACAGGTTGATACTCCGGGTATCGACGTGATACCGGTGGTATGTGAGTTTCCGGATGTGTTCCCGGAAGACTTACCTGGGTTGCCACCATCGCGGGAGATCGAGTTTACTATTGAACTACTCCCGGGTACCCGACCTATATCCCAGGCACCATACCGGATGGCGCCGGCCGAGTTACGAGAACTCAAGACTCAATTGCAGGAGTTAGTGGATTTGGGATATGTCCGACCCAGTACTTCACCGTGGGGAGCACCGGTGTTGTTCGTAAAGAATAAGGAGGGAAGTCTCCGTTTGTGTATTGCCTATCGACAACTCAACAAGGTGACACTGAGGAACCAGTATCCTCTACCCAGGATCGATGACCTTTTTGACCAGTTGCGGGGAGCCCAGTGCTTCTCGATAATTGATTTGCGGTCTGGGTATCACCAATTGAGGATTTCGGAGGAGGATATTCCGAAAACTGATTTTCGAACCCGTTATGGACACTACGAGTTCCTGGTTATGCCTTTTGGCTTGACGAATGCTCCAGCAGCATTCATGGATCTGATGAACCGGGTCTTCCGACCCTACCTGGATAAGTTCGTGATTGTGTTCATCGATGATATTTTGGTGTACTCGCGGAGCGCTCGTGCACATGAGGAACATCTACGGTTGGTCTTGGAGAGGCTGAGACAAGAGCAATTGTACTCCAAGCTGAGCAAGTGTCAGTTTTGGCTGAGCAGTATTGGTTTTCTGGGACACGTGATATCAACGGATGGGATTTGCGTGGATCCCCAGAAAATAGAAGCGGTAACCAACTGGGCTAGACCGACAACGGTGACCGAGGTGCGGAGTTTCGTCGGATTAGCAAGTTACTACCGGAGATTCGTGGAGGGTTTCTCCAAAATTACTGCACCATTGACTCGTTTGACTCGGAAGGGAGTGAAGTTTATCTGGGACGAGCAGTGCGATCGGAGCTTTCAAGAGTTGAAGGATCGATTGACCACTGCACCTGTCCTTGCATTGCCGGATGACAGTGGAGAGTTTGTGGTCTTCAGTGATGCATCGCTGCAAGGTCTGGGCTGCATGTTGATGCAAACTGGCAAGGTTATCGCCTATTCATCCCGGCAGCTGAAGACTCATGAGTTGAACTACCCTACCCATGATTTGGAGTTGGCGGCGGTGGTTCATGCTCTCAAAATCTGGAGGCATTATCTATTCGGCGCAACGTGTCGGATATACACCGACCACCAGAGTCTTAAATACCTATTCACTCAGAAGGAGCTTAACATAAGACAACGAAGATGGTTGGAACTGCTGAAGGACTATGACTGTACGATCGAGTACCATCCGGGTAAGGCCAGTGTGGTGGCGGATGCACTCAGCAGAAAATCAGCGGGATCAGTTGCACACCTGGGGATGGTGTATCTTCCCTTACTGGTGGAACTCCGGAAGGCGAGAGTTATTTTGGGTACTGATGAGCATGGAGCTTTGTTGGCCAGCTTCCATGTACGACCAGTACTGATTGATCGGATCATCGAAGCACAACTTCAGGATCCGATACTCTGTATTTACAGAATTGAGGTTGATGCGGATGGGAGACAGGATTTTACCATCCGGGACGACAGAGCACTTGTGAAATTGGGCCATTTGTGCGTACCTGCAGTGGCAGAGTTACGAGCCGAGATTCTTGAGGAGGCCCATAGTTCGGCCTATGCTATGCATCCAGGAGGTACAAAGATGTACCGTACCCTCCGGAACCATTATTGGTGGCCAGGAATGAAGAAGGATATTGCTGAGTTCGTGAGCAAATGCTTAACCTGTCAGCAGGTTAAGGCGGAACGGCAGAGACCGTATGGGGCTATGCAGCCACTTCCAATTCCCGAGTGGAAGTGGGATCACATCACCATGGACTTCGTCTTTAAGTTACCAAGGACTCAGAGTGGAGTGAACGGAGTCTGGGTGATCGTGGATTGGTGAACCAAATCAGCCCATTTTCTGCCAGTTCAGGAGACCTATAAACCTAACCGACTGGCTCAGTTGTTTGTGAAGGAAATCATACAATTGCATGGTACGCCAGAATCGATCGTGTCCGATCGCGATCCGCGTTTCACTTCCAGGTTCTGGCGGAGTTTGCAAGCTACTCTGGGAACAACCCTACGTTTCAGTACTGCTTTCCATCCACAGACCGATGGACAGTCTGAAAGAACCATTCAGACCCTGGAGGACATGATGAGGTCATGTGTACTACAGTTTCAAGACTCTTGGGATACTCAATTGCCATTGATGGAATTCGCTTACAACAACAGCTATCAGGCAAGCATCGGGATGGCACCTTATGAGGCACTGTATGGTCGACAGTGCAGGACACCTATCTGCTGGACGGAGATAGGAGAGCGAGCGGCTGTAGGTCCGGAATTGATGGACTTAACCATGGAAACTGTTCGTATTATCAAGGAGAGACTGAAGGCGGCACAGGATTGCCAGAAACGTTATGCCGATCGACGGATTCGAGATTTGGAATTTGAAGTGGGAGATTTTGTCTTCCTGAAGTTATCTCCGTGGAAAGGGATTATCCGATTCGGTCGACGGGGGAAACTGAGTCCGCGTTTTATCGGACCATATGAGATCGTGGAGAGAATTGGCAGAGTTGCATACAGATTGGCGCTACCTCCAGAACTATCTAGAGTTCACAATGTTTTCCACATATCGATGCTACGGAAGTACGTACGTGATGCTTCTCATGTACTTGGGGAACAACCGGTCGAACTACGGGAGGATTTGAGCTTTGAGGAACAACCAGTACAGATCTTGGATCGGAAGGACAAGGTACTACGTCGGAAGACGATCCCTCTCGTGAAGATTCTCTAGAGAAACCAGAATGTGGAAGAAGCCACATGGGAGCCTGAGGCTCAAATGCGAGAACAATTTCCTCATTTGGTTTCTTTGAAATTTCGGGACGAAATTTCTTAAGGGGGGAAGGTTGTAACACCCCGGAAATTCGAGGATTTTAATATTGTAATTTAATGGGTGAATTGACGCTTTTACCCTTGTGATTGGTATGGCCAAATTATTGACTTTTGATTGGTGAATTAAATGGACTTTGACCTATGACCGTGACGTAGTTCAGGACGTCACGAGTTCATAGACAGGTGGCACGTCCATTTCGGACGATCAGGGAAAAAGTTATGACTATCGGAAGTTCGGAGGCATTACCGTAAGTTGGACTTCATGGGCGAAAATGTTGACTTTTCGTTTGACAATTAATTTTCACGCGACTCAAGGACCGATAGGTAGGTCTCGACGTCCTGAGTCCGTAGACAGGCGGCACGCTAAAATCGGACTTCGTATGGCTGAGTTACGGGTCTAGGAAGTGAGGGGTATTTTGGTAATTATTGAACCAGGGGCATTTTGGTCTTTTTGCCCTGGTTACTGTAGCAGATCGCGGGGGACATGGGCGGCACCACCATGTGCGGTGGTTCAATCGTGCAATTGGTTGTACAATTGTTTGGTGGAAAGTTGGGAGTGTCTGGTGCTTTAGACCATGGTCTGTTGCATCTACCGTGCACGACCCCATTATTAATTCAAATTCGAAGCTTTTCGGGGGACATTTTTTAGTGGACAATTGGACACCCACGAGCCTCTGGGACGGCTTGAAATTAATTAAAACTGATTATATAGTGTGTGAGCTTCACTCTGGTATTGAAAGGACTGAAAATAAGGGTGGAACCAGAGAGAAACCATTTCGGGAATTTTTGGAGGGAAATCGGGTTTTTGATTTCTACGGTGTGTTGGGCCAATCTAATCGTAGAGTAAGCTTTCTGGGAGCATTTGGAACACAACCATATCAAAATCGAAGGCAACCAGCCACGGGTGAGCTAGGACGGTGACTGCCGTGTTCAGAGGAATTTCAGAGGTTTGGACAACTACTTCCAGGTGAGTGTTGATTCAATTGAGTGTGTTTTCCAGTTCGTTGTGATACTATGATGCTTCATGTAAGGTTAATTTGATTTCGGTTTAGAAACCAGTGAGTTGGGGTGATCAACCCGTTTGGATGATCACGGGTCGAAGGGCCGTTTGAGGATTCGATTTGGCAAATTAATCACCCAGAACTTAAATTGAATGTTTAATTAACATGTTAGGATCAAATTGGATTGAAATCGAGTAGGAATTGATGGGTAATTAACCGGGTCAAGCCGCGGGTGGCAGGCCCGAATTACAGACAAACGGGTGAAGGTGCTGACACTGTAGCTACAGTGTCAGGCGCGTGACTTTCACGCGCAGCCACTTTGGGCGGCGCGTGAAGGCGCATTGGGGCTTATCTCCGATCACGATCAACATGACTTTTATCCCTCTCATCATTCTGAACATTTTTGGTGAAATAACCATGTTGATCTGAGATAGTTTTTGATGGGTCAGTTTAGGGCCGATTGCCTCGGGAAACGTGTTGGACGGATTCCCCGAGCCGATTTCTATTTCGGACTTTGTGGTTAAACGTTTAAGACTTGTAGTGACACTTACATGTGTTTTGGACTGACAGGAATTGTACGATACTCCCGGTACAAGTTCGTGCGCGCAGGTTCACCGCGGGATCGTACAGTGAGTGGGCCATTTTCTTAAACCCTTGCGTGCATAAATGTTTCTGGTTTATTATACTTATTCACATGCTAAAACAATAATGGTTTTGATGATATGGAAAATATGGTTATGGCACGTTTCACGGTATTTGGGCTTGAGACCCATCTGATGAAACTTAATGATTGGTTCGGATTTTATCTATGTATATATATATATGATTTGCATGTGGATATCAATAAAATGTATTTGGTACTGCACTGTATAGATCCTTTCATATTATATTGTCTCCTCCGGCGAGGTACCCCGGAGAGGTCACGGACGTCTAGTACGTCCAGCGTTTATGACGCTAAGCATCAGGTGATGCTGTACCCGAACGGGATTCAGGGATTTAACTCGGAAATTGAGACCCGAGTGGCACGCGTAGCCTTATTATTGTGACCTTATTAGGCGTCAAGAACGTCAAACATCAGGTGATGTCGGGATTGGAGTGTATAGTGCAGCAACTAAAATTATACTTATGGTTTTATTACATGCCTTATGGTTCATATTATATGGTTTATGATTTTAAATAATGATGCATGCATGTTTGGAAAACGGAGGGGTAAATTATATGTTTTACTTATCAAATGATTTTATAAACTTGAGTTTCGGTCCACTCACCCTTATTGTTTTTGGTAACCCCTCCAGGTCGTGATACTGAGGTAGAGGAGGAAACTGAGGCTGAGACATAGATCTACTTCTGCGTACCTGAACCCCTGTTGGGTGGTGTACCCGCAGGTTTTATTTTAGAGTCGTGCTCGCAACTTGTAATTTTGGATTTCATCCCTTGTCTGACATCTGTTTAATTCGGATTTGATGTATGACTTTAATTTGGTTATTTATGCATTTGATGTATTGAAAGTTAAAATTGGTATGAATTATTGGGTGTCAGACGGGAGCAGGGCACGTCCCCTTGTGGTCCCTGTGGGATCGGGGCGGGTCTTGTCAAAAACCTTCTAGTTGAAGCATATAAATCTCTTCCTCAAGTTCTCCATGAACAATCATAGTTCTCACATAGCTCTAGATGTAAGTCAAATATAGCACACATAGTTAGAACTACTATAATCATCGTAAGTCAAACCATTGGGGAAAACATCTCGTTGAAATCAATACCTTCTTTCTAAGCGTATCCCTTTATTACTAATCTTGCACAATATTGTACAACTTGATCATTGTTATCCCGCTTGATCTTATAGACCCATTTATTTCTGAGGCTTTTCTTCTATTTTTTAATGGTGCTAGTTCCCAAGTCTTGTTATTGTACAAAACTTGAATTTCTTCTTGCATTGTTGTCATCCACAAAGACGCATATGAGCTACTTGTAGCTTCATGGGAAATGTTGATGGCTCTCTATCCTCCGTTAAAAGATAATATGCAACACTAGTCTCCATAACGTACACTGAGTGTCAAGCTGGCAGTATTCTCTCATGAGTTGATAACAAACTTTTGGAGCCTGAGACTCGACTAGTTCTCGTAACTCATGCTCTGGTGCTACTTCAGTAGAAATTGTAGTTTCTTGTACCAAATTATTTTCTACATTTATTGTTATAGTCTGTGAAATATTCTTTGATGTGCTATCGTCTCCATCTTTTATTTGTCTTTAATCTTATACAAGGATCACATCCTTGCTAACTATTGCCTTATGGCTAGTGGGATCCCACATGCGATATCCCTTCACGCTGCCAACATACTCCAAGAGCATGCACCTCCTAGATTTCATATCCAAATTTGATATTTCTTGGGTATTGTACATGTAAGACCTATTTCTTAAGAAGAATGGTCAACAATCCTACACCTCGGAGAAAGAAAGGTGAAGTGTCTTATATGTGTGATCAAAAATTTATCTAGCGCGAGGCCTTTTGAGAGCCCATTGGGTTTTAATTCCTTGGGAACTCCAAAGTTAAGCGAGATAGGCTAGAGTAATCCCATGATGGGTGACCTACTAGGAAAATGCATGTGAGTTCCCAAAACCAAAATCATGAGGGATGGGCCCAAAACGGACAATATCGTGCTAGATGGGTCGGGTCATGATAGAATGGTATCAGAGTTGGAACCCAGCCGAAAGTGTACCAGCAAGGATGCTAGGCCCCAAGGTGAGGTGGATTGTAAAACTCGTGTCTTAAGAAGAACGGTGAACAATCCCACATCGCTCGGGGAAGGAAATGTGAAGTTCCATATATGCAGGCACGTATCTATCTAGCACGAGGCCTTTTGGGAGATCATTGGGTTTGGATTCCTTGTGAACTCTAAAGTTAAGCGAGATTGGGCTGGAGAAATCCCAGGAGAGGTAACCTACTGGGAAGTTATGCGTGAGTTCCCAGAAGCAAAACCATGAGGGTTGGGCCCAAAGCGGACAATATCGTCCTAGATGGGTAGGGTCGTGATAGAATGGTATCATAACTGAAACCCAACCGAAAGTGTGCCAATAAGGATGCTGGGCCCCAATGAGGGGTGAATTGTCAGACCCGTGTCTTGAGAAAAACGGTGAACAATCCCACACCGTTCGAGGAAGGAAATGTGAAGTGCCTTATATACGGACACGTATCTATCTAGCGCGAGGCCTTTTGGGGGCTCATTGGCTTTGGATTCCTTAGGACCTCCAAAAATAAGTGAGATTGGATTGGAGCAATTCCAAGATAGATGACCTATTGAGAAGTTGTGTGTGAGTTCTCAAAAACAAAATCATGAGGGCTGTACCCAAAGTGGACAATATCGTG
The DNA here is from genome assembly GCA_032719365.1 of Prinsepia uniflora. Lineage (NCBI taxonomy): Eukaryota > Viridiplantae > Streptophyta > Magnoliopsida > Rosales > Rosaceae > Prinsepia > Prinsepia uniflora. Next base: position 16,792,856 of record CM064865.1, on the reverse strand, counting down.
ATAGATGTGTCGAGTCGTGACAGAATGGTATCAGAGCTAGACCCCAATCAGAAGTGTGCCAGCAAGGATGTTGGGCCCTAAGGGGGTGGATTGTAAGACTCGTACCTTGAGAAGAGCAGTGAACAATCTCATACCGCTCAGGAAAGGAAAGGTGAAGTGCCTGACTGAAGTGTGCCAGCGAGGAAGTTGGGCCCCAAGGGGGGTGAATTGTAAGACTCGTATCTTGAAAATATGGTGAACAATCCACATCGCAAGAGGAAGGAAATGTGCAGTGTCTTATATGTGTGAGCATGTATCTATCTAGCGCGAGGCCTTTTGGGGGCTCATTGTCTTGGGTTCCTTGGGAACTCTAATGTTAAGCGAAATTAGGATAGAGTAATCTCAAGATGGGTGACCTTCTGGGAAGTTGCGCGTGAGTTCCCATAAACAAAACCGTGAGAGCTGGCCCAAAGTAGGCAATGTCATGCTAGATGAGTCCGGCCGTGACAGTACATCACATACATAGGATATCCAAATGAATGTAAAGTAGAGTAGCCAGCTGGCTAACCAATCCACATCTTTGTTGGTGTCTTTAGCTCAATTACCATTGATAGCAACTGATTTTTCACATAACTTGTGATCTTAGTTGCTTCTACCCAAAATGAATTGGGTTGACCAATAGTCCTCAACATATCTCTTATCCAATCTACAAGATTTCTATTCATTCACTCTGCTATTCCATTTTGTTTAGGCGTATATGTTATTGTGAACTGCCTTTTGATGCCTTCTCACTAACAAAGTATAAGAAACTCGTTATCTATATACTCCCTTCCATTACTTGTCCTCAAGCAGTTGATCTTTTCCTAAATTCAAGTTCTACTTGCATTTGAAGTCTTTGAACACTAAAAACACATCTGACTTCTTCTTGATTAGATACACCCAACATCTCCTAGAGTAACCATCAATAAAATTAATAAACTACTTTGTTCCTCCTAGGGGCATCTCTAGTGATTCCCATACATCAAAATGAATAAAGTCTAGGATGTATTTACTCCTTGCATGAAATATTCTAAACTTCAATCTATGCTGCTTTCTTGTAACACAGTGCTGACAAAAAGGCGGACTTACTATTTTGGGCCTTGGAACTAGTTTCCTATCGGAGAGAGTCTTCAAACCATGTTTGGACATATGGCCACTACATCACCATTGACTCTTCTTCCTTACTATTTGACGTATCACATGCATCAACTTCTGATAGTGTTTCCCTTTAAGAATGAATAGATACACTGCGATCTTTTCTGCCTTCATAACCATAAGCATGCCTCTGATAATCTTTTGATCCCATTTTCGATATGAATCTTGGCGTCCGAGACTATCTATTTTCTTTAAAGATAATAGATACTTCATTAGGCCCTTCATGTGTTGTACCTTCTGAATAGTGCAAATCGTACCATCAAACATCTTTTTTTATAGTGCCAATATCCCTGATCTCAAAAGCATGATCATGAATCATGTGTACATAACCTCCTAAAACTAGTTCATATTTTGTTGAACCATTTTCTTCGAGATGTCATATGCCATTTTTCTTCTGAGTCTAGTAACCAGACGTCTAAAAACCGCTTTCTGCATTCAACTATCGTTGTTTCCTCGTTGTATAGAACTTCACCATTATCTGTGGCACATGCCAAATTCCCTTGAGCATTTGATGACTCAGGGTCTCCACTTTTCTTCTTGTTCCAACGATCTCTTTTGAAGTGTCCTTTCTTACCACAGGTGTGGCACTTGAAATTCTTCTTACTTGTTGATTTTGATATACCATGATGTTGACTTCTACAGGAGCCATACTCCCTTGATCTCTTTTTCATCAGTGTCAATGCTTGCTGCAAATCTGCATTTTTGTCTTCCTTGTGTTTGAGCCTGCTTTCTTCTTCCAAATCAGTGGCTGCAATTTCGTCAAAGACTAGCTAGTCTATAAGAGTGTTGTTCATCAGGTTGATGATGCGCGGATCATAGGAGTCAAGTAGACAATGAAGCAGAAGTTCTGCCATTCAGTTGTGTCCATTTTGTAACCCAACAATGTAAGCTGCAAAAAAAAAGTATTCAGGTTGTTGACGTGGTTTATCATCGATGTGGATTCCGCCATACAAAGAGTGAAAAGTCTCCTTTTTTATGAAAATTTTGTTGTGTAATGACTTGGCCTTATACAGTCTTCTTAGAGTATCTCAAATCTCCTATATCGTCTTTTTTTCCTGCCACACTAGATGACACTCCATTGGCTAGTGCTTAGTGTAGGTCTCCAATTTTCTTGCCTTCCATCTCGTTCGACTTGCCATCAATGATCTCCGAGGACCTATCTCCAATTCCTACCGAGCAATTTTCCTTCCTCGGAATTGCCTTTGTCTTCATTTTCCACAATGAGAAATGACTCAGTTGAACTTCTCAACATCAGACCTTGTTGTTGTCATTTTGCTAACAATCATTTGCTTCTTACTTTACCCGTGCAACCAATAACTCTGATACCACTGTTAGAAAATTAATGGGGCAAACAATTAAAGCGAAATTGAGAAAAATGAAGAATAAAATGGACACAAGATTTTATGTGGAAAACCCTAAAACTAATTAGGGAAAAATCACATGCAAGTACAAGAGGATTACACTATTGTAACAATAAGGATTACAACACCTTCTCTCTAAATACATGGAAAGAACAATTATACTTGTGGAACCATAAATCACAGAAAATTTGTGGAGTTTCCACGTGACCCATAAATGATATAATATCTAAATTTCCCTTGATAATGACATTGAAGGCTCATAGTCCCTATACATTAAATAAGGTATCCACCACCTGAATATACTATTTAATCGAGTTAAATCTTAATAATATTAATATTCTCCCAATAATTAATTGTCATTATTCTTAATAATGAGCCATTATTCTTAATAATGAGCCATTATTCTTAATAATGAGCCATTATTCTTAATAATGAGCAATTATTATTAACATTAAATCATCATAATTTTCATCATTATTCTTAAATAATGAACCATTATTATAATTATTAAATAATATATTACTAATTACAAAATTCATCGACCAACTAGAAGGCTCTGAGGTCTATAAGATTTATTTATAAATAGAGACGCTCATTTCACTTTCAAGGTAATTCAATTCATCGCTTCTCAAACTCTTGTGATTTCTCTCTCAAGGCTAACTTAAGCATCAGAGTGCTCTTGGTCGAACAACTCACTGGGGCTTCGATCGTAGCAAACGATAACTTTTTATTTGTTGTCAACGCATGTCAGGCAAAGGATACTCGAATTACCCTTCTGCTCATCTCTCCACCTCTCAATTTGCCAAAATTTCCATGCAACGGCCTAGAAGGTCAAAAAAACATGAATGGTGTGAGTAGACAAAAATAAACATTTAAAAATACGTTTACTAAAAAAAATAACATCTACCCTCCATTTTTGGAAAACATACATGCATAGTATAAAACCATAAACAGATGAAATTAAAATCAATCAATCACATCATATCACATTAACCAATCTAATATCAATAGGTCAAATCGATCAATCAATACTTGTAATTCTAACCATCCAATCCAATATCAATCAACCAACTCGTACCAATACCAGATAACCAACCAATACTAAGTAACCAACCAATCATCGATATGCAAGCTACATAAGAAACCTCGGGAACTGCACTAGGTACCGTCCGAGTCACACCCAGGAACTCGTCATCTCAGCAATAAATATAATCCATGGATTAGGTCACACAAGCCATATAACCAGGAACAATCAATCTTCAAACCTGAGTATCAGTCATAATGAACAACAACACTACATGTAGGTTAACTCGGGAACTGCATGAAAGACCATTCGAGTCAAGTCTGAGAACTACATGTAGCACCATCCGGGCCATGTTCGGGAACTGCACTCATACACCATCCGGACACGTCTAAGAACTCATCAAATCTCCATCCTCACAGGCTCAAGATCAGCGGAGCTGAGCTCCAGGCGTCTGAGCCCAAACCATATCCAAGGATGGTTGACCATGGAAAATTGTCCACAAAATCAAGCAAACTCATTTAACACAATTTACTGACTCAAAATCAAGTCATAACACTTTTAATACTGGGCATGAGCCCATAATACATTTTCCATAAAATATCATAAAATAGCCATGTCTAGAATCAGTAAATAAATTCAGAAAAATCATCAATATCATTTAGAAATCATATTCAAATCATGCAATAAAATAATTAAAACATTTAACTATGTATGCATAATAATTTATAAAAGAAAAGGTCCACTCACATCCACATAGCTAATCTTGATCTGCGCATTCCTCAAAGGTCACTAACATTACACGTAAACCCATAGTCGAACCCCTAAAATCCTAGGTTAACCAACGTGTCCTAAACCTAAGCATAGTCACTTCGGACACCTAGAAATAACCTCAAACGATATTAGATTGGCTTGAAACTCATGTCTTTAGATTTGTATCATCGAGAGCTTAAAAAAGCACCAGCATGGCCTATGGGACTGCCCTACGCGCCCCCACACGCCGTCGGAAGTGGCCGTCCCACATAAGCGAATCCACACGTGTGTATCCCCACGTGCCACGTCAGTTGCCACGTGGCCTATCACACGTATCTGGCCACGTCAATGCCACATCATAGTTGGACCTGAGCCAGGTCACCAGAGATAGTGATCGTAGCTGCCGTGCTCTACTACCGGCCGCTGACGCCATCGCCGAAAAATTCACCGAAAAACTTCATTGTTGGTCTAAACTTCAAAGCTTCATAACAACTTCATTTCTTAATCAAATCGGGAAAAAAAAATATATGAAAATTCATCTACTCAACCCCATAAATTCAAATCTAAACCCAGAAATTTAAGAAAATACCTGGATTTTCTAGAAAAGACTCAAAAGTTTCGGCCAACTTCAAGTTTTGTGTTCCAAGCTTTCCCACATCCAAACCTTTAATATTTCTAACTCAAATCCATCCCAAGAGCTCAACTAAGAGTTTTTGGAAAAAAAATTTGCAAGCATGGTAGCTTCAAATGATTCAAGGGATCGATTTATGGTTTTTCAGTTTTACGATTTTTCAAGTTTTCCTCCTCCCTTCCTCTCGGTTTCTCCTCTCCTTTCTCTCTTCCTCTTTCTTTATTTTCTTCTCCTTCACTCTTCTTCCTTCTCTAGCTCTATCTTCCTCTCCTTTTTTCCTCATCTCCATTTTCCCTTCTCGGTCGCACATCACACACACACACACACACACACACACACACACACACACACACACACACACACACACATACACACACACATATAATACATATACATGCACACACTCACATGTAAATTCGGTGCACACATATATGGGATAAGGAGGACACTTGTCACCATCCCATGCAATCCACAAAATATCTTCTCATGTAAATTACCAATTTATCCAAATTCCAAATTACCAAAATGCCCATAATCAAGACCCATAACGACCTTATTCGATCTTCGATTCCAGAATACTTCCTGTCTATGGATTCAAGTTTCCAAGACCTAAATAACCGTCTTCTCGAAAATTCCAACAAGTAACTGGAACCAAAGGTCAACTTTTGACCATAAGGGCAAAATCATCAATCCTTTTTTTAAATTCCCAAAATTACCTTTTTTTCTAATTCTGGGTTGTTACATCACCTATTGCAAGGTTAAGGTTAACCAAAAGCCATTCTTCTGACAAGGATAGGAATGGACAAGCTTGACAGACCTTGCCTACTTCTCAGTTTTGTTGAGAAACAACTTCTCTGTATGGCTTGTCTGCAGCTCACTATCTTACTCTCCAATGTGTGAATCCTCCAAGTAAGCCAAGTTACATGCAAATAGGAATGAATAGAATCATTGAGCCAAGGTGAAAGCCTCTAGTTGCCAAATTGCAAGACTAGCAAGCAGATAGCGAATGACAGCTAGAGCTTATCTATGCTAAAAGCCTATGTAAGTCCATTGCTCGTATCAACTAGCTACCAAACCGCAGGACTAGCAAACAAATAACTGATGACAACTAGAATGAACATGCACTGATAGCCTCCGTTATCTACCCAAACATGGCAGGAGAGTGCAAACACATTGTGGTCTGCCCCGCAATACTAATGTCAGCTGCAGAATATTCTCTGCACTAGTCAACCATTGTGCTTGACATGGAAACAAAGATTCCAACCTTTACATCTCCTACAAAGCGAGTTCTTCAAAATTTCACCGAAAATGTGTCTTCCTGCATCTTGAAATAACCGTCTATGAAAATAGAGCACAATGCTGCTTGAATTACTGTAATGAGACTTCCACAACTCCCAAAATCTTTAAAAGAGCGAACACAACGAAAAATATATACATATATATGTATTAAAATACATAATAAATATATAAACTATACTTTATCATGTGTTACAATTAGCCCTCATCATTTGGCCCAGAAGCCCATGGGCTTGTGGGTACCTGCTAGACCCGTTGATCAAAAGCCCAAATCAACCCGTTTTGGGCCATGGCCCGATCCAGCCTGAAAGTTACTTGGACTTAGGGTATTCAAATCTGATAAGCTTGATAGGCCCTAGCCCGGTAAGCCTGGTCTGATCCGGCTATATAAACCTGGCATATAAGCCTGTATGTATAAACCAATTATTAATTAGAAAGTCATTCTACATTCTACTCTTCCTATGTTACAGAATTTGAGAAAGAGAAGACACAACAAGTGACATAACTTGGCCCTCATAGACCGGTCTAACCATATGTTGGAAGACTTGATGTCGCGGTGGACAACTAGGGCAACAGCCTGCCAGATAATAGAGCTGAATTAATATACAGTTGCACACCATATATTTGAAGTTTGTCAAGTCAACTACAATGAAACCTTTCATAATTAGTAATTGCATACCCCATAATGTAGATATTCCATTCCCCTTGCAATATCAAGAGCTATGTCAACTCTCAAATCCCAACTTAATGGCTTATGTTCATAAGCTATATTCCCAAACAGAAGCACATATTCAAGAGATCAAAAACATCATAATGAGGAGATCATGAAGAAGATTGATGAAATAAGTTACCGTGTAAATGAGAAAACAGGTTGTTGTTGCACATGTACTTATAAAGCAGCATATGTTGCCCTACTTATGCTGTGTATCCCACCAATTTCACAAGGTTTTTGTGGTGCAATCTTCAAAGCAACATAACCTAAACATAAATTTATTCACAATTTAATCAAGGAATTTTGGATTTGTATCCATGAATCAATCAGTATGCAATTGCAATGCATAGTTGGAAATTGATTGATGATTTTACCTCATCCAGAAACTTATTCTGGCCTTGAGTGGAATTTGCAGCAAGTGCTTTCACAGCAAAAGTGTCCCCAGTGCTTATTTGGGCCTTGTAAACGGGCCCCAATGCCCCATTGCCCAATGTTCATCTTGAAATTATAGATTTCCTTCTGAATATCTCTACAAAAATACACAAAAATCAAATCAGAAAAAAAGTAATAATAGGGATAGTATTTGTACAAATTTTTTATTTCTTTTTCCTTTTTAGTCAAAATTTTTTTGTCATTTTTAACTATCTATTATCGACCTCGTTTAAAAAAAAAGTCAAATCCAAGATTTTCCACTAAAAATCAATACAAATATACTTAAGTACATAATGCATTCACTTCACTTCTTATGGACTATGGAGTGAGTGGAACTAATTATTTTTTATAGGATTTTTAGGCTAAATGGGAATAGAAAAAACGATCTCAAAATGTACCAGGAACAGAGATTTATCTCAATGTGCTGCAGGAACAAGTACAACGTAAAAAACGTTGCATCATACGTCAGTCTTAACTTTGATGACGTGGAATTAATATTACAAAATTAGTAAGGGTAATTTAGATATTTACTTTATTTTATTATATTTTCTATTAAAATTCTTTCTTAAAAATTTAAACTCATATTCCCCAACCCAATTCATTCAATCATCTCTCGCCATGCACCTCCGACCACCACTCATTCCCCATCCAGCCTTCCTGCTACCACCTAGCCAATGTTCTGAGGAAAATTAGTAAGGGGTAGTCATGTATAATGATCATCCATGCAATCTCATGGTGGCAACGATCTGAGTTTAGCAGACATGGTGGGATAATTTTGTCCAAATTTTGGTTAGAAAAAAAAGAGAGACACCATTTTACCCATCTCTTTCTCTCTCTCTTTTCATGTGAGTGCAAAAAACAGAGAGAAACAGAGTGGGGTTACATTGGGAGGAGGAGCAGCAGAGATGGCGGTGGTGATGGTGGGGAGGTCTTGTTATAAAGATGTGTTATTGTTCACGGTGATGGTGACGATAGAGTGCATGAACGTGGGGTTAAACACTCTATTCGAGGCTACTATGATGACTTTCACACGGCATTGGGTGTTCTTAGAACAAGTACATGATTCCATTTACCCATGTTCTCTAGTTAGTCTTTCAAATTTCAGTAGTATTATAGAAGATACATCCGATTGGTGGAGGTCTATATAAGTTAGCTAGTTTTGAGAATTAATAGAAAGGAATGTTTAATGTTTCACATTAGACTAGTTTCTGCTATTTGTTATCCCATTGTAATCAACGGCTAATTAATTTCCCATGTCCCATGTTCATCTCATCTTTTGATTTTTTGGCCTTTTATTCTAAATTTCTAATTTACAAGTCATCATAAAAAAAACATCTCGAAATAAGAACGGGGTGAATATATTTGGAATGAACAACTGCAGCCTTGAATGATTTTTCCGTAATCAATTTAATACCTGCATATGTTTGACTATTTTGGCATTCTCCAACTGCAGGTTGGAAAAACGTATTACAAACTGCTAGAATATTCAGAAGCAAATCGGGCCTTTAGTCTTTCCCATCAAGCATCACCTTAGAGTTTAGAAGGAATGGATATATATTCTACAGTTCTTTATGTGAGTCCCCATGTTCATGCACTCCATCATCACCATCGCCGTGAACGACAGCGCATCTTTGTAACAAGACCTCCTTGCCACCGCCACCACCATCTTCGTTGTTCCTCCTCCCTATGCAACTTCACTCTGTTTCTCTCTGCCTTTTGCACTCACAGGAAAACAGAGAGAGATATTGCCCTTCAATCGTCAACAGGTATGATTCTTCCTTCAACTCAACACGCACACACTAGCTGAATTGGATGAATCAAGAGTAGCCTGTGACTAGTTTAGATTGATGAATTGGTTGTATTACTTTGTTTAGATATTGAATCAATGATGAACTATGAATGATGATCAGTCTACTACACAATGCACACTATCTGTTTGTGAAAATGCTTAGCACAGAATTTCACTCAATGGATCTCATTCATGCTCTGAGAGACTACACTTTGTTCTTGATTGCATTCACTATATTTTGTGTAATGAATTTAGTAGTATATATTACAACCCACACTCACTCAAATTCAGTTACACACACTAAGAATGACACCTCTCTTACCACTCACATTAAGACATTTGTTATTCCTAGACTCTAGTTGACATTTCTTGCGGCTTACGCAACTAAGCACATGCTGAGAAGATGAATCTGTTATCCACCTCAGCTTTCACTCACACACACTCCTTGATTTCTACACGTACTACTAGCTTAATATACCAGCTGGAAGCTTAATCATCAACACTCCCCTCTAAGCTGGAAGCTAGTTTAATTCCTAGCAATAGCCTTAGTTTCTCAAGTCTCTCTTTAGGAAGGGCCTTTGTGAAGATATCAGCAAGCTGATCTTCAGTTCTGCAATATAGCAGAGTAATCTTGTTCTCCTGCAAAGCTTCCCTTAAGAAATGATATCTCCTAGTAATGTGTTTTGTCTTCTAATGAAACACTGGATTCTTTGCAATTGCAGTGGCTGACATATTGTCACATAGTAAGGTTGTAGGTTCCCCTTGCTCTTCTCCAAAATCCTTCAAAACAAACCTAAGCCGGATTGCTTGTGTTGTAGCTTCTGCTGCACTAATGTACTCTGCCTCTGCTGTGGATAAAGAAACACTGCTCTATTTCACTGATGCCCAGGAAAACACCCCACATCCCATGGTAAAGGCATATTCTGAAGTACTCCTTGAGTCATCTTCATACCCCCACCCCCTTCTCCCTCCCCCCCAGTCACTTTCACAAAACCCAACCATAGTGGAGGTTTTTCCCTTGACATACTCTATTCCATAGGAAAGTGTTCCTTGAACATACCTTAGAACCCTCTTTGCTGTTCCAAGTTGCTTACTTGTTGAACCATGCATATATCTTGATAGCAGACTAACTACATACATGATATCTGGTCTGGTTGATGTTAGGTACAACAAACTCCCTACTAGCTTTCTGTAGATTTTTTTCATCAGTATGATCACTCCTATCTTCCTTCCTCAATTTGTCTCCTGGAATGAATGGTGTACTCACTGGTATACATTCTTTGAGTCCAAACCTCTCAAGTAGAGTGGAAGCTTACTTCCTTTGATGTATAAAGATGCTTTTGTCTATCTGAATCACTCCCATTCCCAGAAAATGATGCAACAACCCCAAGTCAGTCATTTCATACTTCCCCATCATTTCAGCTTTGAACTCTTGCATTAAGGGCACACTAGAGCCTGTGTGGACAATATCATCTACATAGATTGAAACAATGAGAATTCCTCCATCACTTGTTGTTTTCACATATAGAGTAGCCTCACTAGAACTCTTGATATAACCACACTGAGATAGAAACGAATCTATCTCACCATACCAAGCCCTAGGGGGCTGTTTCAATCCATACAATGCCTTCTTGAGTCTATACACCTTCCCTTTTTCCTCTTGAATTGCATAACCTTCAGGTTGCTCTGTGTAAACCTCATCTTCTATGTTTCCATTTAGAAATGCAAACTTCAAATCTAGTTGGTACAACTTCCAACTCTTTTGTGTTGAAAGTGCAATGAGTGTTCTTAGTGTCTAGCCTTGCTACTGGAGCAAAGGTCTCATTGAAGTCAATTCCAGGCTTCTGTGCATATCCTTTTGCAACAAGCCTTTCTTTGTGCTTTTGAACTGACCCATCCAAGTTCAACTTGGTTTTATACACCCATTTCACTCCAATAATGGGTTTGTTCACAGGTCTGTCAACTATGTCCCATGTCCCATTCTTGTTGATCATCTTTAGTTCAGCTTCCATAGCTGATTTCCACACCTGATCAATAGTAGCTTCCTTATAGGTTTCTGGTTCTATGAAGCTCATATGACATCGAGAATAGATGTCATTAATACTCATATACTTCACTGGAGTATGACTTGGAGACTTGGGCTCTGTCTGAGATTCTTCTGTCTGCACCTGGTTCTCTTGTACAGCAACTGTTGAGCCCTCTTCTTGAGGTTCAGATACAGAACCACTGTATTCTAAACTATAACTTGCACCATTACTCATAGGATTTGACCTTGTAGTGCTATTCTTTGCTTCACTCCAATCCCATTGTGCACTCTCATCAAATACAACACTCCTAGATATCACCATCTTTTCAGTTTGCAGATTGTATAGTATGTAGCCCTTCTCACAGCTACCATACCCCATGAACACACATTTTGTACTCTTCTCATCCACCATCTGTCTAAGCTGACTAGGAACATAAGAATAACATATGGCACCAAACACCCTTAGATGTTTCACTCATGGTCTCCTTCCACAAAACTTTTCAAATGGTGTCTTCTCAGCAACAGCCTTAGTAGGACATCGATTCTGAAAGTACATAGTTGTATAAACAGCTTTTCCTCAGAACCTGTAAGGAATTCCTTTAGCATGCATCATAGTCCTGGCCATTTCAACAATGGTCATGTTCTTCCTTTCAGCCACTCCATTCTGCTGAGGGGAATAGGCTATTGTCAATTGTCTCTTAATACCAGCAGAGTCACAGAACTCTTCAAACTCTTTTGATAGATACTCACCTCCCCTATCACTTCTTATTTTCTTTATCTTAACTGTCAATTATCTCTTAATACCAGTAGAGTCACAGAACTCTTCAAACTCTTTTAAGAGATACTCACCTCCCCTATCACTTCTTATTTGCTTTATCTTATATCCACTATGCAACTCTACCATAGCTTTAAACTTCTTAAACACATGTAATTCCCCTTACTTGTTTAGAAGGAAGTAAACCCAACACATTCTTGTTCAATCATCAATGAAAGTCAAGAAATACTTGTTTCCACCTGCAGTCTTCTCTTGCATTGGCCCACAGATGTTTGTATGAATAAATTCTAAAGGAGTAGTGGCCCTCCATTCTTTCTCTTTGTCAAACATCTCCACATGCTACTTACTAGTCACACAACCTTCACATACTGCACTCCCTTGAGTTGTAAGTCTAGGTAAACCTACAACCAAGCTCTTCTGCTACAATGTCTTCAAGCTTGCATAGTTTAGATGTCCATATCATTTGTTCCACAGCTCTGCATCTTCCAGGTAACAGTCTTCATTTCTATAGGATTGACACTTTCCAAAGTAAGTGAAAACATCGATTCTTTGTCATAGGCACTCTAGCAACCTTATCCTTCATCTCCTTGTCCCCAAATATGTCCACTATTCCATTACCAAAAACTAGGTAATAGCCATGTTCTAACATCTATCCCACACTAAGCAAGTTTCCTCTAGGCCTGCTAGCAACATGACATCTCTGATTTTCCCTTCACCTTGCTTAGTCTGAATGACTAGTGTCCCTTTTCCTGCAACCCTTACAAACTCACCATTTCCCATCTTCACCTTCACTGTTATATCTCTGGCAATGTCTTCCATCATTGATTCATGTGTTGTCATATGGTTACTGCAAGCATTATCCACATACCACACTTGATCATCCTCCTTCACAAATGCTGTATTACAAGCATATAATAGGGTTTCTATGGTCTCTATCACTTCCTTTGCTAGATTCACTGTGGCAGGTTTTCCTGCTTTGTTTGGTTTAGGGCATTCTCTTGACATGTGCCCAAGACGTTGATAGTTATAGCATTTCACTTTAGGCATTGCCTTATCCTTGTGCCAGAACTCACCATAGTGATATCTATCACATGGTTTGCAGAACATCCTTCTGCCAGACCTTTCTCCCTTTGTGAAATTTGAACCATGATGGTAGCTAGGTTTCCATGAATTGGGGAATTTTCAGAACATCCTTCTGCCACCATGTCTGGCACTACCCTGTTTGTTATTCACTATCAAGCTTGCAAAGTTTTTCTCATCTACATCTGAATGTCTCTCCGGCCTCTGACCATAGGCTCTTATTGAGGCAACAACATCCTCTACAATGATGGCATCCAGGTCCTTGGTTTGTTCAATGATTGACACAATCGAATCATAGGTTTTGGTCAAACTGATCAAGATATTCTATGTTAGCCTTCTTTCAGTAATGCGCTCACCATAGGTTTTCATTTCATTTACAATGTCAAAGAGTCTAGACAGGTAAGTACTTAAGGATTCATCTTTTTTCATCCTAGTGTATTCAAAATCTCATCTAAGGGACTGAAGCTTAACAGCCATTACCTTCAAGTCTCCTCTGTACTCACGTTTTAACACATCACAGGCAGCCTTAGCAGATCCTTCATTCCTGATCTTAGAGAAGATCGTGTCTACTACTAACATTTGGATCAAACCCAGGGCCTTGGCATCCTTGATATAACCAACCTGCATTGGCTGATTCACAACCTTTCCTACTTCATCTCTATCTTCACTCAAGCCAACATCTACATACACTCATAGATCATGAGCTCGAATGATCGTCTTCATCTTGATGCTCCAGAAATCATAGTTGCAGCCATCGAAGATCAGAGCTCGTAGCTCTCCTCTAGCCATACTATGTTTTCCTCACAGAAACGTCCTAGTTTCCACGACGATCTCACCACTTTGATACCATATTGGCCTTCAATCATTGGCCTTCAATCATCAGCAGGTATGATTCTTCTTTCAACTCAACACGCACACACTAGCTGAATTGGATGAATCGGGAGTAGCCTGTGACTAGTTTAGATTGATGAATTGGTTGTATTACTTTGTTTTGATAGTGAATCGATTATGAACTATGAATGATGATCAGTGCACTACACAATGCACATTATCTGTTTGTGAAAATGCTTAGCACAGAATTTCACTCAATGGATCTCATTCATGCTCTGAGAGACTATACTTTGTTCTTGATTGCATTCACTATATTTTCTGTAATGAATTCAGTAGTATTTATTATAGCCCACACTCACTCGAATTCAGTTACACACAATAAGCATGACACCTCTCTTACCACTCACATTAAGACACTTGTCATTCCTATACTCTAGTTGACATTTCTTGCGGCTTATGCAACTAAGCACATGCTGAGGAGATGAATCTGTTATCCACCTCAGCTTTCACTCACACACTCCTTGATTTCTACATGTACTACTAGCTTAATATACCAGCTGGAAGCTTAATCATCAACAAGAGAGATAAAGAAAGAAAGAAAGAAAGATGGGTAAAGTAACGAGGTAAATTAAGTGGGGCTTTGATCATCTGATATAGCAAAGAAAAATGGAGGCAACTGTAGCTGCTAGTTGGTGACAACGATGTGGAATGTGGGTTTCTGATCGGTCTGTTAGCTCTCTCTTTTTTCTAACCAAAATTTGGAAAAAATTAGCCCACCATGTCTGCTAAACTCAGATCTTTGCCGCCATGAGATTCCAAGGATGATCATTATGCATGACTACCCCTTACTAATTTGCCTCAGATCTTTGGGTGTGTGGTATTAGGAAGGCTAGATGGGGAGTGAGTGGTGGACAAAGGTGCAGGGAGAGAGATGATCAAATGAATTGGGTTGGGGAAGATGGGTTTTAATTTTTAAAAGAGTTTTAATAAAAAATATAATAAGATAAAGTAAATATCGAAATTACCCTTATTAATTTTGTAATATTACTGTCACATCATCCAAGTTAACGATGTTATTAACTTTGATTGACATATGGTGCAACGTTTTTTACGTTGTACCTGTTCCTCCAGTACATTGAAGCAAATCTCTGTTACGAGTACATTTTGAAATCGTTTTTTCTGTTCCTAGTGCATTTAGCCTAAAAAGCCTTTTTTATATCGTAGTTGAGTTTTCTTTACAAAAACTTCTTACAATACTTAGTACACTCTACACCTATAATTTTTCATAAGGAAAACCTAAAATACAACAATATACACAAATACGTACAAGTATACCTGAAGGAATACTTGGGTATGCCACAAGCGGAGATGACGCTCTTTCTCCTGAGGCGGTCGAGCCACATGAGCATGTTGGTCCACTCCGAAGTTCTGGGCAAGTCTAGGCCGCCTAGGTTGGAGAGCTCAGACACCGTGGTGGCGGAGTTGCGGCCGGAGGCAAAGCTGTTGTTATTTACTCCTTTAACCAAAACTATGGGTGCCATTGTAATTTCTCTCCGCGCGGAAATGGACAAATCTGATGGAATCCATCGGCACCGTCTCCGACGGAGTCTGACCCAGCATAACACCCATGTTCCCAGAGCAACCACTGACAGTCCGAACCCAGTGACAATATCGATCGCCAACCTCCATGTATTCGCGTCCATTTCCAACCGAAACCAGCCCGAAGAAAGTGGGGCTTTGTCGACTTGGAGTTGTCAGATGTTAATTGTTGCTCAGTGGAGTGAAAAGGGGGAACAAAATTAGGTGTTTGTGGTGGGCGAGGTTGGTGATACGGTGTCATTTTATGCTGCCACGTACCAGGGCCGGCCATTATAGGGGGCAAGAGGGGCGTAAGCCCTGGGCCCAAAATAATGGAGGGCCCAAAATTTTCAAATTTTTTTATATTGAAAAAAAAAATAAAGGGTCTAAATTTTTCACAATTTTATTGAAAAAAAAAATAAAGAGAAGAAGAATGAGAACATATCAAATTTGAGATGCGGAATGTCGACTGTGGTTCAATAAAGGGCCCTCTCAATCCAATTTCTTCCATAATGGTGGCATGAAGTCCAATGTTTCAATCAATTTGTGTTTCAATCCATTAATGTTTCAATCGATTTCTACTTCGTAGTCTCTCACTATTGTTCTGACTTGTGTCTCACTCCGGTTCAAGTTTCAGACTCTATAGTTAAGTTTTATTTTTCCTTTTCGTCCTTTGATTTCCTTTGATCTTTCATATGCAGTTTGATGAATTTCTGATTTTTTCCTTTCCAAATTATGAGTTTTTTGGTCAAATTTCCATTAATTAATTGGGGTATTCCTTTCTTCATTCGATCACCTACGGAAGAGAAGATGAAGGAACTAAAATTTCGTTCAGATTGGTAATCTAGTCAAAGCACATAGGCTTTTTGATTCGTTAACTGAAAAGATTACTGTTATATGAGTAGCTTTGTTTTCTGCATATCAAATCACATAAATGCAAAGCTGTATTTGAACTCTTACGTGAATTAAGGAAAAATGAACCAATAATTCTTGATGCTGCAATTCTTATAAGTGTGCTTGGTGCTTGTGCAATACAAGCTACTCTGGATCCATGGAAGTAAATTGATGCCTACATTTTAAGGAAGATAATTAAGTCGAAAAGAAGTTTTTTAACAATTTGGTTGATATGTACTCATAAATTTTTTTTTATTTTTAATAATTAAGTATATAAATTAAGGCCCATTTTTTACTCTTGCCCTAGGCCCCTGTACGTTTGGACCGGCACTGCCACGTACTTAAGGTACGTAGCTGGAAAAACTAAAATGGTAAGTTTTGGTGTGAATTTGTAATTGGCTTTTTTTGTAAGTTTTGATTGACGTACAGAAAAATCAATGAAGATAAATTACGGTGAGTTATTATTAGCACTTCATAAATTACCGATTATGATCATGCGAATAATTAGGAATTTCTTAAATGATTAGTACATGGTATTATGATGATATGTGAACTTAATTTGGTAACTACAGTGAAGTAATTTATTAAGTAGATTTGCTATTACTAAGTAGAGATTTTTTGCAATGTATATGTATAGCTTTGGTAGTGAGGAGATAGATTTGATGAGAACCTTTTGGGTAGTGTTTGGTTTGTTTATTTTTTTATCAAACAATTAAGATTTTCATTAAATAGGGCAAAAAATTACAAAGGCAATGAAAATCCAATAACGAAAAAAAAAATTTATAAAAACATAAGAGAAACACATAGATAACACTATATCCATATGCATCAAGTAAATCCATAACGTAAAAATTTGAAAGTCCAAAACAAATCCTAGATCTAAAAAATGGATAGTCTTCATCGCTCCAAATGCAGCCATACCCAGCCACTCAAATTGCCACATATCTGCAAACAGACAATCACCATAACCGAAAATAGTGAAGATAATATCGAAGAAGACACCGGAAAATGGGGGTGAGCTTAACCACCCGCGCAAAAAAATACTCTCATAATCCATTCGTCGAGTGCATAAAGCACTTTGATAGCAACCCAAATTTGCCCAATGAGGGAACTTGGAGGTTTGAGAGGAATATGAATTAAAAGGCGAAAGACGGTGACGGAAAGTCTGAAGAGGCATAACAATAAGAGCCATCGAAATGGTTGAGAAAGAGATTGAAGCAAGGTGGATGAAATTTGAGGTGGAAATGAGTGTATATCTTATTGGAGATCAGCAGCAGGATGCTTCAGGTATGTTTCTTGTACTATTCTTGAATCACACTTCACACACTAACCTGTAAATTGAATTGGATAGGTTGATCACAAGTAGAATAGGGTTTTGATCTTTCTGGTTTGATTCTGGAATAGAGTACTGGATGTAGGAATTGAGAATTCTGCAATGATGACACAGTGCACACAATGTGTTTGATAAAATGTCTGAGCAGAGAATTGAATACTAACTGTGTTTTCTTCTCAATCCGATTGTGTTTTTTCTCTGTATTTCTTTCTTCTCTTTTAATTGCTTTATATGTGAGCTTTGTACAATTAGTTAGTTAGTTAGTTAGGAAGACTGTTACAATTTCAACAGCTCATCCAATTACAATGAGACACTTGGATCCTAAGCCTAGAAGCATGTGACAGCTAGCACTCCTCATCCTCCAAGTAATCCACCTTTCCCTAACTGATTTAACTAACTTCACACAGCTCACATTTCACTCTTGGATCAGTGCACTTAGCTTAGGTTCCAACACTCCCCTCTAAGCTATGTACTGATCTAACTCCCAACATTCCTCTTAGGTAGACAAACCTACCCTTGGCCAATGCCTTAGTAAAAATGTCAGCCAACTGCTCCTCTGTCTTGCAGTAGAATAGCTCCACTTCACCAGCCTGAATTGCTTCTCTAATGAAGTGAAACCGTCTGTGTATGTGTTTACTCTTATGATGAAACACAGGGTTTTTAGACATGGCAATTGCTGAAGTATTGTCACATAGGATAGGAGTAGGTCCTGTTTGTTCTTCACCAAAGTCTTCCAACACAAACCTGAGCCACTTAGCCTGTGTTGTGGCCTCACTTGTACTGACATATTCAACTTCTGCAATGGACAGTGCCACACTGTTTTTCTTTACAGAAGCCCATGAGAAAACCCCACTGCCAAAAGAAAAAGCATACCCTAAGGTGCTTTTCATATCGTCCAGACTACCACTCCAATCAGAATCACAATATCCAATCAGTGTAGCCTCCTTTCCCTTCACATATTCAAGTCCATAATCCAATGTACCATGGATATATCTCTGAACCCTTTTTGCTGTTCCATAGTGCTTCTTAGAGGGGCCATGCATATACCTAGATAGCAAACTGGCAGCAAACATGATGTCTGGACTAGTTGCTGTTAAGTAGAGCAGACTGCCCACAATCTGTCTATAAACACCTTCATCTGCAGCCTCTGAACCATCATTTCTGCACAACCTGTCGTTTGTTGCAAGTGGTGTGCTTAGAGGCTTACATCCCTTCATTCCAAACCCCTCAAGAAGTGTCTGAGCATACTTCTTCTAATAAATGAACACAGACTTGTCAGTTTGGATCACTCCCATCCCCAGGAAGTGATGTAGTAACCCCAAATCAGACATTTCATACTTCATCATCATTTCCCTCTTGAACTCAGCCTTCAATTGGTCACAGTTTCCAGTGTAGACTATATCATCTACATAAATTGAGACTATTAGCATCCTCTCACTCCCTACTGTTTTCATGTAGAGGGTTGCTTCACTAGGACTTCTTAGGTAGCCACAGCTGCACAAATGTGCATCTATTTCTGCATACCAGGCCCTTGGGGCTTGTTTCATTCCATATAGAGCCTTTCTCAGCCTGTACACCTTCCCAGGTTCCTTCTGAGCTTCAAAACCATCTGGTTGCTCAACATACACTTCCGCATCCAACCTGCCATTAAGGAAGGCAGATTTGACATCAAGCTGATAAAGCTTCCAGTTTTTATGTGCAGCTAGTGCTAGGAGTGTCCTGATAGTATCCAGTCTAGCCATGGGTGCAAAGGTTTCATTGAAGTCTATCCCAGGCTTTTGGGAATAACCTTTTGCAACCAATCTAGCTTTATGTTTCTGAATTGTTCCATCCAGGTTGAGCTTGACTTTATAGACCCATTTTACTCCAATAACAGGTTTGTCTTTAGGCCTGTCAACCATCTCCCATGTGGCATTCTTCTCAATCATCTCTATTTCTGCTTCCATTGCTTTTCTCCATGTCTTTTCCTTTGTAGCTTCTGCAAAAGTTTCTGGTTCAATGATGGACATGTGACATCTTGCATAGATGTCACTTATCCTTCTGAGTTTGATAGGAGTAGAACTAGGAGTCCCCTGATCAGTGCTTGTGTCTGTAGTCCCTGCCTGTTGCTGATCTGAATTCTGATCATCACCTTCAGATTCTCACCTTCAGATTCCCCAGATTCCATGTCAAAACCTGCTGGTGTAGTCACAGTCACTTCACTGTTTGATTCCCAGTTCCACATCATTGCTTCATTGAAGATCACACTTCTAGAAACCATTACCTTCTTGGTTTCCAAGTTGTAAACCTTGTACCCTTTCTCACAAGTTCCATATCCAACAAATACACACTTGATGGAGGCCTCATCTAGTTTCTGTCTCAACTGAGTGGGAATGTGTGAATAACACACAGATCCAAACACCCGTAGATGCTTTACACCAGGCTTCCTCCCACTAAACACCTCAAATGGTGTTTTCTCTTCAACTGCTTTTGTTGGACACCTATTTAGTAGGTAAACTGCTGTACTTACAGCCTCACCCCAGAACTCATAGGGCATTTTCTTGTCATAGAGCATGGCTTTTGCCATTTCTACTATTGTTCTGTTTTTTCTCTCAGCCACTCCATTTTGCTGAGGGGAATAGGCTACTGTTAGTTGCTTCTATATCCCTTCTGCCTCACAGAATTCCACAAACTCAGTGGAAGTGAACTCTCCACCTCTGTCACTCCTCAACTTCTTTATTTTGTAGCCACTTTGTAATTCAACCATTGACTTAAACTTCTTGAATACATTAAAGACTCCTGATTTGTATCCCAAGAAATAAGTCCAACACATTCTAGACAGATCATCAATGAATGTCACAAAGTACCTGTTTCCTGCCATTGTTTCTGTCTGCATAGGGCCACATACATTTGTATGTATTAGTTCCAAGGGACTTGAAGCTATCCATGACTTCCCTTTATCAAAACTCTCTACATGCTGCTTCCCTGCAATGCAGCCTTCATAGGTTTCCTTGAATTCTGACAGCCTAGGTAGACCCCAGACCATTTGTTGTTTCTGCAGTGTCATCAAACTGGAATAGTTTAGATGACCATACCTCATATGCCATAGCTAGGCATTTCCTTCAACTGTGGCCTTTCTTTCCACTGTGTTGACACAATCCAGGGATAGAGAAAAACATTTGTTCCCTAGCATTGGTACTGTGGCAATCATTTGAGTAAGTCCTTCATCTTCATAGATGTTCACCTTCCTGTTCCCAAAGGTCAGATGGTACCCGTGTTCCACCATTTGCCCCACACTGAGCATATTTGCATCAAGTCCAGGAACCAACATTACCTCATGGATTTGCCTCTTGCCACTTCTTGTGTTTATCTCGAGAGTGCCCTTGCCTGTAGCTTGTACCAATTCTCCTGTCCCCATTTTGACTTTAGCTGTTAGGGATTTGTCAACATTGACCAACAATGACTCATGTGAAGTCATGTGGTTACTGCATGCACTATCAACATACCAGTCACCAACATCTTTTGATACTGAGGCTGAGTTGCATGCATAGAACATCATAGTGTCCTTCTCCTCTATAAGTCTAGCTTCATGAACTTCTGGTTTAGGAATTGCCTCAGTCTGTTTCTCAGAACAGTTTCTGGCTAAGTGGCCAGACCTGTTACATTTGAAGCATTTCTTCGTTTTAAACCAGCAGTGTCCCCAGTGACTTTTGTCACAGATCTTGCACTTAGGAGTGCTAGACTCAGCCTTTCCTGCTTCTGTGTTTTGGTGACTAGGTTTCCCAGAATTGACCTTCCAATTCTTGAAACTCTTTTGATTTTTCTTCCATTTTCCCTGGTGCTCACTTCCCTGCCCTCTGAAACCCCCAGATTGTGCAGAGAAAGCTTTGTCCACATTGACACTTTCTGTTTCATGCCTTTCTAGTCTTTGATTAAAGGCTCTAATAGAAGCCACTATGTCTTCTACTACAATATTATCAAGATCTCTTGTCTCTTCAATGATGCAAACAATAGAATCATAGGACTTTGTCAAACTTATAAGTATTTTCTGTGCTAGACGTTTTTCAGGGATGTCTTCTCCATATGTTTTCATTTGATTTACCACATCATATAGTCTAGACAGATATGAGTTTAAAGATTCATTATCTTTCATTCTTGTATACTCAAAATCCCTTCTTAAGGACTAAAGTTTGACAGCCCTTACCTTGGTATCTCCCCTGTACTCTCTCTTCAACAGATCCCAAGCACCCTTTGCTTTGTCTTCATTTCTGATCTTGGAGAAGATTGTGTCTGCCACAGAGGTTTGAATCAGTCCAAGGGCTCGAACATCTTTAATGAAATCAGTCCTTGTTGGCTGACTGATCATAGCACCTGCTTGATTCTTGACTTCACTGAGTCCTATCTCCACATATTCCCAGAGATCCTGAGCCCTCAGAATTGTCTTCATCTTTATGCTCCAGAATTCATAATTGTTCCCATAGAACACAGGAGCCCGTAGCTCCCCTCCAGTAACTCCAGAACCAGCCATGTTAGCTTTTTCCTCAAGTCACGCCCCAGTTGCAAGATCAAAGACCAACCAGCTCTGATACCATATTGGAGATCAGCAGCAGGATGCTTCAGGTATGTTTCTTGTACTCTTCTTGAATCACACTTCACACACTAGCCTGTAAATTGAATTGGATAGGTTGATCACAAGTAGAATAGGGTTTTGATCTTGCTGGTTTGATTCTGGAATAGAGTACTGGATGTATGAATTGAGAATTCTGCAATGATGACACAGTGCACACAATGTGTTTGATAAAATGTCTGAGCAGAGAATTGAATACTAACTGTGTTTTCTTCTCAATCCGATTGTGTTCTTTCTCTGTATTTCTTTCTTCTCTTTTAATTGCTTTATATGTGAGCTTTGTACAATTAGTTAGTTAGTTAGTTAGGAAGACTGTTACAATTTCAACAGCTCATCCAATTACAATGAGACACTTGGATCCTAAGCCTAGAAGCATGTGACAGCTAGCACTCCTCATCCTCCAAGTAATCCACCTTTCCCTAACTGATTTAACTAACTTCACACAGCTCACATTTCACTCTTGGATCAGTGCACTTAGCTTAGGTTCCAACATATCTAAAGAGATGTTGGAGCCTCCTTATAAGGAGAAGCAAAAACATCCACAAAGGGAAGGGCCGGATAAAAACAACAAAAGTAGATTGAAAAAATATTAAAAAAAAAAGGAAGAAGAGAGGAGAAGGGGTGCAACGGACTATGTGAAAACAAGCAGAAAAAAAAAAGAAAAAAAAAAGAGAAGATAAGAGAAAGGGTGCAAGAAAGAGGGAGAGCAGAAGGGAGGAAAGGGAAGGAAAAATAAACTGGGAGAATAAAAAATAAAAGAGGAAGAAGATTGGCTCAGCAAAGAAGGTGAAAACAAGCAGAAAAAAAAATAGTAGAGGGGAAAGAGATCAGGAACAACAAAGGTGATGGGGAGGCAGGGGTTCCTTGCAGATTTTCACATAAGTGAAGACCCAAAGAATCCCCCACCTCCAAGATCTAGGGCCGGTTGGAGCTTTGTTGAAGAGAGAGGGGAGAGAAAAAAAAAATCAATATTAATTGATAAGTGATTTTCATTAAGAAGGAAATAATTGTTAACTTTTTGTAATATTAATTTTAAAAAATAAACAACACTTATAAATAAATATATATATATATATATATATATATTACAGAAGGTTGTTTACAAATAAAAAACTGCAATAATTAAGGAGATGTATTGTCTTATGAACAAATCCGTACGACTTGTCTCTATCTTTTGGGTTCAGACTGCTATGTTTCTCTTTGAGAGTCGCTTAAAAAGTTAAAATCAACTACTTCTTATTTGTTTTATTTGCGTAATTTGAAAATGATTGATTTCTAATTATTAGTGCATCTAAACGTGTAAATTGCTAAAAGAATTTTTTTTATGTTTTAATATATATATATAATTAAACACGTAGGCTATTTATAGATAATGTCGTCTTGATATAACGTTAGAATGAATCTATTTTATTTTTTTTGGATCTTTTAATTGAGAAGACACATTGACTTGTGAAAAAGTTAAACCAATAAGTCGTAATTTAAACAAATATTAAATTAAATTTATTTTACTCTTAATTTGAAGGCGCCTGTTTTTTCCGTTTATGATATCAACTTATTAGCAAAGAAATTTTTTTTCTTATATATCTATACTATCTACTTTACTCTGCTCTATTTTCCCAAGAAATTATAGTAGATGTTGAAGCTGAATTCGTCCTTTAAACTCAAAAGACTCAAGGATCCCTACAAACAAGCAAACAGTAAGCTATCGTTCGTTCAATGATCGAGACCCGGGGGGTGATCGACCAAGAACGCTCCAATACTTAAGTCAGCTTCGAAAGAGAAAATCTCAAGAGCTTAAGTAGCGTTGAACAGAATTACCTGGAAAGTGAAATGAGCTCCGCTATTTATAGGAAAACCTTGGGAGCCTCGGAGCGTTCTGATTGGTCGGTTGAATTTGTAATTAATAAATAATATATTATTAATTAAATATATTATTTAATAATTATAATAATAGCTCATTATGATAATAATGATAATTATTTTGATTTAATATTAATATTTAATTGTCCGTTATTAAGAATAATGACAATTAACTTTCGGGAAGAATATTAATATTACGGAGACTTTTAACCCGATTAAATAACGTATTTAACTGGTAAATAGATTATTTAATGTGTGGGTGTTTGCAAGTCATTTGTATTATTGCCAGGGGAAATTTGGCCATTTCAGGAATTATGGGCCACGTGGCAGCTCCACAATTTTCGGGTGATTTTTGGGTTTCACAAATGCCCCCACATCGCTTAGGAATTTATGTAATTCTTAAGGGATGTACAAACTTTGGATTTTCCTATTATCAAATTGGCTTTTATTTGCAACTCAAATAAGCATAATACGTGCAAATATATAAGAATAATGACTAGTTTAGTTTAGGTAATCGGGTGTCTAAGGAAAAAAATGGATGATGTTTGAATTAAATTGACTTTTATTTGGCCAAAAAGTCATCCCATAAAAGCTGTCAGTTTCCTTCGTAGTTTCAGGGCCATAAATCACCCTTTTATGGCAATTAACCCTATTAAAAGGTGAAATCAGTCCCATGGAAACGTTTTGTGGTTTCTTATTTATTTAAAGGGGCTGTTTACGCTGAGCAGGGAAAGTCAAAGGAAGAATCAGTCCTTAGTCTCCCCACCTGTTTGAGTGAGAGAACAACAAAAAAATACGGTTGCTGGAGGGTGAGAAGGTGTCGGTCCTCATCTTCAGGAAAACTTGGGTAAGAATTTCTTTCTTGTGTTTATTTATTTTATGTTCCTGTGACAAAAGTGGTGGAAAGAATTGATGGGAGAAAATTGGGGCAAGAAGGATTGTGTGGTCGCTGGTTTCCATTAATGACAAGTGGCGGGTTCTAATTCGATGTTTTACCTTGGTGGGCCCCAAATGTGCAGCTGTTAAAAAAGCATCATGATCGGCTGGGCTATAGGGCTTTGCATGAAGTTCTATAGTTGGCGGATCCCAGTCAATAAACTCACCTAACACTTTATTTTTTTTTTTAACAAAGCCTAGTGGTTTGCGAATTGTAGGAGTGCTGGTCCCGAGCCATGCGTGTCTGGCGGACAGAGAAAGTGACAGCCTCATAAGAGGCATGCATACGCTGTTTGGGTTTGATTGCTGATTGCATGACCCGCATTAATTGGAGATTTCAGCTGTTTAGCGTTTAATATATATATATATATATATATATACATATATATTAAATATATTATTAATGCTATCTATATGAATTCATATATATTCACATGCAGCTAGCGTTAAATATATTATCAATGCTATTAGTGCTATCTATATGCATTCATATATATTAACATACTATTTATTAATGTTAGCGTTTGGCCTCTGTTTTTTTTTTCAGGGGAATTTATTTATATATTTAATACGTATGTAGATATATTAAAATACGTATTTTATATGTTAATATTATTTAAGTGTTTGATAATGGCATATGTATTTTGAATAACCATATGCGTATATATTCAAGTGTGTATATACGTGGTATATATTTATTAGGAACTAATAGTTTCGTTTCTTTATTGTAGGTGAACGTTTTTGCTCATTCAGGGAGTTCAGGACGTCCGTTGGGTTCGACTCAAGCGGCGAACTTTTAATTTGTTCGAGGCGATAGTTTCAAGATGCGTCAAGGTGCACTACTGGAGAGACCTAGCAGGCTCGCTTTGTGGGAGAAGGGTGGCTCGCGTAGTCAAATTCCATTCCGGGGGAAGGACAATGACTTTGAAGGACCCGAAGATTTCCAGGCGTGGAAGATCCGCTACAAACATGCGTTTCCAGAAGGGGTACTTGCAGAGCTTTGCGACAGATGTTCCTCCCAGAAAGCTCCCAAGAATAGCAGAGGAAGAAATCTGAAGTCCAACAGATGGACCAAGTTCCACCCTTTGATCGTCAGCTGGGGATTCAAATTCCCGTTTTCAAAGTTTTTCTCCGGGATTCTCAGCCAGATGGGTTACTCGCCTGCTCAGCTGGACGTTGATTCTTACAGACACGTCATGTGTTTTGAGAAGGTGAACGAGTTTTTCAAACTGGAGCTTACTGATGAGGAATTCTGGCACTGCTACACCATAGCGCACGATGGGCTCTCTGGTGGAAGTCTCACGCAGGTCGTCCCCAAAGTTGAGTTGTTCGTGAAGACTGTATTTACCGACGGGGCATATAGGCAGAGCTGCTTTGAGGTGGGTGGCACATGGGATCGCAACTGCAGTGGAAACGTGAGGATTGCATCTCGTTTCCGTACCCGCGATGAACTGTACTCAGATTTCGAGAGCCATCCCGACCTTACGAAGATTGACAGAGCTCTGAAAATTCCTCCTGAGTTTCGCGAGATGAGCTGGCTGCTTTGTCCATCCAGAGATGCTGATGACGGGAGACCTCCTGCTAGCATAGTCAAAGAGTGGTTAAGTGCTCCGCTTCGTCTGAAGAGGGCTGTCATCCAGAAGAAGAACCATAGAGAAGGACTTGACGCACCCCCAAATGGGAAATCAGGTCCTGAAATGCATTCATAAGATGTCCCGGACTCCACACCTCGCCAATCTAGTCCCGCAGGATCATCCAGCAAACATAGAGCCTCATGTGGTCCCTCAGAGCAAGCGGCAGACCCTTCCAAGAAGCTGAAAGTTGCCTCTACTTCCCCTGAAATGATTGAAGCTCTTCGAGATGATGGTTCAGAACGTCTAGTGGAAAGAGCACAACCAACTTCTAGGGTCGTGGATACAGAGGCTTCCCGTGAGATTGCAGAAATGACGAAGGGTGTACCACAGGCTGCGTATGATAAAGTTGTTAGAGACCTCAGGATCGCAAAGGCGGGGGCCCACAAGCTGGTTGACATGCTTCGTGGACAAGCGGGGCTGGAAGAGGAGAACAAACGAATGAAATCGGAGTGCATCCGCCTTCGAGAAGGTCGCGACCATTCCAGATGGAACAACAATGCCTTGGTGGGGAAAATTCGATCATTAGAGAACAAAATGATCGAGCTAGAGACAAGTCATGCGAAAAAGCTGTTGGAAGAAAGTGAACGCGACACTGCCCTTAACGAGTCTGCTTTACTGCGCGGGCGTTTGCATGAATCGAAAGAGAAAGTCAAACTCCTAGAAGCTGAAATATCAAATCTGAAAGCTGATTGCTCGTTACCACCACATGCCCCCACAACTTTGTACTTCAAGGAAAGTGAAGCGCAAAAGTTGGGTTTGGAGAGCCGGAGCGGGATTACTACCAAAGAGCAAGGGCTTGAAGTAGAAGTAGAGCCCGAGGCTGGACCTGAGCCCGAGGACGAGGCTAAGAAAGTTAACGTTCCTGAAACCGATGAGTCCCTTTTTGATGACATTTCCCTACTTTCCGCAGAAGAGTGGGCAGAGTTTTGAAGAACCATGGGCTGTGAAGACTTGCATCCATAGTTTCTTTACCTATGTATGTTGACTATTGCATTTCCATTTTTGTATTGAATAACTAGTTTGAGCAATCGAGATGTGATTAGCCAGCCATTCTTCGAATAAATAAATGAAAACAATACTTATGATGAATTTTGTCCTCCCGGCTCTTTGTCAAATTTTTCCAACTATTTGATGTATCCCAAACTTATTTGTTCATAAAATGCCCCCCGTTGTAGCCATGGGCGTTCAACGTTGGGGTTTAACTAACTTTGTTAGCATTTGCATTGGTGTTGCCTTCAAGGAAGGGCTTGTGCTTCTTAATAGAAGGCTTGAAGTGCTTCCATAAGGAAGACTTAGGGTGCTTCTAAGAGGAAGGCTTTGGGTGCTTCCTAAGAGGAAGGCTTGAGATGCTTCCTGAAGGAAGGCTTCGGGTGCTTCCGAGAGGAAGGCTTTGAGTGCTTCCAAGAGGAAGGCTTGAGTGCTTCTCGAAAGAAGGCTTTGGATGCTTCTCGGAAGAAGGCTTGAGTGCTTCTCGGGAGAAGGCTTTGGATGCTTCTCGGAAGAAGGCTTAAGTGCTTCTAGGGAGAAGGCTTTGGATGCTTCCCGGAAGAAGGCTTAAGTGCTTCTAGGGAGAAGGCTTTGGATGCTTCCCGGGAGAAGGCTTTGAGAACTTTGCCGAACGTACAATAACACATAGGTGAACTAGGAATTACTTGATAGCTTTATTGATAAGTTTAAATACATCATTCTTGAAAATAAAGTCTATATTTTGCACAAAACAATGACTAGCTTAGCTTTGAGCTCTAGTTTGCATTATACATAATATTTTTGGAGGTGATGAGCATTCATGGAACCACTCACTAACTTTCCGTCCATTGTCTCTAAGGTGTAGCTTCCCTTTCCGCCTACTTGGTGGACTCGGTAAGGTCCTTCCCATGGAGACTTGAGTTTTTGAGACCCCGGACGATTGGGTGTTGCAAACTTTTTCTTGAGAACAAGGTCACCTGGGAGAAAGTGCCGAAGTCGGGCCTTCTTGTTGTAGGAGCTCCTCACTTGCTGCTGGTAACTGGAGATGCGCTTTACCACTTGCTCTCTTAATTCCTCACTGAGGTCAAGCGAAGTTCTTAGAGCGATGGAGTTTACGGCTCGATCATCGAGCTCGGTAAAGGGCGCTGGAACAACAACATGTAGAGGAATGACTGCATCGGTGCCGTATGCAAGGGTGAATGGAGACTCTCCTGTTGCACGACGCGGAGTGGTGCGGTAAGCCCAGAGCGTGCCATCCAACTCCTCCTCCCACAAGCCTTTCTTATCATCGAGTCGCTTCTTGATACAGTCAAGGATCGTCTTGTTTGAAGCTTCTGCCTAGCCATTACCCTGGGGGTAATATGCAGTTGAAGTGAAATGCTTGATCTTCCATGACTCAAAGAACTCGTTGATTATGGCGCCAGTGAACTGTGTTCCATTGTCTGTTAGAATGACCTTGGGAAGTCCAAATCGGCAAATAATCTGGCTCCAGATGAATTTTTGAACATCAGCTTGAGTTATGGTGGCCAAGGCCTTTGCCTCCACCCATTTGGTGAAGTAGTCAGTGGCAACAATCAAACACTTCTTGCTTGGAACTGGAGTGCTTGGAAGTGGTCCTACGATGTCAATTCCCCATTGCATGAATGGCCAAGGACTCGTCTGTGCATGTAGCTCTTCTGGCGGTGCCAATTGGTTAGGCTTGAACCTTTGACATTTGTCGCATTTCTGGGCATACTGCAGAGCTTCCTGGCGTAAAGTAGGCCAGTAAAATCCTGCACTAAGCGTCTTTTGGGCAAGCGACCTTCCACCAGAATGATTTCCACAATGTCCTTCATGAATCTCAGCCAAAACTTTCAATGTTTCAGGATGCTTCAAGCATAACAAGTTTGGCCCTATGAAGCTCTTTCAAAAGAGTCGGCCCTTGTCAACATAGTATCGTGCAGCCTTCATTTGGACTTTGCGGGCTTCTAATCGCTCATCAGGCAATATTCCATGCTCTAGATAGTTGATAAAAGGATCTTGCCAGCTTGGAGATGAATCAATTTGTCTTACTTCAATCTCCTTCACATCAATACTCCTCTGCTCGAGATACTCAATCGGAATTGAGCGCTTGAAACGAAAGTCAAGTGATGACGCTAGATTGGCCAACACATCTGCTTGTGTATTTTCGGCTCGTGGAAGTTGATGAAAAGTGAAAACCGAGAAAAAAGCAAGCATTTCTTGGACCTTGTTGTTATATCTAAGCATCCTTACATCACGCGCAGCATATTCACCGATCGATTGGTTAGTGATCAACTGCGAATCCGAATGAATAGCAAGTTTTTTGACTCCCAACTCCTTGGAAAGTGCGAGCCCACAAATTAAAGCTTCGTACTCCGCTTCATTGTTAGAGGCTTTGAATCCAAACTGCACTGCCTGTTCCATTATTGAGCCATCAGGAGTGATAAGGACGATCCCCGCTCCTGCCCCCTTCTGGTTCGAGGAACCATCAACAAAGAGCTTCCATAGATGATTGGAAGTTGAGGGTTGCAGAGAAGAGGAACCGTCGCCATGAGCTCGTGACAAGGAAGTTTCGACAGCCCTGGGGGCATTGCCGAACTTATTGTCATTACTTCCTTCCATTGATGCTGGTGGGAACTCCACAACAAAATCCGCTAAGGCTTGGCCTTTGACAGCTGTTCGTGGACGATAGAGCAAATCATGTTGACTCAACTCTATGGCCCATTTCATTACCCGTGTCGATGCATCAGGTGCATGAAGTAATGAACGGAGTGGATATTCTGTCATGACGATTACCCAATGAGCTTGAAAGTAAGGCCTCAATTTCTTTGTGGTAACTAGTAATGCGAGAATCAACTTTTCAAATTTCGGATATCGTGTCTCAACATCAAGAAGGGCTTTGGATGTGTAGAACACAGGCAGTTGAATCCCATTCTCTTCCCGGATAAGTGCAGAGCTTACAGCAGCATCAGAGACCCCTAGATACAGAAACAGGTCCTCGTTATCTTTGGGTTTTGATAGCAGCGGTGGAGACATCAAGTAGGCCTTGAGATCTTGAAATGCTTTCTCACAGCCTTCATCCCACTTATCTCTGGATGCCTTCTTTACTGCTTGGAAGAAAGGTCGGCACCGGTCGGTTGACTTAGATAGGAACCTGTTCAATGATGCTACTCGTCCAGTGAGACTTTGAATCTCCTTCAGACTTGATGGGGACTTCATCTCGAGAATTGCCTTGATTTGCTTTGGATTTGCTTCGATCCCACGCTGAGTCACAAGGTATCCCAATAACTTCCCTGCTGATACCCCGAATGTACACTTTAGAGGGTTGAGCTTCATTTTGTACTTCTTCAGCAAGTTGAAGGTCTCTCGCAAATTGGTGATGTGATCCCCTCGTCTTTCTCCTTTGACCATGATGTCATCCACATAGACCTCCATGGTTTTGCCAATGAGATCTTTGAACATCCGATTAACGAGTCTCTGGTACGTTGCACCCGCATTCTTGAGGCCAAATGGCATGACCTTGTAGCAGTACACACCTCGATCGAAGACGAAGGCAGTTTTGTCCTTGTCTTTTTCATACATGGAAATTTGATTATAGCCCGAGTATGCATCCAGGAAGCTTAGGAGCTCATTTCCTGCAGTTGAGTCCACTAAGAGATCGATCCTGGGTAGAGGATAGTTATCCTTTGGACACGCAAGATTGAGATCGGTGTAATCAACACAAACTCTCCATCGTCCTGCCTCCTTTTTCTTGACAAGTACGACGTTTGATAGCCATTCAGAGTGCGGAACTTCTTCAATGGATCCAGCAACGAGTAACTTGTCAATCTCTTCCTGAATGATAGCAATTTTCTCGGGGGAAAAATTACGTCTTTTCTACTTGACCGGCTTGTGGTTGGGATTGACGTGCAGCTTGTGGCAAGCGATGGTGGGATCAATCCCCGGCATGTCAGACGGAGACCAAGCAAAAACTTCTTTCTCCTCACGCAGGAAAGCTATGAGTTCTTCTTTTTATGTGTCACTCAACCGAGCACCAATGCGGGCCTCTCGCTCAGGATATTGAGGGTCAAGTTGGATGAGGGTGACGTCATCCTCCAGCTGCCATCCTTCCGGAGTTGGTGGTTCCTCATGAATGTCTGGATCTTGACCCGTGATTAGTTGCTATTTAGGAGACGAAGAAGAAAGCTTGCCCCCAGTGGATGATTCTGTCTGGGGAACAAACTCTGCCTCCTTGACCTCCTTTAGCCCTTCAGTAAGGCACCGCCGAGCCATCGCCTGATCGCCTTTAATCTCCCCGATTCCACCACCGGGAATAGGGAACCGAATTTTCTGGTAAAGGCTTGACGTGGTTGCGAGGATCTTGTGAAGCCATGGCCTTCCCAAAATTCCATTGTATGGAGAGTATTCATCCATTATGTAAAAAGTCTGGGACGTGACTACAGGATCAGAATGTACATCCAGCTGGAGAGTGCCTACGGTCATGCTGGTCGACCCATTGAAACCTCGGAGCGGGACAGCCCTTTTTGTTGTGAGGCTTTCTAAGCCCATCTTGCGCACTGCATCTAGGCTGAGGATATTTGCTGCGCTCCCTTCATCAACGTGAATCCGATCAACTTGAGCATGAGCGATCTGGATGGACACGACTAATGCATCATCATGCGGCCAGTCAAGTCCTACCTTGTCCTTCAAAGAGAAACCAACGACAAGGTCGTTGACCACCCCGGGGGTGGAAACATGGGAGACTTGAGAGACGGCTAGTGCATCTCGGATCTTTCTTTTCTTTTGCTTGGAGGTGGTTCCTAACAACTCCGATTCTGCTATGATGGTATTGATGCAAATCATCTTTGCTGCAGGTTCCTTTGGTCCTTTGTCAGCGGGTCGATCCACAGCTTTCCCTTTGACGTACTCAGTGCAATGTCCTTCCTTGATGAGATTCCGGAGATATCTCTCGAAAGATATGCATTTGCCGATGTTATGCCCATAGCACTCGTGGAAGGCACACCACTTCGTCTTATCAACCTTCTCTTGATCACCTTTGACTGGCTCCGGCTTCTTGAACCATGGTTTGTCCTTAATTTCATTGTGGATCTGATGGACCGGCAAAGATAGCTGCAAGTTAGGCTTCCCCATAGCTTGTGTTTGGGAGGGTTGTCCCACCTTGCGCTTGTTGGACTTTCCAGCTGCAAACTTTCCATGGGGCTCATCTTTAATGGAGGTTTTTTCACCAGCCCCAGCATGGTCCTGGGTATGAGTGGCGTTCTTCTCGTCCTCCCAGCTTGCATGTCGCTCTGCTAGCGAAAGCATTTTGGTGAGACTTCGCGCATTACTCATGACGATGTCCCCGTAAAGCTGGCTGTCCCGAGGAAGTCCTTGTTTAAATGCCATTGCCGCAACAAGGTCGCTACAGCCGACAATCCGAGACTTCTCTTCGCAAAACCTTCGTATGTATTGACGCAGAGTTTCTTTTGCTCTCTTTCAGACAGAGAAAAGATGGTCATCCTTCACCTCGATTGTCCGAAGTTGTGCGTACTCCTTCACAAATGCTAGAGCCAACTCTTCAAAGGATGTAATCGACCTCCGGGGGAGATGATTGAACCAAGTCATGGCTTGGCCTTGAAGAGAAGCTTGAAAAACTTTGCACATGAGCGCATCGTTATGCCTGTGGGAGACCATGACTCCCCGGTAATAATCTATGTGCTTCACCGAGTCAGAGGCTCCTTTGAACGGAGTGAAGTTTGGCGTTGCAAACCTTTGGGGGAATGGCTCCTCCTCAATTTCCCTTAAAAAAGGCGTTGAGAGTTGTATCTGGCGACGTAGATCGTCCTCTAGATCGCCATCTCGTTGAGCACGAAGGTGCCTGTCCAACATTCTTTGAACATCATTAGCCCGCAACGCACCTTGCTGAGGCAGTGAGTCATTTCGTGCTAATCGCCGAGAACCTCCTTGAGCTTCTCTCCTTGATCTCTGGGATCGTGCTAGGGAGTAGGCCTCATCTTCCCTCTCACTGCCATGGGCAGATCGTCTTGGGTCTTTGTGTTGAGCCTGAGATTGCCCCCTACTTCCATGTGAGCGCTGTGAGCGCTCCATCCGTGAAGTTGCCCCAATCCTACTTCCTAGCCACTCATGTGCTGATGGCCTTAGGCGATGTGGGCTCTTTGCTCGGTGAGCATGACTTTCTTCACCGGAGTCGCTTAGCGAAGTGTCTCGTGACATTGTTCGGCAGTGGACCGGTTCTTTCCCAGGTCGTCTTGGAGCACTCTCTTGTCCTCCTCGTGACGTGGAATGTCTGTCTGGCTCTTGGACTGGTCTTTCTGCCAGGAGTCGCTGCAAGAGCTCTGTTTGAAGTTGGACTTGGCTGCTCAACCTTTCTACTTGCTGCGCCAAGTTGTCCTAGGGAGGTTGGTGGTGACTTCTCCCTGAGAGGTCGTGTCGCCCATCCAGAAAGTCCCTTAGGTCCATATTTGTTGTGGGCTGATCACGTCGTGATGCACTTCCCATCAACTGCCCGCCTGCCTGTTGCAAAGCCGAAGTGCTTTCCCCTAGCACGGGCACTTGGTTAGCTGGTGAGGAGAATGCACCGAAGCTGAAGGTTGACCTCCCTCCTAGCATCTCCATGGGTGCTTCTATGGACACCCGCCTGGGTCGAATTGGACGCTCCTCCGGTGTCTCTATGCGAGCCTCATTCCTCGTCTGAGCAGTTGAGGCAGAAACACCTTCTCCAGCTGAACGAACAGATCGTCGAACCCTAGCCATGCTTGATCAACGGATCTTGAATGGAAATTTGTCGAACGATGAACACGTTCAAGATCTTCGAATCAACGTTAAGAACGATGATCGAAGTAGGATGAACGATGAACAATCGTGAGAGCCTCTTCTTGAATATCTTCAAGCTCTCAATGAAAGCATCAATTGTTGAAGCTGAATTCGTCCTTTAAACTCAAAAGACTCAAGGATCCCTGCAAACAAGCAAACAGTAAGCTATCGTTCGTTCAATGATCAAGACCCGGGGGGTGATCGACCAAGAACGCTCCAATGCTTAAGTCAGCTTCGAAAGAGAAAATCTCAAGAGGTTAAGTAGCGTTGAACAGAATTACCTGGAAAGTGAAATGAGCTCCGCTATTTATAGGAAAACCTTGGAAGCCTCGGAGCGTTCTGATTGGTCGGTTGAATTTGTAATTAATAAATAATATATTATTAATTAAATATATTATTTAATAATTATAATAATAGCTCATTATGATAATAATGATAATTATTTTGATTTAATATTAATATTTAATTGTCCGTTATTAAGAATAATGACAATTAACTTTCGAGGAGAATATTAATATTACGGAGACTTTTAACCCGATTAAATAACGTATTTAACTGGTAAATAGATTATTTAATGTGTGGGTGTTTGCAAGTCATTTGTATTATTGCCAAGGGCAATTTGGTCATTTCAGGAATTATGGGCCACGTGGCAGCTCCACAATTTTCGGGTGATTTTTGGGTTCCACAGTAGATAAATTCAATTAATAATAGCTAATGAATTTATGGTTACAAATAATATTTTCTAAGCCATTTGGGACGACAATCCCTTGTGAGTTGTGAGTTGTGACCTCCAACCTAAAATATCTAAGCCATTGCATGGTTCATATTTTTTGAATTCCCACGAGAGGCTTAATTTGAGCAACCTAGCACTATCACTAGCTATTAAAACAACTTAAAACCTTGTAGCTTGGCAGACATATGAACTCATCTGTTGACAATGACTGAGAAAAGAACAATAAAAAACGAAAATACCAAAACCTGCATTTAGTCAACCTTACTAATGAACAATAAAAAACAAGAATTATTGTTCATATGCACTATTAATTTACTCCTTTTGCACGTAAAATGTGAGACTTTGACCCTCTTTGTGTATATGAGGGATTCTTTTTCTATCACTCATATAGATGGGGCCAATGTAGGTAGAGTCAGGAAGGGACATATTCCGTATGAATCAGAACCTGATTCAATGCAAATTATTATTAGTATTAACCGTGCGGTACCAATGATTAGTGATTTAAGTAAAAATGACTTTATTCCGTAAATGTTATATATATGATATATTGTTGTTTAAAATGTGATTATATATCTGTTTATGATTGGTCAGAATAATTTCTATTTTCTTTTTAAAGTAGTTGTACCACAAAAAATTGGGTCGGGTTGCGATGGAATCGGGGCGATCGTCGAATATATGGGTTTCTTTCCTGCCCCTTTATGTTTATGCTTAAATCAACCAAATTGACTCAATCACAAATCCTTAATTAACAGTTTGATTAAGAATAATTTCACTTGTATTTAAACTATATATTTTTTATTTTATTTTTTTTTGAAATAAACTCATATCAAGTATCAATTCAAACCGTGTCCAGCAGTAAACATGGGAACTTGCCTCGCAATGAACCAAAACACAATACGGCTCACGTGTTTATGAAATACAGTGGGAGACTGGTCTAGCTAGTGAGGATTTCCCACTCATCCTGGAGACCTGGACTCCATATAAATCCCACTGAAGAAGATTCATTTGCCATCTCCTCAAATACCTCCATATAGGTTGCCTAGCTAGCTAACTTGGTATCGCACTCACATTATGGATTTTACACACATGCATCCCTCACATGAGCAGCAAATTCTATGCCAAACCCAATCCCAAGCCTCATGCTTGATGCATGAAAGAAGATCTGCAAATACAAGCCAAATATTTGGAAAATATGATTTCCTAGAATGTCTTAACAGCAAATACCATGTGAGTAACTCGAATTAAATACATATGTATTGTTCTCCATCATTAATTTTCAAAATAAATTACTAATTAGTAACTAAACATGTTGCAGGAAGGTAATTATAGAAGGCAGTGTGAGAAGCTAATAGAAGATGCGAAGAAGGTGTTTGTTGAGACAGAAGATGTATTAGCCAAGTTGGAGCTGATTGACAGTATCCGAAAGCTAGGTCTCATGAACCACTTTGAAAATGAGATCAAGGAAGCCCTAGACACTATAGCTTCCGTTGAAGCTAACTCTCTTATCTTCATAAGAGATGATCTCTATCACTACACTTCAAGATCCTTGGGCAGCATGGCTATAACGTTAATTTCAAGCGGTACGTAGAATATTCACTTCATGCAATCAGTGGTAAGAAGGCGTTACCTCAATCAGTGATTTGCAGCTGCCGATAGGCACTACCTCAGATGGACATTCAGCATCATCACCCATCATCGCTGAACGTGGACATGGTGATTCCAATCATCCACGCGTGCGACAAACCACTTCGGTTCGCCCTCCTAGGTGCCGACATCCATGGAGCCTTTCGAAGCAAAGTTCGACGAACTCCTCGCCTGCGCCACCCCATTCTGTGAACCAGCCGTGAATTGAGGAACTGGTCCTCTCCAAGTGATTGGGGATGACAGATGGGTAGCGACGGGCATGTAGAAGCGTGAATCAAACAGTTCGAAGTCCAAAAGTTCTGACTATTGTCGTACCTCGTCATCCACTCGACGTCCAAATGGCATCAACCATGAAAATTGGAAATGGCGATAACGGACATGGGGGCTTCCAAATCCAACGACCCATCAAACCCATCTTCTAAAATCAGACGACCCATCAAATCTGCAGAGTCGCAGAAAAGGATCCATTGTTCTTCACCGTCGGCGGACCTAGCGACGAAGTCCGATTGATCGATGGGTTTGTGATTTCCGAGGGCTCTGGCTTCTCTCTATTTTCAATC
Organism: Prinsepia uniflora; assembly: GCA_032719365.1. Taxonomy (NCBI): domain Eukaryota; kingdom Viridiplantae; phylum Streptophyta; class Magnoliopsida; order Rosales; family Rosaceae; genus Prinsepia; species Prinsepia uniflora. The sequence continues at coordinate 16,755,419 of CM064865.1, read as the reverse complement.
GGTTGATGAATAATCGATTCGCGTAATTTGATGTAAATCAATGATAATTATTAGCGTTGATGGAGAGGTCCAATCGGGTGAGATTGAAGGGGACGAAAAATGGTGAAATCTAGAACCTTGATGGAACTCAATGATAATTGTTGCAGTGACAATTGTTTGAACAAATGTGGAGGTTTTCTCCATTCTCATGAATTGGGGATTTTGGAGTTTTGTTGTACGGGCAACAAGATCATGATAATCGATCTGAAAGTAGAAAGAACTCTTCTCCTATTTAGAGTCTCGTGCTAATAACATATTACCCTTTATATGTAATAGTTATTATATATATTTATTTACAACAAAAAATCATTGTAAAAAAATTTGTCATGTGTGGCACCATCCTAATAGATGAAACCCAAAGAACGGTTGCAAAAAAGAGCTACACGTAGGCTTTGAAGAAAACAGGGATGTAGGCCGTGAGGCCCAGCCCACGTCAGAGGCCCCAAGACTGGCCTAAACCTGACCCAAGTTTTGTGGGTTATAAGCAAAAAGGGAAGGGTGAAAAGCCATTTTGAGCCTTGCTTAGTCCGGCTTGAGTGTGTTAGAAATGCTTTTATAAGTAAATGGATATGTGGAGATGAACCAAGATTTACCACCAAATAATGATATTGTGAATATCGAAAGATCATTCCCCACATCTAAACACAAACTGTGCCAAGAACACGAACATATAGAGAAATTGCAACAAAAATAACGACTTTCTTTTTGTTACAACTAAAATACAACTTCACAGCTTTTGGCTATTCCTTTTCATTCATTTTTTCTTTGCATTTGCACTCAAAACATTTTACAAATCATGAAACCCTGACACTTTAGTTACAAGCCAACACCATCATATTGTCTATCGAGGAAACGAAAGAACAAGAAAAAAAAAAATTATCTTATCGACTGTGGTTGTTTCTAAAGAAGTTAAAATCCCAACGACGCATCAAACCATCCATGACATGGCTTGCAGGGTTTTTGACCACCGTTACTGTGGCTGTTGTGTTAGCTGACATGTCAGTATCCGAGGAGCTCTGGATGCTTGATGGTGTATCACTTTGGATAGACCGCCCGGCGCTTCCCAAGTCCTTTATGGGTGAAGGAGTTTGCAATGCAGCTTCTGTAGATAAAACAGTTGGATGAGTTTGATCCTCAGGTCTCGACTCATGGGCTTCATTTACAGAAGTGGCAGTAGATTCTGCGTTCAATGATCCACAGTGACCAACCGAATTGGAGGTAGATTCAGTCTTCAACTGCTTTTGCTGTTCTGCAGAAGACGCGTCACCCAACTGATCATCTTTTTGTGTTGACTTAAAAGAATCAGGGGTATCCCCTGAGGGTTGTTCTTCAGCCTGTGGGACTCTCGTTTCTAAGTCTCTCAGCGACAAGATCACAGCTTCCATGAACATCTGATAATTGGACAAGTATAACGTTAATACGGAAAATTCATCAACCAAGCAAAAAAAGTCCTGGATCTTGAACAACTGCAGGCCAAGTATATGACTCACCCTTTCTTCCTCATCTACATCACTTGGAAAACCTGCCAGGTCATCAAGTTGGTATTCTACATATTGATCATCATCTATTGTAGTTGGAACATGGGGTTCACAAGGATGGCCGTTCGAGAATTCAAAGCTAATCATATCAGGAGACGATGAACAATGACCATTATCTGCTTTTCCATCCTGCAATGCCAAGACATTTAACTTTGTCAAGTTTCTAGTCAATAGATCAAACCAGACGATGAACAATGACCATTATCAAGGCACCAACGCAACCAAAAAAATGTGACCCACCATGTTCATCTCCTTTCACCCAAAAAAAAAAATAATTCATTAGTTACCAATTCCATTGCAAGTTTCACATATGGTAGCACAGAGATTCTTCTTCCTCCTTTTAAATCCTTTAATTTGAGCAAATATTTCAGAATACCAATAAGGTGATCAGGCATATGCTGATCAGAAATAAGGCACTTCTAAGTGGCTTTGGTGCTTCCAGGTTGAAAATGATTACCTTACGCACATACTGATTAGAAGTCTGGACTTTGTGAGAATAACTGGGACATAAAGGTAGTAAAGGCACAAGCAGAAACCCCTGGAGAGATATTTCCCAAGGCTATACTTCTCTTTCCGGGTGCCACTGAATGGGTTTTGGAAACGGGGACAGAATTAAATTTTGGTCATTTTAAGATTTATTTCCCAGGCTTCATCATTTATATCTTGACACCATAACAGGCTATTTCAAGCCTTGTGACCTCTACTGTTGCAGCTTTGAACTGGGACGTTTGTTTCTGAAGGAACTTGGCGAATTGGAATTGGAACAATTATAATCCTTAGAGCAGGCTTAGTTACATCTCTCAAGGGCTGATATTAGAAGATGGTGCCTAGAGTCAGATGAATGGCTCAGTTACCTCTTGCTTGGTTACTAATGATGAAGATTTGGAAATTCTAAAGCCCCACCCAAAGTGTTTTACCTGGCCAGTGGCTTGTGGGAAGGTCAATAGTTGTGACTTGATTCAAAGGAGACCTAGCTCTTGTCACAATCCTCAGTGATCTAGTGGCTTTGAGCCTCTAGTTACAACTGTTCCGAAAGTCTGATTTAAGTCAGGTTACTTCCACAGATTGTCTTTCGGTTTCTGTCCGAAAGTCACCAGTTACACAGGGAGGGGAAGAAGGTTAAAGGCTGGTGGGACGGATAGCATTGGCTGTTTCCTGAGTATTCTGGTTGGAGAGAGATTGGTATGATCTTTTAAGGCAGAGGGAAACAGTTACTATTGGATACAGTTTGCCTCTGATCTTCTTTTTGGGATTCAGTTTCAACAGATATATCTTTTTCAAGCAGTTTTGGGATTCAGTTTCAACAGAACTTTTTACAAGCATTTGGCTAGGTTGGAAAGCAGATATATATTGTGTGTGCTTCTTTTTTTTTGGCTTATATGTGTTTTTATCTGAAAGGACCATTCATATGTTTTCCGTTCTTTTTTCTTATGCTGCTCAATATGCGGCCATCATGTCCACTCCTGTAATTTAGTGTTATTTAGCAATGAATCTGTTTCTTTTCATCCAAAAAGAGGGGTGATCGGGCATATGCCATGTTACAACTTCATGCTAATTACGAGGAAGAAAATTTGAGATTATGGAAGCAATTTAACAAGAGAAAAGCAAGATACCATGGATTTGGATTCAGATCGGTCATCTTTAGATGAAATATCAGAAGGAACCTGAGGCAAAATCATAGACGAACCAGAAGACAACAAAAATTACAGTTAATACACCTCATGTACCCATGTTCCCATATAATCAATCACTACCTGTCTAATTCATGTGTGTGTCTAACAAGAGAGGGGAAGGAGGTTATCATTGTTCCATAAACTAAACATTAGGAAATTTTTTAATTTTTCCAGCTCTCAAACAGTGGTAAATGTTTGCATTTTCCTCCTAGGTTGTGTAGAAAAAAATAAGAGCAATAAATTACTAACCTCCATCCGACTCATGGGTCTTCTTGAACGGAGATGTCTAATGGCATCCTGTTGGCTGCTACTCGTTGCTGGTTCTGCAGTACAAGTAATCAATATAAGATTGAGTGAGAAAGAAGTCTCCACATAAAGATCCTGTCTGAAATTTGCACTTAAGGAGTTATAGAGACAATAAGGTAGTAAATCATACCTTTAGATGCAGTTGAATATCCATGAGCATAATCAGCTTCAGGCACCGCTCTCCAACTACCCTGTAGGTAAAGCAGTCAACATGTGAGGAAGGATGTGAATGTAAAATCTAGCAATTTAAATACAGTAGAAATTTACAACCAGATGAATTGCAGATTTTTACCTTACCGAAGTTGTCGTGAAGAGTATCAAAAAATGTTCCCCCAACCTCATCCTCTGGGGGTTGCAAAACATTGTGGAAAAAAATATTTATTGAATCAAAGTAGAATTGAGGTCGTGGAGAATTGTGATCTCCCTCAAATTTGATGATATTTTTGTCTCCCTGAAAAGTTTACACAATATGACAAGCCAACATAACATTAGACACCTCAACTTAACCCCAAAAAAAAAACATACAAAAGAGATATCCACCAGGCATGTCCGCATAAAGATATTCAAAAGACAACGATGAAACCAAAGGATGGTATAATCAGGGGGCATCACTTTTCTCTAATCCTGGTGAGGGGGAACCAGACTTGGGACCTCGTCCAACATTGGGAAGGGAAATACCGCTACACCAATGCGTAATATGTTTGATGCATTGATGCAGCAATGCAGAGCTATAAGTTGTTATATTTCCACGTCAAGCTCAATTTCAAATTATCCAAAAGCTTCCCCAATATTTACTTACTAAACTGGTTAGATGCCACAGAAGATGTATTGTTCTAATTTGTTTTAGTTCCATGTAATCATCGCATGAGAGGTAGCATGTGGACATAGGATGCATTCCAGCATGTATATCATGTCAAGATTATTGTAAAAGCATCACGTACATAATATATTTACCATATAAGCCTCAAATATACGATCTGAATGATGGGGCTGTATAAAATCATCATCAATGCCATGGCCAAACAAAGCTGGAACAAAGCAAGAGTTTGCCACCTAGGAGAAAAAGAACAGAGAGATAATGATCATTTTCATAAATCACCAGAAGCATGAAGAAAATTAACAGCGAACAAGATAAAACAGATCTTTCAATTTTACATGTCATCATACTTGTTAAACTTGATTCCATCTACGCTTCCTTGGTACCAAAATATATCCAAAATTTTTAATTTTAAAATCAGCCATCTTAGACATGATATCCTAATTTAAAATCATATATCTCAAATAAATCATATAGTTGCATCTGAAAAATGGGTTTAGACATCTCGAACTTTCTTTGAGTGTAACCTCACTCTCCTGACCCAACCCCCTCTCTCTCATATTTATTTCCTCCAGTCCAGCACCAATTGGTCAAACTTAAACTTCGGCCAACATCAATTCCTTGCATCTGTCATTACTATAACCAGTGGAATAATACTGGCACATTTGTGTTTTCTTTTCCATTTTGCTTGGACACAAAGTCATAAGAATAGAAAGAAAAGAAGCATTCATTAACAGGATACCTTAATGGTATTCAGATTTGTTATGTCAAATTTTGCCTTTTTCTGGATAGCCCTTCGCATGTATTGGATTGCAAACTTCACCTAAAATAAGAAAATAGAAAAGTCAAGGCAATAGGAGATAATAGTCACGAATTAGGCTCTTTGCAGTCAATGGGTCAGTATGCCTCTACAACTGATAAACACAAGAACTGAGAACCCAATCTAGAAGAAAAACAAACACCCTTAGAAAGGCTACAGTTCATAGCAACCTATTTCTCAGTTAGGTCCAAAGCAACAGCTTGAATATCCCAAACAATAAGACAAATTAGGACCTACTTACAGTGAACTTTGGTAAACGAATTTTGTAGGTGTCCACCAGTTCCATCATCAGATCAACCAAATCAGAGAATGGGCTGTCAAGAACCATTCCTGCTATTGAAGGGTCCTCAGCCCCGTACAAAAGACTGCAAATATGTACAATAGTAGCATGAGGCTAAGTTAATGAGCAAAGGAAAAGTTAGAACGCTGCACAATTACAATATGGAATGCACCAAATCAGCCATGAAAACAAGAGCATATGCCTAAACGAAAGCTACTAGCTTGTACAAATCCAAAAGCTATGAAAAATAAATAAGCAGCTGATCTTGTACATAAATATGTATACTACAAGATTGATTATAAACCAAAACTTGCGAAATTGAACAGGGAAATGAGCATATCCTAACTCCTTGATCTTTGAGTAACAACTGACTCCTAAAGATCAGATTATTGGCGCCGAGCATAAATCTGCTCATATGTTAATACTTATCCCCCATCATAAATCTGTCTAGTTCCTTTGAGACATGTTTGCATGTGAGAAAATACATGGCTAGTTCTGAGCCCTATATTTGGCTTACCTCAAAAAATAAAACTAGGGTTGGTCCACCAAATTTGTCCTAAAGTAAACAAACATTGGGGAGTTTCTAGTAAAGTAAACATCAGAGTAGGAGTTTCTAGATCTTTATTTTAACATTTGTCCCTTTTATTAGGTACATTCTCAAATCTAGTCCATATGTCCAATGTTAGTTACATTCTCAAAATCTAGCATCACTCTCCCATTCTAATACCAGCAATTACCAAGAGAATAATACCATTGGACTCCACACTAAAAGAACAATGGACTAAATTTCTTGCTATAAGAAACCTCCGGAGACAATGATATACCACTTATTTACTTCCTTCACCAAATTGAAGAATGTTCTTCTTTTCTTGTTTTTCAGAATTTTCAGCGTAAGTAATGGAAAAATTCCCTACTTCTACATTCAATATCTGCAAGCTTGAGATAGAGCAATAAGTGAACAAGAAAAACCTAGTCACAGCACCCATTGAACGGCCCCACAAGCCAATCAAAGAGACATTTCCATCTGCTCGCAAATAATCAACCACGGTCTTCAGGTCATTTTTCTGAAGAACAAATTTAAAAAAAATATTCAGAACGTCAGATGTCAGATGTCAATTCCCATGATGCAAAATAGCAACTACATGCATATTGGTGATCCACTGCATAAGGAGCTGCTGAGAAAATGACATGCTTAGTTGATAAAGAAGCTCAAGCATCACTTTATAAAGATGGTTTTATAAATCGAGAAAAACGTATGAAATGCCTTCAACGGACATAGACTTTTTTAATGTATTCACTAAACAAAATATTAAATTATACAAATTAATATATCTTGCATGTGAGGTTTTTAAGTCAACAAGCTGGAGACAACGCATCAAAACACGATACAATATCTGCACACTAGTCTTCATATAATGAATTTGTTTTAAATTGCTTCCGAGCACTTACTTCATTCCATCCTAAAGTGACGTGATCTCCTCCAGAGAGTCCAGATCCTGAGAAATCAAGAGTGAAAACTGTAATGTTTGAAGGCAGCAAAATGATAGCTGCTTCACTGGCATCAGCCCTGCACCCACTGTCAACACAATATGCTGCAGTCAGTGAAGTGAAATTCTATGGAGAAAAAGAAGGCATAAAACTTCATTTACATAATTGATAACTAGCTATTAAGTATGCAGTGTCCATGGAAATAATGTAGGTTGGTCATCTACTGGCTTCCAGTAATATAGGTTGGAAAGGAAATACAGCATTGATATCTCACAGCATTTTTGCGAATTCATTAACAGTACGAATGATTGAAGATTAAGCTTTAATTGCATAATCCCACATAGCATGTGTGCAGAAATTATCAAAAGGGTTATTTCTACGCAATCTTTGAGTGCTAGAGCCCATCTAGAGACAGCTATCATTTCCCTTTTAGGAGGTAAGCACAAGTGCACCCTTAAAACTTTGTATTGTATTTTTCTACAGTAAATCATTTCAGGAGTAAGACTGACTGGACGTATTCTTTCAAACACTGTACAATATGGCATATTGAAACATGGAAACTTCCTGACCATCACAGTGACCATTAAAATTAGACTACCTCCCATATCATAGGATTAAGAAGAATTTGAAACCAACGGAAATTGTGAAAGTAAAAAAAAAAAAAATCACTGGTAAAGATTGAGAATCTAGAAATTGTTTCTTCAATAGTTACCTAAATGAAATCTATTTATGTAAATCTCAAGGAAGACAATTACATGGTTGATTACTTTTATTAGTAAATCTCATTCTTCCAAGTTTGAGATGTCAGATAGGCCGTAAATTCTGTATGAAATTCCTCTTTGAAACAAACATCAAGAAGCTTAATTTTACAGGTATAGAGTCACCTGTTTCCATGACAGTATATTACACAAGGTAAAGGTTTTTCTTCAGGGCTAACAATGGGCAGGTAATGACTACACTTAAGGACATCTCCCCGACTGTTTTTCACCTGCAGGGTTTTCAAAGATCTTTATATAGAAGGATGACAACCACACGGAATTACCAAGTTATAAGCAGGCAGATATTGAATATCACTAAGATCCAAAAAAAAAAAGATCAAGATAAACAATCACCAGAGTTTAATTGAAGTAATCAAAGTAGGGTGCTAAATCACTTTGTTAATTAAAAAGTTGAAACAAGAATATCTTAAAGTATGGATTCCAAAGTGATAAAACAACAAGAACAAAATAGAGAAAATAATTAAAATTACTCATATGAAAGGTCCTGGCTTATCAACTGGATTTTCCAAGTTTTTAAATGCTTAACACTACACAAGATGTGCTTCTAGCAATCTCAAATATGCAAAAAGTTAGCTAGGGTTCAGTAAAGCTTGTCATGTATACATTTGCCACACACGCAGTTCTGTACCCCATAGTTATACCTGACAACAAACCTTGCTTTGGCCATAAGAAGCAAAAGTCTAGCACAGCACTGCACCTTCCACCCAAACACACCTTGAATAACACTTTCCCAAAATATAAAACAAATAATACTCTGAAGATGTGAATTAATAATTTACAGAGCTAGGACAGTATAAAAAAATTGTATACTGATTGTACCAGCTGTTTTCTGTACTAAAGTGCATTTCCAAAAGGATTTTACACCCTCCAAGGAGAAAAAGAGCTTATATTCATAAGGCCGAATCAAATAGTAATCTACCTTCCTCAGACATTAAAACTATAGAAGCTCACCTCCACATCTTTTCTTTGGTACCATTTCCCTTTCAGTATGAACTCTTCATCCAATAAATCATTTTTTGAGTCATATTCAGCCCTGAAACCCAACATAGATAAACTCATAATTAAATATTATTTGAGTTTCTACTTCTAAGGCGCAAATAAATCATATAAACTTCATAATTTCGTAGGGTTTAAAGTTCAAATTAACTTCCATAATCTAAATGTGCACCCCAAAATGAAAATGGGGAAGAGAATTACTATTAACATCAAATGATTGCTTCGCAACATATGAAATGGAAGAGGCAAAAATTTCCTCTGCTTAAATGGAGAAGATATACTAATCGAATCAACTATCAATGCTATGCTTCATAATTTATTTATTTCTACTGAAAAAAAAATTAAGGAAAATGGAAAAAGCTTAATTGTACTAGGAGAAAATAGTTGAATTGTGCTGAAATAAAGGGTTTCATTTTCCTAGAGACCCACAAGAGAAAGTAACTAAGATTCAACCCTTGAGCTCCTAATTCATCTTTCCCAGAAACCAAACGGAGCATAACCAAAAACCCATCACGAATCCAATCTCAAAAGCAAAAATCAAAATCAGAATCCCAGAGATAAAGAAAGACATAGAAAACTTAAAAATTAAAAAAAAAAAGGTTAAAGGTATTGTTACCTGGGAGGTCGAATGATAAAGTTGACAAGCTGCTCCATAGATTCAAAATAACCTCCCTCTGAGCCGCAAGCTGTTCTTCAACAAATTTAACTTCTTTCAGCAGACATTCATACAATAAACAATTAAAAACAAATATTAAATTAGGAAAAAATAATATACCAGGAGAAAAAGAAAGAGCTTGGTGGTTGATCACAAATTCGTGAGACCAATAAGAGAGAAAAAACAGAAGAAGAAAGACTGGCCGATGGTGGTGGTGGTGGTAATCTAAAGGCTGGTGGTGTCTACAATTTGTTTTCGTTTCCTCGCAAACCAGACTTATTTTATTTATTTATTTGCTTGCTCCTTCCGAGTCCCGACGCAAGTCTCTTTCTTTTGCCTCTCTGGCTCAATTTTTTTTTCCGAACCTCGCTGGCTCTTCGCACATGTTTACGTGTATCTCTCCATCGATGGAATGATGGGTTCGGGTCACACTTTCGGATCCATTTTCGGGTTGGCGTGCGTATTTAATTTAGACTTATCACCCATTTTACTTCCTTAATCGGACATTAAATATTATTTTACTCTTCAAAATGAATTTAATTCCAATGTTCAGTCATAACTGCACATTTAGTTACACCCTTATTCCATCTGTTACGCCCCGTTAATAACAACGTTAATGTTGCCACGTATCAAACCCTAATTAGTTGTTTAATTATTTATAAAAAATTAATAAAACTAAATATTAAAAATAAAAAAAAAGCAAAAAATTGAAGAAGAATATGAACTAGGTTTCATTGTTCATCCCGCTCTAATCTTCTCCTTCTCTCTTTTACACTATTGAAGCTTCAAAATTAAGAAAAATCCCCAGAAATTCACACAACCTACGAAGAACTTGTATTTCTGGGTAACAACGATTAAAGCCACCGTGCAATGTGGCACATGGGAGGGCACTCAAGCCACCTTCTATGATGGCATCGACGCCTTTGGAACTATGGGTATGTGTTGTACCTCTGCCATATTGCCCATGTCCTAGAGCCCATTTTACAAAAACCTTTTTTTTCTCACCTTTTTTTTTTCAAAATCTTAGGCTTTGAGCATCTTGAAAACCAATTTCTCCTTATTTTTAGGTGGCATTTTGCTCTGATTTTCAAAACCCGCATTTTTTTTCTCTATTTTTAGTTAAAAACTTAGGATATTAGCTTTTGTTGATACGTTTGTCTCTGTTTTTAGGTGGTGCATGTGGGTACGGCAACCTCTACAACCAAGGTTATGGCGTCAACACAACTGCTCTGAGCACTACTCTTTTCAACAATGGCTTCAGCTGCGAGTCCTGCTTTGAGATTAAGTGTGGAGACGATCCCAGATGATGCACTCCCGGCAACCCCTCCATCTTTGTCACTGCCACAAACTTCTACCCTCCAAAATTCGCTCAGCCCAGCGATGACGGTGGCTAGTGCGCCCTCTTTGCACCCACTTCGACCTTGTCATTTATAGGTATCAAACCCAAAAAATCACAGAGTGTTTGGAAGTTCGAAGAGGCACAGCCAACAGTATAATCCAATTCCAGTCCAAACCATCATGCCCGTCTATCCAATTGAAGGTCTACCCAACCCATTTGGCGAACTGGGTCCATGCCTCTACGACTCGGAGCTCCGAGAAACCGTCTAAGAGATCTTGATCGGAGCCCGCCGGAGCTCCGGACCCAAACCGCTTACTTACATACCACAGTCCGAGAAGACTGAACTGGATGCTCTATCTTCGTTGTCGTCATCCCTTCATAGGTCGACGACATCGGTGGTAAGCCGAGTCAAGAAGGCTCTGGGTTTGAAGAACAATGAAACCCAGAAATTCACACAACCTATGAAGAACTTGCATCTTCAGGCTCTGACGTTGATACCCAGAAATGCAAGTTCTTCGCAGATTGTATGAATTTCTGGGTTTTTTCCTAAATCTTCAATGGCATGAGAGAGAGAGAGAGAGAGAGAGAGCGAGAGAATGAGAAGAGAGAGCGAGAAGAAAGATGAGCAATGAAACCCAGTTCATCTTCTTCTTCAATTTTTTGTTTTTCCAATATTTAGTTTAAATATTTTTTTATAAATAATTAAACAACCAATTAGAAATTGACACGTGGCAACATTAACGTCGTTACTAACAGGGAGTAATGGATGAAGCAACAGTGCAACTAAATGTGTAAGACCCGTGTCTTGGAGGGAACGGTGAACAATCACACATTCCTGCGAGGGGGGAATGGTCTGGGAGGGGAATGCTGGTGTGCCTTAAAGGTGTAGGCACACACATATCTAGCATGAGGCCTTTTGGGAGCTCAGTGGCTTTGGGTTCGGTTGGAACTCCAAAGTTAAGCGAGTTGAGGCTGGTGCAATTCCATGATGGGTGACCCCTTGGGAAGTTGCACCGTGAGCTCCCGAAAACAAAACCGTTAGGGCGAGGAGGCCCAAAGCGGACAATATAGTGCTAGAGTCGGGTTCTGATCGAGGAGGGTCGGGTTCTGATCGAGGAGGGTCGGGTCCTAACAAAATGTGCAGGTGTGGCTGAACATTGGAATTAAATCCATTTTGGGGAGCAAAGTGATATTTAATATCGAGTTAGAAAAGTAAAATGAGTAATAAGCCTTTAATTTAAAATCATTGTTGTTTTGTGGATTTATCCCTCGCCTCGTAGTCGTATTGCAGAGTTTTTACCTTAACTCAACTTTTCCCATGATTTTTACATTATCTTCTATTTTAGTCTAAACAATTTCCAAGTGAGTATAAAAAATGTCATTTTATATATCTTATTTGAAATCAAATGGCAACCACAAGAATGCAAATGTACCATCTACAAATCCAATTTAGTGGGCTCCAAAGGGAGCCTCTCACTTTTGCGTCAAAGGTTGGGGAGTTGGGTTTTGAGTAGATAAAGTAAAATGGTTATGATAATGACCATATACCTGTCTTGGAAACACATGATGTGAAGCATTACCCACCACCTTACCAAATTGTTTCCACTTTACATAGGTGGTATTATACTTGTGTCAGCAACACAATAAGGATCATTCATTTGCCTTCGAGTAATACACAACCAATCACCCAATCACACTTAAATCCAACGCACATCTCATTTCTATGCTAACCACTAAGCATTATAATCCACATTAGAAATTATACGGATCATTGAAAATCTTATCACAACGTATGATTGGAGCATGCCAATTTGATTGGAGCTGCTTATGTAAGTCAATGATGGCCTCTAGGCACAAATATTCTCATGACTGTGTCCAGACAGGAATAAAAATTTGTACAGTGCATTGAGTTATCAGATAATAAATTAGGTTATGTTATAGAGTGAACGAGACACCCATTAACTGAGCTTGACATATTGATTGATTATTCAGACACAAAAACAAAAATCATTTTAATTTACAAATGAAGATTAATAATTGCCTACTTGCCTTTTAATCATGTGTTATCGAAGTGATGTCAGGCTATAAAACAACTGCTCTTGCTGATCCATAACTATTTGACCTAGTTGGTTGGATTCTAGAACTTTGGGTTTGTCAAACCCTGAGAATTGGATTTAAGCAGGTGGAATCTGGATTTAAGATGTGAGTTGAGAGGCGGAGGTTATCTTACAAGTAGAGGTCGCTTTGTCTTTTTATAGTTGGAGAGAATTTATAGTGTAATTGATTGTATATTATTGTATGATCATTTTTTAAATATATATGTGATAATAGATATTTGATGGTAGAAAAAAAAATTATATATATATATAAAAATTAATAAGAATATAAAATATAAATTAATAAGAATAAGTATTCTCACTTTTAAAGACTCCAAATCTTGATCCATTTTTTGACCAAAAAAAATCTTGATCAATTTCAAAATAAAATGTCTCCAATTTGGACGTCGTCAATTATAAATTTAGAATGTAAGAGTTAGTGGTTGTAAGTGATAGAATTTGAGGCAAAAAAACAACAAAGATAACGGTCGATTTTTGCATCTTTAAATGCGAAATTGATGAAAATAGGTGGTTTGACAAAAATATATTAAAAAATAGGGGCCCCTAAAATATTTTTAAAATCTACATATTATATAAGTGTTATAGTAACCTGATAGTCAAATAACTTATGCAATTCAACACTCCACCAAGAAAAAATCTTAAACCCGAAATCGCTCCTACCTTGTTCTCATCCATTCTTCTTCCTCATCGCAACAACCCAATACCCACCAAGAGCAAAATCACGGCTACCTTTTCTCCAAATCGCAACTACCTTCTTCTCCTCTATTCTTCTTCCTCATCGCAACAACTCAATAACCACCGAGAACAAGATCGTGACTACCTTCCTCTCCAAATCGCGCGTACCTTTTTCTCCCTTATTCTTCTTCATCATCGCAACAACCCAACTACCTTCTTCTTTTTCCTCCCAAATCTTACTACATAGACCAGCCCATCATCTTCATTTCGCTCTCATCTTCTCATGCTCCTCATCTTCTCATTGCTCTCAACTTCGCATAGCTCCCCTATTCTCATCGCTCTCTTTCTATGTCTCTAATTTTGTACTAATCATTATTTTGGGTGTTTTTTGTTTAGTGAATTTGTGTAAATACATGTTAGGGAATCAAAAAATTAAAGCAAATAACCAAATGTGGAGTGAGGAAGATGAATTTGCAGATTTGAGGTCGGAAAGATGATGTTGGGTTGAAGGTTATAGAAATCATTTCAAATATGTAAATCTGATATGAGAATACACATAGTCTGATATTGCCATTATAGTCCAGTAGTCTTATAGTGCTCATATAGTATGTTCAATGATATTTGTATGTTTTCTTTTGGATTTTTATCAGAGGATGCTACTTGCTGTCCTCATATCTGTTCAGTGATATTTGTGTGTTTTTTTTCCGATTTTTATCAAAGGATGCTACTTGTTGTCTTCATAATCTGGCAGTGTCCTCATAGTCTGTTCCACTATATTTGTATATTTTTTTCTGAATTTTTTCAGAGGATGCTAATAGTCTTGTAGTGTCAACATAGTCTGTTCAATGAGATTTGTATTCTTTCTCACACAAGGCTATATTTCCCAACAGCAATACCAAGTAATTGAAGTATATGAAAAAAATAAACGATGACTGACATTAGGGGTAATAACTTAAGGAAACAAATACCCATATTAAAAAGCGTGAAAATAGGCGCACATTTTACAAAACTACGTTGTATAACCTAATGGTGCCACCAAAAACATGTAACGAAATGCATTTTTCTAACATCCTTGAAACACGACTATTCTTTACAACTTGGCTTTTTCCTTGTCGACATAACATGATTGTTATATTCCCGGTCTGAAGAGAGCTCGACTTCACACACATCATCTGAATTAATAAGATCTCATTTCCTCTTTGAATCCACAAACATGATATAGGTACGATCTCAAACCCTTCTCCCTTTGCAGCAAGCATCTCATCATAAAACTCATCACTTTTCTTGAAATCCTATGTAACGACCTGAAAAATTCAGAAAATGTAATTTTGGAAATTTTAAAAAGGAATTGACGATTTTGCCCATATAGGTTAAAAGTATACTTTTTGCTCATAATACTATTTGGACTTTTCGTGAGGACCATTGCGTAGGTCTCGAAGTCTTGAGTCCGTAGACAGACGACATGTCGAAATTAGAGATCTGATGATTTTGTTACAGGTCTAAAATTACTTGGGCATTTTGGTAATTTTGACATTAAGGTTTTTTTGGTAATTTTGACATTTGGACTATTTTGGTAATTTCACAAGTGGAGATATTTTGTAATGGTGACAAGTGCCCTTATCCATTCCCCCGCCCCCCCGCCCCCCCCCCCCCCCCCCCCCCCCCCCTTTCTCCCTTTTTATCCTTTGTGTGCACCGACTTTGTGGGTGTGGCTTTATATATGGGTGTGTATATGTCTGTTTGTGTTGGACTTGAGAAGGATAACGGGGGAAGAAAAAGGAAAGGGAAGAAGAAAGAGAGAGAACCAAAAGAGAGAAAGAAGAGAAGGATGACCCAAACCCAAGAGCCCGATAAACTAGAAAATTGAAAAATTGGTTGTTAAAATTGTTTGAAGCTTCCTAACTTGCAATCAAGCCCACTTTTATCTTAGTTGAGTTCCTATAATTTATTTGAGTTAAGGATCTTGAAGGTTGGACTCGGGAAAAGCTTGGGAGCTTGAATTTTGGTCGAACGTGTGAAGGATCGGCAGTGTTATCGAGGTGAGTTCTTCATGTTTTAACATCATATAACCCTCCTAGGATATTTTAGATGAGTTTTGATTATTGGAACAACGAAAAACGGACATGAAATGAGGATTAGGGAGTTGAGTCAATGTTGCCGGATTAGGTTAAAAGTGAAGGCACACATGTCAACCTGTGTGAGGAAGAATATGACCATGTAGCAGGGCGCGTGAGGGCCACGTACAAAGAGAGTGGGTGGCACATAGGGGTTCGTGCCTCACCATCTAGGTTTCCAAAAAACATGACTTTTATAGTATTCAACGTTACGAACACATTGGCGCAGATTTCGAGTCGATCAGATATCGTATTTTATCCCAGAAATTAAGGGACTTTAATGTAAGATTATTTGGGACGTTAGTGACCCCTAGTATTGATTGTTAACAGGATAAATAGTTGCAAGGACTTCGGAGAAGCGTATAGTTCGGAATTGATCTGCGAAGACGGACTGTGAGTAGACTTTGTTTTTATAAAATTCTGATGCATGCATAATTAAATATTTTAATTGCTTTATTGCGTGATTTATGTTGCAATGGTTCGAATATGATTATTTGGTGTTATTCTGGATTTATGGATTGATTATTGGATACATATTTTATGATTGTTTGTGGAAATTGTGTTTTGGGCTCAGGTCCAGTTTTGAAAGTGTTTTGACTTGGTCTTGAGTCAAGGATTGTGTTAAATGAGCTTTCTTGGTTTTGTGAATTGTTTTTCCCACGGTCAACCATCCTCGGATATGGTCAGTTCTTAGATGTTCGGTGCACGACTCCATTTTCCTGAAGCTATAGATATGACATCTTCCGGATGGGAGCAGCTTGAGCTGAGGTGGCTTCCCAGACGTCGCTGATTCCAAAGATGGGATTCAGACGTCCCGAGCTCAGCTCCACAGATCTTGAGGCTTTGTACATAGTACAGGATATCCAGTTAGTAGAGGCTAGGATATGCAGCTAGAAGAGGCTAGGTTACTGAGGATTGGTTGGTTGATTTACTGATATTGGATTGGGTGGTTTTGGTTGGTTTTACTTCATTGATGTTTTGTATCCACGTGAATTTACGATAGGGATTTCGTGGAAATGTGGGTCATGGGCTATTTACTGTGTTTCATGATTGATGTGGTCTCACAGTTTATGGTATGTTTTGAATATTTTTCTGATATGCATGCATGTTTTAGAAACTGAAAGGTAATTGTTTGTTTTCCTCGAAAAATGTGTTTTTTAAGTGTTTATTTTTGTCCACTCACACTTTTAGTTTTGATGACCCTACAGGCCGTTGTATGGAAATTTGGGGTTGATCGGGAGGCAGAGGAATGAGCGGTAAATCAATACGAGTATTCCTTGTCTGATAACTGTTGAAGGTAGTTTTGGAATTTTGGATTTCTTGTCAGACGGGAGCAGAATCAGACACAATTATCAAAGCATTTTTAGAACGAGTCCAGTCATTCTCAACAACCTTTTTTTAGCCTCAACCTCCTAGCTACATCAGTGCTTCCACCTTGGAAAATATTCTCTTAGCCATGAATGTAACGACTTGTCCCAAAAACATTAGGTATTTTTGAAAAATAAATTGAAAATTGCTGATTTACTCCTATCTTTGTACATGGCCCAAAATCCAATTTTAATTTGTTAGGATTCTCGGAAGTTTTGATTGTACCGTTGTGTGAATCTCAAAATCACAAGTTCGTAGACAGATGACATGCAGAAAACAGAGATTGGATGATTAAGTTAGGGATCTAAAGGCATTTTGGTAAATTTGGAAACTAGGGGCATTTTAGTCTTTTTATCTTGAAGTGACTCAGCACCTATTGACTTACCTTATTAGTTGAGTGACAAGTTTCACTTAGTGGTCAATTTGGGTGATGACTAAGCACTTTCCCCTCATTTTTACAGGTTGGGAAAGGTGAAGGAAGGAAGACATTCCTCCCTGGATAGCTCTCATGGTTGCTAGCCTCTTGGAGTCTGAAAGTCTCTCTCTCGAGCAATGGGGAGGAATGGTGGCGAATGCAGGCAGATGATGAGATAAATATATATATGGGTTTTTGAAAAGGAATAAGGCAAAGATAGGGAATAACGGTGGCCTCGAATTGACACTCTAGTTGAGGATATCAACTCACGAAATTAAAATAACCATTACCACTCTTGGTTCCATATGACCAACTTCAAGCAGGAATTTAAAGGAAATCAACCTAGGGAAGGCCCAGAATCAAGCTTGAGCTTAGCTCTCCATCGAATACCCATGAAATTGAGGTGGGGATTCTATGTTTTGATGTGGAATTTGTGGTTCTGGGTTGGATTAGAGTAGGTAGGATAATGGAAACATGAAAAACGGTTGAAACTGGAAGGAAATGAAAGTAGGTTGTGGAACCGGGTTGGGACCCCGATTACAGAGAATCTGTCGACCCGGGTGGAGGTTAAGGGTGACTGGCGTGTGCCACTTGTGGGGGCGCGTGGGGGCAAGCCTCCTATTTCGGTTAACATGAAAATATTTCCTTTTGAATTATGGATCCACTGGTATAAGTTTCGAGGAAAGTGGATATTATTTTCAAGTAGTTTTATACGTCTGAAGTAACAGTATAGTTAGTTTAAATACATATGGACCTCTTAAGGTTTCAGGAGCTTGGATATAAATATTTTATATGATGAGGTTGTTTGGACGGGACTCGAAATGAATCAGAATATTGGTTTCAGACTCAAAATGAGCCAAGATACCGGGTTCCACTATTCGTCGGGGTTAGTGGGTTGATGTGGACGGTGAACCCGAGAAGACGAATTATGCTTGGTTCATATATTGAGATAAGGATTCTGACATGGTTGAGATACATCCCTTGTCTGACAGATCCTCCAGTTGTGTTTTCAATTCCCAAGGGTAATTCTGGAACTTGGAATTAGTTATCAGGCGAAAGTAGGACCGGGTATAGTTATCAAAGTGGTTTCGGGAGAGGTTCTGTCAATATGGTATCAGAGCTAACCAGGTTACACTGTACTAGGGATTTCAGTTGGGCTTGAGTTCATTTGAATGCACGATGAATGGACATTTGTTTTATAAATTGTGATGCATGCATAATTAAATGTTTTCTATATTTTATTACATGAGATTGATTGCAATGGACTAAATAAATGATTCTACATGTATTTTTATGATTCTTCAAAGTTAGAATATTTATTCTGGATTTGATTATGGACAAAAGTTTTTTCACTTGTTTTGTGGAAATAGTGTTTGGGGAATAGGCCTAGTTTGGAAACAATTTGACTCGATCAAACGTTTGTTTGAAAGCAAAGTTTTGGTGTAATTTGTAAATGTTTTCATGGCGGATTTGTTTTCTTGAGCTCTAAGACATCCTCTAGATGTGACTGAGCCTGAGAATGCTACCTAGACATGTCTGAATCTAAAGATGTCCTCCAGATGTGATTGAGCCCGAGCATTTATCTGAATGTGCCAGATCCTACATGAGTGATGATGTCTTGTTCCATATATGAATGAGTTTAGGCATGTACTTGGATGTGTCTGATCTCGGAGATATGATGAGTTCTTGTTCCAGAAGTGACTGAGCTGGTGCATGTACCCGAATGTGTATGATTCCGGAGATGCAATGAGAAGAAATCTCGGAAGCGAGTTTGAAGACTAGTGCCCAGGGAGGCCTGATATGATATTTCAGAGGTGAGTTTAAAGACTCGTGCCCAGAGAGGCCCTGAGACTTTTTCCTAGGTCGTTGATTACTCGGGGTGTTTCCCAGGCAACGGGCAACTCAAATGTCGCAGGTACGCTAGAGGATTCCCGAGGCTACTCCAACGTTGCAGGCACTTTGCAGGATCCCGAGGTTGATCAACTATTGTAAGAATATGCCTCTAAATAATTCCAAGCCTACGCGGTCATGAGTAAATTCTCTATAGACATGATCTCGAAAGGCTAGGATATGTTTCTTTGGGGGGGGGGGGGGGGGGGCTCGAGGAATTCCAAGGAATTTATTTGTAACTTGTATGAGTAAATTTTGAGGACGAAATTTCTATAAAAGGGCAAGATTATAACGACCCATCTCAGAAACTTCAAGTATTTTCAGAAAATAAATTGTGAATGGACGAATTTACCCCTATCATTATTCATGGCCCAAAAATAAATTTTAATTTAGGAAGTTTCTTGGAAGTTTCGATTGTACTATTGTGTGAGTCTCGAACTCATAAATTCGTAGACAAGTGGCATGCAGAAAAAGGAGATCGAATGATTAAGTTATAAGTCTAACTTCATAAGGGCATTTTGGTAAATTTGGAAACCAAGGGCATTTTAGTCTTTTTATATTGAAGTGACTCAGCATCTATTTACTCACCTTATTAGTTGGGTGACAAGTGTCGCTCAGTGGTCGATTGGGGTGATGACCAAGCACCCCCTCGTTTTTACAATTTTGGAACGATGAAGGAAGGAGGACATTCTTCCTGGATAGCTCGTGGTTGCTAGCCTCTTAGAGCCTAAGAGTCTCACTTTCTCTTGAGCAATGAGGAAGAGTGGTGAGAAAACTAGGCAGTTAATGAGATAAATATATATGGGTTTTCTGAAAGGGAAAAAAAGAAAGACATGGAAGAAGGAACGGTGGCTTCGAATTGACACTCTAGTTATGGATATCAACTCACAAAATTAAGATAACCATTACCACCCTTGGTTCCACACGGCCAACTTCAAGCATAAATTTGAAGGAAATCAACCTGAGGAAGGCCCAAAATCAAGCTTGAGCTTAGATCGAAACTCTTCATTGATTACCAATGAAATCGAGGTAAGGATTCTATGTTCGATGTGGAATTCGTGTTTCTGAGTTGGATTTGAGTATGTATGATATTAGAAACGTGAAAAATGGTTGAAAACGGAAGAAAGTGGGTTGCGTAATCGAGTCAAGACTCGATTACAGAGAACCCGATCGACTCGATTGGAGATTAGGGTGACTAGCACGTGCCACATATGAGGCGCGTGTAGGATACTCGTATGCCATCAATGGGCACGTGGTGGCAAGTCTCCAATTTTGGTCAACACGAAAGTTTTTCCTTTTGACATTATGATCCATTGATACAAGTTTTGAGGAAAGTGGATATTATTTCCAGGTAATTTTATACGTCCGAAGTGACGGTATCATTAGTTTAAATACAAATGGAACTTCTGAGCTTTCGGGTGGTTGGATATATATATATATATATATATGATAAGAGTGTCAGGACGAGACTCAAAATGAATCAGAACTTTGGTTTTGGACTCAGAAGGAAATGAGAGACTGGGTTCAACCATTCATCTGGAGTCAGTGGGTTGGTGTGGGTAGTGACTCAAGAGGATGAATTATGTTTGGTTCCGGAATCATTATTATATCAAGATAATGATTCTGAAATGGTTGAGATACATTCCTTGTCTGACGGGTACTCCGGTTTTGTTGTCAAGTCTCAAGAGTAATTATGGAACTTGAAATTGGTTGTTAGAAGGGGGCAGAATTAGGCACAGTTATCAAAATGGTTAAGGGATGGGTCCTGTCAGTAAATCTACTAAATATGGTTGAAATCTGCTAACATATATTGCCATATCATAATGAGGACATAAACACTTCAATTTCACAAATAAAAGTAATTGAAACTACATAGACTATGAGGACACTATCAGACTATAAGAACACTATCATACTATAGGGACACTATAAGACTATAGGGGCACTATATGATTACTGGAATATAGTGGCACTATCAGATTAGATATATTCTTCTATTAGATTTGCAAATTCGAAAATAACTTCTATAACCTTCAACCGAACATCATCTTCTCAACCTTAAACCTGCAAATTAATCTTCCTCACTCACTAATTGGTTATTTACTTTAATTTTTGGATTGTCCAACACATATTTAAACAAATTCACCAACCACAAAACATCCAAAATAATGATTAAGAAAAAAACTAGAGACACAGAAAGATAAGCGATAAACTGAAAATGATGAACGAAAAGTGAAATAAAAACGATGAAAGTGAAATGAAGATGATGAGCTTGATTTTCTCCTCTTCTCTAAGATGAAGGATCACTATAATACTTATGATGTGTGTAGATTTGTAAACCTATTTTAGGGGCCCCTATTTTTAAATACATTTTTACTAACTCGTCTATTTTTGTTCATTTCCCTAAATTATTTGCTTTAATCAACCATATTAGGTTGCAATGGCAGCAATTAATATTGGCGCTCGAGTAAGGGTGATAATTTTTTACACGACTTGAAATCCGCACGAGATTTAACCGGGTCAACCTGCACGATTAAAATTTTGGGTCATTTTCAAGTCAGCCATTTATGATACATTTAATAAACTGGTGGGTTTCGGATCAACCTGTTAACCCGTATAATGACCTGTTAACCCGTATAATGACCTGTTAATCCATTTAATAATTTGATAGATTTCGGGTTAACTTGTTAACCTGTATATTAACTTATATATTGACCCGTTTAATAAACGTGTCATTACTAGCTCATATTTCTACTCATTTTGTAACACCTTGTCCCGGAAATCGGGATTAGGTTAGTGTTAATGACGGATTAGTGAAGCTAATCGGTAATTAGTTGGGTGATTTCGGACAGACGGTGCAAAATGAAGATTTTGCCCGTGGAATGGGCAAAAATATTGACTTTTGGTTCGGGCAGTCAAATGGACTTTGACCGATGATCGTGACGTAGTTTGGGACGTCAAGAGTCCGTAGACAGGTGGCACGTCCGATTCCGATAACCGAGGAAGAAGTTATGATGTTCAAAAGGTCGAGGGTATTTCGGTGTTTTGGTCAAAGAGGGGCAATTCGTTGACTTTTGGCACGACAAGTATTCTTCACGCAATTCAAGGACCGTTAGGTAGGTCTCGATGTCCTGAATACTACGACAGGCGGCATGCCGTCATCGGACGTCGGACGGTTAAGTTACGGGTCTAGTAAGTGAAGGGTAAAATGGTAATTTGAACGTGTGGAACCCAAAATCATCCGAAAATTATGGAGCTGCCATGTGTCCCGTCATTCCCAAAAATGACCAAATTGCCCTTGGCAATAACGCTGATCATTTGAAAAACACCCGCACATTAAATAATCTATTTACCAGTTAAATACGATATTTGATCGGGTTAAAATCTCCGTAAGATTGATATTCTCTCCGAGAGTTAATTATCGTTATTCTTAATAATGGATAATTAATATTAATATTAAAATAAAATAAATATCATTACTATCATGATCAGCCATCATTACAATTATTAAATAATATTTAATAATAATATATTATTTACTAATTAAATATTCAACCGACCAATCAGAACGCTCCAAGGCTCCCAAGATTTTCCTATAAATAGCAAGGCACATTTCATTTCAAGGTACGTTGATTCTTCGCTTCGAACTATATCTTTTTCCTCTCTCAAAGCTAACTTAAGCATCGGAGTGTTCTTGGTCGAACAACCCCCCGGGTAAATCGATCGAGGCAACGATAGCTAATTGTTTGCTGTTTGCAGGAATTGTGAGGACTTTTCGCGGCGGGTTCAATCTTTGATTCAACAATTGGTGCTTTCATTGAGAGCTATTGAGATATACTCAGAAGAAGCTCTCTCATTTGTTCATCGTTCATCTTTCTTCGTTCGTCGTTCATCGACATTGTTCGAAGATTTTGAACGTTGTTCATCACTCATCAGGATTTTGTTCATCGTTCATCTTTCTTCGTTTGTCGTTCATCGACATTGTTCGAAGATTTTGAACGTTGTTCATCACTCATCAAGAATTCGTTCATCGTTCATCTTTCTTCGTTCGTCGTTCATCGACATTGTTCGAAGATTTTGAACGTTTGTTCATCGTTCATCTCCCTTCGTTCGTCGTTCATCGACATTGTTCGAAGATTATGAACGTTGTTCAAATTATCCATCAACAACTTTCCAACTCAACATTCTTCGAATCAGCATGGTTAAGGTTCGTCGATCCGTTCAGTCAGCGGGAGAAGGTGTTTCTGCCTCAACAGCACAGACGAGGAATGAAGCTCACATAGAAACTCCGGAGAAACGCCCAGCTCAACTCGGGCGTGTGTCCATAGAAGCGCCCATTGAGACACTCGAAGGGAGGCCAACCTTCAGTTTTGGAGCATTCCCCTCTCCAGCTAACCAAGTACCCGCGCTAGGGGAAGGAACTTCGACTTTACAACAAGCAAACGAGAGGTTGATAGGAAATGCATCACGACATGATCAACTCACAACAAACATGGTCCTAAAGGACTTTCTGGACGGGTGTCATGACATCTCAGGGAGAAGTCGTCACCAACCTCCACAGGACAACTTGGCGCAGCAAGTTGAAGGGTTAAGCAAACAAGTTCAACTTCAGTTAGAGCTCTTGCAGCAACTCCTAGCAGGGAGACCAATCCAGGAGCAGGACAGACGATCCACGTCACGTGAAAGACAAGAGAATGCCCAAAGACGTCCTGGAAAGAGCAGGTCCACTGCCAAACAATGTCACGAGATACTTCGCTAGGCAACTCTGGAGAAGAAAGTCACGCTCATCGAGCGAAAAGCCCACAACGCCTAAAGCCGTTAGTACGTGAACGGCTAGGAGGTAGGACTGGGGCGACTTCACGGGCAGAGCGCTCACAACACTCACATGGGAGCAGGCGGCAACTTCGAGCTCTATACAAAAACCCAAAACGATATGCCCACGGCAGTAAAGGGGAAGATGAAGCCTACTCCCCTGCACGATCCCAGAGATCAGGGGGAGAAGCTCAAAGAGGTTCTCAACGATTAGCAAAAAGGGACTCATCTCCTCAGCAAGGAGCGTTGCAGGCTAATGATGTTCAAAAAATGCTGGACATGCACCTTCGTGCTCAACAAGGTGGCGATCTAGATGACGATCTACGTCGCCAGATACGGCTCTCTACGCCCTTTATAAGGGATGTTGAGGAGGAACCATTCCCCCAGAGGTTCGCAACGCCAAACTTCACTCCATTCAAAGGAGCCTCTGACCCAATAAAACACATAAATTATTATCGAGGAGTCATGATCCCCCACAGGTCTAACGATGCGCTCATGTGCAAAGTTTTTCAAGCTTCCCTTCAAGGCCAAGCCATGACTTGGTTCAATCATCTCCCCTCGAGGTCGATTGAGTCCTTCGAAGAGTTGGCTTTGACATTTGTAAAGGAATATGCACAACTTCGGACAATCGAGGTGAAAGATGACCATCTTTTCTCTGTCCGAAAGAGAGCAAAAGACACTCTGCGACAATACATACGGAGATTTTGTGAGGAGAAATCTCGCATTATCGGCTGTAATGACCTTGTTGCGGCAATGGCATTCAAGCAAGGACTCCCTCGAGACAGCCAGCTTTACGGGGACATCGTCAAGAGCAATGCGCGAAGTCTTTCCAAAATACTTTCGCTAGCAGAGCGACATGCAAGTTGGGAGGACGAGAAGAGCGCCGCTCATACTCATGACCATTCCGGGACTAGCGAAAAGGCCTCCAATGAGGATGAACCCCATGGAAAGTCTGTGACTGGAAAGCTCAACAAGCGAAAGGCGGGGCAACACTCCCAAACGCCAGTTATGGGGAAGCCTAACTTGCAGCTATCTTTACCAGCCCATCAGATCCACAATGAAATTAAGAACAAGCCATGGTTTAAGAAGCCGGAGCCAGTCAAAGGCAATCAAGAGAATGCTGATAAAACCAAATGGTGCGCCTATCATGAATGTTATGGGCACAATATCAGCACATGTATATCTTTCGAAAGATATCTCCGAAATCTCCTGAGGGAGGGGCATTGTACAGACTACATCAAAATGAAGACTGTAAATCACATGGAGAACAAAGAGCCAAACGAACCAGCTTCAAAGGTGATCCGCATTAACTAGACGCAAGTCAACATTAGAGAGACATAAAATTCTATGGAGCTTTTCAATTTTGCTTTTCAAGTTGTCTTCTAAATTCAAGTATCAATGAAATGAGATCGACAAATTGATTTTTTCACCATGTATAATTTTCAAAGCTTATTCTCTCTAGTGTAAAAAGCCTTCGTCATCAAAGCATCCAAGCCTTCGTCATCGAAGCATCCAAGCCTTCGTCATCGAAGTATCCGAGTTTTTCACCTTGCGAAGCATCTAAGCCTTCGCCACGCGAAGCACCTAAGCCTTTGTCCTCAAAGCATCCAAAGCCTTCGTCATCGAAGCATCTAAGCCTTCGTCATCGAAGCATCCGAGTTTTTCGCCTTGCGAAGCATCTAAGCCTTCGCCACGCGAAGCACCTAAGCCTTCGTCAACGAAGCATCTAAGCCTTCGCCACGCGAAGCACCTAAGCCTTTGTCATCAAAGCATCCAAAGCCTTCGTCATCGAAACATTCGAGCCTTCGCCCTGCGAAGCATCTAAGCCTTCGCCATGCGAAGCACCTAAAAACCTTCGTCATCAAAGCATCCAAGCCTTCGTCATCGAAGCATCCAAGCCTTCGCCCTGCAAAGCATCCAAGCCTTCGTCATCGAAGCATCAAAGCCTTCTGAGTCCTGCAAAATTTCTGCGCAGCAGGGAGAGCTCATCTCGAGCGGTATCTCGCTCATTTTCTATCAGCATCCTCTCTGCACGGCTCATCTCCAACTCGCCCATTTTGGCTTCCGATGTGAAATTAGGACCTCAAGTTTTCTTAAGTTATCGCAATCTCACATCAACAACATAACTTTCCATTTCTGCAGGCCCTTCGCGTCAAGATGGCACATTCGCGGGACCAGAGCAGATAGGTTAGGAAAGAAGTTGCTCGGTATGCTTATAGGTTAGGAAAGAAGTTGCTCGGCATGCTTTTTTCTCCCAAGAACCAATAGGTCCTTGTTTATCATTCTTCTTCTGAACAACGGATCCTTTCAAGCACAGTAGAGCGCTCAACCACTCCTTGATCGGGATGTCTGAAAGCCTCCTGCCATTCATGGAGAGAGTAGCCAGCTCATGTCCCGGAACTCTGGAAGAACATCTGTCGCCAAGCTCCACGAGAACGTCGCTTGGAAAGGCAATTTGATTGCGAGCCTTCCACTCCATGAAGTCTTTAGGCTTCTCAGAACCCATATCTTTCCCTCGGAATGGATTTAGGTCACGAGAACCGCCACGCTCCCACAGAGCAAGTTTGCTGGGTCTCTCGGCACCTTGACGCATAGCGAGCATATTTGTGGTACTAGCAAGAGTCACAGTGAATGTGATCCTGCCTATCGATGCTCACTAGTCACGTCTGCAAGAGCACTCAGTCACCGCCAAATCCCCGTCTTCTGTTTTTCCCCAATTCGACACGATTCCTCTTCGTTTTTGTTGCAGGGAGTTTCGTTTTGATCCCAGGAGCTTAATTCAATCCTCAATTTCCCTTCTCCTAGCTCACAAATTCGAATTCGAATTTCCCTTGATTTTCTGAATTTTCGAACTCCGAATACACCCAGTTCTCTCAGTCCCTCGAGTTCCTCTCTCTCAATTCAGTTCCTTAAGCTTTTAAATTGCACAATGAAGGTGAGACAGTGGGATATCACGGATCAATTTGGACAAAATGATTACAATTACCCTTAATTAAAGGTGAGTATCATTTGCCCCAAAACCGGATTCCATGTTATCTGGGGCAAGAAGAAGACAAAGGACAGGTGTCGTTGTCTGATCAAGGTTAAAAGACCATTTTGCCCTTGGTTCGACAAATTACCATTTTGCCCCTAGCCTTCCGTGACCCGTAACGTTCGCATCCGAACTCCGTTTTCGACGTGACGAGTGGAAGTGTGAGGCAATCCTCAGGTCCGAGAAAGCCGACCGCCGACAGGGTTTTTTCCTCTCTCATGCTTAAGTGCCTTCATGGAAGAACATCTGTCGCCAAGCTCCACAAAAACATCGTCTGGAAAAGCAATTTGATTGCGAGCCTTCCACTCCTTGAAGTCTTCGGGTTTCTCAAACTCCATATCTTTCCCTCGGAATGGACTAAGGCAACAAGAACCGCCACGCTTCCACAAAGCAAGTTTGTTGGGTCTCTCGGCACCTTGACGCATAGCGAGCATATTTGTGGTACTAACAAGAGTCACAGTGAATGTGATCCAGCCTACCAATGCTCACTAGTCACGCCCGCTAGTGCACTCATTCGCCGCCAAATCCCCGTCGACTGTTCAGCCAAACTCCGTTCTCCACGTAGCAAGCATATTTGTAGTACTAGCAAGAGTCACATTGAACGTGATCTAGCCTACCGATGCAAGCGCGCACCGTCCAAAACTGCTCGTTTTCCAAACTGCACGCGATTCTGTAATTTCTGACACTTTTCAGGAATTTCGAATCCTGCCCAAAAAACATCATAAATGGTCAATAATGACACTATGGATATCATATCAATTTCCCACAATTTTCCGAAAATTAAATTTTAATTTAAAACATAACCTAAACCTTCAATGAACAGTGTTTTGCTACAGCCGCGATGAACAGTGTTTTGCTACAGTCACGATGAACAGTGTTTTGTTACAAACGCGAGTGAACAGTGTTTTGCTACAGTGCGTCTTCTCTGCCCATTTCTCTGCAACTGGGTCGATCAGACCCGCGATCTGACCCGGTCACCAATCCCTCAATTCCCAACCATTTTAGCTCTAGTTTGTTCCTGTGTGACTGTCTCAAACCCAGAAAGGGTTCTAACTAAACAAAATCAATAAACAAGGGCTGGATCGAAGGCTTACCTCGATGATCAGAAACCGGTTTTCCCCGTCGCCGTTTACTCTCCGTTCAGGTCTCCTCAGATCACGAAACACGTCCTAAAGGTTCCTATCAGTCCATATAATCGAATAGAATCAACAGGAATCAAAAATACACGTTGGAAACCAAGTTTCAAATTCTGAGTTTTCAAACCGTTTCGGGTTTTAGAACTGCCTACCTCGCCGCCGTCCGCCGCCGTGTCCACACCGTCCCTCAGCCTCACCAGCTCAGTCCAGCAACACACAATGCAAGGGTCAGGGTGCTACGCAGGTGTGATGGTTGAATGAGCAGTATGTGTGCATTTCGGGTAGGAAAATATATAAGAATGGAGGGAAAGGAAATGGACGGTCCAGATTCAATCTAGAGGAATAAGATCAAGGGTTCGGATTAAGTCTGGGGTACTTTAGATGGATGGCTGAAATTAAAAGTTGGTTTTAATCCTAATTAATCACTTAGTGGAGCTTGATCCAATCTAACCAATGGGTGAGTGACACTTGTCACTCATCCAATTGTCCTCTAATCACAATATCAGAATAAAATAATCGACACGAATGCCGAGACGCAAACCTCCCGATTTCACGTTTCTGACCATAACTTCCTCGTACGAAGTCCGATTTCGGCGTGCCGCCTGTCTACGGACTCAGGGCATCGAGACCTATCTAACGGTCCTTGAGTCGAGTGAAAATTAGTTGTCAAATGAAAAGTCAACATTTTCGCCCCAATCGTCCAAATTACGATAATGCCCCTGAACTTCCGATAGTCATAACTTTTTCCCTGATCGTCCGAATTGGACGTGCCACCTGTCTATGGACTCGTGACATCCCGAACTACGCCACGGTCATTGGTCAAAGTCCATTTGACTGTCCGAATTAAAAATCAATATTTTACCCACGCTTGGGGGCAAAATGGTCATTTTGCACATTATATCCGATTCACACCACTAATCCCAGATTAGTCATTCTAAAACTAAAAATGGATTTTTAACCCTTATAATCAGGGGCAAAATCGTCAAGTAAACGCTGATTCGATTTTTGAACCCAACAGTAACCGGTAACCCGGTAATATAAGATTCCAAACAATGTACATCCCTCCGGATTCCCTGAATACCAAATCGATGTGGGGGCATTTGTGGAACCCAAAATCATCCGAAAATTATGGAGCTTCCATGTGTCCCGTCATTCCCAAAAATGACCAAATTTCCCTTGGCAATAACGCTGATCATTTGAAAAACACCCGCACATTAAATAATTTATTTACCAGTTAAATACGATATTTGATCGGGTTAAAATCTCCGTAAGATTGATATTCTCTCCGAGAGTTAATTATCGTTATTCTTAATAATGAATAATTAATATTAATATTAAAATAAAATAAATATCATTACTATCATGATGAGCCATCATTACAATTATTAAATAATATTTAATAATAATATATTATTTACTAATTAAATATTCAACCGACCAATCAGAACGCTCCAAGGCTCCCAAGATTTTCCTATAAATAGCAAGGCACATTTCATTTCAAGGTACGTTGATTCTTCGCTTCAAAGTATATCCTTTTCCTCTCTCAAAGCTAACTTAAGCATCGGAGTGTTCTTGGTCGAACAACCCCCCGGGTAAATCGATCGAGGCAACGATAGCTAATTGTTTGCTGTTTGCAGGAATTGTGAGGACTTTTCGCGGCGGGTTCAATCTTTGATTCAACAGAACGTTTAGGGGCAAAACGGTCTTTTGGCACCTTGGGAATTGTGAGCAACCGGATAGGGACATCTGGGGCAAAGTTATTGGATATTTTTGGGCTGAGACCACAGGTTGGAGGACACTTGGCCATTTCCAAGAGGCTTCTAGCCAAGTCGGTCACACGTTTAAGTTTTAAACGTTGGGGCTTAATCGATCAGAGGAGAAAAACAGAGAGACAGAGAGGCGATCGACCATTTCTCAAAGTGTGAGTCGTGTGAATTCTTTGGAGAAGGGTGTGAGAGATCAAAGAAGTGTGTGTGACCTACTGTGAGTGTGTTTAGTGGGAGATTGAGTGAGGAAAGGCTGTGAGAGGTGAGAACAACCAGAAAATAGAGAGGCTAAATATGATCAGCCGTGGGCTCAATCGATCATACCTATCAGAAATTGGCCTATGGTGGTGTTCAGTGAGTAGAAGAGAACCAAGGACGTCGAGAATCACGGTGGAAGCCACGGCGGAGGACTGGAAGCGGGTAAGTCCTCTCGGTTTCCTCTGTTTTTGCCAGAAATCGATTGTTTGGAAATCGATGGTTTTGGAGTACTGTTCAACAACTGTGATGTTGTTTATCTTCTTAGGAGTTACTAAGGTACCCAAGGACGTGAAACCGTGATCGGAGTGGCTCGAGGTGGCTGGAATTAGAAGTTGGAATTTCTGAGTTTTGGTTCGAAGATTGGAAGGTAAGGTTTAGAATCTCATTTCTTGATTTTGTTAAGTGAATTAATCCCAAACTTAAGGACGAAACTATTGGTGAAGAGAAGATTGAAAATGGCTTGAAAATAGGTGAAAACCGGCCTCGCTGGCTCGGTTGGACAGGACCGGTCTGAACCGAGTTGGCTGGAGGTTGACGATGAACAGTAGACAACGCATGGCTCCCACGCACAGCCCCTTTGTGTGGCGCGTGAGGGCGCGTGACACTGTTCATGGGGAAGTTGTCAACACGAATTTTTATCGTATCGATGTAACGAACATTTTAAGACTGGTTTCGAGTCGATCGGATATCGTCTCGATAAGTTTCGGGATGTCCGAAGGTTTTAGGTCTCGGTTAAAAATAGTTAAAAATACGAGAAAATTACGGGGACTTGGTGGGAGCTTAATGAAGTAGTTATTAACATTATTATGAGATTTGGACAGGTTTGGGAAAGCCGGAGATAGTGGATTGGCAGGGAACGGCATAGGTGCACACATATCGAGGCAGCGGCGGAATGGTCTGTGAGTGGACTTTGCTTTCTAACTTATGATGCATGCATATATGTTTTCTATACGTGAATCGATGATTTGATTTATGATCTTGATGATTTACGATTTGGCACAATTTTCGAGATATTTACAGATTGCACGTTTTTCGAGATTCCGATTTATCTTGTGATTTGATCATGATTTTAATGATTTAATTTTGGGATTTGAAATATGATTTGATTTCAATGATTTGAAATAGATTTCAGAAAAGTGATTTCGGGCTTGGAGCCCTGTTCAAGTGATTTCGGAAATGAGATTTCAGTTTTGGAACTGAATTTCGGAAACGATGTTTTGGATTCGGTTTTGAAACTTGGAAAGGAAATCTGGATTTAGATTCGGGATGATGGTTCCGGATGCTAGCTTACGGAATCATTGTTGTGAATTCGAATGTGGATTTTCTATGGTTTTCACTGTTTATTGAAAAATGGTTTTGGGTTTAAAGACCCGGAAAAAGAAAAAGAAAAACTACTGGATCTGGTTTTGAGTTTAAAGACTCGGTTATAATACCCCTCCCCCCTTCCCCCACCCCCCCTCTCCCTGAGGTCTATGATTGTGTGTTTTGAGTTTAAAGACTCGTTGATATCCCGGGAAGGCCTGATTATTGCTCATGGTTTTGAGTTTAAACACGCGGGCGCACTTGAGTTACAGCAAACTTGCATGATTGATGTTTTTCACTGGTTTTCAAATGTATTGGGCAGTGGCCCGGGTGACTTGGATTTGAAGAGTTTTGGGACCGAGTTCCCGTACTTTGAGATTTATTTGTGGTTTTGGGCTGAGGCCCTGGTTCTGACTAACGGATTTGATTCGGGTTTTCAAGAATAGTTTTCATTAATGGTTTTGGTATGAATGGTTTCATGATATGACTTGATATGCATGCATTGGTTTTTACATGGAGGGTATAAATGAAATTATGCTTTCTAATAACTGTTTTTAAACTATACTTTATTTTTGTCCACTCACAGTCTTTTCATGTTTTCGATACCCTCTAGGTTGTAGCGGCGCGGGTTGTTGGTCGAGAGAGACGGAGACATCACAAACGAGATCCACTGTAGATTCCATAAACTCAGGGAAGGACTGAAGCTTTTGGACGATCGGACCGAGTTTCCCTTGTCCGACTTACATGTCACATGGAGGTTGGACATCAGTTTAACCTTCATGTCATGCGTAAGTTAGACGGGAGCAGGACTTAGCCCTTAATCCAGGGGGATTAGGGATGGGTCCTAACAATTTGGTATCATAGCAGGTTTCCTGTGTTCTGCGAGGTTTGGTTCCCAGAGTCGTTGGTTTGTCGACTTTGGTGTTGTGATGCTACTGTGGACGTGATGTCTCGACGCGGAACAACCCGTCATCAACCTGGACGAGATAGTGATAGTACGTTCGTTAGTTATTAGTTAGTGGCGATTGTTAGTGCCAGGGTGATAGTCGCCAGATACGTGGTGCGAGATTTGACGTATGTCGGCTTAGGTGACAGGACCCACCCCGATTATCGCCTCGATAATCGGGAAGCATCCTGCTCCCGTCTGACAATCAAACCCAAAAGACCGGAAATCACACCCATTGTTAGACCAGGGAGATTAAACAAATACAACCGACTGGACATCAAGTCCATAGTTTCACAGAGCATAAAATTACAAAACAAGTTAAAGAACAAATCCTACTTTGTGAACTAACTACTCCGCAACGGAAACTTTATGCCTCTGCCTCTGCCTCGGCGCTAGCCCCCGAACTCGTACTATGACCTGGAGGGTAGTTAAAACAACAAAGTGTGAGTGGACCGAAACAAAAGTTTGCAGAAAACAGTTTAAGGAAATCGGGGTTCGCCCTCCAGTTTTATAACACGCATGCATAACCAGATATTCGAAAACCACGTATTAAACATTCGAAATCCCTTTTTCCGAAACACATGGAAAACATTGCAGAAAACCATCATAACTCGTGTAAAATAAGATAATATTACCAAAATCCAGAAACAGTCATTTCGAAACATCAATTACGCAAATCAAGTAAAAAGTGAATCAATAATCACAATTAAAGCGTTGAATCCATCCGAGTCTTTAAACTCAATATCAGGTCTTCCCGGGATATCAACGAGTCTTTAAACTCAAAACATAATCAATAAGCCTCGGGGGTATCACAATAACCGAGTCTTTAAACTCAATCTGGGTCTTTAAACCCAATTTTCCGGGCCCGCCCCCCTCATCAATTAACCAGGTCTTTAAACCCAAAACCAGATCCAACAATCAACCGGGTCTTTAAACCCAAAACCATTTATAAACACAATTCATCATGATTCGTTTTCCAAAAAAAAAAATCATTCCGAAATCATAACTTGTCAAAATAGGACTTATGTCCGAATTCACATGCAAATTCCAAAACATGCAATTCCCGAAAACCACTTCACAAATATAATCAAAACATCATAAATACGTGACATGCATAATCATATCCAATACTTCATCAAACATCATTCATGCATAGGAGAAAACCGTAACCTCGAAATGCGTGAAATACGATAATTATCTCGTAAAGCGTGAAATCACATAGAACCGAAATATCATATTTATCAACATAAAATCATAAGTGAAAACACAAGATAAATAAGTAAAATAGTCATGCATGCACAATTTGGAAATCAAAAGTCTACTCACGGTTTTAGGACGCGTCAATCGCGCCCCGTGCGCTCCTCAGTAGCTTCGGAAATGTCCGGGCCTATAAAAACGTACAAGGAGGGTTACAATCATCCCCAAATAACTCGTATGATTTTTCCTAATTTTTCTGGATTTTTTCGCGTAATTAAACTTAAGGACTAAATCTTCCGAATTCCCGAAACTATCCCGAACGACTCTCGATCGACTCAAACCCTAAAGGTAAAATGTTAATTAGACTGAAAGGAATAAGTTTCATGTTGACCGTAATCGGAAATGACCTTACACGCGCCGTCACGCGCCGCCCAAAGTGGTTGCGCGTGGAGGCCACGCGCCCAGCTACAGTGTCGTCTCTTCTACCCGACTAGCCTGCTAAACAAGTCTGTTACCCGCGGCTCAACCCGACCAGTTAACCCTCAATCCTCCATCAATTCCTCCCGTTTTTCAATCCTATCATCTTCTATAATCCATTAATTTTAGGTCTGTATCCAATATTTCCCTCGACAAACATTAAATCGATCAAACCCAGACTCGAACAGTCGAACTGGTCGACTTCTGGAACTCACCCTACACGGTTTCGTTCTCAAATTAACTTCGCCAGTAGCTTAAGGGGACCTAGACGAACCAAACCAGCCAATCAATTGAACCCGCCGTTACTTGGAAGTAGTCGCCCACAACGCTGGTTTTCTCTGAAACTGGAACTCAGGTTCCTGGGCAACCAGTCCTCCTCCTCCTTCGATTTTTGCACGGTGGTGTTAGAAATGATCTCAGAAGGCTAATCCAACTCACGGTTTGGCTCGACTCACCACAAAACTCGACCATTTAATTTTCCCTCCAAACTGGTTTTTCTCCCCGACTCGGTTTCTCTCAATCTCAGCCCTCTCAACTGATGCAAAATGATGCCAAATGAATCCTCTCTCCACTCCCCTACACGGTTAATCGATCAGTGCAGCCAGCAGCTCGTGGGAGACCAACTGAGGTCTCTGAAAATGGTTTCCCGCAAACACAGAAACCATGGCCATTTTTAAACTCTCCCGTGCCTGCCCAATGCTCCAGTCCACTCAGTTCTGCTCCCACTACCTCAATTCACATAAACTAATCATCTGATCAATCCTCTAATACCTTAAACAATTTGCACGCTCAAGACATTCACGGCATGGCCGTGCAGTCTGTTTTTCACGGTGGTGCTACAGTACCCCGTGCAAAAGACCAAAATTCCCTTAGGGCAATAATTACCAAAATGCCCTCCAACTACCGTGACCCGTAACTCGGTCATCCGATGTCCGTTTCACGAGTACCGCATGTCGTTGTACTCGGGGCTTCGAGACGAACCTAACGGTCTTCGAGTCATGTGAAAATCAATTGTATTTCGAAAAGTCAACTTTTTTCCCTATATCGTCCAAATTACGATAATGCCCCTGGACTTCCGAACGTCATAACTTTTTCCCTGGACGTCCGAATCGGACATGCTACCTGTCTATGAACTCGTGACGTCCCGAACTACGTCACGTTTATCGGTCAACTTCCGTTCGACCCTCCAATCAAAAAGTCAACAAATTGACCATACGAATCACAGGGGTAAAAACGTCATTTTATTGATTAATTTACAAAATTACATTTTTCAAATTTTCGGGCCGTTACATTAGGACCGGAACAGTTAGTATGTTGGTGCTGGATATGTTCGATGGTAAGCCCATAGGATCGGAGTTATGTCAGCGAGATTAACCTGGATGGTAGCCGGGGAGCTACGTTTGAGTAGGTTGGTCGGTCGGTCGGGCCAATAATAGCCTATTGAGCTGGTGGTATACGTGGGCCAATGAGGCCGGTTGAAGGTGGCATGTTGGGCCGGATGGCGATTAGATGACGATAGTATGGATTGGTGACTTTTGGTCAGTTGGGTTGAGCTTAGACTTGTGCGGCTACGAGTAGCCGGATGCCTCGAGTGACGGGGCATAGGAAACGACTTAAGGATCTAAGGGATTCCCCCCTAGTGAAGGATACTGGTTGACGAGGGGGTATAAACCTTACGATAAGGAATGATCTTAGTCGGGCGTGACGACTCGAGTGGTAAGATTGTTGTACACTAGTGGTTGTCACAGGTTTGGATAACCCGTAGAACGGGGATTGTAACGACCCTTCCTGGGAGTCGGGATTAGATTAGGGTTTAAGGATGGATTAAAAAAGAGAATCGGTGATTAGTTGGATACGTTGGACAGTCGGCGTAGAATGACGATTTTGCCCCTAGAATGGGCAAAATATTGACTTTTAGTTCGGATGGTCAATTGGGCCTTGACCGATGACCATGACGTAGTTCGGGACGTCACGAGTCCGTGGACAGGTGGCATGCCCAATTCCGACATCCGAGGAGGAAGTTATGATGTTTGGAAGGTTGAGGGCACCAAGTAAACGATTTAACTATAAAGAACACGAAATTTAGTCCTGAAACCTTACCTTCCAACTCGAGTTCAAACCCAGAAAAAACCCAGTTACCGTTCCTGGTCACCCGTCGTCCTTCCAGCCACGGATTCGAGTTCTTGAGCTCTGTACTACCTCCCTAACACATATTGAACCACATTTCCATCCATCGAACCTGCTGGATCTATCCGAGTCTTTAAACTCCCGAGTCTTTAAACTCAATCCAGGCCTCAATATAATCCGAGTCTTTAAACTCCCGAGTCTTTAAACTCAATAGGCCTACGGGGGAAATATCAATATCCGAGTCTTTAAACTCCCGAGTCTTTAAACTCAATTTGGGTCTTTAAACCCAATCCGGGCCCGCCCCCATTATAATCATATCCGGGTCTTTAAACCCAATAACCAGATCCAGCAAATCCAATCCAAAATTGTATGGATATTGTGATTGAACCTGGGTTTAATGATTAGATTTTGGCATTTAAAATATGATTTAATATCAATGATTTAAAATGGATTTCAAAAAAGTGTTTTCGGAAAAGTGTTTTCGGGCTTGAAGCCCAGTTCAGAAAAGTGGTTCTAAGAAACTTGATTTCGGATTTTTGAATCGAATTTCCGGATGACGATTTGGGATTCGATTTGGGACTTGAAAGTGGATTCCGGGTTTGGGTTCAGAATAGTTATTCCGGATGCCAGCTTAAGGAATGATGGTTGCGGACTCGGATCTGGAAAGGAGATGGATATGAGTTCTGGGTTTTGGATTCGGGATCCTGATGAGATTGCGGATTCGGATTCGGAAATGGAAAATGGTTTCAAACGGTTTTGGATTGGATTTGTTGGATCTGGTTATTGGGTTTAAAGACCCAGATATGCTGATAACGGGGGCGGGCCCGAATTGGGTTTAAAGACCCGGATTGAGATGTCAAGTTGAGATGTCAAGTTGTCTTCTTAGCCGATCAAGCTTAGATTGATGAGCACGCATTCATAAGTTCGTACCTCTATGAAAACAAAACTCTAAGTTAGAAGGCAAGTATACACAAGAAGAGATAATAAGAGTAAGATAGTAGAGATTTGCATAAAGTATCACATAAATGGAAACCAGGATTAACAAAAAGTTACGTTAATGGAAAGAAAATGCACAAGTTCCAAATTCAAACTAATAATGCAATAAGTAGAGTTTTAGAGTGTCATGAATAACTTTCTCCTTCCGCTTCTCATAGTACTTTCCTGGGCGTACGGCCTGCGCGTACTGATAACCACCATTCCACCATTCAACATTAATCATGGCCAGTTGAGATAGATGTAACGCGAGAAGCAAGGATAATTTTAAGAGCACCCTGAGGCTAGCTTGGCATATACTCCATTGGTGTTCCCTTTCTTAATCCAAAACTTGTCACCAGTCATAACTCTCCTAGACACCATAATTAATCCAAATGATGACGTAGAGAATTACCAAACCCTAGTGTTTACAAACTCCGCCCCAACCTCATGTCCATAGATTCGAGTCTATGGTGTGTGGTGATGAAATCCACACATCATGAAGGGTTAAGGAGAAAGTAAATAAGAGGGGCACTACCTGTTCCCGAAAGTAAGATTTTGAAGAAAAAGGGACTAAGAGATTCATGCAACTCTAAAACAATTAATAGGAAACAATACTTACACTTTAGGAAATTCAAAGATGAATAAAGTTTCATTAAAAAAAAAAAAAAAAATTTAATTTTTTTTTTATTTTTAATTTTTATTATTTTTTAATTTTTTTTTATTTTTTAATTTTTTTTTATTTATTCCGAATTTTCTTTTTTTTTTCATTTAAAATTTAAAGTTTAACAAGACATAAACAAATAATTGATTACATAAAAATAAAATAAGTGTAAACATAAAGTTAGTGGAACATAAAGGTTATGGAATAAAATTAAAAGAAAGTTAATGGAATAAAATTAATGTAATATAATTAAAGTTAAGGGAATAAAGAAAAAGTGTGAATATTAAGTTAATGGAATAAAGTATAATGGAATAAATAAAAGTAAAAGTAAAGAAAAGTGAACATATAAAATATGCATTTATGAACAAGTATCAAATTTAATATGAACAAATATATATATAAAAAAAAATTATGAACATTTATGAACAAGTATAAATTAGAAATTAAGAAAAAGTAAAGTATGAGTATTATAAACAAACATAATAAGAACAATAATAAGATGGATAAATAAAATATAAACAAGTAAGTAAATGTTATAAACAAATATAATATAAACAAAAGTAAAATTTATAAACAAGTATAATATGCACAATTTATATACATACACTAACAAATTAAAATGATTTTCAATTTCCCCGGCAACGACGCCAAAAATTGACTAGGCCCAAACTACGCATTAAATTAAACATGTAATTCGAGTGTTATGCAATTTAAACCCTTTTTGTGTAGATGTAGTATTGATAAATAGGGATCGTTCTTAACCGGGGAAATTAGGGACATCAATAATGTGTTAGTGGGAGATGAATAAAAGAATAATGAATTAAATAATTAGATAATCAAAGAATTAAATAATCAAAGAATTAACAATTTAAAGAATTAATGACTTAAAGATAAAAAGAATAGAGAATTAAAGAATTAAAGAATTAACTAATCAAAGAATCAATAAATTAAAGAGTAAAGGAATAAAAGAATAAAGAAATGAAAGAATCAAAGACTAATAAACTAAAAGTATGAAAGAATAAAAGAATAAAAGAATAAAGAATAAAAAGGGGGGTTTTGAAAAGGTTTGTGATCATGTAAATAAGTAAAAGCATAGATAAACTAATTTTACTTCTATT
This sequence comes from Prinsepia uniflora, assembly GCA_032719365.1. Lineage (NCBI taxonomy): Eukaryota > Viridiplantae > Streptophyta > Magnoliopsida > Rosales > Rosaceae > Prinsepia > Prinsepia uniflora. Next base: position 16,716,304 of record CM064865.1, on the reverse strand, counting down.
CTAATTCATGTACAAATGATCTTCTTAAAACACAAATCTTACCAACACTCTAATAATTGCAAATATTAAATCAATCACGAAATTTTACCTTAATCGTCTTAATTACCTTCATACATTTTTCAATACTATAAATGCACCGACAGCGGACAACACTTATAATATGATTCACCTTTTGTTTTTGACTGAATGCGCCGACAGCGATCAACATTAAGTCTCTTCAATTCTACTTTAAATGCACCGACAGCGGATAAAACACTTAACATTGAATTGAAGTATGAAGCACTAAAATGTATAAAATAACTAAAATTCATAAAGTAAGACACATGGAGATTGCATTTAACACTTACAAATATTAGTAAGAAAAACCTCACATATATTGAACTATAATCAAAACCAATAACAAAAATGAGAGTTTGAGTAGATGGAGAGTAATTGTTACACTTTCAAGATGGATGAAAACAATGGATTGTTATTCATATGATTCTCCGACAGCGGACGGAACCTTATGAAGATGGAGGAAATAAACTTGGGAAATATGAACTCAAACTCTAAACTTTGTATTGGAGATACTTTGCCAAAGTTTCTCTCAAAGAAGGCTCAAATGTGTGCCTCAAAGAAGGTGTGTTTCAACAAGTGAATTGAAACCCTATTTATAGGTGGAGAAAGCTACCAAAAATAATATAAAAATACAATAAAAAATGTGGAATAATGGAATGATGAGTAATAAAGATTTGTGATGATGTTTAGAGGTGGTTTGAGTTGTAAAGTTGTAAAATTGGGTTGGAAAGTGGTTGGAAAGTGGCTGGAAATTGGGTGGAAACTGCTGGAAAGAAATCAGCAGAGAGCAGCTGAAAATAACTCCCAAAATTCGGTAGTCTTCTGCTGAAGGGGCGGCTGGGCGTTCGGCAGGCGCGCGCTGGAGTGGAAGAGGGACGTTCGGCCGGCGCCTGTCGAATCGTGTGTGGGCAGGGCTGAAGCAACTGGGCTTCGCCTGGGCCTGACTGCTGGGCTGGTATCCTGGGCCGCACAGGCGTGGGCTGGGCGGAAGCAGCTGGGCTTCATGCGGACTCGCTGGCGGGCCACTTGGCGACGGGCTGGGCTGCAAAAAATAATTGGGTTTGGGCTGCATTAATTAATTTAATTAAAATATAACTAAATTAATTCTTCCACCGAATTACGTCCATATTTTATTCGTTATAATTCCGATCGAAACGATTCTTTCGCCAAAATGCTCCAAATTACAACCTTTATTTTTCTAAACATAAAAATCACAAAATAATTTATTTTATCAATTTATTTAATATTTTAATATTAAAAGTCAAGTATAAAGGGTATAAAATAATATAAAATAATGCTTATTTAACGTCCTATCAAATACCCCCACACTTAAACTTTGCTAGTCCCTAGCAAATACTAAAATCAAACTACGAATTCAAAACAAGTAGACCCTTAACCATTTGTCTCAAATTTCATTGTTATAATCATGGCATAAAAGATTTTCACTTAAAACATTTAAGCAAATGGAATTCAAAAGTTAATATATGGTAACAAAATGTTCAACAAGTAAGATAATGAGTAAATATGGTGAAATGGAGTTCTGCACGAATAAGACAAGTATGAATCAACTCACAAGGATATGCACTCATAAATTCACTCAATTTGTGAGGGTTTGTGTTTGCACTCAAAGTATGTGAGAAATACTCACATAATCGAAATGAAGTACTTTTGCAAAATTTCAAACAAACACCTCAAGATAAAAACAAAACATACTTGCACAAATGAACCAAAACCATAAGCTTACTCAAGTGATTGACTCAACTAATCAAAATTTACCATCTTAAGGATCATAAGGTCTTTACGAAGGTTGTAATGGGGCTAAGTTTAGAGGCAAGGAATATATAGGACAAGTGGTGCTCAAATTCGTTCCAAGACTCAATAGACTCCCAAAACGTATCATAACTTCCCAACCTTAGTGCAATGATGTCAGTAATCCATCCCTTCGAACATAGGCCTAATTTCATCTTGTTGGGCCTCGAATTCATTCTTTGTGCCGGATTTACAAATGTAAAGGACTTAACTCAAACATTCATAATCAAACCTTATTACCTTGATAAAAACTTCAATATATCTTTCTTTTTTTTTTCTCTTTTTTTTTTCATATATCAAGGTAATAACATGTGTCAAAAATACAACAATGTTTGAGTAAGTCAATCCACAAAATACACATAAAAGTCTTTCAATATCATCATTTCCTCTTTACATAATCATTATGTCTTCAACCGAGTCCTTGGAACAAAGGTAAAAGATGTCTATACTAAGCTCAAGTGTTTAGATAATCATGGTGAGGAAAGAAAGGCTTAATGTGGGCTCAAAAGGGGTAAAACTAAGGGGGTCGCAACTTGTGCGCACAAAATAGGGAACATGGATGTTTGAATTTGTGGTGTTAACCCTAATGCCTTAATCATTTCCAAAATCAGAGAATTTATTGACATAAAAGCTTTGAAAATCACATAGAATAAGTTCTAGTGCTCTAGAGTTCATTAAAAGCTATGGCAAGCAGTTATGAGGCATATGTATATCAATTTAAACAAAGAACTTATGAATCACTCATCAAAGATGTATATAAGTTCTAAAGCTCACATAAGGTTCAAATAATTCATACTTATCATATCATGCTTATTTATGTACCAATTTACATGCATTATCTTCAAGTAGTAACACTTAATCACAAAATATTAACAAACAAATTCAAGTTGTAGTGATCATCTTTATAGCCATAACATATTCATTTCCGTTCATTTATATCATTGACAAGTTAAAGGGCAACTTGATACTCGTAAAAACACTACGTTAAAACAAAAAGACTCAAGAAAGCAATATTTTGTTTTTTTTTTTCGTTAAGAAAGACTTAATAAAACAATTTCAAATGCACAAATAAATTTGTAAACCATTCCCCCACACTTAAATTCTACATTGTCCTCAATGTAGGAAAATACGAAATAATTAAACATAGAATCAAAGTAAGGAAGATGATTTAAGAAAATGAAGAAAGAAAGAAAAACATAAACAAAGTAAAAGAGAGTGAAGGGTTGAAAGAAAGCAAATCTGTGTTGATGACTCCTTCACACTCGAGAACACATTGGGTTGCCTCCCAACAAGCGCTTGAAGTTTAAAGTCCATCCAGCCTAGACCAAATTCTTTATCTGATGGGACGTAGAAGTACTCTGTCTGACTCCACATCGTGTCCTCCAATTGCCTCGATGTAAGGCTTCAATCGGTGGCCATTTACCTTGAACTCTTTTCCCGTTTCAATGCTTTTGATCTGTATGGCTCCATGGGCAAACACATTAGTAACAACAAAAGGACCTACCCATCTGGAGAATAATTTACCTGGAAAGAGTCTAAGTCGGGAATTGAACAACAAAACTTTCTGGCCAATGTCAAATGCTTTACTCTTGATCTGTTTGTCATGAAATGCCTTTGCCTTTTCCTTGTAGATCAGAGTGCTTTCAAATGCATCATTTCTTATTTCCTCAAGCTCACTCAGCTGGAGCTTTCGATGCAGACCGGCGTCATCTAGCTTGATGTTGAAAGTTTTGACGGCCCACCATGCTTTATGCTCTAGTTCCACCGGAAGGTGACATGCTTTTCCGTACACCAACCTATAGGGAGACATTCCTATAGGTGTTTTGTATGCCGTCCTGTATGCCCAAAGTGCATCATCCAACTGTTGGCTCCAATCCTTACGATTAGGGCCCACAGTTCGCTCTAATATCTTCTTGATCTCTCTATTACTAACTTCCGCCATTCCACTCGTTTGAGGATGGTAAGGTGTAGAGACTCGATGAGTGACACCATACCGTTTCATTAAAGCTTCAATGGTCTTGTTGCAGAAATGACTTCCTCCATCACTTATTAGGACCCGCGGGATCCCAAACCTGGAAAGAATGTTAGTTCTGAGGAAATCTGCAACAGTTTTAGAGTCATTAGTCCTGGTGGCCTTAGCTTCCACCCATTTTGATACATAATCAACAGCAAGTAAGATATAGAGATAGCCATTAGATTGAGGAAACGGACCCATAAAATCAATACCCCAAACATCAAATATTTCAACAGTAAGAACATAATGTTGTGGCATTTCATCCCTTCGTCCTAAGTTTCCTGATCTCTGACATTTATCACAGGCTAAACAGAATGAATGTGCATCTCTAAAAAGTGTGGGCCAATATAGTCCAGATTCTAAGATTTTGAGTGCAGTTTTCCTAGATCCAAAGTGGCCTCCACAAGCATGGCTATGGCAGAACTCTAGGACTGACCTATGTTCAATATCAGGGACACATCTCCTAATCAATAAATCTGCACAGTGTTTCCACAAATAAGGTTCATCCCAAATATAGTGCCTAACATGCTTTTTAAGTTTATCTTTTTGTGCACGGGAGAGGGTGGTGGGCAACTGCTTGGTGACTAAATAATTGACAATATCAGCATACCAAGGAGTACCTCCCTCGATTATGAAGAGTTGTTCGTCTGGAAACATCTCTTGAATCGCCACAGGATCTCGCTCATGTGCAATGCGACTCAAATGATCCGCCACCACGTTCTCTACGCCTTTCTTATCTTTAATCTCGATGTCAAACTCTTGAAGAAGAAGAATCCATCGGATCAGTCTTGGTTTCGCTTCTTTTTTGGCTAGGAGATACTTCAGTGCTGCATGATCAGTGTAAATAATGACTTTAGTTCGAAGTAGATAAGAGCGAAATTTATCTAAAGCAAATACAACAGCAAGCAACTCCTTTTCGGTAGTGGTGTAGTTCATCTGGGCATCATTCAAGGTTCTGGATGCATAGTAGATGGCGTAGGGCTTCTTATCCCGCCTTTGTCCGAGTACGGCTCCAACTGCATAATCAGAGGCATCGCACATTAGTTCAAAGGGTAAGGACCAATCAGGGGCACAAAGAATGGGGCCAGTGGTTAAGAGATTTTTAAGCTTCTCAAAAGCTTCCTGACAGTCTGCATCAAAGACGAAGGGTGTCTCTTTCTGAAGCAGTCGGCACAAGGGCCTTGCAATGTGGGAGAAGTCTTGGATAAATCTTCTGTAAAATCCTGCGTGACCAAGAAATGAACGGATTCCTCTCACCGAAGTGGGAGAGGGTAAGTGGCGCACAGTATCAACTTTAGATTTATCGACTTCAATTCCTCTTTCAGAGACAATATGGCCCAAGACTATCCCTTGTCTAACCATGAAATGGCATTTCTCCCAGTTAAGTACCAGATTAGTTTCGACACACCTTTGTAAGATAAGTGCTAAGTGTTCTAAGCATGCATCAAAACTATCCCCAAAGACACTAAAATCGTCCATAAATACTTCAATTATTTTTTCGACGTATTCAGAGAAAATAGAAAGCATGCATCTTTGGAAAGTACCTGGGGCGTTACATAAACCGAAAGGCATTCTTCGGTAGGCAAAAGTGCCAAAAGGACAAGTGAAAGTCGTTTTATCTTGGTCATTTTGAGCGATACAGATTTGATTGTACCCGGAATAACCATCAAGAAAGCAATAATAGGAGTGACCTGCTAACCTTTCAAGCATTTGATCAATGAAGGGCAAAGGGAAGTGATCCTTCCTAGTTGCTTTGTTCAAGCGTCGATAGTCGATGCAGACTCTGTATCCGGTCACTGTTCGCTGGGGCACTAGCTCTCCTTCACTGTTCGCAACAACTGTGACTCCACTTTTCTTTGGGACTACTTGGACTGGTGAGACCCATTTGCTGTCTGAAATTGGGTAGATGACACCACAGTCCAAGAGTTTGATGACCTCTTGTTTCACAACTTCCATCATCGGAGGATGGAGGCGACGTTGGGCTTCGCGAGAGGGCTTTGCATCATCTTCTAGTAAGATTCGATGCACACAGGTTGTAGGGCTGATTCCCTTGATATCTGACAGAGTCCATCCAATGGCTGTCTTGTACTTTGTCAAGACCTGTACCAGTCTATCTTCCTGTGACTCGGTTAGTGCAGAAGACACTATGACGGGCAGAGTGTCGTCCGAGCCAAGATAGGCATACTTCAGGTGGTCAGGCAAAACTTTGAGCTCGAGAACTGGGGCCTGAATCACTGAAGGAGGAGTGGCATTAGTACTAATTGGAAATGACGAGGGTACCTGATGATTCACCATTCTGGGGGTCTCATTTAGGGTCATGACTTCATCCCAAATTCGAGGTTCTAGTTCGTAATCCGTATCCTCAACCAAGGCGTCCCCTGATTGCGTTAGGCCAACTCCTTTCTGGATTATCATGTTGAGTGTGTCTTCTCGAATTGAATCAAAATGTTTCTCTGCGAGAGAAGTGCACACGTCAACAGAAAAAGTAGTATGAGTTGCGGAACTAGGGTACCTCATGGCATCAAAAATGTTGAAGCCAATCTCCTCTCCGTCTACTTCCATAGTTAATGTTCCATTGAACACATCAATCTTTGTCTTGGCAGTTCTCATGAATGGTCTTCCCAACAGCATTAGTGGAGCTTGATTCGTAGGGGAATCCTCCATGTCTAGGACATAAAAGTCAGCTGGGAAGATGAGCTGGTTAACCTGCACAAGAACATCTTCTACGTATCCCTTAGGATACACATTAGAGCGATCGGCTAACTGAATGATAATATCGTCATGCTGTAATTTACCTAGACCTAGGGCAACATATAGTGAATATGGCATAACATTAATGGATGCTCCTAAGTCTAGCATGACTTTATCAAATGACTTGTTACCAATCACGCAGGGAACAGAAAAACTCCCTGGATCCTTCAACTTTGGGGGTAGCCGACGCTGGATTACAGCAGAAACTGTTTCACTCACCATCACAACCTCCTTCTCCCTCGTCTGGCGCCTTGGAGTGCATAACTCTTTCAGAAATTTTGCGTATTTCGGCACTTGTTTGATGCACTCGATCAAGGGCATGTTGATTTGCACCCTTTTGAAGATCTCCAAGATTTCCTCATCGGATTCATTCTTCTTAGATTTGGCAAGCCTACTTGGAAATGGTGCATGCACAAACGGGGAATTAGTAACAACCGAACTTGAAGGGATTGGGTTATTACCTTGTGTGTGGGTAGGTTGAACTGGCGGTTGTGTCATGGTGGTCTTAGTTGCCACCTTGTGCTTTTCAGCCTCAGAAACGGCTGGATCTGGTTCTATTTCTCCGAGCACTTTACCACTTCGAGTGGTGATTGCATTAGCTTCAGGTCTTACATTTGGGTTGGGTGTAGGTTGAGGTGGAAGCACCCCGCTAGCTTGGATCTTACCCATGAAGTCCAAGACCTTGCCCATTTGGTCCTTGAGATCAGCGATGTCTTTTTGTTGATTTTGCTGACCTGTGACAAGAGCCTGAGTTGACGCCATTAGTGTTTGCTGCCCTTGGGAAAGAGCAGCCAGCATTTTATCATAATCAGGATTAGAAGATGAAGAAGTATGATTATTTGCATGATTATGAGAAAAGTTAGAAAATGGGACCGGGGGCCTTGGTTGCCATGTGGGCCTTGGTTGCCATGTGGGCCTTGGGAACTGGTCTGGGACACGGTTTGGCCCGGTCGACATGTGCTGAGGGTTTAGGACATTGTTCGGATCTCTCCAACTGTAACCTTGGGTCCTTGGCCCTCCTTGAAAGCCTCCAATGGCGTGTGCCATTTCAGTTTCGGAGTCTTCCTCCCTTGCAGTGTAGGGACATTGTTCCTCAAGATGGCCTTGAGAGCATATGGAACAAACTGGAGCTACCTGTTTTTTTAGTTCAAGCATATTCGAAAGCATAGAGGTGATCTTATCTAACTTAGAATCATTTATAGCATGGGAACTTACCTCATGTACCTTTCTCGAAATAGGATCGGCACCTTCGTATTGTGCATCATTGAGTGCACGGCTTTCAAGTAGTGCACGACCATCTACTAGGCTCCGAGCTAAGAAACTTCCATTAGCTGCAGCATCGAGCAGTCCTCTATCCCAACCTTTGAGTCCTTCATAAAAGTAGGTTAAAAGATAGCCTTCTGTGATCCCGTGAGTAGGGCATGAAGCACAAAGTTCCTTAAACCTCTCATAGTACTGGCTGAAATTCTCATCATGTTCTTTCTGCTTGATTCCAGTGATCTCTTTTCTTAAGACCGTAATCTTTGAGGCAGGGAAGTACTTGGTAAGAAACTCCTGAACCAACTTCTCCCAAGAGTCAATATGATTGGGTGGGAGACTTAAAAGCCATACCCGTGCTCTTTCTTCCAAGGACAATGGGAAAGCTTTCAGCTTCATGATTTCCAAGTCCGCATCATCCGGACACATACTACTAATGATGAATTGGAACTCCGTTAAGTGTTTGTGTGGATCTTCATTTCTGATTCCACGGAACTTGGGTAGTTGATGAAGAACTCCACTCTTAAGCTCAATATCTTTCTTGTTGGTTCGAGGCTCGGGATACTGGATGCAGAAGTCTGTAGTGCCATTTGTGTTTGCACATGTCTGTTCCCGGATACTCAGGTTTCGTGCCATGGTTATCGGTGTTCCGAAAATCTGTTCTTCTTCTGAATTACTCTTCTCGCTTTTGGACTCACCGAATATTGGGGATGGAGGTTCGAACGAACTGGTTTGCTTAAGTGCGTCTCTGAATGTGGCGTTGCTTGGTGAGATGTCAAGTTGTCTTCTTAGCCGATCAAGCTTAGATTGATGAGCACGCATTCATAAGTTCGTACCTCTATGAAAACAAAACTCTAAGTTAGAAGGCAAGTATACACAAGAAGAGATAATAAGAGTAAGATAGTAGAGATTTGCATAAAGTATCACATAAATGGAAACCAGGATTAACAAAAAGTTACGTTAATGGAAAGAAAATGCACAAGTTCCAAATTCAAACTAATAATGCAATAAGTAGAGTTTTAGAGTGTCATGAATAACTTTCTCCTTCCGCTTCTCATAGTACTTTCCTGGGCGTACGGCTTGCGCGTACTGATAACCACCATTCCACCATTCAACATTAATCATGGCCAGTTGAGATAGATGTAACGCGAGAAGCAAGGATAATTTTAAGAGCACCCTGAGGCTAGCTTGGCATATACTCCATTGGTGTTCCCTTTCTTAATCCAAAACTTGTCACCAGTCATAACTCTCCTAGACACCATAATTAATCCAAATGATGACGTAGAGAATTACCAAACCCTAGTGTTTACAAACTCCGCCCCAACCTCATGTCCATAGATTCGAGTCTATGGTGTGTGGTGATGAAATCCACACATCATGAAGGGTTAAGGAGAAAGTAAATAAGAGGGGCACTACCTGTTCCCGAAAGTAAGATTTTGAAGAAAAAGGGACTAAGAGATTCATGCAACTCTAAAACAATTAATAGGAAACAATACTTACACTTTAGGAAATTCAAAGATGAATAAAGTTTCATTAAAAAAAAAAAATTTAATTTTTTTTTTAATTTTAATTTTTAATTTTTTTTTTATTTTTTTTTAATTTTTAATTTTTTTTTATTTATTCCGAATTTTCTTTTTTTTTTCATTTAAAATTTAAATTTTAACAAGACATAAACAAATAATTGATTACATAAAAATAAAATAAGTGTAAACATAAAGTTAGTGGAACATAAAGGTTATGGAATAAAATTAAAAGAAAGTTAATGGAATAAAGTTAATGTAATATAATTAAAGTTAAGGGAATAAAGAAAAAGTGTGAATATTAAGTTAATGGAATAAAGTATAATGGAATAAATAAAAGTAAAAGTAAAGAAAAGTGAACATATAAAATATGCATTTATGAACAAGTATCAAATTTAATATGAACAAATATATATATAAAAAAAAATTATGAACATTTATGAACAAGTATAAATTAGAAATTAAGAAAAAGTAAAGTATGAGTATTATAAACAAACATAATAAGAACAATAATAAGATGGATAAATAAAATATAAACAAGTAAGTAAATGTTATAAACAAATATAATATAAACAAAAGTAAAATTTATAAACAAGTATAATATGCACAATTTATATACATACACTAACAAATTAAAATGATTTTCAATTTCCCCGGCAACGGCGCCAAAAATTGACTAGGCCCAAACTACGCATTAAATTAAACATGTAATTCGAGTGTTATGCAATTTAAACCCTTTTTGTGTAGATGTAGTATTGATAAATAGGGATCGTTCTTAACCGGGAAAATTAGGGACATCAATAATGTGTTAGTGGGAGATGAATAAAAGAATAATGAATTAAATAATTAGATAATCAAAGAATTAAATAATCAAAGAATTAACAATTTAAAGAATTAATGACTTAAAGATAAAAAGAATAGAGAATTAAAGAATTAAAGAATTAACTAATCAAAGAATCAATAAATTAAAGAGTAAAGGAATAAAAGAATAAAGAAATGAAAGAATCAAAGACTAATAAACTAAAAGTATGAAAGAATAAAAGAATAAAAGAATAAAGAATAAAAAGGGGGGTTTTGAAAAGGTTTGTGATCATGTAAATAAGTAAAAGCATAGATAAACTAATTTTACTTCTATTCTAATTCATGTACAAATGATCTTCTTAAAATACAAATCTTACCAACACTCTAATAATTGCAAATATTAAATCAATCACGAAATTTTACCTTAATCGTCTTAATTACCTTCATACATTTTTCAATACTATAAATGCACCGACAGCGGACAACACTTATAATATGATTCACCTTTTGTTTTTGACTGAATGCGCCGACAGCGATCAACATTAAGTCTCTTCAATTCTACTTTAAATGCACCGACAGCGGATAAAACACTTAACATTGAATTGAAGTATGAAGCACTAAAATGTATAAAATAACTAAAATTCATAAAGTAAGACACATGGAGATTGCATTTAACACTTACAAATATTAGTAAGAAAAACCTCACATATATTGAACTATAATCAAAACCAATAACAAAAATGAGAGTTTGAGTAGATGGAGAGTAATTGTTACACTTTCAAGATGGATGAAAACAATGGATTGTTATTCATATGATTCTCCGACAGCGGACGGAACCTTATGAAGATGGAGGAAATAAACTTGGGAAATATGAACTCAAACTCTAAACTTTGTATTGGAGATACTTTGCCAAAGTTTCTCTCAAAGAAGGCTCAAATGTGTGCCTCAAAGAAGGTGTGTTTCAACAAGTGAATTGAAACCCTATTTATAGGTGGAGAAAGCTACCAAAAATAATATAAAAATACAATAAAAAATGTGGAATAATGGAATGATGAGTAATAAAGATTTGTGATGATGTTTAGAGGTGGTTTGAGTTGTAAAGTTGTAAAATTGGGTTGGAAAGTGGTTGGAAAGTGGCTGGAAATTGGGTGGAAACTGCTGGAAAGAAATCAGCAGAGAGCAGCTGAAAATAATTCCCAAAATTCGGTAGTCTTCTGCTGAAGGGGCGGCTGGGCGTTCGGCAGGCGCGCGCTGGAGTGGAAGAGGGACGTTCGGCCGGCGCCTGTCGAATCGTGTGTGGGCAGGGCTGAAGCAACTGGGCTTCGCCTGGGCCTGACTGCTGGGCTGGTATCCTGGGCCGCACAGGCGTGGGCTGGGCGGAAGCAGTTGGGCTTCATGCGGGCTCGCTGGCGGGCCACTTGGCGACGGGCTGGGCTGCAAAAAATAATTGGGTTTGGGCTGCATTAAATAATTTAATTAAAATATAACTAAATTAATTATTCCACCGAATTACGTCCATATTTTATTCGTTATAATTCCGATCGAAACGATTCTTTCGCCAAAATGCTCCAAATTACAACCTTTATTTTTCTAAACATAAAAATCACAAAATAATTTATTTTATCAATTTATTTAATATTTTAATATTAAAAGTAAAGTATAAAGGGTATAAAATAATATAAAATAATACTTATTTAACGTCCTATCAACGCTAAGCATCGGGGATGCTGTAACCGAACAGGGTTCGGGGATTGAACTCGGAGTTGAGACCCGAGTGGCACGCGTAGCCTTGTGATTGTGACCTTATTGGACGTCAGGGACGTCAGACATCGGGGATGTCGGGATTGGAGTGTATAGTGCAGTGGCTAAAATTATGTTTATGGTATTATTATATGCCTTATGGTTTATATTATATGATTGTTGGTTTTAAATTTGGTGGCATGCATGTTTGGAAAACGGAGGGGTAAATTATATGTTTTACTTATCAAATGATTTATAAACTTGAGTTTCGGTCCACTCACCCTTATTGTTTTGGTAACCCCTCCAGGTCGTGCTAATGAGGTAGAGGAGGAACCTGAGGCTGAGGCATAGATCCACTTCTGCGTACCTGAACCCCTGTTGGGTGGTGTACCTGCAGGTTTATGTTAGAGTCGTGCTCGCAACTTGTCGTTTGGATTTCATCCCTTGTCTGACATCTGTTTAATTCGGATTTGATGTATACCTTTAATTTGGTTATTTATGCATTTGATGTTTTTGAGGCTAAAATTGGTATGAATTATTGGGTGTCAGACGGGAGCAGGGCACGTCCCCTTGTGGTCCCTGTGGGATCGGGGCGGGTCCTGTCATCTTGGTATCAGAGCACTAGGTTGTGGTCAGCATGCTAGACTAGCGATTAGTACTAGTTACTTTTCGAATTTTAAGGATAATGTTAACTGATCTATGCCTCTTGACAGTTGGTTATGCCTCCTAGGAGAATTCCTCATACACGAACTGACGAGGATCTGGAAAGGGAAATGGAATGCGCAAGCATTGAGCGGGCTCAACGTCTGGGAGCCACACCTTTCAACGGGGGATCGAACCCCGAAGATGCTCATGATTGGATAACCAAATGGGAAAGGATCTTCACAGTGATGAACTGCCCTCCGGGCGAACGGGTAACTTTGGCGGCCTTCTTGCTGGAGGGAGGAGCCTACCAGTGGTGGCACGGCCTCGAAATGTCTGGGTGGTCTGTCCATACCACTACTTGGGAAGCTTTCCGTTCCCGATTTCTGGACCAGTACTACTCGCGATCGTTTCGCGCGACACGGGAGGCTGAGTTCCTGCGGCTGGAGCAGGGAGATATGTCCGTTGCGAACTACGAGCAGACTTTCGGAAAACTATCCCGGTTCGCTGCATCATTCGTGAGCACGGAGGAGGACAAATGCCAAAGGTTCGAGCTTGGACTCCGAGGGGAGATCCGGGCAAGTGTGACTGCTGCTACTCATGCTTCACTGAGAGATATGGTCGACGCTGCGGTACGTGTCGAGGCCAGTCTGGCGACACACCAGACACGACAGCCTTCGGGCGAGGGGCGACGTCAGGATTGCCCACACCGTGGGCCATCAGGCCAGAAGAACAACAAGGGAGGGGGCTACATGGGGGCACCCTCATCCTTCAAGGGTCGTGGCTGATCAGGTCGACGCGGAGGATCTCAGGGCAGAGGATCAGGATACAACTCCGGGCAGCGTTCGTCATGGAGCGTTGCTTCTGGTGGGCATTCGGATAGGCCGAGGCCGGTAACCTGTTTTGCTTGCGGAGAGGAGGGCCACTATGCCTGTGATTGCCCGCTGTTGTCCAAGAGCAACGACGCTGGGGGCTCTAGTGTGGTGCAGAGCACGGCTTCCCACACTAATGGAGGTCGCGGTCAGGTAGGTGACCGAGGTGCTGGGCGTGGTGCGCGCGGGCGCGGACTAAATGGAGGGCCTAGGGCCCAAGTGTTTGCTATGACCCAGCAGCAGGCGAGGACTGCCCCAGGCGTGGTTACAGGTACACTACATATCCTAAACCTTCTTGTACGTGTATTGATGGATATGGGGGCTACACATTCTTTTATTCCGAAGAGTTGTGCTGGTATGCTTGATTGTGTGGTATCAGCCTTAGATTGCGAAATGGGTGTTAGCACCCCGATGGGCATCGTGTACCTTGTGAATCAGGTGATTCGGAGGTGCCCGGTGAGAATTGAGGATGTGGATTTACCAGCAGACTTGATTATTCTGGATATCCACGACTTTGATGTAATTTTGGAAATGGATTGGCTATCGGAGCATGGGTCGCTCATCGATTGCAGTAGCAAGCAGGTAATTCTGCGAAGCCCGGGTTTGCCGGAGGTTATCTTCCAGGGGGAACGTGACGGTTCGCCTCCTGAAGTGATTTCTTCACTTACTACTACCAAACTTCTACGGAAGGGATGCCAGGGTTATATGGCGCACGTCGTGTCGGATCAGGTTGATACTCCGGGTATCGACGAGATACCGGTGGTACGTGAGTTTCCGGATGTGTTCCCGGAAGACTTACCTGGATTACCGCCATCGCGGGAGATCGAGTTTACTATTGAACTACTCCCTGGTACCCGACCTATATCCCAGGCACCATACCGGATGTGACAGGACCCATCCCAATCCCCCCGGGATTAGTGCGGGATAACCCTGCTCCCGTCTGACACGAAGTGTCAGACAAGGGATATTTCCGACCTTTGCCCTCCCGGGCTATCAGAGTACGCCAGGATCCGGAGGAGGTATGTGATATCTCGGTCTCTGCTACAGTTCACATCGTATCCAACCTGAAGGGTATTAAAAACAGAAAGACTGTGAGTGGCCAAAAATAAAGATTTATCAAAACATTTCCATAAAAGACATTTATACCCTCCACTAAAAAGCATGCATGCATAGTAAAACCATTTATTCAAACACATATGTTTAAACAACCAGAAATAGGGTCACAGCCCCAAATTTCGTAAATACAAGTCACACGAGCTCCTGCCCAAAACCATTTACAGAAAACCATAACACATTGAACATATGTGGGATCTTAGCCCAAATCCATTTATCATTATAAACACAATTTCCCAAAACCAATTGAAATCATGTTTATCCATTATATTTCATATCCAGAACCTTTCACGGTGAAATAGAGCTACACGTGTGCTAACCGGGGTCTCAAACCCAAGTCTCTCCAGGGTCCACCCAGGTCAATGTCCGTAGATCAATGACCCTCCCTGGAGGTAACGAACCATGCCCATCCTGAGAGTAAGGAACCCAACTGGGGGGCGACTCCACTCAGTCAGTGCTCCGTGACTACTCCGGGGTCCACCCAGGTCAACGACCCTCCCCGGAGGAGACAATCATATATAAAGGATGGAATATGAAAACCCTTTGAAATCATTCTTTAACTCTTTCGAGGATTCATGCCCGGCCCCTCATAAGCCGTCATGAACCATAAATCCATTTCAAGGGTTCATGCCGGTTCCCATAAACCGTCATGACCCGTAAATCCATTTCAAAAGTTCATGCCGGTTCCCATAAACCGTCATGACCCATCAAAACCATTTGTAACACATAACTGGGCCCTAGGCCCGAGTCCACATAGAAACTGGACCTCAAGTCCGAATCGTAAATCAATTGGGCCTCCAGCCCGATTTCGTAAATCAAATGGACCTCAAGTCCGAGAATTACCTTTTCAAATCCAAAATCATTTCATTAAATTATTTCCAAATCATAAGAATGAAAAATCGGAGTAAAACCGGAAAACCTCGATTTACGTGCAAGCACGTAAATCGTCTCGAAATACGTGAAACCATATAATTCACAAATATCCAAAACAACATTATCAAATCTCATTCATTATCCTTTTGGAAATCCAAAACCATTTCATTCAGACCAATAAAGACATACAGCCCCGTATAGGCACCGTATAGGGTCGAAACCTCGAAATACGTGCCTATACGTAACCACACATCCAAATGCACTCATCGCATCACAAATAAGTATTTAAAACATATAATAAACATTTATGCATGCACCAATTTAGAAAACAAGGTCCACTCACAGACCGTCCAGCTGCCGCCTCGATTTGCGTGCCATAGGCTCTCCCGAGCCGATCACTATCACCGGGACTCCCAAACCAGTCCAAATTTTAATAGAAGGTTACTAACTACTTAATTATCCTCCCATTAAAACCCCGTAATTTTTCCGAACTTTTAACTATTTTTAAACCGACCCTAAACCTTCCGACACCCCGAAAACTATCGAAACGATGTCCGATTGACGCGAGACCAGTCCCAAAATCTTCGTTACATCGAATAGAAGATTTCCCGTGTTGAACATTTTCCCAAATTATGGACCACGCGTCCTCACGAGCCCCTAGAAGGTCAAAAACACTGTTTATCATCCCCTAAACCCTGAAAACCGGTTTTTTTCTGGTTTTGGACCGGCTACTGTAGCAGTACTGTTCCGAACCGGCGAGGATTTTTCAGAGGTTTTCTCCCTCTATTTTGGTCCGATTTCAACCCTAATTAATCCTATAATTCCTATTTCTTCATTCCCTATCATTTTTACTAATCAAAACAACCTAAAACTACACAAAACTCATGGTTTGATTTTTGAACCCAACGGTTCAAACTTCCAAAACAGCACCCATGGCTTCACAGCCCTCCCAAGCTTCCTAAAACCTTCCTAACATGTCCCTAGCAACCTAATGGTCTCATTAAAACCATTAAAACCCAACCATAACAACAAAAATGGAAAAATGGATCAAAATGAGCTAACCGGGTACCTTGCGGGTTTCTCCTCCTCTCGCCGCCGTGGACGGCGGTTCTGGCCGGCAACCACCTCCTATTGTCCTCTCTTCCATCCCTGGTCTCACTCCTGGTCCCTTGAGTGAAAGTTGGATTGGTTTGGGGTGAATGGTTGGGTGAGAAAATGAGATCGGGTTGTTTGGGTGTGTGTTTGAAATGAGGAAAATGGAATGCACGGTGCATGAAGGGAAAAATGGTGTCCATTGGATGGGTGACACTTGTCACTCATCCATTGGGTCCTCCATTAAATATCTGGGCCCCACAAAAGTCCAAAAGTTAACTCGTTCCGTAATTCGTGCAATAGTGCACTTGAACTTCCGTGAACCGTAACTTCGCCGTCGAACGTCCGAATTCGACGTGCCGCCTGTCTATGGATTCGTATCGTCCTTATCTACGTAATAGTCCTCGGCCCTCGGCCATCGGACATCCAGGTCAAAAAGTCAACTATTTGGCCCTTTGAACTAAAATTACCAAAATGCCCCTAAACTTCCGCACGTCATAACTTCCTCCCTGAACGTCGGAATTGAACGTGCCACCTGTCTATGAACTCGTGACGTCACGAACTACGTCACGGTCATCGGCCAAAGTCCATTTGACCGTCCGAATGAAAAGTCAACGTTTTGCCACCATCAGGGGCAAAACGGTCATTTCGCATCGTTCGTCCGATTTAGCCTAACTAATCACCGATTAACCTCACTAATCGTGATTAGTCACTAATCTAATCATGGAATTTGGGACGGGTCGTTACAGGATGGCGCCGGCCGAGTTACGAGAACTCAAAACTCAGTTGCAGGAGTTGGTGGAATTGGGATATGTCCGACCGAGTACTTCACCGTGGGGAGCCCCGGTGTTGTTCGTAAAGAAGAAGGAGGGGAGTCTCCGTTTGTGTATTGACTATCGACAACTCAACAAGGTGACACCGAGGAACCAGTATCCTCTACCCAGGATCGATGACCTTTTTGACCAGTTGCGGGGAGCTCATTGCTTTCCGAAGATTGATTTGCGGTCTGGGTATCACCAACTGAGGATTTCGGAGGAGGATATTCCGAAAACTGCTTTTCGAACCCGTTATGGACACTACGAGTTCCTGGTTATTCCTTTTGGGTTGACGAATGCTCCAGCAGCATTCATGGATCTGATGAACCGGGTCTTCCGACCCTACTTGGATAAATTCGTGATTGTGTTCATCGATGATATCTTGGTGTACTCGAGGAGTGCCCGAGCACATGAGGAACATCTACGGTTGGTGTTGGAGAAGCTGAGACAAGAGCAGTTGTACGCCAAGCTGAGCAAGTGTCAGTTTTGGCTAAGCAGTATTGGTTTTCTGGGACACGTGATATCGACGAATGGGATTAGCGTGGATCCCCAGAAAACAGAAGCAGTGACCAACTGGGCTAGACCGACAACAGTAACGGAGGTGCGGAGTTTTGTCGGGTTAGCGGGTTACTACCGGAGATTCGTGGAGGGTTTCTCCAAAATTGCTGCACCATTGACTCGTCTGACTCGGAAGGGAGTGAAGTTTATTTGGGACGAGCAGTGTGATCGGAGTTTTCAAGAATTGAAAGATCGATTGACCACTGCACCTGTCCTTGCATTGCCGGATGACAGTGGAGAGTTTGTGGTCTTCAGTGATGCATCGCTGCAAGGTCTGGGCTGCGTGTTGATGCAAACTGGCAAGGTTATCGCCTATGCATCCCGGCATCTGAAGACTCATGAGTTGAACTACCCAACCCATGATTTGGAGTTGGCAGCGGTAGTTCATGCTCTAAAAATCGGGAGACATTATCTATTCGGCGCAACGTGCCGGATATACACCGACCACCAGAGCCTAAAGTACCTATTCACTCAGAAGGAGCTTAACATGAGACAACGGAGATGGTTGGAGCTGCTGAAAGATTATGACTGTACGATCGAGTACCATCCGGGTAAGGCCAATGTGGTGGCTGATGCACTCAGCAGGAAGTCAGCGGGATCTGTTGCACACCTAGGGATGGTGTATCTTCCTTTGCTGGTGGAACTCCGGAAGGCGGGAGTTATTTTGGGTACGGATGAACATGGAGCTTTGTTGGCTAGCTTCCATGTACGACCAGTACTAATTGATCGGATTTTAATGATTTGATTTTGGGATTTGAAATATGATTTGATTTCAATTATTTGAAATGGATTTCGGAAAAGTGATTTTGGGCTTGGAGCCCTGTTCAAGTGATTTCGGAAATGAGATTTCGGTTTTGGAACTGGATTTCAGAAACGATGTTTTGGATTCGGTTTTGAAACTTGAAAAGGAAATCTGGATTTGGGTTCGGGATGATGGTTCCGGATGCTAGCTTACGAAATCATTGTTGCGAATTCGAATGTGGATTTTCTATGGTTTTCACTGTTTATTGAAAAATGGTTATGGGTTTAAAGACCCGGAAAAAGAAAAAGAAAAACAGCTGGATCTGATTTTGAATTTAAAGACTCGGTTGATTGACGAGGGGAGGGCCCTGGATTGATATATTTTGAGTTTAAAGACTCGTTGATATTCCGGGAAGGCCTGATTATTGCGCATGGTTTTGAGTTTAAAGACTCGAGCGCACTTGAGATCCAGCAAACTTGCATGATTGATGTTTTTCACTGGTTTTCAGATATTTTGGGCAGTGCCCCTGATGACTTGGATTTGAAGAGTTTTGGGACCGAGTTCCCGTACTTTGAGATTGATTTGTGGTTTTGGGTTGAGGCCCTGGTTCTGACTAACGTATTTGATTCGGATTTTTAAGAATGGTTTTCATTAATGGTTTTGGTATGAATGGTTTCATGATATGACTTGATATGCATGCATTGGTTTTTACATGGAGGGTATAAATGAAATTATGCTTTCTGATAACTATTTTTGAACTATACTTTATTTTTGTCCACTCACAGTCTTTTCATGTTTTCGTTACCCTCCAAGTTGCAGCGTTGCGGGCTATAACAGCCGAGAGAGACGGAGACATCACACACGAGATCCACAGTAGATTCCGTAAACTCTGGGAAGGCCGGAAGCTTTTGGACGATCAGACCGAGTTTCCCTTATCCGACTTACGTGTCACATGGAGGTTGGACATCAGTTTAGCCTTTGTTTCATGCATAAGTTAGACGGGAGCAAGACTTAGCCCTTAATCCAGGGGGATTGGGGGCGGGTCCTGACACATTTACCTACCTAAATACCTATTAAATCTTATAGTTTAAATAGTTTAAACAGGTCAAACGGGTCATAGGTTAATTGATTTTTCAGTGTGACCTGTTTATTAAATGAGTTATACGGGTTACACGGGTTACCTAAGTCATTAACAGGTCGGATTCGGAATTAATATTCTTGACACGATTATTAACCAGGTTGAGTTCAAGTTGGACATATTTGAGTAAAACAGAATTCACGACACGATACAAATCGGATAAGACACGACTCATTGACACCCTTACGCTCGGGCACACTTTGTATCCTTCACACTTTTTTATTTTCGGAGAACTTTATTCAATCCATATGATTATTTAAAAAAGAAAAAGAAAAAGAAAAAGATTTCACAGGCCCTTTGAGTTAACTAGACCCACACAAATCAAACTAATAATAGGCTGGGCCTAGTTCCTCGACCCATCCCGTTGACATTAATGATATCTCAAAATGTCTTTGTTATTATTTATTAAATATTATTCAACAAATTACATTTTAATATTTTATTTTTTATATTTATTTTTAGAGTTATATCCGATTTTTTAAACTTTACATTTATGTATTTTCAAAATTTTAAAACATAACAAGTTGGTTCAACAAATAACCATTTCATTAAAAAATCTGTTACGTGGTGAGGTGTCACTATTGGGACCTATCTTTAAAAAAACAATTTGCCACCTAGATGAAACAAATAATTTAAAATTCAAATAAAATATAAAATATAAAATAAAATACATCTAAGTTCTTTTGTTCTTTTTCTGCTCTTCTTCCTCCTCCATGTTCTTCTTTTTTGGGGTTAATTTTCTTCTTCTCTATTTCGCCCGCCCTCAAAACCAAACAAATTGAAGCCTAGTGAGGGCCTTCCGTCGGACTAAAACCATCGACGAGCTCGTAGGCCACTAGCGAGTATGAGAAAGGACCCATATCCAATCCATCGGTCAACCAGGTCCTTATCCGGCATTTGAAAGTCAAAACCTTTCATCAGAGCTATTATGGGAAGGTCACTTGAGGCGGAAGGCCCTCATTAGGCTTCAATCTGTTTGGTTTTGAGGGCGGGTGAAAGAGAGAAGAAATTTAACCCAAAAAAAAAAAAAAAGATGGAGGAAGAAAGAGTAGAGAAAAGCAAAATAATTTAAATGTATTTTATTTTTTATTTTTTATTTGAATTTTAAATTATTTGTTTCATCTAGAGGTGGTAACAAATATTTAAAAGGTAGGTCCCAAAAGTGACACCTCACCACTTAACGGATTTTGTAATGGAATAGTTAACTATTGAACTAAGTTGTTATGTTACTCTGAAATTGAATGTAAAACATAAGATACTAAGGTGTAATTTTTTTCAAAAAAATATCATATATTAAATATTGTTGACCAAAAAAATAATTGCATAATTATACTAGTACTTTTTAAAAAATAAATAAAATTCTGACTAAAAATTTAAATGGACTAATTTCAATGTTAATTACTAAAGTTGGACTAATAACGCACAAGGAATAAGTTTTGAGTCAAGTGAGTCTAGTTAAATTGGTTCTAGTATTGACTTGTAGACAATTGGTTTCAAAGTTCGAATCCCGATAACATATTGTGTATGAATAATTTCCAAAAATTCTCTCATTCCCTGTAATATAAAAAAAAAACGAATAAGTTCTGCTTTTTTGTTTTTAAATTTTGATTTTTTGGTTTTGATTTTGTTCATTATTTCTTCTACAATATTTGTTCCATTATTCTTGGTCCGGCATTTTCTCATATATTAAACATAAGAAATAAAAGTAAAACACAAAATAATTATCAAAAGAAACTTATATAATAAACATTTAAAAAATAAAATAAGCTGAAATGGGTGAAAGTGAGGGAGAAAATGATGACGAAGACGGTCTTGTTTTGAAAGGTTGAGATGAGTGGGGATTTAGCATTTTGCTGGAGATATTATGCAGATTGCAGATGCCATTTTCAATGACTCAGAGACTCCACACAAAGCTTAGCTGGTGAGCATGTGAAAACAAAAACTCAGCCACCCATCAACATGAGACATTGAGAATGAGATACTTTAACAGATTATATTTGGAGGGATTTGAAAATGTGGATCCCAAATCACTACTTATATTTAGACACCATCTGTATTATGTGGTGGTCCCAAAAGTGCAAAAATTACAAATAATGTCTCTTTCCCCAACAACATCAAGCAATCATATTCCTTTCATATATAATTCACAAAATAAAGAATTCACTTTTAAGGCATAATATACAAATTAATCTATTTATTTGATTTACCATATTTCTTTTAAGTTTTTTTACATTTTTCTTTGATTTAATTTAATTTATTATTTTTTTTATTTTCCTAATACCCTTTTATATCTTTTTAACCAACTACTTACCTACTACACCAATTTGTTGGGACTCTATTTATTAGATGTGGTTTCAAATTTTAAATATTTTATATTTGTGTTTTAATCTTAATATTTATTTTGGTAAAGATAATTATTCCAATTAAATTTTCTACAAATTTCTTTTTACGAGTCATTTTAATCGTCTAAACTTTTTATATACTATCTGATATTTTTTACAAGATTACAGTCATATATGTATTTTATTTATCTTTTAAATTTTTTGTTTTATTTCTTATGATTAAATGTATACTAAGTAAATTAATGATTTTTTCCTAAAGGTAAATTAATAATTATCTACCTATCATTCATCTTTCTATTTTATATTGATCCTCCATTTTATTTCAATAATTTTTACACTTCAAATTTATGTGATCTACCAAAAAAAAAATACTTACCAAAAACTAAATTTCAAAAGGTAGATTGCAGATACAATTATATTTGAGAGATGTACATTAGATATAATATATCTATGTCCACATCTAGACATAAATATTACCTCATGCAATTATAAATAGGTCATTTTATTATAGCACAAGTTATAAATTAGTCCACTACAGTAAATACAAAATCAAGTAATTTTATGACTGTTGTTCAATCTGTACATTATTTTAGTCTATTATTTAAAAAAAATTTACAAGCATGCCATTTAGGTTTTGTTTCATATTTTAAGAAAGTACATATATATAATGGCAAGACTAGCAGGATGTTAATATGCCTGAGATAATGTTTTTGTCTAGATGTGCGCATGTGTATATTATACCCAATATACCTTTCACAAATATAATAATATCTGAAATTTATCTTTTGGAATTTAATTGTTTGTAAGTATTTTTATTTTTGGTAAATAAAATAAATTTGGAAGTGTAAATATTCTAGAAATGAAATGATGGATTAATATAGAACAGAAAGATAAGTAATAGGTAGATAATTCTGAATTTACCTTTAGAAAAAAAAAATATTAATTTACTTACTATATCTTTGACCATAAAGAATAAACCAAAATTTTTTAAAGATAAAGAAAATACTTGTATGACGATAATTTTTCAAAAATATCATATAATATCTAAAAAAATTCAGACGATTAAAATGACTTGAAAATAAAAAATTTAGAAAATTTATTTGGAATTATTGTATTTTACCAAAATAAATATTAAAATTAGAAATTAAATATAAAATATGTATCTTTTAAAATTTAAAACCACATATGATGTCAAGTGGGTCTAATTCAGTTAGTTCTAGTATTGATTTGTAGACAATTAGTCTCAAATTCGAACCCCGATGACATATTGTATGAAAAATTTCTAAAATTCTCCCTCCCCTTTAATTAAAAAGACACATCTGACAAATAGACTCTAAAAAATAGGTGTAGTAGGTAAATAGTTAGTTAAATGGGTATAAAAGATATTACGAAAAAATAAAAAAGGTAATTAAATTTAGAAAATGTAAAATATTTAAAAGGAATCGGGTAAATGAATCAATAAATAGACTAATTTATATGTTCTTTCTCGAAAGTGGATTAATTCATATTTAATTCTATTTTAAATAAGAAAGGGAGGTAACTGTGACATTAGTTTATGAGTCGAATTCAGAATTTATAATTCGTCCTCAATCTTATAAAGATGAAGTATCATTAAGGGGGGTGTATTCAATTGGTGGTTTTAAGTGATTTTAATAGAGTTTGAAATTTAGGTGTATTCAATTAGGATTTTAAATGATTTAGTAAAAATCTTGGTGTATTCAATTTGTATTTTAATAGATTGATTTAAAGTACATTCAAATCAGAGTGTATTCAAAACGAATTATTTATAAAGGTAAGTAAATGTTTATTCTTTATGGTAAGTAAATGTTACGACGACAAAATAGTAAGTAAATGTTAGATCATGCTTTGGAGCATCTTAATATCTACACAGGTTATATGAAAGCATATCTACCCATCTACTAGTTTCAGGGTAATGTCTTAAAATTCGAATTTGTGAGTTAAATGAGAATGTAAAAAGCCTTATTTTAATTATAAGGACAATACGACATTGTTAATTGTGGAACCCAAAATCATTCGAAAATTATGGAGCTGCCACGTGACCCGTAATTCCCAAAAATGACTAAATTGCCCCTGACAATAACGCTGATCATTTGAAAACACCCGCATATTAAATAATCTATTTACTAGTTAAATACGTTATTTGATCGGGTTAAAATCTCCGTAATATCAATATTCTCCCAGAGAATTAATTGTCGTTATTCTTAATAATGGATAATTAATATTGATATTAAAATACAATAATTGTCATTACTATCATGATGAACCATCATTACAATTATTAAATAGTATATTTAATTAATAATATATTTTTTATTAATTAAATATTCAACCGACCAATCAGAACGCTCCAAGGCTCCCAAGATTTTCCTATAAATAGCAAGACACATTTCATTTCCAAGGTACGTTGATTCTTCGTTTCGAAGTATATCATTTTCCTCTCTCAAAGCTAACTTAAGCATCAGAGTGTTCTTGGTCGAACAACCCCCCGGGTAAATCGATCGAAGCAACGATAGCTAATTGTTTGCTGTTTGCAGGAATTGTGAGGACTTTTCGCGACTAGTTCAATCTTTGATTCAACAATTGGTGCTTTCATTGAGAGCTATTGAGATATACTCAGAAGAATCTCTCTCATTTGTTCATCGTTCATCTTTCTTTGTTCGTCGTTCATCGACATTGTTCGAAGATTTTGAACGTTGTTCATCACTCATCGAGAATTCGTTCATCGTTCATCTTTCTTCGTTCTTCGTTCATCGACATTGTTCGAAGATTTTGAACGTTGTTCATCACTCATCGAGAATTCGTTCATCGTTCATCTTTCTTCGTTCGTCGTTCATCGACATTGTTCGAAGATTTTGAACGTTGTTCAAATTATCCATCAACAGCTTTCCAAATTCAAAATTCTTCGATTCAGCATGGCTAAGGTTCATCGATCCGCTCGATCAGCTGGAGAAGGTGTTTCTGCCTCAACAGCTCAGACAAGGAATGAGGCTCGCATTGAAACTCCGGAGAAGCGGCAAACTCAACCCAGGCGTGTGTCCATCGAATCACCCATGTAGACACTTGAAGGGAGGCCAACCTTCAGTTTTGGAGTGTTCCCCTCTCCAGCTAACCAAGTACCCGCGCTAGGGGAAGGAACTTCGGCTTTACAACAAGCAAACGAGAGGTTGATAGGAAATGCATCACGACATGATCGACCCACAACAAACATGGTCCTAAGGGACTTTCTGGACGGGTGTCATGACATCTCAGGGAGAATTCGTCACTAACCTCCCCAGGACAACTTGGCGCAGCAAGTTGAAGGGTTAAGCAAACAAGTTCAACTTCAGTCAGAGCTCTTGCAGCAACTCCTAGCAGAGAGACCAGTCCAAGAGCAGGACAGACATTCCACGTCACGTGGAAAACATGAGCATGCTCAAAGGCGTCCTGGGAAATAACTAGTCCACTGCCGAACAATGTCACGAGACACTTCGCTAAACAATTCCAGTGAAGAAAGTCATGCTCACCGAGCAAAAAGCCCTCAAGGCCTAAAACCATCAGTACGTGAACGGCTAGAAAAAAAACTGGGGCAACTTCACGGGCAGAGCGCTCACAACACTCACATGGGAGCAGGGGGCAACTTCGAGCTCTATACAAAGACCCAAAACGATCTGCCCACGGCAGTAAAGGAGAAGATGAAGCCTACTCCCCTGCACGATCCCAGAGATCAGGGGGAGAAGCTCAAAGAGGTTCTCGACGATTATCACAAAGGGACTCATCGCCTCAGCGAGGAGCGTTGCGGGCTAATGATGTTAAAAAAATGTTGGACATGCACCTTCGTGCTCAACAAGGTGGCCATCTAGAGGACGATCTACGTCGCCAGATACAGCTCTCTACGTCCTTTATAAGGGATATAGAGGAGGAGCCATTCCCCCAGAGGTTCGCAACGCCAAACTTCACTCCATTCAAAGGAGCCTCCGACCCGGTAAAACACATAGATTATTACCGAGGAGTCATGATCCCCCACAGGTCTAACAATGCGCTCATGTGCAAAGTTTTTCAAGCTTCTCTTCAAGGTCAAGCCATGACTTGGTTCAATCATCTCCCCCCGAGGTCGATTGAGTCCTTCGAAGAGTTGGCCCTCGAATTTGTGAAGGAATACGCACAACTTCGGACAATCGAGGTGAAAGATGACCATCTTTTCTCTGTCCGAAAGAGAGCAAAAGACACTCTGCGACAATACATACGAAGATTTTGTGAAGAGAAGTCTCGCATTATCGGTTGTAATGACCTTGTTGCGGCAATATCATTTAAGCAAGGACTCCCTCGAGATAGCCAGCTTTACGGGGACATCGTCATGAGCAATGCGCGAGGTCTTACCAAAATACTTTCGCTAGCAGAGCGACATGCAAGTTGGGAGGACGAGAAGGGCGCTGCTCATACTCAGGACCATGCGGGGCTAGTGAAAAGGCCTCCAATGAGGATGAGCCCCATGGAAAGTTTGCGACTGGAAAGCTCAA
Organism: Prinsepia uniflora; assembly: GCA_032719365.1. NCBI lineage: Eukaryota > Viridiplantae > Streptophyta > Magnoliopsida > Rosales > Rosaceae > Prinsepia > Prinsepia uniflora. Next base: position 16,689,651 of record CM064865.1, on the reverse strand, counting down.
CAAGCGCAAGGAGGGGCAACACTCCCAAACGCCAGTTATGGGGAAGCCTAACTTGCGGCTATCTTTACCAGTCCATCAGATCCACAATAAAATTAAGAACAAGCCATGGTTTAAGAAGCCAGAGCCAGTCAAGGGAAATCAAGAGAATGCTGATAAAACCAAATGGTGCGCCTATCATGAATGTTATGGGCACAATATCAGCACATGTATATCTTTCGAAAGATATCTCCGAAATCTCCTGAAGGAGGGGCATTGTACAGACTACATCAAGAAGAAGACTGTAAATCACATGGAGAAAAAAGAGCCAAACGAGCCAACGTCAAAGGTGATCCGCATCAACTAGACGCAAGTCAACATTAGAGAGACATAAAATTCTATGGAGCTTTTCAATTTTGCTTTTCAAGTTGTCTTCTAAATTCAAGTATCAATGAAATGAGATTGACAAATTGATTTGTTCACCATGTACAATTTTCAAAGCTTATTCTCTCTAGTGTAAAAAGCCTTCGTCATCGAAGCATCCAAGCCTTCGTCATCGAAGCATCCGAGTTTTTGCCCTGCGAAGCATCTAAGCCTTCGCCATACGAAGCACCTAAGCCTTCGTCATCGAAGCATCCAATCCTTCGTCATCGAAGCATTCGAGCCTTCGCCCTGCGAAGCATCAAAGCCTTCGCCATGCGAAGCACCTAAGCCTTCGTCTTCGAAGCATCCAAGCCTTCGCCCTGCAAAGCATTCAAGCCTTCGTCATCGAAGCATCTAAGCCTTCTGAGTCCTGTAAATTTCTGCGCAGCAGGAAGAACTCATCTCGAGCAGTATCTCGCTCATTTCTATCAGCATCCTCTCTGCACGGCTCATCCCCAACTCGCCCACTTTGGCTTCCGATGTGAAATTAGGTCCTTAAGTTTTCTTAAGTTATCGTAATATCACATCGACAACATAACTTTCCGTTTCTGCGGCTCTTCGCGTCAAGATGGCACATTCTCGAGACCATAACGGACAGGTTAGGAAAGAAGTTGATCGACATGCTTTTTGGTTAGGAAAGAAGTTGTTCGGCACGCCTTTTTCTCCCGAAAGCCAATAGGTCCTTGATTATTGTTCTTCTTCTGAACAAAGGTTTCTTTCAAGCACAGTGGAACGCTCAACCACTCCTTGATCGGGATGTCTGAAGGCCTCCCGCCATTCATGGAGAGAGTAGCCGGCTCATGTCCCGGAACTCTGGAAGAGCATCTGTCGCCAAGCTCCACGAGAACGTCGCTTGGAAAGGCAATTTGATTGCGAGCCTTCCACTCCATGAAGTCTTCGGGCTTCTCAGAATCCATATCTTTCCCTCGGAATGGACTTACGCCACGAGAACCGCCACGCTCCCACAAAGCAAATTTTCTGGGTCTCTCGACACCTTGACGCATGGCGAGCATGTTTGTGGTACTAGCAAGAGTCACAGTGAATGTGATCCTGCCTACCGATGCTCACTAGTCACGTCCGCAAGCGCACTCAGTCACCGCCAAATCCTCGTCGACTGCTCAGCCAAACTCCGCCAACCACGTGGCGCTGGCTCCAACAAAGCTTCTAAACACCTTCGACGGACTCATGACGTGTAGAAAGCATTTTGTGTTACTAGCAAGGGTCACATTGAACGTGAACCAGCCTACCAATGCTCGCACACACCGTCCAAACCGCTCGCTTTCTAAGCTGCACGCGTTTCCGATGCTTTCCAGGAATCTCGAATCCTGTCCAAAAACATCATAAAAGGTCAATAATGACTCTATGAGTATCATATCAATCTCCCAAAATTTTTTGGGAATTAAATATTAATTTAAAACATAACCTAAACCTTCGGTGAACAGTGATTTGCTACAGTGTGCAGTGAACAGTGATTTGCTACAGTGCACGGTGAACAGTGATTTGCTACAACCCGTTTCTCTGTTAAACAGGTCGTGTACCCGCGATCAGACCCGGAAAAATCTCCATCAATTCGACCTTGATTTCTTCCGTTCTTTAAACTGTTTTCATCTAAACCATCTTAATTTATGTTTTGCACATTTAATTACTTAAATTACAACCAAAATCCAACAATCCCACGATGAACTTTCAACGGGTTTCGTGATCGGGTTCACCCAATTCGCCCCTGTTTTCCAAATTAATTCACACAGAAAGTATCGTGAGAGTAAAATAAACGTTTTTACATAATCAATTTCGTAGTTACTTACCTCCAACTACACGAACCCAAGCTTGATTTTGGGAAGGGAATGAAGCTTCTGTTCTTACTCAGTACAACCTCAATCCTCTTTGTCTTTGATGTGGATCGGTTCGAAATGATTCCAGGAGACTTAATCAAGTCTCAATTTTGGATCCCCACAACTCGCAAATTCGATTTCGAATTTCCCCCCAAAATTCCAAAATTTTCGACTCTGGTTTTCACTTCTCACTCTCTGTCCCCGTGTTTTTCCCTCGCCTAAAATCAGACTCTTCAAACAATACTCAGTCTCATGAACAATTTCACCCTTTGTTGTTCACGAATTGAAGGTGAAGGAAGAGGAAATGGTGTTTAAATAGGATTAGAGATGGATTAAAAAATGATTAAAACATGATGATGATGTTTTCCTTGAAACATGGATTAAAAAATGATTAAAACATAATGATGATGTTTTCCATGAAACATGGAGCACATTTTAAGGATCCTTAAATCAAGGGATGGGTGACACTTGTCACTCATCCAAGTGTTCACAATCAACGGTCACTATTTCCAATTTAATATTATTTTAATCAAAATCCCGGTTTGTTCGGTTAATCGTTTTCGTCCCCGAGACCACAACTTCGTCGACGAATCTCCGATTTCGGCATGCCGCCTGTCTATGGATTCGTATCAACTCGACCTACGTAACGGTCCTTGGCCCTCGTCCTTTGGACCTCCCGGGTCAAAAGTCAACATTTTGCCCTTACCTTTCAAAATTACCAAAATACCCCTCGACTTCCGAACGTTGTAACTTCTTCCTCGAATGTCGGAATCGAACGAGCCACCTGCCTATGAACTCGTGACGTCCCAAACTACGTCATAGTCATCAGTCAAAGTCCATTTGACCGGCCGAACTAAAAGTCAATATTTTTCCCACGCCTAGGGGCAAAACGGTCATTTTGCACATTTTGTCTGATTCACTCCACTAATCCCAGATTAGTCATTCTAAATCATAATTAATTAATATTTTATCCTGATACCCGAGACGGGTCGTTAAACCCCGCCTTCGCAGACTCATAACTTTCGCATCCGACCTCCGATTGACGCATGCCGTCTGTGTGCGGATTCAGCGCCTCGGGACCTACATAGCGGTAACCGGTAAACCCGGTAAAACAAGATTCCAAACAATGTACATCCCTTCGGATTCCCTGAATTCCGAATCGATGTGGGGGCATTTGTGGAACCCAAAATCATCCGAAAATTATGGAGCTGCCACGTGGCCCGTAATTCCCAAAAATGACTAAATTGCCCCTGGAAATAACGCTGATCATTTGAAAATACCCGAATATTAAATAATATATTTACCAGTTAAATACGTTATTTGATTGGGTTAAAATCTCCGTAATATCAATATTTTCCCCGAGAATTAATTGTCGTTATTCTTAATAATGGATAATTAATATTGATATTAAAATACAATAATTGTCATTACTATCATGATGAACCATCATTACAATTATTAAATAGTATATTTAATTAATAATATATTTTTTATTAATTAAATATTCAACCGACCAATCAGAACGCTCCAAGGCTCCCAAGATTTTCCTATAAATAGCAAGACACATTTCATTTCCAAGGTACGTTGATTCTTCGTTTCGAAGTATATCCTTTTCCTCTCTCAAAGCTAACTTAAGCATCAGAGTGTTCTTGGTCGAACAACCCCCCGGGTAAATCGATCGAAGCAACGATAGCTAATTGTTTGCTGTTTACAGGAATTGTGAGGACTTTTCGCGACGAGTTCAATCTTTGATTCAACATTAATACAAACATAATTAATTTTCTTAATGCATCAATGGGAACTTATGGTAGATTCGACTAATAATACAGTCTATGCAGCAAAGAACTTGAGGTGCCTATAGTTATCAAAGTTGGAAACCACTTGTTTTTTGTTTTCTTAAAATAAGTGGAATCAACATAAGTAAATCGATCTTTTAAAGGGAAGGCATGGTGTAATCAATATGCAAAAAATGAAAATGTTAAATACAGAAGAACAAGAAGCAGAAGGAGTTAGAAGGAGTTACAAGACGCGACAAGAGGGAGAAAGTCGTCGAAGAGTCAAAACCATATCTTCTTTGTCTATTTTCCAGCATTTGCATTGCAGGGTTCAATATGGTGTCCAAGAACTCTCTTGACAACGGCATGAGTCCTTGTGTGCTCCTGGTTTATGGACATGGTTTCGGAACCCTAGCAACTGGTCTTCTGCTTTTCTATTCGAAAGGGCTAGTTTTTTTTGCCTCGTTAAAGTATTAAAATCAACCATTTTGATGTCGTTAATAATACTTCAATTGATAGTAGACGAGACATAATAATAATAAATCTTTTAAAATAATAACAAATATTAAAATGATAACAAATATTTTAAAATCATAACAAATCAATAAATAAATCATTTAAAATTCATATGAAAACACTTTGAAACCAATAAAAACTTTTAAAATCTATTGAAATCCATCAGATTTGAAACTCATTAAAATCACAAATGAAATGCACCCCCTAAATTAAGAGTTAGTTCGTAAGTTACATCTCCCGACATATTGAATTACATATGAAATGTTAAGCAAATAATCTTTTTGTGTTTGACAGGATCATGACAAAATTGAGAGGAAAGGAGATTAGTAAAGTTGAGTAAAAGACTCCCATTTTTTATTTTTTAAAAAAGAGGAAAAATCAAGCCATGACCTGCTTCAAAATCAAGCCATGACCTGCTTGTTGACGAGGGAGAAATTTTATAAATATAGATTAATTTACATAAACTGGACTAATTAAGCTTTGAAAACATTTATTAATTTGTTTCCATTCTCTTTCTTTGTAATAATTAGCTGGGGCAGAAAGAATTAGAAATAATAAAAACCTTATCTTTATTATTAGTAAATAAAAAGCTTTCTCTTGGAGCCTCTAAAAGGACCAAAATCTAATTTCCTCCACACATCCACACCCCTATCTACCAAGGAAAGGCCACCAAATTTTCTGCCCATCACCCACACCCCCACTAGTTTATATGCAAAAAATCCACACCAAAAATATACCCATCACTCTCTCTCCTCTCTCTCTCTCTCTCTCTCTCTCTCTCTCTCTCTCTCTCTCTCTCTCTCTCTCTCTCTCTCTCTCTCTCTCTCTCTCTCCTCTCTCTCTCATTTGTGAACTCCACCACCACAACAACCACCCAGTTTCAGCCACTTTGCAGCACTGACCAGGTATACCCTTTTCGTTTTTAAATTTCCAACCCCATCATCAATGGAGGAGTAGAGGGTAACTTTTGTTTTTATTGGGTTTACAATGGTTAAAGTAGTGAAAAAGGTAACAATGCATGCCTGATATGATTGATGATTTTCGTCTTACACACTCATGCAAAATTTACACTTATAATAGTCTGCTGGTTCTGGTTTTTTGTTGTTTCTCCGTAGATTCTGAATCTTTGTTTTTTAAAATGCCAAGTGTTCAGCTTATTAGCTGCTCTCTGTGTTTCCCTCTTTGCTCGTTCTAGTGGTGAGAATAACTAGTAGCTGCCTTCGGTGGGGCAATTTTTTCCCTTTCTTGGTAATATAAAAAAGTAATATCATTTATTTATTTTCCTTTGTCGCAATTCTTTGATTGGATTGAATCTAGGGACCCATTTTAGAGGAAGAAAAGCAGTTGGGGGGTATTTTCGTCATTTCAGAATGTCAACTGTGCCTTATTATTTTTGTTTGAAGAAATTTGGCCTTATTTCTTCCTTCCAATAACCCCCTCCCACTTGCCTACAATGTCAAAGTTGACTTCCTTCATGTTTCTAATTTTGTTAGATGTAGTAAATATCACGAGCTGCCCCACACTTCAAGGTGAATTCTTACCTAGCGACAAAATGCTTTCAGCTAGTTTCAAATTTTTGTCCGTTAAGAAGGAGAGAAGTCTTCATTTGAAATTAGCATTTTACTAACTGCATTGCATTCTATATTTGATTACTAAAATGTCCAGATAAAAAAAAATTTAAATCTCAGAAGATGCTTAGAATAGGATCGAAATTTGGAATTAGCAAACAACGTCTATGTAAATCAAACAAAAAATAAAAATAAAGAGAGATAGGGCGGTGGATTCGATGAATTTCTTAGTTAAATTGTATGATAACTAGAAAACAGTTGGTCATTATGTACAATGAAAGAACTGCAGTTGTAAAGGCAGGGTGTGAAGCAGAACCCTTCATTGCTTATTCATCAAGTAAAATAATTCATAGTGAACAGTTTAACAAGGTATGCAGTGATTTTAAGTGGCAATGTTAAATTTATTAATTTGTTCTGCTTTAATCTAATTTTGTGAGTTCGATGAATCTTGATACTAAGATGGTTTTGATGCTTTTAGTTTGGAACTTATTACATGTGGTTGATGATGTTTATGCAAAATTTCAGTGAAAAGTGGGCCAAAATGGCACAGATTTTGGCACCGACTTCACAATGGCAGATGAGGCTGACAAAGGGCTCAACCTCAGCTAGTCCCATGACAGCAAAAATGTGGGGGTCTCTGTTGTTGAAACACAACAAGAAAGCACCAGCCAAGGGCTCTGCAAAGTTTCGCGTGCTCGCCGTCAAATCTGAAGGTTACACCATAAACAGGCTTGAGGATTTGCTAAATTTGGACGTTACCCCATTCACTGACAAGATCATTGCTGAGTACATTTGGTATGTTTCGTGTTTGCTTCAAATGGTTCATGCTCACAATGTATGGTAGCAACTAGCAAGCAACTTCAAACGAACCTGCAAAATAATGTGTTGATGCTGTTGTATTGTTTTGAAACAGGATTGGAGGGTCAGGGGTTGATGTTCGTAGCAAGTCAAGGGTATGATCAATGTCAATTGACTTATAAATTTTAATTTTAAGTTCGATTAATATTCTCATGTGTGTGTAATAATTTTTCAGACAATTTCAAAGCCCGTTGAACATCCATCTGAGCTTCCTAAGTGGAACTATGATGGATCAAGTACTGGACAAGCACCCGGTGAAGACAGTGAAGTAATCTTATAGTAAGTTCATCTTCACATCAAAATTAGATTTCTTTTTGCATGTATGATATCTCTTCATTGTTAGTATACCATGGAATTGATATATAATTCCTATTTCACAGCCCTCAAGCAATATTCAAGGACCCTTTCCGCGGTGGAAACAATATTTTGGTAGGTATCAGAGAAGTTTTAAAGTACAAATAGATATTTATCAATATAATCGAAAAACAATGAGGAATTTGAAGCTTAGCACATTAATTTAGCTTAATTGACATAATCCTATGTGGTTCACAAAGGTAATTTGTGATGCATACACACCACAAGGCGTGCCTATTCCCACAAACAAGCGCGCCAGGGCTGCTGAGATTTTCAACAACCAGAAGGTTATAGATCAAATTCCATGGTAATCAATTCCTCCTTCGCTGCGTTCCAAATGTATCTCATTATTATCGCTTCACACATTTGGATTTCGAATAAAATAACCTTGATTCTTGACTATTCTTCTCAGGTATGGGATTGAGCAAGAGTACACATTGCTTCAAACCGATGTGAAATGGCCTCTAGGCTGGCCAGTTGGAGGCTATCCTGGTCCTCAGGTTCTCATTCTGTTTCCAAGTATCTGTCATTTCAACATCATTCGCCGTGAACCAATCCTGCCTAATAATGCATTTCTGTTGATGTTTAGGGTCCCTATTACTGTGGAGCTGGTGCAGACAAGTCATTTGGCCGTGACATCTCAGATGCTCATTACAAGGCCTGCTTGTATGCTGGAATCAACATCAGCGGAACCAACGGGGAAGTTATGCCTGGCCAGGTACGTATTCCCTCTCCCATTTCTCTCAATCCTATCCTGCTTCAGAATTCAAGTAATTTAGTTAGTTGCTTAACTCGTTACCTTGCTTCGTGTGCAAGTAATAATTATCGATATTATGATGATGCAGTGGGAGTATCAAGTTGGTCCTAGTGTGGGAATTGAAGCTGCAGATCATATCTGGGCTTCAAGATACATTCTTGAGGTAACTCATCTGTTCGATCTAAACTTCGAATTTAAAGGCTATAGAATTCACGTTGAGATACATTCTTGAGGTACAGTCTAGAATAACATTGCTCCCCTGTCCTGACAGAGAATCACTGAACAAGCTGGTGTTGTTCTCACACTTGACCCTAAACCAATAGAGGTAAATATATTTTTTACCCTACACCAAAGTTTTTGGTAAATATGAGCAGATGATGACCAAACTGTCTCCTATTTTGCAATCTCAGGGTGACTGGAATGGTGCAGGATGCCACACAAATTACAGGTATTTGCAAATTCTAACATTGATGAAAGTTGAAATAGAACAATGCAATGAATCTTAGTAATTAAATCAAAAATATTGAATTAAAATCATTTTTTGACAGTACAAAGAGCATGAGGGAAGAAGGAGGGTTTGAGGTTATCAAGAAGGCAATTCTGAATTTGTCACTTCGACACAGCGATCATATCAGTGCCTATGGAGAAGGAAACGAGAGAAGGTTGACAGGAAAGCACGAAACCGCCAGCATTAGCACATTTTCTTGGGTACGTCCTAAAAAATCTCTCCCTCTAAATTAAAAAGAACAAATATTTTCTGTCTTTAGCAATTTGTAATTAAATCCTCTTTGACTTGAACTTGTAGGGAGTGGCTAATCGTGGCTGCTCAATTCGTGTTGGTCGGGACACTGAGAGGGAAGGAAAAGGTACCAATTTGCTTAAGAAGCCCGCCGTGAATCTTGTTTCTTGCACTTGAAGTTATTAGCAATTTTCGTGGCTGAATCTTTTATGTTGTATTGGATTTGGGTTAGGTTATCTGGAGGATCGGCGTCCAGCTTCAAACATGGACCCTTACACTGTGACCTCACTGCTGGCAGAAACTACATTGTTATGGGAGCCGACTCTTGAGGCTGAAGCTCTTGCTGCTCAAAAGCTTGCACTCAATGTCTAAAATCAATTCCACCAAAACATCCACAGGGGGGCTTAAATCGGGGTCGATTTGGGACAAAACTGCAACAGCCAAGTATGTGATGCATTTATTTTCCTCACCTTTTGAGAAGAAGAAGATTCTTTGTAAATAAAGGTCCCATGAGAGCAGTTCATTGTTCTTGCTATATTTTCATCTTCGTAGAACCATTGTTTCTTGGATCGAAGAAATCATGTAGATCAGATCGAGATTCTAAATGTTCATTGGATGTTTTTCTTAGCATCGACTCTTTTAATTTATTGAATCTTCATCATTTCCCATATTTCATAAACCAATAAAGGCAAGAACCAAGCCAAGGTTAAAAGTTTTTGTAAAATTTCTTAATATTCTGACGTGGGACTTCGCTTGCTGAAAAGGAAAAACATTAAACAGAGAAAAGGGTAAAGTTCATCGATCCTTCCATTTTGTGTGCTTGGGAGTAGCCCTCATCATTGGGCCTGGTCGGGCAAGCCCGGCCCAAAAATTTTGGGCTTGGGCCGGACCGGACCAGGCCTATTTCATAATTTAAAAAATACCGGGTCGGGTGGGTTTGATCATAAATATGAAAGCTCATGCCCTTTGTCGGGCCGGGCTTTTATTGGGCTTTACGGGTCGGGCCTACTAAGCCCATTTGTACTACCTAATTGTGAAAAAAAAAATTAAGTTGAGCTTAAATATTATTATCGAATATTGAAATAAATTAAGGAGGGGTACTATTGAATTTGGAGAATTGACTTAACTTTTCGACCATAAAGCCGAGATAGGATAAAGAGGTCGCTAAGAGAGTCAGAGACCTAGTGAGTTTTTTTGAATTTAGGGTTAGGGTTTGGTTTGAGCATTGGGCTTTTAAATGACACTAGGTTGAGATTTGGTTGAAGTTTTGCATTTTGACTATGATAGTAGTAATAAGATTGGACTAGGTATCAATTCTTAATTTATAATTATTTTATATTTTCGGGCTTATGGGTCGGGTTTATCTGGATGGGTAGGGTTGGGCTTACCGGGCTTTATCGGGCTCGGGCCTAGCGGGCTTGAATACCCTAAGCCCAAGTCCAGCCCGTCAACATGCGGGCCGGGCGGGCCCACGACCCTTATCGGGCCGGGTCAGGCTTTTTGTCATCGGGCATATCGGGTACCCATAAGCCCGTGGGCTTCTGGGCCAAATGATGAGGGCTATTTGGGCCGAGTCAGATAAGCCCGGCTCAAAATTTTTGGGCTTGAGCCGGGCTGAGTCGGGTTAATTTCATAATTTAAAAAATATCGGACCGGGTCGAGCAGACTTGATCATAAATATGAAAGCCCATACCCTTTGTTGGGTCGGGTTTGGGCCGGGCTTTATCGGGTTTTATGGGTCGGGCCTACTAAGCCCACTTCTACTTACCTAATTATAAAGTGTGAGTTGAGTTTAAATATCATTTTTGAATATTGAGACAAGGTAAAGAGGAGACCTATTGGTTTTGGAGAATTGACTTAACCTTTCAACCACAAAGTCGAGACATGGTAAGGTGGTCACTAATCATAAATCTACTTGAATTGTAGTAAGTTCTATAAAGAATTACCCAAAGGGCTAGCTCTTGAGAGATTCTTTGTAGAACTATGCTACTGCTAACTGTCACTCAGTGTAGTAAAGGTATCAGAATTAAAGTAGGTAAAAAAGAGTGAATTTGGTGAATTCTCTATATCAAATTGTAATGACCCAAGTAACCTTTTCGGTAAAGATGGAACAGTGGGATGTAGAGCTATATATAAAAACATACACTTCAATAAAAACTAGGTTGAGTTTGGGTTGAAGTTTTGTGTTTGAGTTGAAATAGTAGTAATATGATTTGATTAGGTATTAATTCTTAATTTATAATTATTTTTATATATTCGAGCTTATGGGTTTGGTTTATATGGGTGGGTCGGGTTGGGTTTACCGGGCCTTATCGGGCTTGGATCTATCGGGTTTGAATACCCTAAGACCAAATCCAACCCATCAACATGGGGATTGGGTCGGCCCATGACCCATAGCTGGCCGAGTCGGGCTTTTTGTCACCAAACCTACCGGGTACCCACAAGCCTGTGGGCTTTTGAGCCAAATGGTGAGGGTTACTTGGGTGGGAAACTTTATTCTACTAAAATTTATAAACTATATCTGTAAATCAGAATATTGGCTAGCAAGAAAAATTCTTTGCCTCTTTGATGAAGCAGTCCCAGTAATAACGGAAAAGAATAATGTGAGGCATTTCTTTGAATCAAAGGCATTGATGATGAGGTAGCGAGCTCCCTATAAGGATGAGAAAGTTGAGTTCTCCTCCTTCCAATTCCATCTCTCCAAGATTTAACAAAAAAAAAAATTCCTTCTCTCCAAAGCTTCCAAGGGAATGGCTTCCAGCGGGCCGAAATCAGCGGCGTCTGGGCTCTTGATTGTCAATCTTGTTCTGTATTTCATTGTTATTGTCATTGCTTCGTGGGCTGTCAACCATGGAATCCAAAGGTCCCGCGAAACAGGTAATTTTTTTTTTTCTTTGATGAAATCAAACAGCGTGACATGTTATGTTATGAACATATTTTTGTGCTGCAGCTGCTGTTTTGTCAATTCCAGCTCGAATATTCCCAATTTATTTCCCATTTGGGAATATGGCAACTGGTTTCTTTGTGGTTTTCTCCCTCATTGCCGGAGTTGTCGGTTTTGTCACGTCACTCGCCGGACTTCACAACGTTTTACAATGGGACGGTCCCAACTTACACTCTGCTGCTGCCTCTTCTCTCGCAACTTGGTCCCTCACTCTTCTTGCCATGGGGTACTTCAATATTGTTTCTGCTTCATTCTTTTTTTTCTTTTCCCTTTTTAAAGTACCGATTTTTTATACTCCAATAAAAAAAAAACAAATAAAAAAAACTCTTCACTCATTGATTACCCACCCCATTTCTTTTATGAATTTCTTCTCCACTTTTGGTTTTTCAGATTCGCTTGTAAAGAAATTCAACTTGGTTGGACAGATTCCAACTTGGTAAGCTACTGCTCTCGATTAACTTTTGTTGTCTTTGAAAATCTTAAGGGTAGATTCTGTGTTTAACCACCAACAGAACTTTTTAATTTTTATCGACCGTACAAAATTATATGTCTAAGTTTTTCATTTTATGTTTAATAATATAGATTCTTTTTTCTTTTTTTTTTTGGTAAAAACACAGCGTACGTTGGAGACGATAACAATAATTGTGAGTGCCACACAATTGATTTCTACATGCGCCATCCATGCTGGCGTTGAAGATGTCATTATTCAAGAAAGACGCCGCACCGGAAGAGTTTAATCCCCGACCTTCATCTTTTCCCTTGCTCTTCAATCTTCCTTCATCTTTGATGTATTATTATATATTATTCTATCCATGTTTTTAATCTCAAGTTTTCTGATTTCATTTTTAATTAATAAATTACCAAGTATTTCAGAGTTTAACCTCTAAAATTACCTAGCAAATCTCGGTATCGTCCAATTTATGTCTATTTCATCCGAATATCGTCTAATTAATGGATAATTTTGTCAAATGAATCCTTCTGTCATCAGATGGCTACATCAGTCTTTGTCTCTAATAATATATTGACAGCTAACAACACAATCCAAGTGGATACAAATTTAGGGGAAAAAAATAAAACAGATTTATTCCTATTATATTGATAGTAGGTTTTTTTTTTTTTTTTTCTATCCAAAAAATAAAAATCTATGCAAGGGTATAATTGAAAATTTCGTGGTAATGGTTCGCTGAACTGATTTGATGCTCAGGGACAACATAGCAATAAACATTAATTTTAACTTACCGCGGAGCCCTCGAACCGGCCGGTTTATCATGCTTGCAGGCGTGAAGGCTGAAGCCAGAATATATGGTTACATTCCCGCCACGTTGGAAATTACCGAACTGCCACAAACTAACTGTACAGAAAGCATCCAATATTCCAATTCCAAACGAACCATCTCCTACTCGCTCCCTAAATCTCCACCCAATCCTCACCCATGAACTTCACGCACCCTACCTTCTCAAACTACTCAACGGTAACATTTCCCTCTTTCCCACTAAACCCTAATCCTAAGACCACAATTGCCCCAAATTTCAGTCTCCTGCGTTCACTGGACAAAACCCGTATTCAACTCAAGCCAAGACCGAGCTTAAGCTTCCAAATTAAAGCTTCGGCAAGAGACAATAGCCAAACGCCGTGGTGGGTGAACGTTTTGCCGACCAAATCTTTCGGAGCCGAGAAGTTTCTTAGGCTGATTTCAGGTGCGACCGCTAGCCCCATTTGCCAGTACGTGTCGGAACCAACCACGTTTCTTCATTCTGTGGACGCCAGAATCAAATTGGTATGCTAAATTTTATGGACATTTTCTAGTTTCTTATAATATTTCGTGTGCCTGTGGAATTTGGTTTTCGGGTTTTGGCGGTTTAACCCCGCTTTGTTAATCATAGCTGAAAAGGGTTGGATTAGTTTATGGGCTTTGGTTATTGATGAAATGGAAAAGTCAATTTTTTTTTTGTGTGTTTCAGTTTTATTTTATTTTATTGAGTTCTAAACTTGTTCTTCTTTTCTTCCTTTTAATTTTCAACTCAGTGTGTATATAAATGTAAAAGTTTACAGTTCTTTTGGATCTAAGGTTGCCGAAGATTTGAACTCTACTAGTTGCGTGCAGTTGTAGCTCCTCTGAGTCTTAATTTTTGTAGAACATAGAAATTTAAATGAAACTAAATTGTGTCTTTTTCTGTGACCCAATAGGGGTTTCAGGGATCAGCTAATGATTTCTTTAGCATCCTAGTTTTAATTTGGACACTCAAATTGAAGAAGTTTGAGGGTAACCAATTTGCATTTTGAAAGAAATTTCTGTGAAAGTTATTTGGAATTCGAGATGACGGGAGTGAAACTCTATGGAGTTGCACTTTATTCAGTCCATGTGCTGACTCTCAATCTTGGAGGATGATATCTGTTTAAAATTATGAAGTAGGTAATGAGTAAATCAGAAATATCATATATAATGAAAAATATTCATGCAAACTGGAATTTCGAAGTACATAGATCACATTATTAGCACTTAGCATTTACAAGTCGAGGCTTTTTACTTTTTCAAAATGGATTTAGATAAACTACGGGCAATGAGTACTTGTGGAGTATTTTTTTTTTTTGGGTTAAATAAGTTGTTGTGGATGTACCTATATGATATCTCGCTGTTTGTAAATATTGCATGACAGTAAAATTATGGGAAAGTACACAAATGCAAAATTTCTGTTTTATTGCTGTTTGTCTTTGAACTTGTTTAATCTTGTTCGTGCAGGTTTGGCTTTTGGCTCTAGTTGTTTTACCAGCAAGGTCACATATAATACTGCGGTTTGGATTAGTAGTATACTTGGCCACTTTGTCAATATGGATTCTTCCAAGACATGCATGGATGGTAAGTAATTAAGTACCATGCAATGATTCCGACCTGATTTCAATTTGTCAATATTTAAATCTTGAGTAACTTGTTAATAAAGCCTTGGTGATGCCTTCCACCATATTTTTTTTTTTTTTTTCTTTTCTATTTCTTCTGAATGGATAATCTATGTACTAATGCGGGAGTTTTCTTGTTTGCAGGACCAACTGGGAAGAGTATCTTTGATTTCTGGAATTTTATTCATTATGTTGGGGCTGGGTGCGGATGGTGTACCGCCCCTTGTTCAGTCGAGAACTCCACCTCCTGCAATGATGGGATTATCAAATCTTCCTGCATCTCAGGGAGGGTACTCATATTTGATAATGAAGCTAGGACCATTATATTTTACGAGGAAGGGGTTCTCTGTAGCAAGCACAGCTGCTTGCTTAACCTTTACTGTAAGTTGCTTCTACCTCTGATTGATGCGCCTTTTCCCTTTCATTTAATAAAGACATGCTTGGATACCCATCATTATAAACACATTATAACCTTGTATATGTAGCATATTCAGGCACACATACAATTTTGAGAATGGAGTGATCTAACTCTAAAGAATAGTTTCATGCTTATAGTTATTTTAAATCATACAACAGATAATGAGAAAATATGTTTACCAAACTATATATAAGTGACTGGAACACAAAGAACAGAGCCTTTTGATTTTACTGAGAACTAAGGCTCGTATATTTCTGAAGGTCTTCCAAAGTGCGAGCCTTTGCCTAACAACCACAACCCCTGAACAACTTGCATTTGCCTTGCGGTGGTTTATGCTGCCTTTGATGAATTTTGGTGTGCCAGTGGCTGAAATTATTCTTACCCTCATGCTTTCATTACGGTTCATCAATCTAGTGTTCGACGAGGTATGGCTTATGAGGATTGGTCAATAAGATTGGTGTTCGACTAATTCCAATCTTTAAAGATGATTTTCTTGACAGAGGATTAATGCTTATTTAGTTCTAAAATCTACTCAAGTTGAAAATAATTTTTTTCAAATATGTTCGTAATGTGTTGGCAGGTCCGTATTGTTGCATTAGGGATTGTTTCTCGTAGGATAGACTGGCAACAGTTGACAATGGTGGAGACAATTGACGGTAAGCTTAATTGCATTTAGGTTTTGTTTTGTCAATTTTAATAATTGTGTCCTCTTCTTTAGCTACTAAAATCAAATCTGCGTCTTTCATTTCAGCTGGAGTAGTCTTGTCAATCTAATTCCTTCTTTTTTAAAAACTCCTGTGCGATATTAAGATGTTTCGATGGTGTTAAAACTGGTAGTTTTGGTAATATTACCGTGGCACGCATTTGAAGTCTTAATCTTGTCAGAAATAACGCAAGAGTTGCATTCAAAAGTTCAAATGATTTTCTTGATTAACAGTTTCCATATGAACACCTTTCTATCAATTATTTCTTGAATTTTCTTTTAGTGATTTGGTTCTCTAATTGTGCAGTTTTCTTTGCCTACTTTCGTCGGATATTCACAAATATTTTTAGCCACGCTGAGCAGATCTCACAGGTTTGTGCACCAAGTTAACGTAAAAATGCATATCTCTTTTCCCAGTTGGTCTGTCGTCACATAGTGAGACCGGAATTCAACAGTTAACTCTGTCCCTTGTTATCACTTTTACAGGCAATGATTGTCAGAGGTTTTAGAGGGGACTGCAATGCTCATAAGATCTACTTGCTATCAGATCCATCCATTGGGGCGCCAGATATCATTTCCTTGTTATGCCTGGTTGGTGTAATAGGTGCTTCCATCTTCTCCGACTGCTTTCTAGTCTGATGGCCAGAGATTCAAAGTTCAAACATTGAATTACCTTTACCAACACAGAAGTTGCCCAGTTGACATGGGAAAAGATCATCTTCTCATGTTGAAAAGGTCATATGGATGAGGTGTTGAGCTTTTTTATCATCGAGCCGTCGAGCTATTTTTCCACAAGATCGCCCCTACTGTATTATCGCCACATACAAGAGAGTTTAACTACCAAGTTCGGGATGGCGTAGAGGACCTACTGTATTATCACCACATACAGGAGAGTTTAACTACCAAGTTCGGGATGGCGTAGTTCCTCTACGCCTAGGGAACCATGAACAAAGCAAGGTATGAAAGAAAAGCGTATTGGCTCGTGTCACCGGATTTCTCGAGTATTCGTGTTCATTTATAGCATGATTCAACTTGGAAGACCACCAAACAGAAGTATAGGTCTAACTTATTATTACGTTCCATAAACCCTTACTGCGATATTACCTGCTCTATCGACAAAAAAAAATCTATTTTGATTCGTTGTCACTATTGAATTTGGCACCGTGAGTAGATTGCCGTTGATAAGTCTGAGGAAGGTGAGGATGATGTCAAGTCATCGTGTCCTTATGCAGGTAAGAAGCTGGATAAAATCAAAGATACTGAACTCAAGAACAATGATTTAATACAGGATCATAATTATTAATTAGATGTCAATCAAAGGTTGAATGATGAATCGACATTGATCTCCCTTGTGAGGAACATATCATAGTGATAATAAATGAGACTGAGAAGCAAATTTACGAAGTTACGCGGCGAAGGATTGGAAGCATTGAGTTGCTGGATGATCTACTGCTTTTCTGTGTACCCTTACTGGCGGCAACAGCAGCAGCAGCAGCAGCAGCACCACTACTTTTGGTGCCATGTACACTTCACTAACACCACTTGAACAGCCACGTCCACCACTACCACTACTACCACTACTAACACCGACACGTCCTCCACCCCTAAACCCACCGCCACCTTTGGCAGCCACTCTGGTGACAATCATTAGCACAAACCACTTCCACGGGAATTACCAAACGCGGATGAGGCATAGGAATTTTCACTGAAATATAGCGTGGAAGAGACGAAGGTAAGCTTGCATCATAACTTTAAGATTTATATATTACGGTAGAAAACTAGTAATTCAACTCCTATAAAAAATTGGAAAAACTTATTTATAAGAAAATATCTAATACAAGTAAATCAAATATAATAAACAAACTTATTTATAAGAAAATATTTAATACAAGTAAACCAAATATAATAAATAAGTCGTGTAAACCAATCGAATCTTGTAATTAAATCCAAACTAAGAGAAGCAAGACGGATGACGTGAAATATCGACCATGCCGAATAATTTCTCCTCTTCGGGAGTCCGAAGTTGCGTACCACTTTTACCAGGTGATGATGTTTACCACCATCCAAAGTCGAGTAAATTTAGACTCATCCTAAAATATACGTACTTAATTAAGTTCTCTTGTAATTCAAGGGATTAAAAGCATATATCTTTGTTCATATAAATTCCAATGCTCAAATCTCACATCCCCAAAATATGAACTGTATAAAAAAAGAAAAAAATTAGGGGCATAGATGATTGATACAGAAGATTGACAAGTTTGCTACAATTTGTCTGGGTGGTGGAGAACAGAAACATAGAATATGAGCACCTGCCACCCAGCTTCGCAATGGTAAAAAATTTCAGTCCTCCATTTCATCAAATGGGAAAATTCGTATGGATACGAAAATCATGGTAATCTTCATAACACAATATTTACATCAGCCTCATATCAACAGCAACATGTAAAGATTATCCGAGGTAAATCAACGGTCTTTCTTTCGGATACATAATTTAGACCAACTGCCAAAGAGAGCTAGCTACCCATGTAGCTCAAAAACTTCAAAAATTTATCCATACAGAGATGCGACTGACTTACCTCTGCCAGCAGAGTTTTCTTCCGCCCTCGCGCATAATTTCATAGGCAAGCTTGTGCTTTTCAAGAGAGGTTGACCCAGCCTCAATGTATTTACAGGCTGCTTCTCTTAAACTCCATTCCATCAATGCCTTGAGTTCTTGCGGGCTTCCACACGAATCGGAATCACAAGGAATGCCATGTTCAGCATTTCTGGTCCAACGGCGTAGGATGAAGCAAGCTGGAACTTCTTTTACGTCCAGGATTTGGAAAACTCTCAACACATGCCGGCACAGGACCCCTTCGAATTCAAACATTTGACAGCTACAACACACTTCGAGATTGGATGCACCAACAGTAACAACACATTTCTCATTGTCATGCCCACATTTTCGGACCAGGTACCTGATGATGGGGCCTTCTTCATAAATCTTAAACCCTAGATAGCTATAGGATTGGAGAAGTTCTTTCTGAAATATCCTGAATATGTTCAGTGTATAAAGCCTTCTGCATTGCTCTTCTATTGGTTCTTTTGTCTGCAAGTATGCACTCAAGTTTAAAGTGTTGAAATCTTCTTTTCTTTCTTCTTCACGGCGTCGCTCAAGACCTCTTTCATATTGTGTTATGAAATCCTTAAGTGGCGTTTGGGCAGTAAAACGTGTACCAAAGAATGAATCTATACTTTCATTGAAGGGGATTCCAGCAAAGAACGTAGCTCTTAAGTATAGTGGGACCCAACTTCTGCGCTTTTCGTACATTGCTTTCAGCCAAGCATTATCCTTCAACCCATACCTGGTGAGGAGTGCAGCCCATGCAGTATCAAACTCATCGGCTGTTTGACACTGATTTATGCACTTTTCATATTCATATTTGAAAGAAGTATTCATCAAACTTAGATGCTCACTTTCTTTTGCCTTAATTTGCCACAATGAAAAACGATGATGGGTACCTGGAAAAACTTGCATGATGGTTCGCTGGATCACATCATCTTGGTCAGCTATTATTGACAGAGGACGACGCCCGGACGTTGCCCTGAGCCAAGTTTGAAACAACCACGTAAAAGATTCCTCAGATTCATCAGCAATTAGGGCACATCCAAGAAGCACGGGTTGCTTATGATGGTTGATTCCAATGAAAGTGGCAAATGGTACCAGATAAATACTTTTCCGATATGAGGTATCAAAAATAATAGCATCACCAAACTGAGAGCATGAAAATCTAGACCTCCCATCTGCCCAGAAAATACTCATGCAACTACCATTATCAATTTCTACTGCATAAAAGAATCCTGTATCTTCAGCCTGTTTTGTTTGAAAATAGTCAAACAGCACACGGTACCAATCACTTCCAATATGATTTTCTCTACGTCTTCTAATATGGTTGCCATTATTTATGTCAACAATATCTTCATTTTCCAGCCCACAGATCTCCTCCTCGATGAACTTTTTGGCAGAAAATAGATTTTCCTTTTGAACTTCCAGTTGAGACCCAAACTCATGGTTATGATTTTTATCAAGGCGGTCCACTACCCACCTTCCAGAATCTTGTCTCTTAATCCTCATAAATGCACCACAACCAACTCTCGATGGATGCTGAAAACCTTCCTTTGAACACACAAATCTCCGGGAAGTTATTGACCCATCAAGCTTTGAACGAAACAATTGGCCAATCCTGATTCTAAATCCTCTATTTTCTGCATATGCATGATAAAATTGGTACGCTTCATTGGCTGAATTGAACTCTAGGCCTGCAGATGGTTCAACTGCTGACTGCATTTCATCACCATCCCGTTTAATGCGTTTGGCACTAATGATTCCAGATGAGCAAGGTTGTCCAACTTCAAGTTCTTCAAGCGATTTGATGATCGCAGACCTAGGCCTATGGGACACTTCAACAACTGATCTTGTGCGTGTTAGATTCTTCTTCCGTAATACTGGAGAAATCGGGGAATGGCTTTCCTCTGAAGATCCTAGACCATGATTGTGATCCTTCAGGAAAAGGTCTACAACCCACTTCCCAGAATCACGTCTTTGCACCCTTATTAAGGCTGGGCAGCCTGTCCGCGAACTAATCTGGAAACCCTCCTTGGAGCACACAAATCTCCGAGAAGAAACTGACCCATCAGTCCTCGAACGATACAACTGACCAGTACGAACTCTAAATCCCATCCGTGTTGCATAGAGACTGTAAAATTCACGTGCAATATCTGCTGTATCAAACTCGAGACCCACGTAAGGTTCAAGTACTCTAGACTCTCCTTCGTCCTCTGGATTGTAAGTGTTCATTGGAGGTATCATCCCTAGAGGATATGCATGTATAACTAAGTTGTTCCCACTGTCTTCAATCTTAGAATCAGTATCTGAGCTGTGTTAAAAAAAAAATGAAAATGACATGAAAAATCACTTCAACCTCGGCCACCATTTGACGAACAATCGGAAACAACATTTACTGATCATGGAAAGCAAACTTATACAGCAGCTAATCCACTACCATGCGGCTACTCAGACCAAAATCAGATCAATCAATCGTAAACAAAATGGGAAATTCTGTCTTTTCTTCTTTTGCACCTTTTCTCAGCACCCAGACATAGTACAAGGGATAAAAATTATAAATAAAAAAAAAACCCAACACAAAATCAAAACTACCGAATTCACAAATACAAAATGCATAACAAAAAAAGAAATTTAGAGTGAAATTTAAAGCAGAATCAATACCGATTAAATCAAGCTTTGGGGATGGCTGTAATTTACCTCCTCAAATTGGTGAAGTGGGTGGAGTTGGATTCCATGCCCATTCCAGAAGAACACAAACAGTGTGAGCGCGAGCGACAATTTGAAGCTTACGGCTGCATTTGGGGGAATTTGTTGAGAAATTTGGCGGGAAAATTGATTGGGGAAAAAAATTAGAGGCGGTGCTGGAATCTGATTACTGAGTAAAATGAAAATCTGTGAAATGATGAAATTGAAATTTGGGGGTTTGGATTCTCTCTCTGAACCCTTCAATCGTGTTTTTCTGCTTCTCTTAATTTGCCATTAAAATCAGGTTTGACCTAATTGATTGTAATTTGGAGCCCATTAGGGTACAAACTGACATCATCATCCAATATTTTAATTATTTTGCTTTGCGAAATGCATTATCTCCCATCTTTCGAATTTTTATATATATTTGTTTGGCTAGTTTCAGATCCATCCACTTTTATTTTCCTTAAAAAACATCAATCCTCTTTCTCACATTAACTCTACAACACCTTCCAAACAAGTGCAAACAAAAAATCCTTTCAAATCGTTTTTTTCTAAGTTACAAGTGAATGGGTATAGTTCCAGTCTATCTTGAAGTTTGATGGGGTTGTAGTGATCGACACTTGTTACTCAATTTTTATGTGGTGGTAATACGTGAGCGAACCGTAGAATCCAATTTATCTTGTAATAATGACTCATATTGTTATATTGCATATAGGTGATGTAAAAGCCCAATCTTTCAACGAGGATAAAATCAGAAAAGAAAAATGAAATTGACCGTTTTATCCCTAAAGTCAAAGAGTTGACTTACCAAGATCAAAATGTTGACTTTTGACTGGGAGGGTTTTTGGCGATTCTGAAGAAGATCTTGGACTCCCGAGTACGTCGGCAAGCGACATGCTGAAAACGGAGTTTGGTTGGATTCGTTCTTGGTTTAATAAGGGCGTTTTAGTAATTTTGCAAGGAGGGGCATTTTGATAAATTACTTATGACATATTTTTTCTGGATGAATTGGAGTGTGACAAGTGTCCCTATCCCTTAGGGCACTGTTCCACCGATTGTGATTGTGTGTGTTTGTATATGTTTTAAGTATTTGTGTGTGTTGTGTGGTGTTCGACCGAGAAAGGGAAGAAGAAATCGGAGGAGGATGAAGAATAGGGGAGCACAAGATAAGAGAGGAGAGTGAAAAAAGAGTGGAGGAAGAAACAAAAAATAGAGAAGAATAAGGGTGGTAGGAGGTGTTCGACCCATATCAAACCCGAGAGGAATTTTGTGGGTTTGAGTGGCACAACCACGTTTTCAACGGGGAAGCTTGGTAACAAGCTTACTATCATCATATGCTAGTCCCTACGACTCAACATGCCCTTAAGACATGGTTTTTGGCGCTGGAATCACGTTGGTGGTGAAGTTGACGGACGACCGAAGAGGGTGGTGGTTGATGGATGATGTTTAGGTAAGTTTCTTTAGTTTTTATTACATAGATCTTTCCTAAACTACTTTAGATGAAACTGGTCGAAACTGGAAGGAAAAAAGGTGAGAAACCATGGAGAAATGGTCGGATCCAATCAAGGGTCAAAAGACCTGTTTTGCAAGAAAACGGGTCTGATAACCCAAGAAGATGGCATTGTAGTTGCGACGTGTGGCCACCACGAACAGCGCCTTTAGGCAGTGCGTGGGGCATGTGCCACCTCATCTGGGGATGCCCCCAACATGGAAGTTATAGTATTTGATGTTACGAGTTCAATAGTACAATTTTCGAGGCGATCAGACGTCGTCTCAGGATTGTTTTGGTTGTCCGAAGGTTTAGGGTTTGTTTTAAACCCGTTTAAAAATCTTGAAAAATGATGGGATTAAAATAGAGGATATTTAGGATTGTTAATGCCCTTTAGATGTGATTTTTGACAAGTCCTAAGGTTCCCAAAAATTATGGGAATAGGTGCAAAGTAAGATTCGACGATACAAAGGCGTGTGAGTGCACTTTCTTTCTCTAAACTATTATGCATGCATACTTACATGATTTAAATGTGTTTCTACGTGATTTTGATGATATTAAGTGATTGGTAATTTTATCGGATTTTTGGTGATTTTATGAATATTTTATTGCTAATTTTTCGAGAATTTATGTAAATTCCTTTTTGGATTCCGATTTGAATATGGTTTTGGGATTTAGTATGAAATGTGATTTGGAAGGTTATAATGTTGGTATGTTGGTGCTTTCTATATGATTTTGGGTGGTTTTTCGGAAACCCTTTAATGGTTCGTTTTATGGTGTTTCTCGAGTATGTGTTTCTGGATTTTGGTTTAATTTATAGATTTGAGCTGAACAAGGTTTGAACTATGAAATAAGGTGATTTTAGTATATTTATGGTTTTCTTATGATTTCTGAAGGATTTTCATGAAAAACGATGTATATGCACGTTTTACGAGGCACAATGTATAACTTGGTTTTGGGCTTAGCCTCGAGGTTTCTAAAACAAGGTTTTGGATATGAAATTGATTTGTGTGATAAGTGTCTGGTTCCTTGGTAATGGTGAACTTGAGATATGATGATGATGGTTTAACTTGAGATGTGATATGAGTATGTGTATCTCGGTATTGATGATGTGAAATGTGATATTGACTATGAATTGGACTTGGGCTGGTTATATGTGTTGATGCTTGTTGGTTGTTTGTTTAGTCTCAGACGTCGAGCTAGGGGCTCCGAATCGTGAGGCTAGTATTTTGTATGATTGTGATTGTGTTGATTGGATGTGAGTCTTAGACGTCGAGTAGGGCTCCCGTTCCTGAGACTATGTTGTAATGACTCGGACGTCGAGCCTCGGGCTCCGGTTCCTGAGCGAGTGTGTATGTGATGGCTTACCGATAGTGCCCTTATGATGTGATGATTGATGTGGTGCTTGTGCATTGATGATAAGTTGATTTTATGTGAATTCTATGATAATGTTGGGTATGGATTGATTGTATAGTCTGTGTGAGATTGTGCTGTGATGATTCGGACGTTGAGCTGGGCTCCGGTTCCCGAGTGAATTTGTGGTGTGTCTGTCAATGGGGCAGTGCTTTGGTGTTTGATAATGTACTTGAGAATGGCTTGGATGTGATATGATTGTATGTAAGTGCTGTAACCATTCCTATGTGATTGATGTGTTGACTCGTGTATGGTTGTGAGTTATGTGGACTGATTTCGTGGTGTCACTAGATTTCTGGATTTATGGTTTTCAAGTACTTCGAGCATTACAAACTGTGTTTCGTTTTAATCAAAGTGAAATGGTTTTCGTATGCATGCACGGTTTTGGAAAATGGAGGGTAAAAGATGGATGTTTTCAAATTATGTTTTTAAACTGTTTCTTTTTATCCATTCACACGTTTTTTTGGTTTTGTGACCTTCTAGTGCCACTGCATGGAAACCAAGGCTCGAGAGGCGGAGGCATGAACTAGTGAGATTTTTGTTTATCCCTTGTCTAACAAGTTCAAGGGTAATGTGGACACTTTAGATTACTTGTCAGATGAGACCATGTCCTGGGTACGCCTTACGAGTGTTTTTGGGGTTAGGTCCTGTCAGGCGAGAGATTATGTTTTTATTTAAGGAATGGTATGAAATTATTGTGAGCGTGTTTACACCCGAAATAAATCACTATGTGCATGGAGAAGGTTTTAAAGAAATTAAATACCCAATACAACTTTAGGCACAAGCCCAGCTAGTATTAAACAACTGGATCACAAGGAAGCGCGAGTGTGATTTACGCAATCACATTAACATGACATTGAAAATGTAAGAAATGTCAGGGGGGATGTGCGATTAAGTCGTCGCGTAGGAGATGCACACGTGGACACACATTTTAACCATCCACACTCTCATGCTGCCTATAAAAGGAGAAGAAGCCATCTTCTCAAAAGACAACCAAGAACTTCATCAAACAAACAAATTAACCAAACTCAATCAATTTCAACAACTGAAAACCCTCAAAAATTTCTTTGTTACCCAAAAACACTTCTTCTTAGCAAAACCTGTCTCTTCGATCTAGAATTAAGTTTGAGTTCTCCTCTCAACCCTTCTTAGTTCTTACCCCAAGAACACCAAACTTTTCTTCAAATCCGACTTGCATCTCAAGTTCATTTTTGAAGACTACCCGACCACCATATCTCAACCTGACTTACTTCCGCAGCACATTTTGAAGGCCACCAAACAATTTCCTCATTTTTCGACTGCATCAAACCAGTCTTTGAGACCCTCACAATACCCACCACCCCCCAACCCCCCCCCCCCCCCTCGGACCTTATCATGTTTATTTATTGATCAGCCAACACCTTCAGTATGATTTTCAACGGATGTTCATATATTTGATGGTCTCTCAACCAAAAATGCCAGTCAATAGCTTAGTCTAGAGATAGTTTACTTCCTGCACTTGTAATTCTATTCATCGTATTAATACTTAATCATCTTTACTTTCTAAGTGTTTGTGTTTCCCTCTCTGCCTCTCTATAATCAGTTTCTTCAAGTATGATTTCGATAACAAGAATACACCAACCTATGAGTTCTATGGCTATTTACATTGTTTAACCATCTTCGTGTTTTGGTTCAGTATTCGAATAGTCTAGCTTAAAGGGGTTAATCCGTCTAATTCCCCCTATAATCCGAATTGCACACTGCTAACACGAACATGCCGACATTGTACTTGGACTAGGCACAAAAGAAAATATTTACAGTCTTCAAAGGATGCATAAAAAAGAAAAGCGCAAGCAAGATGCCCACGTACTCCACTTTCACTTGACTCGAACGATGGTCTATGGCCAACAATTCAGAAACCATTTCTAACCATGTCTAGTAACAGTTTCTACTAGTGGCACGCCTATTTTGAAGACAGCTAGAAGGTCAAGTTAGAAGGACCAACCTATCTAGGGCAGGACCGTGACACCATGGCTCAAGGCTTTTAGCCTTCACCCTATTTGTCATAGTCACTTACATCGCACACCATTATATCAGACTACAACAAAGAGATCTCCCTTACCTAAACACTTGCGTACCCGTTCCTTTGGAAACGAGCCACCGAACGACGACCCCTGATTCCACTACGACAACATTTTGGGCACGAACATAATCTGGCACGCCTAGTGGGACACTTTTGTAGTGCATATCCAAATTTCTGTATACAGAACTTAGATGTGATACTAAAGGGATATTTGTGAGTTCGACGCTACAATAAGAAATCCCTAGGCTACCCTAATGGAAGCCAATATGGAAACTCCTCGTGATGGAAATCTCGAGGATATCACTAATCAAGAAACAACAAAAAAAGAATTGATGGAATTCATCAAGGACACCCTATCTCTTATCTATGCTTAGATGAAGGCTCTGAATGAATAGGTTCAGGATCTTTCCAGGCAAGGGAAAGTAGAGCCGAAAGGTTTTGCCACCCCACATCCAGAGATTGTAAGCCTAGACAAAAGGAAATAGACCATGGATCATGGAGTATCCACCTTCGAACATGTGGTCACACGGCCTTTGTTCTTAAGCGCCTTATCTTTCGAAGTCCCAAAAACGTGCAAGATCCGTGAGGTCCAGCCGAAAGAAGACAACGAGATCCATGCCAAATATCTACAATCTTCTCTGGAAGTATCAAATGTTAAAATGGCTAGGAGCGTCCAGGCTAGCATTAAGGGTAACTATGAGAACTGGAGAAGATCTGACGACACTAGGTTTGAAGAGGAATTCAGGCCTAACCAAAGCCTACCCTGTGTAGTTGAGAACTAGGCTATCACGACTGAAATGGCTGAGATAATGAGTATGATTCAAGGACAATCAGTGCCTCCTAAGAGAGCATGGACCAAGATAATATTTTTCCTAGGAACTTCAAACCACTAATTTTTTCACTCTTTAGTGTATATGGTAGTATGTTGTCCTAGGGACATATAGGGAGATTCTCGGTTCAATGTGTAGCTCTTGAGGATAATTCTTATCTTAAGATACGACTATTCATCAGCTCTCTAGCTAGGGATGCTTTTTCTTGGTACACTTCGCTGCTAGAAGCCTCCATTCACACTAATGGGAGCAAGAGACTACTGAGATTTTTATTACTAGGTTTAAAAGGTTAAAGATGAAGTATAGGTTCCCCATGAACAACGACCAAATAAAGGCCGTTGCACAGAGAGCACTAAGGTTCTCACTAAGGAAAAAATTTGAAGACACCACTTTCTATGATTTACTTGAGATAGTGGTATATGTGTCAAAATTTGAGAGGCTGCTGGAAGAAGAACAACGACAGAAGTATAACTCTAACATACCCCATTTATATAAAAACAAGATACATGTTCATCACGTAGACCATAAAGAGGTCGAGGAGGAATCCTCGGAAAATAGACAGGGGCGAGATGTCACGACTCGACCTTCTCCAATATAATCCGCTTTAGGCCCAGCCCTCGCAGTTTTATTCCCGGGAGCTCATGTAAAACTTCCCCAGTGGGTCACCTATCTTGGGATTGCACCAGCCCCTACTCGCTTAACTTTGGAGTTCCAACCAAACTCAAAGCTAGTGAGCTCCCAAAAGGCCTCATGTTGGATAGATGCGCACCCATACATATAAGGCGCATCCCCCAGATCTCCCGGGCGATGTGAGATTGCTAACCATGCCCTCAAGGCACAGGTCGTCACACAGGAACTAGATAACTGATATCCAGACTTCGGGTAAAAGGCCTGTGACCATCAGATTGTTGGTCTAACTTGTGCATGATCAGAAACCTACTAATCCGAGTAGAGGATATTTTGCCAACAAGGTTCCGATTTTCACCTCGCATCTTTTCGACCCGACCAAGGCCAGAGCGATATACGATGATTTAGCCAAAGAATAGGTGATTAAACTTGATCCCAAGTAAGAGATGCCTAGACCAGAGGAAATCAAGGGAAAACAGTTTTACAAGTGGCATATATCACCACATCATTCCACTGAAAATTGTGTCCAGTTCAGGGATACAATCCAAAACTTGATCAACCAGGGGCATATCGCCTTGGCCCAATACCAAAAATTCCAATGAAAATGGACATTAATCTATTCCCTATGACATCCATGAACATGGTCGACCTACAATGGTCATATCTGAAAAAGGAAACGTGACAAAGAAGGTCAATCAAAGACTCCTATGGAAACTCAGAAGCTTGGAGGATTGCTAGCTACGATCATTGGGGAATTGGTCATATGTAGTAAGTACAAGATATAATGTGTGTTGGAAATCCATACCCCAGGCGCTAAGATAGACCTAGAACTAAAGAGGTCGAGAGAAGCACAAGATGAGGACCTCCTTGATATCCTACAACCAGCTACGGACTTCAAAGTTCGAAAAGAAAGCTCCTTTGAAGTTCTGTCTTCCAAAGGTTAGGGGATATCAAGAAGCACAAACGGCCAGCCATCCAAAAATCTCTAACCAACTAGTGGGATCCCGAAGGCCGAAAGTTCACTTTTTTTGTGATCATAAACATCCCTGCCTAGGAAAGCCATCATCCAAATGGGAAATGTTACATGGTGGTAAGAATGGCAAGTCAAGCAAGGAATTATGAAGGACTGTCAAGCGCATGATCCATAGGAAATTTAAAGCCTACACGTTGGCTCAGACGAGCTTAAAGGCAACCCCGCTAGTGACCAACTAGGAATTGATATGTCCTCCTAAGAAAAACTCCAGAAAAAGAAAGGATGGGGTTAGCCTACAAAGAAATATATCCTTACCAAGATCTACGTCTGAGACTCATATAGGAGCCAAAAGAAAGATCACATTTGGCGACTCTACTGGAGAGGAGCTGTCAAACGGCCAGTCAAGGAAATCTTCACATCTCGATAATGAAAAAATTCCGATCAAGACACTACATAAAGTGATGGTCATAACATGACCGCAGAAGGACTTAAAGAGTTCAAAACAAACTTGCTAAAGTCCAACGAATAATTGTCATATGGAGGGATAAAGGCTAATGAATGGCCAAAGGGAGCCATTTTGAAAGAATTAAAGAAAATATATAATATAATAAAAATTGGTTTTATTGGATCTAACAAGACCAAACTTGGGAAACCCTATATACAACATACTCGGGTCCTGCTCCCGTCTGACAGGTAATCTGAAATACCAAAAGTACTCTTGAAACCCTGTCAGACAAGGGATACTTGGATACTCGTGAGTTCATGCCGTAGACATCCTCGATTCTCGTGCAGCGGCCCTGGAGGGTTTCAAAACTAGGGAAAGGTGTAAGTGGATGAAAATAAAGGTTACTAAAACATAGTTCAAAACATATCAGTTTCCCTCCATTTTACAAACTATGCATGCAACAAGTTTATCAATAAACAACAATCTTCAAATACGTGCAGTAATAATAAAATCCAGTAGTTCCAAAACCTGTCCAATGTAAACTCACATTAAGAACCAATGCACACACGTTCAAGTCAAAGCATAAGCACAACAATCATAGTGAATCAACCAATTCATAACCACATCAATCACATAGAACCCATCACACTGTACCAATTAATCGTACCGAGCTAACCCATCATATCGACTGACCCATCCTCAACGTCTACAAACTGAATCATCATATCACAAAGCCACTCGGGGATATAGCATCCGAGGGCCCACCCGGGATACAGCATCCTGGTGTATAGCCACGTATACCATATTGCACTAATGGTAGGTCAATCATAACATACAACCACTCAGGAACTACAGAGCCCAATTTGACGTTCGAGTGGCCACCTAGGGATGCAGCGTCTAGGTATCAACCATATATGACAGGACCCGTCCTAACTGGACGTCAAAAACCGTGCCCGGACCTGCTCCCGTCTGACAAGTCAACTAAAGGTCTGAAACTCCCCTTCAGTGCTTGCCAGACAAGGGATGTTTGCGCGGATTTCTGCTGCTGTCACTGCCTCACGATCAGTCCCGAACGTCGTACCACGGCATGGAGGGTCACAAAACAGAAAAGGTGTGAGTGGACAAAAATGACCTCTTATAAAAACATTTATCAAAATACATTCTTACCCTCCAGTTTTCAGAAACTTGCATGCATATCGTAAAACATGAGTGACCGATAAAATCAAAACATATTTTCCCATGGTCCATAAAACTCATGTTCACCAAATCAGTTCATGCTATAAAACATCAAATCCCGGCTCTCAGGCCAAAACATGTGAAAACATAATCACTGGCCACAAAGACCAAAAACCTGTACTCAATACCAGTACATCATCACAATCAATACCAATCAGCACTAATCACCAGTGCACAAGAAATATATCAATCCAATCAATCCGCACTACTCACAAGTGCATAAAATATCACAAATCACATCTGCACTACTCACAAGTGCTGCACTACGCGTAGGCCAATATCCAGTCACTCTCTCGGGAATAAACACCTCTGGGCTTCACCTCCTCGGGCTCAGTCACCTCTGGGCGAACACATCCCCAGGATCAGACACCTCCGAGTGGTACATCCAGGCTCAGTATCATCCGAGAAGCTGACTACCATAGGATCAACTCCCGATCCTACAATCACATCCCCCCAAGCTCCGGTCGTCTGGGTAATCCCCCCAAGTACCGACCGTCTGGGAATATCACAATCACAATGAAAACCATCCCGGGAATTACCTCCCAAAACATTTCAATCAAATCTTGACTTCATACCAAGTCAAGGTCATTCTCAACTGGGTCTCAAGCCCAAAATACCTTTTACACATAAACCGTTAAAATCACATTTAAATCAATAGAATAATCCGGAAATCATCATTGACTCACCAACCAAGTCAAAACATCATTTTAGAAATCATTTAAACTCCGGGCCTAGCCCAAAACATCATTTGCACGTTCCTCGTAAAACGTACCCAAAAGACTGATTAAAATAATCATAAAATCCCAATAAATCATTAATTTCACAATTTCACAAATAACTCCAATTCCGAGTCAAAATCACTATTCACTTGGGTTCTCATGCCCAAAATAATATTATCACGCAAATCCATGCGTTGCAACCTCCGTTGCCATTTTCACGTAAATCCACGAAATTGACCCTCGACTCATTCCCGAGTCACCACATCATTTTTCAATCCATGACTCAATAATCTGAGTCCAAACATTATTTCCAACCAATATTAATCCCGGACTCACATACCAAGTCCAAACATCATTTTTACCCAATTTCGTAATTTCTCGAAAATTACCCAAAATAATAATATAATAATCATATAATAAGGCATTAAAATCATATATGCATGCATCAGGGTTAGAAAACAAAGTCCACTCACACACACCGTCCAAACGGTCCGTTTTCGAGCTGCACGTTTTTCCGTAAAATCTGGAAATCACAACTCCTATCCAAAATCATTATAGAGGGTTACTAACATCTCAAAATACAACATATAATTTTCCCCAATTTTTTCGGGATTTAAATACGTATTTTTAACGTAATACAAAATTTCGGATACGCGGAACATTATCGAAACAATATCTGATTTCACCGAAATCAACGTCAAAATGTTCGTTACACTGAGAGGATCAAAATTTATGTTGACCTCACCTTGAGACTAGGCCGGACGCGCCCTCACGCGCCGCCGTGAGTGGCTGCGCATGAAACCCACGCGCCAGCTACAGTGCTGTCTCCCTCACCCGTTTGTCTGGTAAACGGGTCGTTTAACCCGCGATCAGACCCGGTTCCAATCCTATCAATTCGACACTGAAATCATCAATTGATCATCCAGTTAGTTTCGTTTTGAGTTCAATTAAAGGTCTGCAATCAGAATTACACGATTACCTGCATCAAACCTCACGATCGAAGATGAACACTCGAAGAACACTCCGAACACTGTTCATCATTCGAACACCTTCAATCTCAATCGATTCCTCTCAATTGATTCAACCAGAAGCATCAGTGGACTCCGTTAAACATTTCCCCCAACTCAATTGCATCAATCCAATGCTCAATCTTCACGACTCAAACTCGAACATCCGTACTCTGTGCAACCATGGAGCTTCATCAATCTCCAGTGTTTTCCTTCAATTGATGAACCCAGAAGCATCGTGGGATCCTCTGGAACACAATCCCCACATCAATTTCGTCAATCAAAGCCTCAATTCCCTCGACTCAACCTCGAATTTCATCCTCTGTCACCAAGTGTGTTCAGAGTCAAAACAACACCAATTTCCTTCGTTCTTTCGACGTTTCTGATCGTAATGATCCCAGGAAGCTCGAAGTGAGTTCAATTTCGATCCTCACGGCTCAATTCCCAGTATTTGAATTTCCCCCCAATTTTTTCTAAATTTTCGGTTCTCAGTCTCCAGCCCTCAATCGACCCTCAGTGTTTCCCCAGTTTAATCCTCTCTCACAATCTCACAAATTCCCCTCAAAACTGGATGTGAAATGGAGCTCAATTCACCCAATTCTGATTCCCCCTCTCACGGGTAAGAAACAAAGAAGAAGAAAAATGGGGAAAAAGATGGAGGAATGATGGTGTAGGAATGATGATGTAGTAATGATAGTGTTGGGAGGGAAACATGGAGCTGGAAACAAGGGATGGGTGACACTTGTCACTCATCCGGATGTGCACAGTCACCGGGTACTGTTCACATTAAAATATTATTTTAATCCCGGTTCGTTCGGTTAATCGAGCCCGATTCCGTGACCATAACTTCGTCGTCGAATCTCCGATTTCGGCATGCCGCCTGTCTTGGATTCGTATCGACGAGACCTACGTAACGGTACTTGGCCCTCGTCCATCAGACCTCCCGATCAAAAAGTCAACATTTGGCCCCTACTATGCCAAATTACCAAAATACCTCTCAACTTCCGAACACCATAACTTTCTCTACGAATGTCGGAATCGAACGTGCCACCTGTCTAAGAACTCGTGACGTCCCGAACTACGTCACAGTCATCGGCCAAAGTCCATTTGACCGCCCGAACTAAAAGTCAACATTTTGCCCACGCTAGGGGCAAAACGGTCATTTTGCACGTTTCGTCCGATTTCACTCAACTAATCCCCGATTAGTCATTCTAAATCATACTTAATTAATATTCAATCCCGATATTCGGGACGGGTCATTACAATATAACCCAACCACTCAGGGATACAACGTCTAAGTGGTCGTCCAAGGATACAATGTAACGACCCGTCCCGAATATCGGGATTTAATAAATATTTAATTGTGATTTACTAATCGGGGATTAGTTGGACGATTTCGGACGAATTGTGCAAAATGACCGTTTTGCCCCTGGGTGTGGGCAAAACGTTGACTTTTATTTCGGATGGTCAAATGGACTTTGACCGATGACCGTGACGTAGTTCGGGACGTCACGAGTTCATAGACAGGTGGCACGTTCGATTCCGACGTTCGTGGTGAAAGTTATGTTGTACGAAAGTCCAGGGGCATTTTCGTAATTTGGACGAAAGAAGGGGAAATGTTGACTTTTTGACCGGGATGTCCGATGGCCGAGGGCCAAGGACCGTTACGTAGGTTTCATCGATGCGAATCCAACGACAGGCGGCACGCCGAAATCGGAGATTCGACGACGAAGTTATGGGTCACGGAAGTTTGGTTTCGTTATGCACGCATTACGAGGCGTGGACACGTGGCGTTTTCTGATTGGCCTGGAATTCTGAGTGGGACACGTGGACCACTAATCTTTAATTATTGGGATCAGATCTGGATTGGTCAGATTGTTTAAAATATAGGATTTAAATAATATAAAGTATTTCCCACTCATTTTTCATCTTTTGATCTGGACCCTTAATCTCAATGGTGAGATTGAATCTGGACCATTCATTTTTCCTTATCATCTCCCTTCCCATTTTATATTTGCTTACCTGCACAACCATTCGAACCGTGCACCCAAAACCTTCACACATCTCCTCTGTGCACTTATGTGGGTCACTGAAATTGTGAGAACCAGCGGGAGGCGGAAGGACGACGGTGGTGAGCTGGGAGACGGCGGGCGCCGGCGGAGATGACGGCGGAAGGAAAAACAGGGGATCCGAAACTCAGAGTTTTGGATGTCGATGGAGACCGGTGTTTTGACCGTGCTGGAGGGGTGGACGGAGTTCTGGGATCGAACTGGGCATTTCGGTGGCCACGGTGGTGACCACGGCGGCGAAGGGAGCCTAAACCCGTGAGTTCGATTCTCGGGTCAAAAATGGCAGGATGAGTTTTACTGCCTTTCGTTCGATCTAGTAAACGGGAGGATGACTCAGGGGATGAGACGAGTCTAGTGGGACCGTTTTCATCGAGAATGGTGGTCGGAGCTGAGTGCAGTCGACGGTGGGTTGGCCGTGAGCTTCTCGATCGGAGAGGTAAGGATTTTGACGTTGTTCCTTGTGTTTGTTTCCATAGAACTCCTAGTTTAACTCAGACGGTCATGTAGGTGAAAACCCCGTCCAAAATGATCCAGTATCGACGGAGAACCGATCGGGTTGGCCCGCGGGTCACGGCGACCCGTTTACCAGTCGTTCGGGTTGAACGACGGTGAACAGTACCCGGCGCGTGGGTTTCACGCGCAGGGAGTTCAACCGGCGCGTGGGGGCGCGTGTGAGGTAATTCTGGGAAACTTCCAACATGACTTTTATCCTATACATTGTAACGAACATTTTGGGATTGGTTTCGTGTCGATCGGACACCGTCTCGATATTGTTCGGGATGTCCGAAGGTTTTAAATCCAGTTTAAAAATACTTAAAAATTCGGGAAAATTACGGGACTTGAATAGGATGTTAATGATGAGGTTAGTGATCCTCTAAATTGATTTGAACAGGATTGGGAGTCCCGGTGATAGTGAGGTGGCCTGGGAGGGCCTATGGCACGCGTATCGAGGCGCTCGGTTAAACGATCTGTGAGTGGACATTGGTTTCATAAATTCGATGCATGCATAACTATTTTATGATTGTTATAATTATGATTAAATGATTTACTTTGGATATCGGTGAATTTAAAATGATTTCACGCATTTCGAGGTGAATTACGTATTTGCACGTAAACCGAGATTTTCTGGATTTTCACCGATTTCCATAAATGTGGTTGGATATGATTTCATGAAACAGTTACAAACTTGAATAATGTAAAATCGGGCCAGGGGCCCAGTTGAACTATGAAATCGGGCCAGGGGCCCAGTTAACATGTGGATCGGGCCAGGGGCCCAGTTAACTTGTGAAATCGGGCCAGGGGCCCAGTTGATTTCTACATGTGATTGCGGGTCGGGGACCCTAAAATGGAATTGAATAAATGTTTCCTGGTTTACATTTTATATATGTTCACATGCTGGAATCTATAAATGGTTTTGATGATATTTCGGTTATGGCACGTTTCACGGTATTTGGGCATGAGACCCGTTTGATGAAACGTAACGATTGGTTCGGATTTTATCTATGTATACCTATATGTTTTGCATGTGGATATCGATAAAATGTATTTAGTACTGCACTGTATAGATCCTTCCATATTATATTGTCTCCTCCGGCGAGGTACCCCGGAGAGGTCACGGACGTCTAGTACGTCCAGCGTCTATGACGCTAAGCATCGGGGATGCTGTACCCGAACGGGGTTCGGGGAATGAACTCGGAAATTGAGACCCGAGTGGCACGCGTAGCCTTGTGATTGTGACCTTATTGACGTCAGGGACGTCAGACATCAGGGATGTCGGATTGGAGTGTATAGTGCAGTGGCTAAAATAATGGTTATGGTTTATATGCCTTATGGTTCATATTACTGGATTTATGAAATAACTCTTGGATTTACTTTTGGAAATTGAAACTATGCTTTGGTTTCCGGGCTAAGGCCCTATTGGTTATTTCTAAATAAATATGGGATTATTGGTTTTGGTGCATGCATATGATTTTACTGAGGGGCATAAATGTCTTATAAATGTTTTAAACAGACTTGTTTATTTTCGTCCACTCACAGCTTTGTTTTCAATGCCCTTCAGGTTGATTCCGGATACGACTGCAGCAGAGACTTGAGCATCGCACACCTCCTCCATCGATCCTTACGCACTCTGGAAGCCCGTTTGGGCAATGGCAATCGGTTATCCCTTGTCTGGCGCCTCTTGTCAGATGGGAGCACGTCACATTCCATGGTAATCCCGGGGGGATTGGGATGGGTCGTGTCAAGTGGTATCAGAGCAGGTTTTGCTCTTTTGTGCGCGAAGGACGAGGGTGTGATGTCTCTTTGGGCTGCTGTTCCGTTGTCAACCTGATAGATAGTTTTGGGTTTGTATGGTGAATTGGGTGTGTTTGGCCCGATACGCCGTGCATTGATGCGATTCAACCCAGGTGGGGTTGTATACGATTAACTGGTAATGTGGGACCGTCGGTTCGGTCATGAGATGATGGATTGTTGTGCCACTGGGCACAGCTAGGTTCAGGGAACCCCATTTGATTGGAAATGTGAAACTCAGTTGAGTGTTGGTCTAAGTTTTGGACCCTGGTAGTGTTGGCTAGTGTACGGGGTGTTGGTGCATCGGAGTTAGCCGATGACCTTCGTGGTGGAACCCACGATGGAACCCACGTTGAGTTGACGATTGGATTGGATTGGACGTCTATATGATGTCAGGACCGCGGGGTCGGTCAGGTTGTGGATTTTACCGCAAAAGGCAGTTGGGTTCGGTGGAACCCTAGGGTGTGATTTTGGAACCCTAATTTATAATTGATTGACCGAAAGGTGAACCTTAAGTGAGAACTTGTGCTGCTACGAGCGGCTGAGGTCGTGGATGACCATGGGGATGACTCTAGTGAGTCTTATGGGTTTCGATCTACGGATACGGTTATGAGGAAATATGGAATCCTGTTTTGGATCGAATGTTAGTATGATGTGTGGATACGGATCTTGACAACGATGACTGTTGGTCGACAGTTGTGTCGAGATGACTGGCTATCGAGGGTATTTTGTGTGGCTTTGATACTTGGGGACGTTCAGGGAACGTTCATTATCCTGATGTGCCAGTGGTCAAATTGGAGGTACCCATAGTCGTGGGGTACGAGTGGTGTTACGGGATCGTCGTTCGTAATGAACGGAGATCCAGGGTAACAACTTTGCACACAGTGTGCTAGCATGGATGTTCGTGTGCTAGCATGGGTGTTCGTGTGCTATGTTTGGATGTTGGTATGGTGATACCTATATGCCAATACTAGTATGGATGCCTGTGTGCTGATACTGGTATTGATGATGGTGCGTGGTGCTGGTACTAGCACTGGTGCTGGTACCGGTGTCGGTGATTGTGATGACGAGGAGCCACCATTTGGGGTGTGACTCTGTCATGATGAACAGATGATTGGTATCTGCGACTCAGTGGTGGTTAAGTCTTGGACTGGATGGGATCCAGTGGAGGTTGTGTCGTGTTGGGATAAGTCCTAACAGATATATGACGACAAGTGATGAACGGATAAAATGGTATGATTGAAACTTGGGGAATCTAGGGACGATGTTCCCTATGTCATGCGAGTTGGTGGATTTGGGGAGTTGTGGTCAACTCCGAGATTGGTAAGTTTGTGTACTGCTTATATCCCCTGAGAGTACAAGGAAATTATTGGAATTGGAAAAGTCGGGGAAACCATTCGTGGTATTGATGTGGGATTTTGTGATTGTGAATCACTTGGAACCTGAGGATTGAACCTGTTTAGGTTGAGATGTGAGACGGAAGCAGTGTGGTATGCACATTCAGGCAAAATTGTGGATTTTCCGTTCGGAATCGGGGTGTGTGCATACATGATTATTGACGGACGTGAGGTCCGAGTAATGAATTGATTTTGGACACGTGGTGGTCCAAGTGAGGTATGGACGTGGGCAGTCCAGTGGTTGGACTTGACATCTCATTGGGAGCATGTCTGTTTCCAACATGGTTGGAACTCCCGATCCGGGGAGAGTTGTGATTGGGGGAACGAGGGGAGTGCTCGTTTCCGCATCAGTGATTGGTATTCCGAAGTCATTAGGGTTGACTTCATATTTTCTGCCGTGGCAGATGATGATTGTTGCTACCAGTACGTTGAGCGTGTATTGGTTGGTGGACCCATGTTTGGCTTGGGGTCATTGGACACAAGCAGTTGGATATGGTTTTGGATTTGGTGGTGAAATGCGAGGTCATCTTTCCACCAAGGGAAATTTGGCGAAGGATTCAATTGAGGGTGTAAGACCCTACGATCAGCTTTCAGTTGAATTGTTAGCTATGTGAGCATATGTGGATCCTAGGCGGATCTGATTTGTGATGTTGTCGACTTTGGATGATGTGACGATCTAGGATTGTAATGTTGCTTGTCGGGTGGCGTAGCGATGGATATGGATTGTGATCTTGATGATCCAGATGGGTGGAGAGTTTATCACTCTTATCTTGGTATGTGAGTGGTAGGTGACGGGACTGAACTTCTTTTCGGAGTGACGTCCATATGGCTTGTTACTCAGTTGAGTAGGTTTCCGATGTGGTCGGATCTCGTCAACCTTTGACGTGTGGATATTGGGATTGGCTTCCCTATGAAGTCAATCGAGTGTTTTTGAGCAGGTAACCGATAGGATCGGTTATGTTACGTCTTGATGGACGTAAACGAGATTTTGGGTTTTGGAATCGAATTTCTGGGTGACGATTCCGGATTCGATTGCGAAGCTCGAAAATGGATTACTGGATTTGGGTGCGGAATGATTATTCCAATGCTAGCTTACGGAATAATGATTTCGGATTCGGATTTGGAAATGGGTTAAAAATATGATGTTGAGTTCGGGTTCGGGATTTCTTACGAAATTGCGGATTCGGATTCGGAATTGGAACTAGATGACGGGTGGAGTTCGTTTTGTCTCATGTTGGTTTGGGCAAATGTACTCCATTACTAGAACGTGTTTGGCTATGACCTGGGTGGCTATAGTCAGATTGATGGATTGAGGTACGTACAGGGTACGTTGTACGAGGATTGATACTGGTTAGGCTAAGTGGCGCCTAATGGCGGTAAATGGGATGTACCAGTGGTGTGTAACTAACGTGTTGGTAATCGGCTTGGTTCCGATATCTTTTGTTTGGCTGTATTGTGGACTGGACATTGGATACTGTGCGCTGGGCAGATTGATCTTGTCGGGTTCAGTGATTTTATGAGCAGGTGCTCTTGGCCATGGTTGGCTTGTGGAACCCTAGTATTGAGATGTGTGTTCACTGCTGGGCTGGTATTCAATGTGTTCCAGTTGTACCACTTGATTGGATTAATTGACGGTATACGTACACTCAGGATGAGTGAATTGGTGGTTTGAGTAACCACGAGTAGCCTTGTGTGATTTTATCACACCGTGATTTCCCAGCGTTTTGGTTCGCTGAGGGAGTCGGCGATTATGGACATTGAGATTATTTTGTGTCGCAGGATTGGGCTTGCCCTGCGAATTGAGATCATGTGGTTGATCTTGCGCTACATCGAGAGTGATGTAGTACGTGGTGTTGTCACGGATTGACAGATGGTTGGGGCTTTACTAGGGTGGTAAAGTTTTGTGATGACAGTTTGACTGGTGGTGTCAGCGTGGACTGACAAATGAGATTTGGTGACTCCCAACGGGAGCAAATGTAAGGATTTATTGGCAATGGAAGGGAACCATCTAGCTGAAGGAGTCAGCTAAATGGTTAGGCGATTTTATCGCGGATCAGGTAATCATTTCCACTCGAGGTGGTCGAGTGTGGTTGCTATTATGACGTATGACTGTGATGGGATGTCTGGGTACAAACGTGACTGGTGTTGTCCCAGTATGTGGGTGTACAAGTGTACACAGATGTGTGGTCGAATTGTTTTCCACAAGGTGGTTGTGGAATAAGATTGTTGGTAATTTCGAGGACGAAATTCTTTAAGGAGGGAAGGTTGTAACGACCCGTCCCGAATATCGGGATTTAATAAATATTTAATTGTGATTTACTAATCGGGGATTAGTTGGACGATTTCGGACGAATTGTGCAAAATGACCGTTTTGCCCCTGGGTGTGGGCAAAACGTTGACTTTTATTTCGGATGGTCAAATGGACTTTGACCGATGACCGTGACGTAGTTCGGGACGTCACGAGTTCATAGACAGGTGGCACGTTCGATTCCGACGTTCGTGGTGAAAGTTATGTTGTACGAAAGTCCAGGGGCATTTTCGTAATTTGGACGAAAGAAGGGGAAATGTTGACTTTTTGACCGGGATGTCCGATGGCCGAGGGCCAAGGACCGTTACGTAGGTTTCGTCGATGCGAATCCAACGACAGGCGGCACGCCGAAATCGGAGATTCGACGACGAAGTTATGGGTCACGGAAGTTTGGTTTCGTTATGCACGCATTACGAGGCGTGGACACGTGGCGTTTTCTGATTGGCCTGGAATTCTGAGTGGGACACGTGGACCAATAATCTTTAATTATTGGGATCAGATCTGGATTGGTCAGATTGTTTAAAATATAGGATTTAAATAATATAAAGTATTTCCCACTCATTTTTCATCTTTTGATCTGGACCCTTAATCTCAATGGTGAGATTGAATCTGGACCATTCATTTTTCCTTATCATCTCCCTTCCCATTTTATATTTGCTTACCTGCACAACCATTCGAACCGTGCACCCAAAACCTTCACACATCTCCTCTGTGCACTTATGTGGGTCACTGAAATTGTGAGAACCAGCGGGAGGCGGAAGGACGACGGTGGTGAGCTGGGAGACGGCGGGCGCCGGCGGAGATGACGGCGGAAGGAAAAACAGGGGATCCGAAACTCAGAGTTTTGGATGTCGATGGAGACCGGTGTTTTGACCGTGCTGGAGGGGTGGACGGAGTTCTGGGATCGAACTGGGCATTTCGGTGGCCACGGTGGTGACCACGGCGGCGAAGGGAGCCTAAACCCGTGAGTTCGATTCTCGGGTCAAAAATGGCAGGATAAGTTTTACTGCCTTTCGTTCGATCTAGTAAACGGGAGGATGACTCAGGGGAT
Organism: Prinsepia uniflora; assembly: GCA_032719365.1. Classification (NCBI taxonomy): domain Eukaryota; kingdom Viridiplantae; phylum Streptophyta; class Magnoliopsida; order Rosales; family Rosaceae; genus Prinsepia; species Prinsepia uniflora. The sequence goes on along the minus strand of CM064865.1, from coordinate 16,648,685 downwards.
GAGACGAGTCTAGTGGGACCGTTTTCATCGAGAATGGTGGTCGGAGCTGAGTGCAGTCGACGGTGGGTTGGCCGTGAGCTTCTCGATCGGAGAGGTAAGGATTTTGACGTTGTTCCTTGTGTTTGTTTCCATAGAACTCCTAGTTTAACTCAGACGGTCATGTAGGTGAAAACCCCGTCCAAAATGATCCAGTATCGACGGAGAACCGATCGGGTTGGCCCGCGGGTCACGGCGACCCGTTTACCAGTCGTTCGGGTTGAACGACGGTGAACAGTACCCGGCGCGTGGGTTTCACGCGCAGGGAGTTCAACCGGCGCGTGGGGGCGCGTGTGAGGTAATTCTGGGAAACTTCCAACATGACTTTTATCCTATACATTGTAACGAACATTTTGGGATTGGTTTCGTGTCGATCGGACACCGTCTCGATATTGTTCGGGATGTCCGAAGGTTTTAAATCCAGTTTAAAAATACTTAAAAATTCGGGAAAATTACGGGACTTGAATAGGATGTTAATGATGAGGTTAGTGATCCTCTAAATTGATTTGAACAGGATTGGGAGTCCCGGTGATAGTGAGGTGGCCCGGGAGGGCCTATGGCACGCGTATCGAGGCGCTCGGTTAAACGGTCTGTGAGTGGACATTGGTTTCATAAATTCGATGCATGCATAACTATTTTATGATTGTTATAATTATGATTAAATGATTTACTTTGGATATCGGTGAATTTAAAATGATTTCACGCATTTCGAGGTGAATTACGTATTTGCACGTAAACCGAGATTTTCTGGATTTTCACCGATTTCCATAAATGTGGTTGGATATGATTTCATGAAACAGTTACAAACTTGAATAATGTAAAATCGGGCCAGGGGCCCAGTTGAACTATGAAATCGGGCCAGGGGCCCAGTTAACATGTGGATCGGGCCAGGGGCCCAATTAACTTGTGAAATCGGGCCAGGGGCCCAGTTGATTTCTACATGTGATTGCGGGTCGGGGACCCTAAAATGGAATTGAATAAATGTTTCCTGGTTTACATTTTATATATGTTCACATGCTGGAATCTATAAATGGTTTTGATGATATTTCGGTTATGGCACGTTTCACGGTATTTGGGCATGAGACCCGTTTGATGAAACGTAACGATTGGTTCGGATTTTATCTATGTATACCTATATGTTTTGCATGTGGATATCGATAAAATGTATTTAGTACTGCACTGTATAGATCCTTCCATATTATATTGTCTCCTCCGGCGAGGTACCCCGGAGAGGTCACGGACGTCTAGTACGTCCAGCGTCTATGACGCTAAGCATCGGGGATGCTGTACCCGAACGGGGTTCGGGGAATGAACTCGGAAATTGAGACCCGAGTGGCACGCGTAGCCTTGTGATTGTGACCTTATTGACGTCAGGGACGTCAGACATCAGGGATGTCGGATTGGAGTGTATAGTGCAGTGGCTAAAATAATGGTTATGGTTTATATGCCTTATGGTTCATATTACTGGATTTATGAAATAACTCTTGGATTTACTTTTGGAAATTGAAACTATGCTTTGGTTTCCGGGCTAAGGCCCTATTGGTTATTTCTAAATAAATATGGGATTATTGGTTTTGGTGCATGCATATGATTTTACTGAGGGGCATAAATGTCTTATAAATGTTTTAAACAGACTTGTTTATTTTCGTCCACTCACTGTTTTGTTTTCAATGCCCTTCAGGTTGATTCCGGATACGACTGCAGCAGAGACTTGAGCATCGCACACCTCCTCCATCGATCCTTACGCACTCTGGAAGCCCGTTTGGGCAATGGCAATCGGTTATCCCTTGTCTGGCGCCTCTTGTCAGATGGGAGCACGTCACATTCCATGGTAATCCCGGGGGGATTGGGATGGGTCGTGTCATACAACATCCGGACATAACCCATCAATCCGATCACTCCACACACATCTAGAATCCACAACCACACATCATACTAGTCTCAGGATTAGGAGCCCCCGACACGACGTCTTAGACTACTAACCAACAAGCACCAGCACACATATACTCAATAGCCACATACTATATCAAATATCATTTCCACATTCGAAACCAAGTTCAGAACTCAAATTCAAACCTCATAACCCGGGCCTAAGCCCAAATCACAAGTATGCCAAAAGCCTCGTAAAACAAGCCACTAAAATACTCAAAAAATCATTTAAAACCCCAAAATATCGAAAACTACCCAAATAATGTAGAAATTTCATATCGACTCTAACACAGCTTTCCAAAACTCAGTAATGAACCCAAACATAATAAATCAATTTCCCTCGCAAAACGTGCAAGGTTGAAATTTCCGTAATATCACCCAAAACTCGTATAAATTACATAATTTGTACTCAAATCGTCATAAAGTAAAACACATTATAAATCATGTAAAATCATGGAGAATTTGAATGCATAAGATTTAAGAAAAGAAAGTCCACTCATACGTACCTTTTACGCGACCGAACCGAACTATGCGCTTTTCTGTAAAATCCAAGGATGTCAATTCCTACCACAATTCACCTCAACAGGTCACTAACCATCCTAATTTAACTTATACATTTATCTCATAATTTTTCGGGATTTTTAAACGAATTAAAATGACCCCTAAATTTTTGGACAACCCAAAATGCCCTGAGATGATATTCGATTGTCTAGAAAATTATACCGTTAGACTCGTAGGATAGAATACTATAACTTTCACGTTGAAAACATTTTCAGATAACACAACACGCGCCTACACAAGCCCTAGGAAGTCCATGCACGTGGGCCTCGAGCACAAGACACTGTTCATCGCTCCTTACTTGCGTCCAACCTGGTTTCCTACAAACCGGGTCGCCCAAATCGACAACCCAAACCCGGCTGAAAAACCTCCATTACTACATCGTTTTCAACAATTTAACGGTCTATAATCATTTATGGAACACCAGGAATGGTTCTATGGCTTCAAAATTATAAAATACATACCTTAGACCACGACTAGGGCTCCAAGCTTTTCGACTAGTCTTCTCCTCACTATTCCTTAGCCTTCCATGCCTCAACTGTTGTACCTTTAAGTTATACGTGATCGCATGGCTTCTAGGAAGCTAACATGAAGATTATCTCCACGTGTCCATGAAGAAATCACGGAAGTGGAATTTCACATCCTTCGGGTTAGTTTCAGCCCTAAAGTTTCAGAGGGTGTTTCACCCTCACAACATCATCACGATAGTACTCGCATCACATACTTTCTTTTCCACTTGTCCTCTTCCATTTTCTGGCCTTCCCTCACATAACCCCTCTATTTATCTCTCTCGGTCCACACCATCCAAGGCTTTGGCCACGTTCTACTGAAACCACACCCATCACACATGACACCACCCATCCCAATCCTTCCTGGATTAACGCGAGATGTGCCATGCTCCCATCACCTAAACCCTCTCGGGGCTTGCAGAGTAAGCTAGGATCTGTGGAGGCATGTGATGTCTCAGCCTCTACTACAGTCCGCATCCGCAATCAACCTTAAGGGTATTAAAAACAGGAAAATCTGTGAGTGGACGAAAATAAACAGTTTATAAAACACATTTCCAAAAGGGCATATATACCATTCACTAAAAGCATGTATGGATCAGAAAACTAGTTATAATGACCACTTTATTTAAATCAAATCATATGGCTTTTCAATTTAATACTCAGTGAAAACGTTTATCAATCAAAGCCATTTCCTCAGTAGGGTCTCAACCCAAAACCAAAACACGGGGAGTCTCTTCCCAAATCAGCCAAAACAGTATAACCAATCTTCGACATCCCAGATGTCTAATCAATAATGTCACGATCTCTAAGGTTACGCGTGCCACTCGGGGTCTCAAGTCCGAGTACTCCCGAAGATCCACCAGTGTCCGGGTGATATCACTAGACACTGTCTTGGGTGATATCACCAGACACTGTCTTGGGTGATATCCATCTCTAGGAATCCTGATCTTGAGCCTCTCCTTGTCGAAGCTAGGAGCGGCCCCTCTTAGGCAATGCTCGCACTCCTGGTCCTGAGCCTCTCCTAGGAGCGGCCCCTCCAAGGCAGTGCACTGTGACTACTCCAGGATAATACGAGACGTCTGGAGGAGACAATCCACAAATAAGGATGGTATAGGTAAAACAGTAATCAAATCTTGGGTGATATCCATCTCTAGCAATCCTAATTCTAAGCCTCTCCTCGTCGGAGCGAGGAGCAGCCCCTCTCCGGTAAATGCTCGCACTCCTAGTCCTGAGCCTCTCCTCAGAGCGGCCCCTCCCAGGCAGTGCACCGTGACTACTCTAAGATACCACGAGATGTCTGGAGGAGACAATCCACAAATAAGGATGGTATAGGTAAAATAGTAATGAAATCCAGTGGAAAATCAATCACAACACCATTTATACCTCAAATCTAGTCTAAAGCATTTCAACAGGGTCTCAACCCGAGATATAGTTTCCACAAATCGTTTCCACAAAACTAAGATTCAGGGAATCCGATCCAATCCAAATCTCATAGGGATTCTGCCCAAAATCATCTCAATAGGGTCTCAAACCCAAAATCTCATTTCAAAAACCACAAATGGGACTTAAGCCCGATATCATAAACCAATTGGGCCTCAAGCCCAATATCATAACTAGGCCTTATGCCCGATATCTCATAAATCAACGGAGCCTCAACTCCGGGATAATATTTCCAAATTTAAAATCATTTCATTATTAAAATCCTTTGAAAACACAAGCAGGTATATAAAAACCTAGCCTAAGCCCAAGGTATCACATAAAGCATAAATCTCGAAATATGTGTAATACTACATTTGTATGAAAACACCAAAACACTACAATCATGTCTATAAACCATATGCACTCAAGGCATCTCAATTCATGTTCATAAAATATATAAAACAGTTATGCATACATCATATTTAGAAATCAAATGTCTACTCACATACCGTCCAAGCTGTGTGCATGAAGCTGCGCCGTAAGCCACTTTGGGCTATACTGAACTCTATGGGTCGTCTGGACCTGTCCAAAACACACTTAAAGGTCACTACCATCCTCAAAAAGTCCTAATAAAAAACCCTCAAAACTCCTGAAAAAGTCAACGTGTCCTAGACACGTATCCCTAGGCTCAAAACCTCAATTTGACTAACCTAACGATCTCTGATCGACCTGAAACCGCCACTGTTGGATTCAGATGGTCAAAACCTTTTGAATGGGACTGATCTCACCTCATAATTCATGCCCACACACTAGTCAAAGTTCCCCATCATCTCTAGTCCAAGTCAATGCTGACGTCACGGTCAACGGTCAACATCAACAGCTGACGTCATGTTGGCGTCGTGCTGACGTCAACCTGACAGGTTTGACACTTGCCAGGTCTGATAGTGCCACATGCTAACATTTGATTGGACCACGTGTCTGCCAAATGTCAGTGTTGACTGGACCTGACAACTGCCACGTGGCAGTCCCTGATTGGCCATATGGCCTGACAACCTGACAGATGATGATGTCACCTGTTGACGTGATCGTCATCTTTCTCACGATGGGTCGACCTGGACCTCTGCAACTGGGTCAAACGGACCCACGACAAGACCCAACCAATTTTCACTCATCCGGCCACCATTTCCCACCATTTTTTATCCCTTAGACTTGTCTACCCCTCCAAAAATCAATCCATGGGCTCATAACCAGAAGAAAGAGTCTCGAAATTACCTGTCCAAGCTCGACATCTCACGACCATCTTCAACCTCGAACCCAGAGCCATCCCATGGTCCTTTCCCTTCGATTCTGATACCTACCATCTCGTGTGAGCATAGGGAACACCCCTAGATCATCAAAAGCAATCCTAAATGTCCACAACCCAAATTCAAAATTTCAAAAAGAAACAAGTTTCGGCTTTACCTTCTCCGCGGTTTCTTCTGCTGTCCACGACGGTCTTTCCGCCTACCATGTCGTCTCCCGTCTCTCACTCACCCTCAGTCTCTCTCTGCATATCTGGTCTCAGCTGAAGAGGATGAAAACGGTTTGGGTGGGTGTTTGTGTGGGTTTCAGGTGTGAGGAACAAAAGGAAGAAGAAGGAGATGTACACAAATATTTGGGATATTGGGCCAATCAGATCGGTGACAATTTTCACTCATCAAATGGGTCCACCCAGATTTCTACCCAATCCAACTCTACCAACTGTCCCATTTCTCGTAAAACATGAATAATGCCATTTTTCTTCCATGAACCATAACTTTCTCGTACGACGTCCGATTTCGACGTGTCATCTGTCTACGAACTCGTAACATCCCGATCTACGTAACGGTCCTCGGTCCTCATGCATTTGACCTCCACGTCAAAAGTCAACATTTTATCCATTCCAAGGGAAAAATCATCATTTTATGCCGACCATCCCAAAAATTCTCGACTAATTCCCGATTAGTCACGATAATCCTTAATTAGTCCTTAATCAAGGGACGAGTTGTTACAACATACCCACACGTTTATAAGCCGAGGGATAGGTCAGTAGGGAACATGAAATATCAGGACATTCCAAAGTTGGACACTTGTCCATTCCCAATTGGTTTCCAAGGCATAATGACCAAAATGCCCTTTAAGCATAAATTACCAAAATGCCCTTTAAGCATAAATTACCAAAATGCCCTTTAAGCATAAATTTCCAAAATGCCCTTTAAGCATAAATTTCCAAAATGCCTTTGTGGATTTTTGACCCGAATCATGCTCAACCGTTCTTTGTTTTTGGCTTGCCGTCTGTCTACAGACTTAGGATTCTGGGACCTTCGTAACGGTCCCCTCAGAATTCCCAATAGACGTCCTTACCAAAAAGTCAAAAATTTGACTTTCCCAAGGGTAAAATCGTCTTTTACCAAAATTTTCTCAAATTTGCTTTCCTCCACGGTCTGGGTCGTTACAGGATCTCTGAAAGAACTTTCTTTTAGTTACTAAATTCAAGAAAGGCACTTATAGAAGATTTATAAAAAGTAAGACACTAGACTAACTGAGCAAGAGATGGTCAGAAATGGCCAAAATACAGGCAAGAAGATTTTCTCATACATAGAAAAAAGAAAGAAAAATTTATGAGGAAGGATCACAGCTTCAACAAAGACCTGGTCAAAACCGTCCTCATAAGAAAATTGTTGTAGACATTTAATCAGCTTGTCTCGAGTAGCGAGGTCGGCTAGAAGTCGCTTCTCCTCATCACAAAGTGCAGATAACTCACCCTCAAGGAAGATTATATGATCCTGAGCCTCAGCCAAAATCTCTCGGTGAAATGTAACTTTGGCACAAATGGCAACCTTTTGACGATGAGTTTCAGAACTTAGGACTCCCATGGCAGTAATAAGGAGGTAGACCTTTACTGTAGATCTGAGATGAAGCTCGTATGCTATTGAGATTTAGCTTGAAGGTACTTGATCAAACACATGTAGTATGAGGTAGGAACCTCTAAGGGATCACGACTACCTGAGGCTATTTCAGAAGTATGGCGGTAAATTGATTTCAAGCAATGGTAGAGTACAGTTGACATGACTCGTCCCAACTGAAGTTTGATAACCGTGTCTGATCCTGCTCCCATCTGACAAGTCAACTGAAGTTCCAAAAACACCATCAGCACTTGTCAGACAAGGGATGACTGTACTGATTTCTGCTCATGCCTCCATCTCTCGATCAGCTCCGAACTTCGTGCCACGGCCTGGAGGGTCAATAAAACAATAAAGGTGTGAGTGGACAATAATAACATCGTTTAAAAATACATTTCAAAACGAATCACTTTACCCTCCAGTTATAAAACTTGCATGCATAGAGTAAAACATATGAACAACCAGCTCTCAAGCCAAATCACATGAAAATCATTAAACCAATCACAAGGACCATCGACAACAGTACTCGTCACCAGTACTCAAATATCAAGCTCAACAATCAAACAACACTACTCAGAAGTGCACAGTTAATCACACCATCACAACGACAATACGCGTAGGCCTACTCAAGAACTGCACTCATGCGACATCTGAGTCATGCTCGAGAACTGCACACGCACATGTAGACGTACATATAATCGGGAACTGCACCACCGCAACATCTGAGGCACGTCCAGGAACTGCACTCGCATCGTCCAGACACATACTAGTGTCCACAATCATAGCACAACACATACCATCACATCATCAAATACAACACATATCCTCACATCAAGTACCACACATGTTTGACCCCAATCCCATGTCAAGCCATTTCCAATAGGGACTCATGCCCAAAAGACCATTTTCACACAATTCCGTAAAATCACATATGGAAATCATTAAGTAATTCATTAAATCATTCTTGACTCATAATCCAAGTCAAAACATCATTTCAAACCCGGGTCTATCCCAAAACATCATTTTCACAGTTCATCATAAATCATGCCCGAAAACCAATTAAAGAATCCATAGAATCAACAAACAATCATATCGAATCATCATGCAATCATTGTAACTGAAATCACGCAATCATTGCAAGTCAAATCATGCAATCATTGAAAGTCAAATCATGCAATCAATCATGTAAAACATTTAACTACGCATGCATAACAATTTATAAAATAAACGTCCACTTACACACCCTCCAAGTTACCCGATTCCGAGCTGCGCGCGTTTCCGTAATTTCTAGGAATCTCAAATCCTGTCAAAAACCACCACTAAGAGTCACTAACACCTCAAGTAATGTCATATTAATATCCCATAATTTTTTCAAGATTAAAGTACGTATTTAAAACAAAACATAGCATTTCGGACCCTCAAAACTATATAGAAACGGTGTCTGATCGGCTCGAAACCTGTGCTAACATTTCGTTACATTGATTAGCTTCAAAGTTGTGTTGAGCGTACCTCGATAACAGTGACCACGCGCCCTCACGCGCCGCCCAAGAGGCTATGCGTGAAACCATGCGCCGGCTACAGTACTCGTTACTGTTCATCCCTACAACTTGTTTGTCTGCAAAACGAGTACTCAACCTACGTGCTCGACCTGATGAAATATCCTTCAATTCTGTGTCAATTTCCACGTTTTAATCATTCAATATCACTGTTATAAGCTTAATTAAGGTTCCATTATTTTAATTTCATGAGTTCTTACCTCGAAGTAATCTAACTCAACCTCGAACTTTCGAAAATGTCGCAGGGCCTGTTCTGGGTTAAATCTCAGTCGAGTCCCTTTGAATTTTGGTTGGTTCTGTTTGTACTGATCCCAGAGAGCATAAACAAAAGTCAATTTCACGAATCAAGGTCCACAAATTCAAGTTCGAAGTTTGGATATTTCGAATTTCCATGGGTTTGGGGTTTGGATTTCGGGTTCTGGGACTCCTCTTCCATTTTCTCTTCATTTTCATTCTAGTTTTCACTCTTAAATCCTCTCAGGTTCTCAGGTTCTCAGGTTCTCAGTCTTCCAAGGATTGGTGTCAATTGATCAAGAACGAGACATGGATTTCGGGTTTTGTTCGTGGTTCGTTCGAATGCCCCAAATAATTCCCAGCACCCTCCAAATGGTGCCATGTTTTTCCAGCAACTCAACTTCTGTGGCGACAGATGTCACAATTTTCATAACGTGCTGACTCATTAAAATCAGCCAAAGACCATTTTACCCTTTCGTACATAAATTACCAATATGCCCTTGCTTTTCTAGACCCATAACGAATCGTCCGAACTCTGATTTCAACATGCCACCTATCTACGGATTCAGCGTCTCGAGACTTACGTAACGGTTTTCAAGGAAAGTCCAAAAAGTAACTCAAACAAAAAGTCAACTTTTGACCCTATTAACCAAGGGTAAAATCGTCATTTCTTTCTAAAAATTCTAAATTTTTTTTCTTCAAATTTTCGACTCTTCAAAACAATTAAATTTATAGATCTAAAATTGTTGGGTGACATCACAAAAGCAACAAGAATATAACAAGCAAACAAGAAAGATCTAAAAAGATATGGCCAAACTTTAGAATTTTTTATTTTATTACCAAAGGAAACAGAGGTATACAATAAAATACAATTTTTAAAAATTGGTGAATGAATCCTTGCCATGGCCCGCTCCCGGGTGTGAAACATATCAGAATCACGGATCACGTTCCAGTTTGCTTCAACTATATTGACCGTCGAAACTTCCAAAAATACATATGCTTTCTCCTGGCATATGGCATTAAGTTTCTTTTGATAATACATGTTCCTCTCCTCCACTCTGGCCTCGCTCTCTACCTAGAGATTTTCATCCCTCTCCAGCATCCTCTCGATAACGTTGTTCTCACGGCGGAGACGGCGGAGTTTGACTGACATTTCTTTGTAGGTTGGAAAGGTTGCTCTGGCTCAGAAGAGGAAGAATTGGGAAAGTTAAAGGAAGCCTGAGAAGCCATTATGAAAACAACAACCAAGGGTTTATCTTTTGGTAAATTATCCAAAACATAGGACTGAGTGAAATTAAAATGACTTTGTTAATACAAAGAGGCATTTAAACACCTTACAACCAAGCATCGGAAGTCATGACATAGCAAACAAGGAGTTTTTAAAGGATACATGTCCACACGCATAAAAGATCTCGAATCAAAGAAATTATTATTGTTCACAATAAGTAAAATAATCAAGGAAAAGCCTAAAGAATTCAAAGGTTCAGTAAAGCATCTAACATAAGTTAAAGCACAATCCTACATAATCGGAGTTTTAAGGACTCGACCTCTTTTGCCTCGTGGCAGGCTTAAAACCTTTCTCATTTCTTCTCAATGACGCCTTCGAAACCAAAAAAAGTTCTCTTGACTCTTCAAAGGATTATTGGAAGGTCGTACATTTCGTCTTCTTGAGAACAACTCAAGCTTTGAGCTCCCGCATTCTCCTCTTAATCCCGACTAGCTTCTTTCCCACATTCATACATAATTTGCTCTTCGTAACGAACTTTCATTTGGATATCTCCAGTTCATCAGGTGTTGGAGCATCGACAAGAAGAGCAGCCTGGCGACTCCCATATTCAGACATTTTTTCCTGATATTCATCCAACAACTTCACCTGAGTAACAACCCATCCAAAATTATCGGGATTAATTAAGAATTAGTGACGAATTAGTGAGGCTAATCGGGGATTAGACTAGGATTAACGGACGTTCAGGGCGAAATTACGAGTTTTCCCCTGGACGAGGGCAAAATGTTGACTTTTGACCCAGGTGATCCGATGGTCAAGGCCTGAGGACCGTTACTTAGATCGAGTCGATACGAATCCGTAGATAGGCGGCTCCTCGAATTTGGACGTTTAACGAAGAAGTTACGGTTCACGGAAGTTTCGAGGAACTATTTACGGGCACATTTTACTAGGCAAAAAAGGGACTTTTGTCCTAAGTGGGGCCCAGATATTTTCTGTGCTGGCCAAAGGATGAGTGACAAGTGTCACTCATCTATTGCCCAGTGTGATTGCACACATGCACTCCCCTTGCCCGTGTTCATCCAAAGCAAAGCCGTAACCCCATTTTGTACAAACCACCCTCACCACCCTCCCTAAACCCAATCCAAACCTTGTGGCACATGAGGGAAATAGAGAGAGGAGGTTGAAATGATGAAGGTGGTGGCAGGATCGCAGGCCGCCGTGCACGGTGGCCGTGAAACCGTGAAGGTATGCCTTTTTCCATTCAAATTCCAGTTTTTTATTTCAAACGTTAGGGGATAGTTTTGATTGATTAGAATAGGCTTATTAGGTTTCTAGCAAAGTTTTAGGAAGGTTTTTGGTGGTGTTTGACGGCTGAGGAACCATGGGAGGAAACTAGAAAACTGGGCCGTGAGGGGAGTTTTCGAACCAATAGGATTTTGTAGGTTTTTCATATTTTTAATTGCACAAAAAGATTGCTAGAGATGAAATAGGAAGAATGGAATCGATTAGGAGGAAAAAGGACGAAAAATGGACGGTTTAGGAGGCTAGACCTGACAAGACCCATCCCGATTATCCCTCGATAACCGTGAAAGATCCTGCTCCCGTCTGACAATGACTCGAAAGTACCAAAAGTAGTTTTAAATATATACATATAGAACATAAAAAACGATAAACATTGTCAGACAAGGGATAGTTCAATATTCCGAGATCGTTGACCTAGTCAACAGGTTTACAAAGCATAGGAAATATTTACAAGTAGGGATCAAAATCCTACGCTGCAAAGTGTCTAAGTACTCAACGGTCTTTTTATTCCTCTGCCTCGATATTAGCCTCAGTACCTGTGCACTGGCCTGGAGGGCAAATAAAACATCAAAGGTGTGAGTGGACAAAAATAAATTTTAGAAATACATTTATCAAAATATAGTCTTACCCTCCAGTTTCACAAACATGCATGCATATCATAACTTATAAATCAAATAAAGGTATGAACATAAATCTCAAACATCAATAAAAGCACAGGATCCAGGTCTCATATAGTCACGTTATCCCTGCAACGCGTGCAAATCAATAGGCTCAAGGACCGCTCAAATCCCGAGCATCCGCCGCTGTGAACACATCACCAGCCGGCAATCCAGATCGTCATGAACATATCACTAACTGACCTCCATATAATCCAACACATCTGGTCTGAGTGGAGCCTCCATTGGCTGCACGACAACAGATCGTGCTACATGACCTCTCTGGGGTAAACACTTCCATCCCGGAGGCGAGCGTTATCTCCAGGGTTCCTTTCGGGGGAAACATATTCCACACCGAAAGCCCTAATATATCATCATCATGAAAATCAGTGAAAACAGTTGCATTTAATATCAAAACCATTTATCAACATCCGTAAACCAGTTTCACGCAAATCTGTGCAATCACAATCTCAATCTTAATATAACTCCATCAAATCTAGTGCCAGAATCATAATCCGAGTCAAAATCAAGCTCAAATCCTGGGCCTTTGCCCAAAACGTCAATTTTATAGTTTTCTCGAAAATCGTGCCCAAACGCATATAAAATAATATAATATTCCAAAAATCCGAAAATCATCATATCGAAACATTAATCATACTAAATCATTTCAAATCATATTATAAGGCATTTAAAACATATATGCATGCATTTAGGGTAGAAAACAAAAGTCCACTCACACACCGTCCAAATTGTTCAGTTTCAAGCTGTTCGTGCTCTTCCGACGTCCTGGAAGTATTCGGGCCTGTCAAACAAGTAATATAATATTACTAGCTTATCACATAATCCCCTGTACGAATTTCCTAATCGTCAGAATAAAATAATATTATTTTAAACATAACTTATACGCTTCGGGTATGCAAAACTACTCTCAGTTCATATCCGATTGATTCGAAACTAACGCTAATAGGTCCGTATCATCGAGAGCATCAAAATTACTGTTGAACCCAGGGTGAAATTCCCGGCCACGCGCCCTCACGCGCCGCCGCAAGCGGCTGCTCATGAAAGCCACGCGCCGCCGCAAGCAGCTGCGCGTGAAAGCCACGCGCCGTGAATAGTGCACTGCTACAGTGCTTCTCCCTCGCCCGTTACTCTGATAAACGGGTCGGCAACCCGCGATCAGACCCAGTGCCATCTTCTTCGATTCAACCTTAATTTCGCTCATTCTTTCACTCATTAGCATCAATTTAATCTAGATTACGGTTCTGCAACTTCAATTTAATAAGTTAAACCCTCAAAATCCTCGACTCAAGATGAACAACCGACGGGTCCTAACTCGGGTTCTACCCAAAACTGACCTGTTTCCTTCAATTGATCACACCAGAAGTGTAACACCCCGGAAATTCGAGGATTTTAATATTGTAATTTAATGTGTGAATTGACGCTTTTACCCTTGTGATTGGTGTGGCCAAATTGTTGACTTTTTGATTGGTGGGTTAAATGGACTTTGACCTATGACCGTGACGTAGTTCGGGATGTCACGAGTTCATAGACAGGTGGCACGTCCATTTCGGACGATCAGGGAAAAAGTTACGACTATCGGAAGCTCAGGGGCATTACCGTAATTTGGACGTTAGGGGCGAAAATGTTGACTTTTTGTTTGACAACTAATTTTCACTCGACTCAAGGACCGTTAGGTAGGTCTCGACGTCCTGAGTCCGTAGACAGGCGGCACGCCAAAATCGGACTTCGTACGAGGAAGTTATGGTCAGGAACGTGAAATCGGGAGGTTCGTGTCTCGGTTTTCGTGTCAAATATTTTATTCTGGAAATCTGATTGGAGGACACCTGGTGAGTGTCCAAACCTTTACACCTGGATTCGAACCAACGTACGGTGGGGTTCTCTGTGACGACAAGACGACCAGGAACTAGACTAGGCGGCGTACGGCGGCGATAGGACGAAAAACCCGTGAGTGCCCGATTTCCTTCCCTACTTCGAAACGTCCGTTTTTTACGTTGGAATTGTTTGTTTGTTGTTATGACACATTTAGGGGACCTTGACGACCAGTTTGAACACAGGACCGTGGCTGGAAACTCGACGGCTCGCCGGAGAAGATAACCAGAACCGGCAGCCAACCTTCCCGTCGATTTTCAGGTAGTTTGTTCAAACCTAAAATCTAGTTTCTTTGCACAGAACCATTGATGAGGTAGAGACGAGTCCATAGGAACAAATCCCACCTGAAATGGTGGTCGGAATCACGATCTGTGATCGGGTCGAGCCGTGGGTCTGCGGTGACCCGGTTCTCTGACCCGGTTACTGTAGCTGATGACGTCATCATGCTGACGTCAGCAATGACGTCATGATGATGTCATCATGGCAGAAACTGTCAGACCAGGGACCAATGGACTGCTGACACGTGTCCTCTGACACTGTCAGTGATGACGTCATGCTGACGTCGGCAGTGACGTCATGCTGACGTCAGCAGTATTGTAGCACAGTTGACCAGAGGGTTGACCAGGCGCGTGGGGGCGCATGTGAACAGTAATTTTGGTGGGACCACCACCATTCTTTAGTTTTCGACGATCCGGATCCAATGGCGGTGGTTTCGGGTCGATCGGAGATCATTAAGTTGGTCAAAATGAGGTTTATTGCCTTGGGAAGCGCGTTCGGGCGACTTTTCCGGGCCAGTTTCTGTCTAGGGTTTCATGGTTGAATGCTAGGGGTTTAAATTGACCTTTACGAATACTTTGGACTTGACAGGGATTGTACATTTGTACCAGGACGAGGGTATACATTCGGTTCCTAGCAGGATTGTACTGTGAGTGGGCCCGATTTCATTAAACCCTTGCATGCTTAAATGTTTTCTTATTTACTTATATGTTCACATGCTGGAATCAATAAATTGTTTTGATGATATTGAAATTTCGGTTATGGCACGTTTCACCGTATTTGGGCATGAGACCCGTTTGATGAAACGTAACGATCGGTTCAGATTTTACCTATGTATACATATATGTTTGCATGTGGATATGAATAAAATGTATTTGGTACTGCACTGTATAGATCCTTCCATGTTATATTGTCTCCTCCGGATGAGGTACCCCAGAGAGGTCACGGACGTCTAGTACGTCCAGCATCTATGACGCTAAGCATCGGGGATGCTGTAACCGAACAGGGTTCGGGGATTGAACTCGGAATTGAGACCCGAGTGGCACGCGTAGCCTTGTGATTGTGACCTTATTGGACGTCAAGGACGTCAGACATCAGGGATGTCGGATTGGAGTGTATAGTGCAGTGGCTAAAATTATGTTTACGGTTTTACTATATGCCTTATGGTTTATATTATATGATTGATGGTTTTAAATTCGGTTGCATGCATGTTTGGAAAACGGAGGGGTAAATTATATGTTTTACTTATCAAATGATTTTATAAACTTGAGTTTTGGTCCACTCACCCTTAATGTTTTGGTAACCCCTCCAGGTTATGATACTGAGGTAGAGGAGGAACCTGAGGCTGAGGCATAGATCTACTTCTGCGTACCTGAACCCCTGCTGGGTGGTTTACCCACAGGTTTATGTTATAGTCGTGCTCGCAACTTGTAATTTTGGATTTCATCCCTTGTCTGACATCTGTTTGATTCGGATTTGATGTATGACTTTAATTTGGTTATTTATGCACTTGATGTTTTGAGGTTAAAATTGGTATGAATGATTGGGTGTCAGACGGGAGCAGGGCACGTCCCCTTGTGGTCCCTGTGGGATCGGGGCGGGTCCTGTCAGCTTGGTATCAAAGCACTAGGTTGTGGTCAGTACTAGGTTATGGTCAGCATGCTAGACTAGCGATTAGTACTAGTTAATTTTCGACTTTTAAGAATATTGTTATCTGATCTATGCCTCTTGACAGTTGGTTATGCCTCATAGGAGAATTCCTCATATACGAACGGACGAGGATCTGGAAAGGGAGATGGAATGTGCGAGCATTGAAAGGACTCAACGTTTGGGAGCCACTCCTTTCTGCAGGGGATCAAAACGCGAGGATGCTCATGATTGGATCACCAAGTGGGAGAGGATCTTCTCGGTGATGCACTGCCCTCCGGGCGAACGGGTAACTTTGGCGGCCTTCTTGCTGGAAGGAGGAGCCTACCAGTGGTGGCACGGCCTCGAAATGTCTGGGTGGTCTGTCCATACCACTACTTGGGAAGCTTTCCGTTCCAGATTTCTGGACAAGTACTACCCGCGATCAATTCGTGCGGCACGTGAGGCTGAGTTCCTACGGCTGGAGTAGGGTGATATGTCCGTTGCGGACTACGAGCAAACTTTCGGGAAGCTGTCCCGGTTCGCTGCATCATTCGTGAGCACGGAGGAGGACAAATGCCAAAGGTTTGAGCTTGGACTCCGAGGGGAGATCCGGGCAAGTGTGACTGCTGCTACTCATGCTTCTCTGATAGATTTGGTCAACGCTGCGGTGCGTGTCGAGGCCAGTCTGGCGGCACACCAGACGCGACAGCCTTCGGGCGAGGGGCGACGTCAGGATCGCCCACATCGTGGGCCATCGGGCCAGAAGAACAACAAGGGAGGGGGCTACAGGGGAGCACCCTCATCCTTCAAGGGTCGGGGCTGGTCAGGTCGACGCGGAGGCTCTCAGGGCAGAGGATCAGGATACAACTCTGGGCAGCGCTCATCTTGGAGCGGTGCTTCTGGTGGGCATTCGGACAGGCCAAGGCCAGTAACTTGTTTTGCTTGCGGAGAGGAGGGCCACTATGCATGTGATTGCCCGCAGTTGCCCAAGAAAAACGACGCTGGGGGCTCTAGTGTGGTGCAGAGCACGGCTTCCCACACTAATGGAGGTCGCGGTCCAGGAGGTGACCGTGGTGCTGGGCGTGGCGCGCGCGGGCGGGGACGGAACGGAGGGCCGAGGGCCCAAGTATTTGCAATGACCCAACAGCAGGCGAGGACTGCCCCAGGCGTGGTCACAGGTACACTACATATCTTAAACCTTCTTGTACGTGTATTGATGGATGCGGGGGCTACACATTCTTTTATTTCGAAGAGTTGTGCTGGTATGCTTGATTGTGTGGTATCAGCCTTAGATTGTGAGATGGGTGTTGGCACCCCGATGGGCATCGTGTACCTTGTGAATCAGGTGATTCGGAGGTGCCCGGTAAGAATTGAGGATGTGGATTTACCAGCAGACTTAATTATTCTGGATATCCACGACAATCCTAGGGATGGATTGGCTGTCGGAGCATGGATCGCTCATCGATTGCTGTAGCAAGCAAGTGATTCTGCGGAGCCCGGGTTTTCCGGAGGTTATCTTTCAGGGGGAACGTGATGGTTCGCCTCCTGAAGTGATTTCGTCACTTACTGCTACCAAACTTCTACGGAAGGGATGTCAGGGTTATCTGGCGCACGTTGTGTCGGAACAGGTTGATACTCCGGGTGTCGACGAGATACCGGTGGTATGTGAGTTTCCGGATGTATTCCCGGAAGACTTACCTGGGTTGCCACCATCGCGGGAGATCGAGTTTACAATTGAACTACTCCCTGGTACCCGACCTATATCCCAGGCACCATACCGGATGGCCCCGGCCGAGTTACGAGAACTCAAGACTCAATTGCAGGAGTTGGTGGATTTGGGATATGTCCGACCGAGTACTTCACCGTGGGGAGCACCGGTGTTGTTCGTAAAGAAGAAGGAGGGAAGTCTCCGTTTGTGTATTGACTATCGACAACTCAACAAGGTGACCCTGAGGAACCAGTATCCTCTACACAGGATCGATGACTTTTTTGACCAGTTGCGGGGAGCTCAGTGCTTCTCGAAAATTTATTTGCGGTCTGGGTATCACCAACTGAGGATTTCGGAGGAGGATATTTCGAAAACTGCTTTTCAAACCCGTTACGGACACTACGAGTTCCTGGTTACGCCTTTTTGTTTGACGAATGCTCCAGCAGCATTCATGGATCTGATGAACCGGGTCTTCCGACCCTACCTGGATAAGTTCGTGATTGTGTTCATCGATGACATCTTGGTATATTCAAGGAGTGCCCGTGCACATGAGGAACATCTACGGTTGGTCTTGGAGAGGCTGAGACAAGAACAGTTGTACGCCAAGTTGAGCAAGTGTCAGTTTTGGCTGAGCAGTATTGGTTTTCTGGGACACGTAATATCTACGGATGGGATTTGCGTGGATCCCCAGAAAACAGAAGCGGTGACCAACTGGGCTAGACCGACAACAGTGACCGAGGTGCGGAGTTTTGTCGGATTAGCAGGTTACTACCGGAGATTCGTGAAGGGTTTCTCCAAAATTGCTGCACCATTAACTCGTTTGACTCAGAAGGGAGTGAAGTTTATCTGGGATGAGCAGTGCGATTGGAGTTTTCAAGAGTTGAAAGATCGATTGACCACTGCACCTGTCCTTGCATTGCTGGATGACAGTGGAGAGTTTATGGTCTTCAGTGATGCATCGCTGCAAGGTTTGGACTGCGTGTTGATGCAGACTGGCAAGGTTATCGACTATGCATCCCGGCAGCTGAAGACTCATGAGTTGGACTACCTTACCCATGATTTGGAGTTGGCGGCGGTGGTTCATGCTCTAAAAATCTGGAGACATTATCTGTTCGGCGCAACGTGTCGGATATACACCGACCACCAGAGTCTTAAATACCTATTCACTTAGAAGGAGCTTAACATGAGACAACGGAGATGGTTGGAGCTGTTGAAGGATTATGACTGTACAATTGAGTACCATCCGGGTAAGGCCAATGTGGTGGCAGATGCACCCATTAGGAAATCAACGGGATCAATTGCACACCTGGGGATGGTGTACCTTCCTTTGCTAGTGGAACTCCGAAAGGCGGGAGTTATTTTGGGTACGGATGAACATGGAGCTTTGTTGGCCATCTTCCATGTACGACCTGTATTGATTGATCGGATCATCGAGGCACAACTTCAGGATCTGATACTCTGTATTTACATAATTGAGGTCGATGCGGATGGGAGACAGGATTTTACCATCCGGGACGATGGAGCACTTGTGAAATTGGGCCGTTTGTGTGTACCTGCAGTGGCAGAGTTACGGGCCGAGATTCTTGAGGAGGCCCATAGTTCGGCTTATGCTATGCATCCGGGAGGTACAAAGATGTATCGTACCCTCCGGAACCATTATTGGTGGCCAGGAATGAAGAAGGATATCGCTGAGTTCGTGAGCAAATGCTTAACCTGTCAGCAGGTTAAGGTGGAACGGCAGAGACCGTATGGGGCTATGCAGCCACTTCCGATTCCCGAGTGGAAGTGGGATCACATCACCATGGACTTCGTCTTTAAGTTACCAAGGACTCAGAGTGGAATTGACGGAGTATGGGTGATCGTGGACCGGCTAACCAAATCAGCCCATTTTCTTCCAGTTCAGGAGACCTATAAACCTAACCGACTGGCTCAGTTGTTTGTGAAGGAAATCATACGATTGCATGGTACGCCGGAATCGATCGTGTCCGATCGTGATCCGTGTTTCACTTCCAGGTTCTGGCGGAGTTTGCAAGCTACTCTAGGAACAACCCTACGTTTCAGTACTGCTTTCCATCCTCAGACTGATGGACAGTCTGAAAGAACCATTCAGACCCTGGAGGACATGATGAGGTCATGTGTACTACAGTTTCAGGACTCTTGGGATACTCATTTGTCATTGATGGAATTTGCTTACAACAACAGCTATCAGGCAAGCATCGGGATGGCACCTTATGAGATACTGTATGGTCGACAGTGCAGGACACCTATCTGCTGGACGGAGGTAGGAGAGCGAGCGGCTGTAGGGCCGGAATTGATGGACTTAACCATGGAAACTGTTCGTGTTATCAAGGAAAGATTGAAGGCGGCGCAGAATCGCCAGAAGAGTTATGTCGATCGACGGATTCGAGACTTGGAATTTGAAGTGGGGGATTTTGTCTTCCTGAATTTATCACCGTGGAAGGGGATTATCCGTTTTGGCCGATGGGGGAAACTGAGTCCGCATTTTATCGGACCATATGAGATCGTGGAGAGAATTGGCAGAGTTGCATACAGATTGGCACTACCTCCAGAACTATCTAGAGTTCACGATGTTTTTCACATATCGATGCTACGGAAGTACGTACATGATGTTTCTCATGTACTTGGGGAACAACCTGTCGAACTACGGGAGGATTTGAGCTTCGAAGAACAACCAGTAGAGATCTTGGATCGGAAGGACAAGGTACTACGTCGGAAGACGATCCCTCTCGTGAAGATTCTCTGGAGAAACCATAATGTGGAAGAAGCCACATGGGAGCCTGAGGCTCAGATGCGAGAAAAATTTCCTTATTTGTTTCTTTGAAATTTCAGGACGAAATTTCTTAAGGGGGGAAGGTTGTAACACCCCGGAAATTCGAGGATTTTAATATTGTAATTTAATGTGTGAATTGACGCTTTGACCCTTATGATTGGTGTGGCCAAATTGTTGACTTTTTGATTGGTGGGTTAAATGGACTTTGACCTATGACCGTGATGTAGTTTGGGATGTCACGAGTTCATAGACAGGTGGCACGTCCATTTCGGACTATCAGGGAAAAAGTTACGACTATCGGAAGTTCAGGGGCATTACCGTAATTTGGACGTTAGGGGCAAAAATGTTGACTTTTCATTTGACAACTAATTTTCACGCTACTCAAGGACCGTTAGGTAGGTCTCGACGTCCTGAGTTCGTAGACAGGCGGCACGCCGAAATCGGACTTCGTACGAGGAAGTTATGGTCAGGAACGTGAAATCGGGAGGTTCGTGTCTCGATTTTCGTGTCAAATATTTTATTCTGGAAATCTGATTGGAGGACACCTGGTGAGTGACAAGTGTTGCTCACCCTTGGTTAGATTGGATCAAGCTCCACTAAGCATTATTTAAGATTTAAATCCCCATTTAATCATAGCCCTTGATCTGAAAATCCCCAGATCTAATCTTCACCATTGATCTCATTTCTGAGATTCAATCTTGGCCCTTGATTCCTTATGCATGATCTGTATTAAAATCCATGAGACCATACATCTATGTTTTCATTCTCTCAACCCGATTAGCACGATTACTCTTGGAACCAACTCATCAGCCCTCGCCACTCAACCTCACACCCCAGGCAGCCAACAGACACCCCCGGACGCCGGCCACCACTCCACGGCCACCCTGCACAGCCGGATTTCCCCCACACCCGAGAAGAAACCCGAACCACCCAAACCACCCAAACCATCCAAACCTTCACACCTGGATTCGAACCAACGTACGGTGGGGTTCTCTGTGACGACAGGACGACCAGGAACTAGACTAGGCGGCGTACGACGGCGACACGGCTGCGATAGGACGAAGAACCCGTGAGTGCCCGATTTCCTTCCCTACTTCGAAACGTCCGTTTTTTACGTTGGAATTGTTTTTTTGTTGTTATGACACATTTAGGGGAACTTGACGACTAGTTTGAACCAAGGACCGTGGCTGGAAACTCGACGGCTCGCCGGAGAAGATAACCAGAACCGGCAACCAACCTTCCCGTCGATTTTCAGGTAGTTTGTTCAAACCTAAAATCTAGTTTCTTTGCACAGAACCATTGATGAGGTAGAGACGAGTCCATAGGAACAAATCCCACCTGAAATGGTGGTCGGAATCACGATCTGTGATCGGGTCGAGCCGTGGGTCTACGGTGACCCAGTTCTCTGACCCGGTTACTGTAGCTGATGACGTCATCATGTTGACGTCAGCAGTGACGTCATGATGACGTCATCATGTTAGAAACTGTCAAACCAGGGACCAATGGACTGCTGACACGTGTCCTCTGACACTGTCAGTGTTGACGTCAGCAGTGACGTCATGCTGACGTCAGCAGTACTATAGCATAGTTGACCAGAGGGTTGACCAGGCGCGTGGGGGCGTGTGTGAACAGTAATTTTGGTGGGACCACCACCATTCTTTAGTTTTCGACGATCCGGATCCAATGGCAGTGGTTTCGGGTCGATCGGAGATCATTAAGTTGGTCAAAATGAGGTTTATTGCCTTGGGAAGCGCGTTCGGGCGGCTTTTCCAGGCCAGTTTCGATCTAGGGTTTCATGGTTGAATGTTAGGGGTTTAAATTGACCTTTACGAATACTTTGGACTTGACAGGGATTGTACATTTGTACGAGGACGAGGGTATACGTTCGGTTCCTAGCAGGATTGTACTGTGAGTGGGCCCGATTTCATTAAACCCTTGCATGCTTAAATGTTTTCTGATTTACTTATATGTTCACATGCTGGAATCAATAAATGGTTTTGATGATATTGAAATTTCGATTATGGCACGTTTCACGGTATTTGGGCATGAGACCCGTTTGATGAAACGTAACGATCGGTTCAGATTTTACCTATGTATACATATATGTTTGCATGTGGATATCAATAAAATGTATTTGGTACTGCACTGTATAGATCCTTCCATGTTATATTGTCTCCTCCGGATGAGGTACCCCGGAGAGGTCACGGACGTCTAGTACGTCCAGCATCTATGACGCTAAGCATCGGGGATGCTGTAACCGAACAGGGTTCGGGGATTGAACTCGGAATTGAGACCCGAGTGGCACGCGTAGCCTTGTGATTGTGACCTTATTGGACGTCAGGGACGTCAGACATCAGGGATGTCGGATTGGAGTGTATAGTACAGTGGCTAAAATTATGTTTACGGTTTTACTATATGCCTTATGGTTTATATTATATGATTGATGGTTTTAAATTCGGTTGCATGCATGTTTGGAAAACGGTGCGGTAAATTATATGTTTTACTTATCAAATGATTTTATAAACTTGAGTTTCGTTCCACTCACCCTTAATGTTTTGGTAACCCCTCCAAGTCATGATACTGAGGTAGAGGAGGAACCTGAGGCTGAGGCATAGATCTACTTCTGCGTACCTGAACCCCTGCTGGGTGGTTTACCCTCAGGTTTATGTTAGAGTCGTGCTCGCAACTTGTAATTTTGGATTTCATCCCTTGTCTGACATCTGTTTGATTCGGATTTGATGTATGACTTTAATTTGGTTATTTATGCACTTGATGTTTTGAGGTTAAAATTGGTATGAATGATTGGGTGTTAGACGGAAGCAGGGGACGTCTCCTTGTGGTCCCTGTGGGATCGGGGCGGGTCCTGTCAAGAAGTATCCTAGGTCCATTACAAACACAATTATGACATCAATTTCACAGTTCCTTACCTCTAAGTAATCGAACTCAAGCTCAAAGTTTCAAAGAAGTCGCAGGGTCTGTTCGTCACCAATTCTCCACCAAGTTCCTTCCCAATCGATTCAGTTTGATGCGTTTAGCTCCCAGAAAGCTTAATATCACCTCAATTTCAAACGAAACCGTCTCAGAAATCGAAATCGATAATTAAGGTTTTGGGTAGTTTTCGGGTACGTCCAATATGTGTTTTTCTTGGGTTCTCTTTGTTTCCTTTCAGTTTTTCACTCTACAATTGCTCGAATTGATCACTTAATTTCACATGTTTTGCTGCTAATCGATCACGATGAAGGAAGGTGGTTGTCTGTGTTCTCTGTTGTAGCATGTTCAACGACTGCAAGTATATGGACATGTGCTACAGTTAATTAATTTCATTAATTATGCAAAGTGCCACTAATGATCATTTGTGAGTGACATGTGTCACTCCCAACTCTGCCCGAGTCATGTTAAGGGTTGATTCAGCCACTTAATTCATTTAATTAATCCTATTGTAGCTACTTAATAAAGGATCTGTTCACAATTACCATTTTACCCTTTCAGCACAAATGACCATTTTGCCCATGAGCTTCCCAGACCTATAACTTTTTCGTACGAGCTCCATTTTCGACGTGCCACCTGTCTATGGATTCAGCGTCTCGGGACCTACAAAACGGTCCTCGAAAAATGTTCAAAAAGTATTCCAAACAAAAAGTCAACTTTTAGCCATATTCCTCCAAGGGTAAAAACGTCATTTTCACATTATTTTAATATTTTACATTTTTTTTTAATTTTTGGGGCGTTACGACCTTCCCCCCTTAGGAAATTTCGTCGCCGAAATTTCACGGAAACAAGTACGGATACTGTTATTGCATCTGAGTTTCGGGTTCCCAAGTAGCCTCTTCTACTTTCTGATTTCTCCAAAGCACTTTCACTAGGGGAATTGTCTTTCGGCGGAGTACCTTATCCTTTCGATCTAAGATCTGCACAGGTTGTTCCTCAAAGCTTAGGTCTTCTCTGAGCTCAATCGGTTGCTCTTCTAATACATGGGACTCATCATACACATATTTCCGCAGCATTGACACATGGAAGACATTATGAACTCTGGAAAGCTCCGATGGTAATGCTAGTCTGTAAGCAACTCGGCTAATCCGCTCGATAATCTCATAAGGTCCGATGAAACGGGGGCTTAATTTCCCGCGCCTACCAAACCGTACTATACCTTTCCAAGGGGATAACTTCAGGAAAACCCAATCTCCCACTGCAAATTCAAGATCCTTGATTCGTCGATCCACGTAGATCTTTTGCCTGTCCTGGGCTGCCTTGATTCTATCCCGGATGAGCTTAACTTTCTCTGTCGTCAGATCCATCAATTCGGACTTAGACAATTTTCTTTCGCCCACTTCTGTCCAACACAAAGGGGTTCTGCACTGGCGTCCATATAAGGCTTTATAAGGTGTCATTCCAATACTTGCTTGGTAACTGTTATTATAGGCGAATTCCATTAATGGCAAATGTAACTCCCAAGTACCCTGGAATTGCAAAACACATGCTCTCATCATATCTTCCAAGGTCTGGATGGTCCGTTCCGACTGTTTGTCTGTCTGAGGGTGGAACGTTGTACTAAAATGCAATCTTGTTCCAAAAGCTTCCTGTAAACTTTGCCAGAATATAGATGTGAATCAGGGATCTCGGTCTGAGACAATGGAGGCAGGTGTGCCATGTAACCGAATGATCTCATTAATGAACAAGTTAGCGTACTGAGTCATCTGAAAGTCTTCCTTCACAGGTAAGAAATGTGCTGACTTGGTAAGTCTATCTACTATCACCCAAACTCCATCGTGGCCTCTGGGCGTCCTCGGCAGTTTAAACACAAAATCCATGGTTATATGATCCCATTTCCACTCTAGGATAGGAAGTGGTTGCAGTGCTCCGTAAGGTCTCTGTCTCTCCGCCTTTACCTGCTGACATATCAAACATTTACTCACATACTCAGCAATTTCTCATTTCATGCCAGGCCACCAGTAATGTTCTCGGAGCGTACGGTATATTTTTGTTCCTCCTGGATGCGTAGCGTACGCCGAACTATGAGCTTCAGCCAAAATCTCTTTTTTCAAGGTTTCATCTGCAGGTACACATAATCTCCCTTCCGTTGTTAAGGCTCTGTCCTCATTCACTGCATAATCCGGTCGTTCTCCTGCTTCTACTTCAATTCGAAGAATACATAAAGTCGCGTCTTGAAATTGAGCATCAATGATCTGATCAATCAGGATTGGTCGCACCTGGAAACTTGCTACCAAACCATCCTGACTATCAAGTCCCAACACAACACCAGTCTTACGAAGTTCAACTAATAGAGGCAAATGTGTCGTCCGTAGATGGGCTACTGAATGTGCTGATTTCCGACTCAATGCATCAGCCACTACGTTTGCTTTTCCAGGATGGTATTCGATCGTGCAATCAAATTCCTTAAGCAATTCCAACCATCTCCTCTACCTCACATTTAGCTCCTTCTGGGTGAAAAAGTATTTCAAACTTTTATGATCCGTAAACAGTCGGCAGGTCTCACCGTATAAACAATGCCTCCAGATCTTTAATGCATGCACTACTGCAGCCAGTTCCAAATCATGGGTGGGATAATTGTGCTCATGCGGTTTTAACTGTCGAGAGGCATAAGCAATCATTTTCCCATGCTGCATCAACACACACGCCAAGCCGTATAAGGATGCATCAGTATAGACTTCAAATTCTCCACTGTCATCTGGCAGGGTCAGTACCGGAGCGGATGTCAATCTTTTCTTCAATTCCTGAAAACTCTGCTCACAAGTCTCATCCCAAATAAACTGAACTCCCTTTCTGGTCGAGCGAGTCAATGGGGCAGCAATTTTAGAAAATCCTTCTACGAAACGCCTGTTAAAACCGGCCAACCCCAAAAAGCTCCTCACTTCAGTCACTGTTGTGGGTTTTTCCCAATTTGCCACTGCTTCAATTTTCTGGGGATCGACACAAATTCCTTCCGCAGAAATCACATGTCCCAGAAATCCCACACTAGTCAGCCAAAATTGGCATTTACTCAGTTTAGCAAAAAGTTGATTCTCCCTCAGAGTTCCAAGCACAAGCCTCAGGTGCTTCTCGTGTGCCTTCGCATTTTTTGAATACACCAAAATATCATCAACAAACACAATGAAAAACTGATCAAGATATTTCCGGAATACTCGGTTCATTAAGTCCATAAATGTTGCCGGGGCATTGGTTAACCCAAAGGGCATCACGAGGAACTCATAATGACCATACCGAGTACGGAAGGCTGTTTTTGGAATATCCTCTTCTCGAATCCTCAGCTGATGGTAACCAGAACGAAGATCAATCTTCGAAAAATATGTAGCTCCCCTTAATTGATCAAATAAATCATCAATTCGAGGCAAAGAATACTTATTCTTGATCGTCATCTTATTTAGTTGTCTGTAGTCCATACACAATCTCAAGCTGCCTTCTTTCTTTTTCACAAACAGTACGGGGGCTCCCCGCGGTGACACACTCGGTCGAATGAATCCCGTATCGACTAAATCTTGTAATTGCACCTTTAATTCCCTTAACTCAGCTGGTGCCATACGATAAAGAGGCAAGGAAATAGGTCGTATACCAGGAATCAAATCAATCGTGAACTCCATCTCCCTATGCGGTGGTAACCCTGGTAAATCCTCAGGAAACACATCTGGGAACTCACATACAATAGGGATGTTCTCGACCCTAACTGGGGTATCCCGTACACCAATCACATGTGCTAGATAACCTTGACAACCTCTCCACAACAATCTCTCTGCCGTAAGAGCTGATATGACTTTAGCGAGTAACAGTCGTCGATCTCCCTGGAATATGACTTCCGGTAATCCTGGACTCCAGAGTATCACCTTCTTATCGAAACATTCGATAGAGGCATGATGGGTTGTCAGCCAATCCATCCCAAGGATAACATCAAAATCATATAAATCTAACAATATGAGGTTAGACACTAGGGTCACACCCCCTATCAACACAGGATAATCTCGTATCACCTGGTTAACCACATATAAATCACCAGTCGGTGTACCGACTCCCATATCACAACCGATCGCGAAAATCTCTCTGTCTGCTAATAAGGCATACTCCCGGGATACAAAAGAATGAGTAGCTCTCGGATCTATTAAGGTACGTGCATGATGACCAAAAATAGGAAGCATACCTGTCACCACTCCTGGGGTAGATCGAGCCGCCTGTTGGGTAACAGCAAATACTCGAGCCTGTGGTCCCGACGTCTGACCACGTCCTCGTGAGTTACCACGTCCTCAGCCAGCTCCTCTCCCCCCAGTCGTATCAAAAGTTGATGCCGTACTCCGACTCTGCTTGGCAGTGCCCTAACCGGTACCACTACCAACCAAACGTGGGCAGTCCTTTTTGAAATGACCCGGCTCCCGACAGTAAAAGCAAACAAGCACATTACCGCGATTGGGCCCGCTGTTCTGTCGGTTGGCTGATCCCACTGATGCTTCGCTAGACTGCACTGTTGCCGAAGATTGAGACCCAAATCTCGGTGTACTCCCACGACCATAACTCGGACGAGTGCCACCAGACGATCCAGAACTAGAACCACCCCTCTTCGGCCATCTCTGACTCGGCGCTCCCTGATACTGTCGCTCTCGGCGCCGACCGAAGCCTGAAAACTGCTGTTGTACCGGAAAAGTCACCTCAACTCTGGCGGCCGCATCAGATAACTCCCTCAGAGAAGCATATGATCCCACTGTTACGGCACCACGGATCTCATTTCTTAACCACTGCTCAAACCTCCTGCACTTGTCCTTCTCAGTAGACACATACAGAGGGGCAAAATTTGCTAGGTTCAAGAAATTTTGCTCATAATCAGCCACAGATAGATCTCCTTGTTTCAATTGAAGGAACTCCACTTCCTTGGCATTACGGAAAGAACGAGGATAAAACTGATCTAGGAAACGGTGCCTGAAATCCTCCCAACTCAGGGTACTAGCATCCAATCCTGTCAACTGTATGCCGCGCCACCATCTATATGCCTGACTACTCGGCATAAATGTGGCTAAAGGAGCCATGTCTCCTGGTGGACATCGCATGATCTCAAAAATTCTTTCCAACTGTGTAACCCACTCATAAGCCTCATCTGGGTTAGTCTGACCAGTAAAACTCGTGGCCCCCAAACGTTGAGCTCTCTCTACGTCTGGACCCTCAATCTCTTCTCCAGGCTGTGCACGAGGCTCGCGACGTGAAGGCATATTGCGGTATCTGTACGTAAAACAGATCAGTTAACCAGACATGCACATAATGTGCAAGACTCAGACCGCAACCTAGTGCTCTGATACCAATTTGACAAGACCCATCCCGATTATCCCTCGATAACCGTGAAAGATCCTGCTCCCGTTTGACAATAACTCGAAAGTACCAAAAGTAGTTTTAAATATATACATATAGAACATAACAAATGATAAACATTGTCAGACAAGGGATAGTTCAGTATTCCGAGACCGTTGACCTAGTCAACAGGTTTACAGAGCATAGGAAATATTTACAAGTAGGGATCAAAATCCTACACTGCAAAGTGTCTGAGTACACAACGGTCTGTTTATTCCTCTGCCTCGATATTAGCCTCAGTACCTGTGCACTGGCCTGGAGGGCAAATAAAACATCAAAGGTGTGAGTGCACAAAAATAAAGTTTAGAAATACATTTATCAAAATATAGTCTTACCCTCCAGTTTCACAAACATGCATGCATATCATAACTTATAAATCAAATAAAGGTATGAACATAAATCTCAAACATCAATAAAAGCACAGGATCCAGGTCTCATATAGTCACGTTATCCCTGCAACGCGTGCAAATCAATAGGCTCAAGGACCGCTCAAATCCCGAGCATCCGCCGCTGTGAACACATCACTAGCCGGCAATCCAGGTCGTCATGAACATATCACTGACTGACCTCCATATAATCCAGCACATCTGGTCTGAGTCGAGCCTCCATTGGATGCACGACAACAGAACGTGCTATGTGACCTCTCCGGGGTAAACACTTCCATCCCGGAGGCGAGCTTTATCTCCAGGGTTCCTTTCGGGGGAAACATATTCCACACCGAAAGCCCTAATATATCATCATCATGAAAATCAGTGAAAACAGTTGCATTTAATATCAAAACCATTTATCAACATCCATAAACGAGTTTCTCGCAAATCTGTGCAATCACAATCTCAATCATAATATAACTCTATCAAATCTAGTGCCAAAATCATAATCCGAGTCAAACTCAAGCTCAAATCCTGGGCCTTTGCCCAAAACGTCAATTTTATAGTTTTCTCGAAAATCCTGCCCAAACGCATATAAAATAATATAATATTCCAAAAATCCGAAAATCATCATATCGAAACATTAATCATTCTAAATCATTTCAAATCATATTATAAGGCATTTAAAACATATATGCATGCATACAAGGTAGAAAACAAAAGTCCACTCACACACCGTCTTCGTGCTCTTCCAACGTCCTGGAAGTATTCGGGCCTGTCAAACAAGTAATATAATATTACTAGCTTATCACATAATCTCCTGTACGAATTTCCTAATCGTCGGAATAAAATAATATTATTTTAAACGTAACTTATACGCTTCGGGTATGCAAAACTACTCTCAGTTCATATCCGATTGATTCGAAACTAACGCTAATAGGTCAGTATCATCGAGAGCATCAAAATTGCTGTTGGACCCAAGGTGAAATTCCCGGCCACGCGCCCTCACGCGCCGTCGCAAGCGGCTGCGCGTGAAAGCCACGCGCCGTGAACAGTGCACTGCTACAGTGCTTCTCCCTCGCCCGTTTCTCTGATAAACGGGTCGGCAACCTGCGATCAGACCTGGTGCCATCTTCTTCGATTCAACCTTAATTTCACTCATTCTTTCACTCATTAGCATCAATTTAATCTAGATTACGGTTCTGCAACTTCAATTTAATCAATTAAACCCTCAAAATCCTCGACTCAAGATGAACAACCGTCGGGTCCTAACTCGGGTTCTACCCAAAACTGACCTGTTTCCTTCAATTGATCACACCAGAAGTATCCTAGGTCCATTACAAACACAATTATGACATCAATTTCATAGTTCCTTACCTCTAAGTAATCGAACTCAAGCTCAAAGTTTCAAAGAAGTCGCAGGGTCTATTCGTCACCAATTCTCCACCAAGTTCCTTCCCAATCGATTCAGTTTGATGCGTTTAGCTCCCAGAAAGCTTAATATCACCTGAATTTCAAACGAAACCGTCTCAGAAATCGAAATCGATAATTAAGGTTTTGGGTAGTTTTCGGGTACGTCCAATATGTGTTTTTCTTGGGTTCTCTTTGTTTCCTTTCAGTTTTTCACTCTACAATTGCTCGAATTGATCACTTAATTTCACATGTTTTGCTGCTAATCGATCACGATGAAGGAAGGTGGTTGTCTGTGTTCTCTGTTGTAGCATGTTCAACGACTGCAAGTATATGGACATGTGCTACAGTTAATTAATTTCATTAATTATGCAAAGTGCCACTAATGATCATTTGTGAGTGACATGTGTCACTCCCAACTCTGCCCGAGTCATGTTAAGGGCTGATTCAGCCACTTAATTCATTTAATTAATCCTACTGTAGCTACTTAATAAAGGATCTGTTCACAATTACCATTTTACCCTTTCAGCACAAATGACCATTTTGCCCCTGAACTTCCCAGACCTATAACTTTTTCATACGAGCTCCGTTTTCGACGTGCCACCTGTCTATGGATTCAGCGTCTCGGGACCTACATAACGGTCCTTGAAAAATGTACAAAAATTATTCCAAACAAAAAGTCAACTTTTAGCCATATTCCCCCAAGGGTAAAAACGTCATTTTCACATTATTTTAATATTTTACATTTTTTTGGATTTTCGGGGCTTTACAGTTCTGTCACGACCCGGCCCATCTAACACAATATTGTCTGCTTTGGGCCCAGCCCTCACGATTTTGTTTTCGGGAGCTCACGTGCAACTTCCCAGTAGGTCACCCATCATGGGATTGCACCACCCTCAACTCGCTTAACTTTGGGGTTCCAATCCCCCCCCCAAAGCCACTGAGCTCCCAAAAGGCCTTGTGTTAGATCGGTACGTGCCCACACATATAAGTTACTTCACCTTTCCCTCCCCGAGCGATGTGGGATTGTTCACCGATCTTACCTTTCCAAGCTCACGGGTCTTGCTCATGGGTCTTGCTCATCGTTCTTGCTTCTCAAGATCACGAGTCTTGCTTACTGTTCTTGCTTCAAAGACTGGGTCTTACAATCCACCCCCCTTGGGGCCCAGCGTCCTCCCTGGCACACTTCCGGTCAGGGTTCGGCTCTTTAGGACCCGACCCTCCTCGGTCACGACCCGGCCCATCTAGCACCATATTGTCCGCTTTGGGCCTCGCCCTCACGATTTTGTTTTCGGGAGCTCATGGTGCAACTTCCCAGGGGGTCACCCATCATGGAATTGCACCAGCCTCAACTTGCTTAACTTTGGGGTTCCAATCCCCCCCAAAGCCACTTGAGCTCCCAAAAGGCCTAGTGTTAGATAGATACGTGCCCACACATATAAGTTACTTCACATTTCCCTCC
Organism: Prinsepia uniflora; assembly: GCA_032719365.1. Taxonomy (NCBI): domain Eukaryota; kingdom Viridiplantae; phylum Streptophyta; class Magnoliopsida; order Rosales; family Rosaceae; genus Prinsepia; species Prinsepia uniflora. The sequence continues at coordinate 16,616,466 of CM064865.1, read as the reverse complement.
CCGAGCGATGTGGGATCGTTCACCGATCTTACCTTTCCAAGCTCACGGGTCTTGCTCACGGGTCTTGCTCACCGTTCATGCTTCTCAAGATCACGGGTCTTGCTCACCGTTCTTACTTCCAAGACCGGGTCTTACAAGACCAGTCACGCCAGTTGGATCGGACCGAATTGCAGGAATAAATTGGACCGGCCGGTCTGCGCAAGGTTAGGGGTGACTACAGTGCAGGGCGCGTGAGCCACACGCGCAGCCCCTTTGGGCGGTACGTGGGGTTGTGTGAAGCATTTCTTGGGGATGGTTCCAACATGTGAAATCATCCTTTCAATGTAACGAACATTTTGGGACTGGTTTCGAGTCGATCGGATATCGTTTCGATATAAATTGAGATGTCCGAAGGTTTAGGATCGACTTTAAAAATAGTTAAAAATTCTGAAAAATTACGGGGCTTTAGTGAAGGGTTATTTAAGTAGTTAGTAACCTTCTATTACGATTTGGACAGGTTTGGAAACATCGGAGAAGGCGATTGGCCCGGAAGCTACTTATGCCGCTCGTATCGAGGCGCGACTTTGGACGGTCTGTGAGTGGACCTTTCTTTCTAAACTGATGCATGCATAAATGTTTTATAAGTGTTTTAATGCATGTTTTGTGATGACATGAGTGTGTTTGTTTGTGGTAACTAGTATTTACGTATTTGCACGTATTTCGAGATTTTCGATTTTATACGATGCTTATGCGTACTATGTTTTCTGTGAGGGTTTAATGAATGAGTTTAGGATTTAGAAATATGAAATCGGGCATGAGACCCATTTGATTGGAAACCCTCAGACTTAGAGTCCATTTGATTTTGTGAGAAATCGAGCTCGAGGCCCCGTTAGTTGTGATATCGGGCTCGAGACCCCATTATTGTGGTATCGGGCTTGAGGCCCTGTTGATCGTGAAATCGGGCTTCAGTCCCAGTTTGGTTTATGAAATGAGAATTTGGGTTTGAGACCCTATTGAACTGAGGATTTAGGCCGAGGCCTGTGAAAGCGGATTTTAATCGGATTCGAGGAATCCTATTGAGATGAATCGGGTATGAGCCCCAGTTGAAATATGTTTTGAGAAAGAAAGTATTTGAAATGTATATATCCTCCATATGAGTTGATTGGTCTCCTCCAGACGTCGACTTGGAGAGACACGATCCACTACCTGGAATGAGTATTCCCATAGGGAGCCCATTCCAGGAGTGGGAGTTATGATGTGGTCCCAGACCAGATTCCGGAGAGATACTCAGACTAGATCCGAAGATAGAACCTCATAGATGGAGAATTCCTGGGGGTAGGCTCGGAGTGAGACCTTGAGTAGTGTGCACACTTATATATAGATGAATCGTGACATATATCGGGGATGTGTTCCCTAGGGGATGTGTGCCCCGAGTTGGCATCTCCTCGGAGGTGCCGAGGATGGGTTATACGTATGTCTATACATATGAGGTTTTCTTACGGAAAGTGGTTTGGGTGGAGACCCCGTGTGCTATGTTTTGGAAAGTGGTTTGAGGTGGAGACCCCGTGTTTTATGGTTGGTTTTCACTGAGAACAGTTTTGGGTTGAGACCCACATGACGTGATTTGGGAAGAGTCCCACATGATTGGTTTTGGGGCTGAGTCCCCATGTATTGATTTACGGTTTCAAGCCAAGGCCCAAATGGTTTGTGAATGTTTTGATAAATTGTTTTTGAATGCATGCATGCTTTTTAGTGAAGGGCATAAATGTTGTTTTATGAAATTATTTTTATAAATTCTTTATTTTGTCTACTCACAACTTTTAATGTTTTGAATGCCCTTCAGGTTGATAGCGGATGCGAGCTGTAGTAGAGACCGAGATATCACACTCCTCCTCCAAATTCTGGCGCTCTCTGGAAGTCCAGGTTGGGCTAAAGGCGGAATTATCCCTGGTCTAACACTTTGTGTCAGACGGCAGCAGACACGTCCCACGTTAATCTCGGGGGATTTGAGACGGGTCCTGTCAAGTTGGTATCAGAGCATGTTTTGCTCTCAGAGTGACGCGTAGGTCGAGGATGTGATGTCTCTGCAGTCGTAACAGCCCGTCATCAACCTGATAGTTAGGGTATTAGTACGAGGATTCAGTGGAATCAGATCCTAGTTAGAGTTTCTTTGGCACGAGGTGCAATAGTTTAGGATTCGATTGGCATTGGATGGCGCTTCCTCCAAGAGGTTGGATCCCGAGTGGGATCAACGTTCGTGTGAATCCAACGGCTTAGAGCCGTAGTGGTACTGGAGATAGGATTCAATGGACCAGTAGACATGGTATGATGACCTGAGAGTCGAGACCATCGAGCGGTCATGTTAGAGCTGGATCAGACCAAAGTGGGATCAGTGGAGGTTAGACGTCAGGGTCGTCCATGACAAATGCTCTAGGATCAGAGATTGTACTGCAGGGAACAGTCAGGAGCACGATCACCTTAGTTGAGACTGGTTGGAATAGGGATGTCGATCCTATTTGGCATGAGATGCCATGTTTAGAGGTGTCGAATCCTGGAGGGATTTCGATCGGTAGAGGATGCCCGGAGTAGTTGTGTGTGACGTGGTAGGACGCGATTGCGACTCATAGTGCTTATACAGTGTTAGGCTCGGCATATGGCCAAGTTCTCGTGGAAGCCAGCGGCTAGAAACCGTGGAGTTACGAGGGGACGAGACCCTCAGACTGTGGTTACTGGTTGTTGGGACACCCGTATCAGAGTCCGATGACTCTTCGGAGTCGAGCACGAGGAATCACTCGAGATGGACACGCTTCTTGCAGCCAGCAGCCGAGTTCTCGATAACCCTAGTTGGCGAGCGATTGGACAAGCTACCAGGAGAGTGGTACTTGCTGATCGGATTCGAGGCGGACCGATCTGTGGACGTTGTGTGTTGAACACTTGGTACCAGCGGTGAGTTGACCGCAAAATTCAGAGTCTCGATGATAATATATGTGGGTTGTGTAGGTACGAACTTGTGGTAGGTTCCACCATCGAGGCTGGAATTGATTTCGGTTGTCGAGAAATGGGGGACGTTTGGGAAACGTTCATTTTCCGATATAGATTGTCTGAATGGTCATACCCGGAATCGTGGGATACGTGGGAGGTAGAACCTCTTCGACCCGAGCAGAGATAAGTGGTGACTGCTCGGAATGAGCAGAGTCTTAGGATTGGTTTGATTCGTACCCAGTGTGCTGGTGATCCGATGACGATAACCAGGAGAGACGACGAGCCACGAGTTGAGGGTATCTCAGTCATGTTGTGCTCATGGTTGATTTCTACCACTACACGATGAGAAGGATTCGTTGGCGAGTGTAAATTCTTGGGAATCGTGTCGAGATGACAAGTAAGATGGAGATGAGCTGGGCGGAACCCAGCAGTAGTTAAACTAGGAGAGGACTCTATCCCAGTAAGTGATTGAGATGACTGAGTGGTGATTAGACAGAAAATGTATGAAGGGACAACGCTAGTATTGGTCATGGGGATTAGTGACCGGTTGGTTAGATATGGTGTAAGATACAGATATTTGACTGCAGATCACAGTATGAGCCTGTTGTGACTTTTCAGTCAAGCGGTACATCAGATTAGGATGAATTGACATCCTTTTGGATGTACACAAGCAATTTTTAATGGATAGGCGAGTTTGATTGCTTACGAACATGTGGATGATGTCTGAGTAAGTTGAGGGCGTGGTTTGCAATCGAGTTGGTAGACGTGCCCTTTATGGGTAAACATGTGAGTTCGATGGGCATTGAGTGGGATAGAGAGGATCCTGAGTGGATCAGTTCGAGGTACGAGGTATACTTGGTGGACTGCGATTGACCATACCACCTGAGTTGAGGACTTGGCACTTGTTTTCCTATAAGACGTGAATCCTTGTGTAGGAAGTAAGCTCAGTAATCAGAAAAGGAACATGTTTCCAACGTGATTGTAACTTTGGAATCAAGAGAAGTTGTGATTAAGAAAAAAAAGAATGACACTTGATTTCGAAGTTAGTTGGAGATAGGTATTCTGATGTGATAGTTAAAAGGTTCAAGAAGGCATAAGAACCGAACAGCTAGACTGTGAGTCAAGTTTGATTGACTGGAAAAGTAGGTAGTACTTAGCGAACCGGATGTGACAAGTGAGTGTCTGAGGTAGCAAACCCGTGTTGGTCTTATAGGTCATCTTACGTCGACCGAGTAAGCTGATAGTGGATCCTAGGTGGATCAAGTAGTGTGGTGACGATCTAGTCGATCGAGATGACTGAGATGATTGTGGCGATCGTGAGTCAGATTGAGTAGTGTGAGGACGATAGGGGCGACCTTGAGGTGAGTAGACCGAGATTTGGTCGTCATTAAAGTAAATTACCTTGCTGATTATGCTGAGTTAGGAGCAGAGATGAACCGTATCGTGAGACAGGTAAGGAACCCCTTAGCATAGTCAGTGAGAAGACAAGACAGAAGTCGGTTATAGGAGTATAGGATTTGTCTTGGGTATGAGAGCAGAGAGTGCGCTGGTTTGAGGTGCGCCTAGTGATGGAAGGTTGAGGTCCGAGCCGTAGTTGGAACGCAGATAATAGTGCGTGATTAGATGTTACCCGAGTATAGGACTAGAGCAGGCCGAGTAGGGCCTTGATGATTGTTGTGATGGGGGTGCACTGGTGTGTTTTGCACGTTGGAAGATGGGATTGACCACGGTCAATCGGTATGTCGGGTTGAGAGTGCCCCGAGAGTATGAGTGTGTTGTAGGTTGGATAGAGTCCTAGTTGGACTTGAGTGGCGATCGGATTAGATCCGATAGTGACAGTTTAGGACTCGAGTGAGTCAAGATTTCAGCATCGGTTGCTGAGTGACACAAGATACGATACGAGAACTCGATAGTGAGTTGAGATCAGAGTAGCGCAGCGAAAGCGCTTTGGAGCCGAGCGATGCCAGCTGGTCACGATGGTTGTGACCTATAGTGGTACTGGGTTCAAGTGGTATCTATGCGTTCGGATTGGTATGGGTTGATGGGACTCTAAGGAGAATCAGTTTTGAGTATGGAAAAATGAGAGAGTTGATTTGTGCGAGTATCGAGGTCGAGTAAACCTGCGGAAGAGATTTGAGGATGATCTGCGATATGGGATTCGTGCCATTGCGATGGCAGGATCTAGAGGATGTTGACGGATCAGATGCTGAATAGGATATCAGCTCCGGTTATCGGGTGCGAAGGGTCATCAAACTGAAAAGCTGACTTCGGTGGTTAGATAAGAAGAACCATCAGGCTGAAAACTCTATTGGATGACAACTTAGTAGGATGGACCTATCAAAAGTGAGTGACAGGCGAGACGTCGACACTATCACGAGTCAGACGTACGAGCTGACGTGTAGTTCTCGAGAATGAATTGGAGCTTTGGAGGCTCCGATGATGGTATGTACTAACGAGTACGACGGATGTGCCGGACGTGTATGTGTACAGGAGAGTACCCGAGTCGAGGGACACGATTGGATTTCAACAGTTTGGTTTTGAAACTAGATCAATTTGAATTTCGAGGACGAAATTCTTGAAGGGGGAAGATTGTAATGACCCGTCCCGATTTATCGGGATTAATTAAGAATTAATGATAGATTAGCGAGGCTAATTGGGGATTAGACGAGGATTAACGGACGTTCAGGGCAAAATTACGATTTTGCCCCAAAACGAGGGTAAAAAGTTGACTTTTGACCTGGGAGGTCCAATGTCCGAGGACCGAGGACCGTTACGTAGATCGAGTCGATACGAATCGATAGACAGACGGCACATCGAATTCGGACGTTCGACGGAAAAATTACTATTCACAGAAGTTCCGAGGAACTATTTACGACGACAAGTTTTACAAGGCGAAAAGGGACTTTTGTCCTAAGTGGGGCCCAGATATTTTCTGTACTGGCCAAAGGATGAGTGACAAGTGTCACTCATCCATTGCCCAATGTGATTGCACATATGCACTCCCTTGTCCGTGTTCATCCAAAGCAAACCCGAAACCCCATTTTGTACAAACCACCCTCTCCACCCCCCCTAAACCCAATCTAAAACTTGTGGCACATGAAGGAAACATAGAGAGGACATTGAATTGATGAAGGTGGTGGCAGGATCGCAGGCCGCCGTGCACGGTGGCCGTGAAACAGTGAAGGTATGTCTTTTTCCATTCAAATAACATTTTTTGATTTCAAACGTTGGGGAAGGTTTTGATTGATTATAATATGCTTATTAGGTTTCTAGGAAGGTTTTAGGAAGGTTTTTGGTGGTGTTTGACGGCTGAGGAACCATGGGAGGAAACTGGAAAACTGGGTCGTGAGGGGAGTTTCGAACCAATAGGATTTTGTAGGTTTTTCGTGTTTTTAATTGTACAAAAAGATTGCTAGAGATGAAATAGGAAGAATGGAATCGATTAGGATGGAAAAGGATGAAAAATGGATGGTTTAGGAGGCTAGACCGGTCACGCCGATTGGACCTCACTGGATTGCAGGAATAAACCGGACCAGCCGGTCTGCGCAAGGTTAGGGGTGACTACTGTGCAGGGCGCGTGAACCACACACGCAGCCTCTTTGGCCGAAGCGTGGGGGCACGTGAAGCATTTCCTGGGGATGGTTCCAACATGTGAAATCATCCTTTCGTTGTAACGAACATTTTGGGACTAGTTTCGAGTCGATCGGACATCGTTTCAATATAGTTCGGGACGTTCGAAGGTTTAGGATTGGCTTAAAAAACAGTTAAAAATTCCTGAAAATTACGTGGCTTTAGTGAGGGGTTATTTAAGTAGTTAGTAACCTCCTATTACGATTTGGATAGGTTTGGGAACCTCGGAGACGACGATTTGGGAACCCCGTGTTCTATGGTTGGTTTTCTCTGAGAACAATTTTGGGCTGAGACCCACATGGGGTGATTTGGGCAGAGTCCCACATGATTGGTTTTGGGGCTAAGTCTCCATGTATTGATTTACGGTTTCGTGCCAAGGCTCAAATGGTTTGTGAATATTTTGATAAATAGTTTTTGAATGCATGCATGCTTTTTAGTGAAGGGCATAAATGTCGTTTTATGAAATTATTTTTATAAATTCTTTAATTTGTACACTCGCGACTTTTGATGTTTTGAATGCTCTACAGGTTGATAGCGGATGCAAGCTGTAGCAGAGACCGAGACATCACACTCCTCCTCCGGATCCTGGTGCTCTTTGGTAGTCCAAGTTGGGCTAAGGACCGAATTATCCCTGGTCTGACACTTCGTGTCAAACGGGAGCAGGCACGTCCCTCATTAATCTCGGGGGATTTGGGACGGGTTATATCAACCTGAGACTAGATAGAAACCGTAGACATAAACAAAAAATTTGGGAGAATAAACATGGCTCTCCTTATGGCTTCTAGGTCCCCGAACATCTACCCCCGTCTACAAAAGCATGAATGAGATCTCGGGCACTAATGAAATCAGGGTGCGAGGGCAACTCAGGTTCAGTATGGTCGAAACCTCCCATCGAAATCTTCTTATCCACCTTCCCCACCACAAGCTCTATTTCAGGAAAATCGGGGATCTGAACAAAAACATTGGGAAGATCACTAAAAAACAAAAGAACTAACAAAGTTTACATCAAGACTAGACATAGAAAATACATCTCCAAGCGCAGAAGCAATATCCTCTAACTCATTATCAAATTTCCTATTGGAAAGGTCAGCCACGTAAGAATCTGAAATATGGGCATCCCATACCAACTCAAATGAATCTATAGCCATTTCAACTGAAGCCTCACAAAAAGGTATAGAAATTCGACCCACCACCTCTTGAGAAGGAAGAGTCACACGAGTTCTGGAAACACTCGAACTCGTAAGGACCCAAGGGAGAAAATCCCCCTTGAAAGGAAAAATAAACTTCTCGACATAAAGGGGTGCTAGAGGCATTCAAAACAACTGAAAAAGAAGATTTGATGGTTGACGCATCACAAAGGGGATCTGAAACAAAAAGAATAAATGAAGCCTGAATGGTCTTGGAAATATCAACCATCATATCCAGACCACCCTAACCACATCGTCAGTTTATGTGGCCTGGATAGGGGAATCATGGATCAAAACAATTACCTGAAAAGAGCCACAAGTTCACAACCAGTTTTGGAAATAGGAGACAAGTAAAAAGAGATCATACGAACCGCGCAATGGATCTCGAAGACTGGAGTAAACTCTAGAAGGACTGGTGGTTCCTCTGTTCTCTTCAGAACCCTTTTGCACCTCATTGGTGAAATAAGTGTCTCATCATCACTTTCTTCTTCTTCCTCGATGGAAACCAATCGACGCCCATATTTATTTGAAACTGGAGCTTTAGCCGCACGGGGGGAAGTCGGAATATCCTTCAACTTGGCGAAAGAAAGGGGCTACCTTCTTACCACCAGTAGACACTTGTTGGGGAGAGCTTGAAACAAGAAAAATTGGTTTATGTTCATAAGAATATTGAAAGAAGGGAGAACAAGGTTCTTACCTGAGAATGAAAGACTGGTAATTTCCTTTTCCTCCCTAGTCCCTTTATCTCGACCTACTGGTTTCTCCAGGGTTGGGACTTCATCAGAATTATCTTCAACAAGGGTGAAGGGATCGACATCCCCCTCCACGAGAAAATCCACCTCATCAATCCTAAATAGAAAGATGGATGATTAAAAATAAACATAAAAAAGGAAACGGATTTAGGATTTCGCTGCATAGAAACTTACAAATACGGGGGTTCTTATTCTGGTTCTAAATGGCCTTCTTCATCCTAGCAACAAGTGCCACATCCGATCTCGGCAGGCAATTGAAAGCCTTCAATTATTGTTTAAACACTACCTCTGGGGTGACTTTGAAGGTGCTGTCGAAGTAGGATGTTCGCTTCCGAGCAAAGGCTTGTGAACATTCACATAAGATACATTTGATTAAGAGTGTTAATCGGTTTTTCGGTTCGGTTTTTTTACCAAAATCGAAACTGAAACCGGTTGGAGAATCAGTTTGGTTCGGTTCGATTTTTTCTCCAATACGGTTCGGTTTGGTTTTTCCTCCTATTCGGTTCGGTTCGGTTCGATTCTGGTTAAAACCGGTTTTTTTTCTTCAAATTATGGTGAATCGATTCAATTTTCTCTAAAAACCAATTTTTTTTTGTACTTTTATACAATAATCAATATTTATTATCTACTTAATGTCCATTACAACCTAATTAATGTTTATTACAACTAATCAAGATCCATTATAACTAATCAATGTTCATTACAAAGTAACCTAAAGCATTTCGGTTTGGTTCGATTCGATATTTAGGTCCATTCGGTTCAGTTTGGTCTTATTATATCGAAAACCGAAATCGAACCGATTCGGTTCGGTTCGGTTTTCTTCAAACAATCTTGGTTTTCCTTCGGTTCGATTTTTTTCTGTTCGGTTCGGTTTTTCGATCGGTTTTTTCAAACCAATTAACAGGGCTACATTTGATGATTTGGGAAACCAAAGAGAAGAGTCATATAACCTTTATCGGGTGGACAGAGGAACGTGGTCAGGAAATTTCTGAAGGGTGGGAAGAAGTGCTAGCATTGACTCCCTTGGTGAAAGGCTCTTTGAAAAAAACCAAACTGATTGGCATAGAAGTTAGGCTGATAAACCCTAAAACCAAGGAGTATTTTAGCATTGCTACTAACTCCTTTCAAGTCTCGCGTTAGTATATAGCTATTGAAGTCCATTGCCTTTGCTTGCAAATGTATGGGTACATTGGGGCAAGTCAAGAATGGCCCTTCAAGGTCGAAGCATGAAAGGTCGCAGTTGATGCTAGCCTCCCAATGTTCCTTGGCACGAAGTTTCAGTCAAAAGAAAAATGATATGCCATCTAAGGGGGAACCTTTCACCAATGGCAAACGCATCAACTTGTTATTTAGGATAGAGGTTAAGCCAAAATCTTTGAGTTGTAATCAAAATTGAGGGAAAAACCAATTCAACCATGCCTGGACCATCCACAATGATCTGTTTAGGAGCATCTCCAAGCACGGATGGCAGATTATTGAATGAAGAAGATTGTATATGTGAGCAAGTTCGATTGGGCCCATGTAAATATCCCCACACAAGGCCAAGACTTCGGCATGCGGAACCCATTCCATTTTCAGGGCTTTGGAGGTATTCGAGAAAATGAACCAGTCCAACCAAAAATGGTAGAACTGGATATTTTTGTAGACAAAACCCATGTAGTTGCCAGGAAGCCTAAAGCAGCTGAAACAATCTTCCCATTTGACGTTTCCGCCTGTGTTATAAGGGTAGAAACTCTCTAAAAATTGGTTAAAAGTGATGCATGTGGTAAGAGAATGAGGAGCTTTGACTATCTCTAGCATTAAATCTCTTGGAGTGTACGGTTGGGGGTACCTGTTAGTAAAATCAGCAATTATCCCACACGAATTCAGACTGAACATGACCCCCAAATCTAGGAGAGTTTGAGTCATGGGTCCAACTCCGAAATCAAAAGTGTTAGTGCTGTTGTTCCAAAAACATATGGCGATACTAAGAAGATTCACATCCAAATCTGTGGAGAGGTTGGACATGCCTCCCATATGATACACCTCATTAGACCAGAGGTCAACCTAAAACTCTTTTGTCATTCCAGGAATGATGGGATTCAATCCAAGGGAAAGAGGAATGTTAGTAGACAAAGGTAGCTTGAAATTCAAATAGACCCTGGTAAAACGGGGTCGTCATTTTCAGAATTCGACCATGCAAGTAGGGACCCAAAATACAAAAACGCCTATCCTCCACCCCAAGAACCTGCTTCTGGGCTATGAGGTTTTTCACCTCACAATCCCTCAACATATGCTCCCATGATTCACCAGACTCCTAAAATCCTTCACCAGGAATCCACTCGACGTTTGTAGGATCATCAGCGAACCCTCGTGAGGAAGAAGAGCTCACTGATTTCTCACCCTTCATGGCTAATTTGGGAGACGTGGTTAAACATAGATTGGGGGATGCACTTAGAAACTCAGAAAAGGGAAATTTGCGCTATGGTCGTATTGTTTGTGTTGAGTCGTTGAGGGTTAAATGAATAGAGAAATACAGATGATAGAGCCATCGACATATTGTCAAAACTGTCAGAAGGGACAACGGGGATGTGCGACTAAGTCGTCGCAAAGAAGATGCACACATGGATGCACGTGTCAACCATCTGCACTCTCATGCTGCCTATAAAAAGGAGAAGAAGCTATCTTCTCAAAAGACAACCAACAACTCAACCAAACAAACAAATTGATCAATTTAATCAATTTCAACAATTGTAAACCCTCAAAAATTTCTTTGTTACCCAAAATCTCACCTTTTTGGAAAAACCTGTCTCTTTGATCTTGGATCAAGATTCAGTTCTTCTTTCAACCCTTCTCAGCTCTTACCCAAAGAAGACCAAGCTTTCTTTCAAATCTGACTTGCATCCCAAGTTTGTTTCCAGAGACTTCTCGACCACCATACTTCATCTTGACTTGCTTCCACTACACATTTTGAAGGCCACCTAACACCTTCTCATTTCGACTTAGTCTAAAGATAGTTTACTTTCTGCACTTATAATTCCATTCGTCACACTAATACTTAGGCATCTTTAATTTCTAAGTATTTGCTCTCCATCTCTACAATCTGTTTCTTCAAGTCTGATTTCAATAACTGGAATACACCAACTAATGAGCTCTATGGCTGCAAACGTCGTAGAACAATCTTCGTCTTTTGGTTCAGTATTCGAACAAGCTAGCTTGAAGGGTTGATCTGTCTAACTCCCCCTCCAACTTTGAATTGCACCTTATTGACCTGAACATGCCGACATTGAGCTTGGGCTAAACACAAAAGAAAATAATTAAAGCCCTTGAAGGAGGCATAGAAAATAATAGCGCAAGCAAAATGCATGCTTGCTCCACTTTCACTTGACTCAAACAATGGTTTACGTGCTGCAATTCAAAAACCATTTCTAACCATGTCTAGTAGCAGCTTATACTAGTGAGACACCTACTTTGAAGGCAGCTAGAAGGCCAAGTCAGTTGTACCAGCCCATCTAGGGCAGGACCGCAACACCATGGCCCAAGGCTTTTAGCCTTCACCTCACTCGCCCCAGTGTTAGGACCCGTCCCGATCCCCCTGGGACCACCCGGGGACGTGCCCTGCTCCCGTCTGACACACAACCTTAGAATACCAATTTTACCCTTAAAAGATTCAAATGCGTAAATATCCATAAAAATTCATGCATATAATCCGAATTCAAATAGTGTCAAATAAGGGATAATTTAAATGCAATTATTGAGCACGACTACTAAGGACCTCCCACGTGCCAACCTACCCAAAAGTGGGGTTCAGGTGCGCAACGTCAATCTATGCCTCAGCCTCAGGATCCTCGTCCACCTCAGTAGCACGACCTAGAGGGGCCAGTAAAACAATAAGGATGAGTGGGCCAGAAACATAAAGTTTATAAAACAGATTAAGCATAAAGTAACATATGGTTTTACCCCTCCGGTGTCCAAATCATGCATGCATCAGAATTGAAAACCATAATAATATATCATATATCCATAAACAGGATAATATAATCATAATCATAAACTCAACTGCTGCACTATACATCTCTACCCGGACATCCTAGATGTCTGACGTCCCAAACGCCTAATAAGGTCACAGTCCCAAGGCTACGTGTGCCGCCCGAGGTCTCAATCTTTAGTCCAAATCCCGAACCCAACTCGGGTATGACATCCCAAATGTCTGAAGTCCCAGACGTCCAATCATAGCAATCTGCTCCTGGGTCACTCTACGGTCCGGTCCCTCTGTAGAATGAGCCTTCGCAGGGGTACCAACATCCGGAGGAGACAGTATCACTAGGGTAGGTCTATACAGTGTAGAACTAAAGAAAACCGTCAAAATTCGTATTTATATCTCAAAACAGTGCATAACTAACCAGACGGGTCTCATGCTCAAAACCTCATAATACGTGCAAGAATAATGACTCAAGGCATTCACATACTTCGATTCAATCATATAGATATAGTAATTAAAACAGTTATGCATGCAAGGGTTAAACGAAATCAAAGGCCCACTCACAGTCTGGTCCCGCCGCTAAACCGAACGTATAAACTTGTCCCAGTGCTAACGTACAATCCATGTCATATCCAAAGTACACATAAAGGTCACTATAAGTCCCTACATCTCAAACATGAAACCCTAGAATAAAACCGGCCCAGGAAAGCCGTTTGAACACGCTTCCCGAGGCATTAAACCCTATTTTGACCAACCTAACGATCTCCGATCGACACGAAACCACCACCATTGGATCCGTATCGTCGAAACCTAAAAATTGGTGGTGGTCCCACCTCGAGTACTATTCACTCGCGCCCACACGCGCTTGGTCAACCCTCTAGTCAATGCTACTACATTGATGATGATGTCAACATGATGTCATTCTGTCAGGACCCGACTCATCTAGCACGATATTGTCCGCTTTGGGCCTCTTTGCCCTTACCCTCACGGTTTTGTTTTCGGGAGCCCACGGTGCAACTTCCTAGGAGGTCACCCATCATGGAATTGCACCAGCCTCAACTCGCTTAACTTTAGAGTTCCAACCGAACCCAAAGCCACTGAGCTCCCAAAAGGCCTCGTACTAGATAGGTGTATGCCTACACCTTTAAGGCACACCACCAATTCCCTCCCAGACCATTCCCCTCGCAGGAATGTGGGATCGTTCACCGTTCCCACCCGGACACGAGTCTTACAATCCACCCCCTTAGGGTCCAGCGTCCTCGCTAGCACACTTTCCGGTCTAGGTCTGGCTCTGATACCTAGTCCCTCACACCGCACACCACTGCATCAGACTATAGTGAAGAGATCCCTTTCACCCAAACACTTGCGTATCCGCTCCTTTAGATGCAAGTCACCAAACAGCGACCCCGGATTCCGCTACGACACCATTTTGGGCACGAACAAAGCTTTTGGGGAATCAGTGAGGGTATAAATTTATGAATTTGTTTGTGTTTGAGGTGCTAATAAGTTACGGCTTCACGTATTTTTTTTTGTATAAGGTGTTAGTGAGTTTACAATGTATATGGTCTATTGTGGGCTCTAAGTGAAATGTTTAGTACACAATTTTTTACACTGATGTATCTTTATTAATTTCTGCTGTGAACTATTAAAGTCTATTATTAATAGGCCTCTAGCTCAAATACTAGCTATATAGTGCCAGTTTATCTTGAAGTTTTATAGGGTTGTACTTAGCCCTCGGCATTGGGCTGGGACGAGCAAGCCCGACCCAAATTTTTTGGGCTTGGGTCGGGTCGGGTCGGGCTTATTAAATAATTTTTAAATTTGCGGGCCGGGCTGGGCGGGCTTAATGACATAAAAAAAGCCCACGGGTTTTTATCGGGCCGGGTTTATATCGGGCTTTTCGGGTCGGGCCTATGAAGCCCACATGGATCGGGCTTACGTGTACTTTAGCAATAAACTATATCTCAAATTTTAAAATTACAAAAAAATACATGCATGAAAAAAAAAATATTAATAATGAAAAAAAATACTCAAGGATGCAAAAACGTGGCCTCGTTAAAATAAAATACTCAAGGGTGCAAAAACGTTGGGCCTATTAAGTCGGTGGAAGAGTGGTTAGGGTTTGTATTGGGTATTGGGCTTCTTAAAATAAATTAGGTGGGCTTGGGGCTGAGATTTGAGTTTGGGTTGAAATATTAGTATTAAGAATAGGTTGAGTATTAATTTTTAAATAATAAGTATTTTATATTTTCGACTTATGGGCAGGGGTTTATTACGGGCGGGTTGGGCTGGATTTACCGGGCTTTATCGGGCTCGAGCCTATCGGGTTTGAACATCATAAGCCCAAGCCCAGCCCGCTAACTCTCGGGCCGGGCCGGTCCACGGCCCATAGCAGGTCGGGCCGGGCTTTTGTCCATTGAATTTATCAGGCCCCGATAAGCTCATGAATTTTTGGGTTAAATGATGAGGGCTAGTTGTACAGACCGATACTTAGTCCTCAATTTTTACTTGGTGGTAATACATGCGCGAACCACAGAACCCAATTTGTCTTGTAGTAATGACTCGTACTGTTATATTGCATACCAATGAGAGATTATATTTTTATATCAAGGAATGTTTGTGATAACAATAAGGGTATGAAATTATTATGACCGTTTGAGGAATCAGTGAAGGTACAAATTTATGAATTTTTTTGTCTGAGGTACTAGCAAGAGTACGACTTTACGGATTTATTTGTATAAGGTGTTAGTGAGGTTACAATGTTCATGATATATTGTGGGCCTTAGAGAAATGATTGGTATACTATTTTTACACCAATGTATCTCTATTAATTTCTACTGTAAACTATTAAAGTCTATTATAATATATACATATATATATATATATATAGCCATAAGTTATTTTGGTCAAATTTTTAAAATTCCAAAATTTACTCTTGAGCAAAGTTTTAAAAGTATGATATTTAACCATAAGGGTTAATCTAGTATATTATTTAACCAATAAGGATTAAAATAATAGAATTGTAGTCTTTAATAAGAAAAAAGTTAATCTTGTATTAATTTATTTTTTATTTTTTATTTAAAAATAAATGAAAATAATAATAACATATAAATTGGAATGTACATAACATGTGTCAAGTGACTAGGGTGTGCTGCCAACTTTAGGTCGTATTTCTGCCTCTTAATTACTCAAGAAGATTTTTGGCATTTTAAAGAATCAACATTATCTCATTCTATGTTTTTTTATTATCATAAGAAGGGGTATACACGGTTTGAATCGATACAATATAATCAAAATCGTTAAAATCTCAACGGTTTGTGGTATGGTTTGGATTTTCAAAAAATAGAATTGAAACCTTTCTCATCCAAATTGTTATTGACGGTTCGATTTGGATCAGTTTGAACGATTTATTCATAAAATTTTAAAGTAATTTATTGACATCAAGATTTCATTTATTCACATGAATATTTCATTGATACATATCAGCAAATTAAAATTTTCAAATGGCGGGCTATGTTTTACTATAATTTAAAAGTTTTACAAAATGAGTGATGATTAAGTGAGGTAACGTATGTAATAAATACTTACATAAATATATTATAGGATGAAAATATTAATTAAAAATAAGAGAACTAAATAAAAAATTCAACGACTGTTTGGATTACAACTGTTTTCAATGAACCCATTGTTGAAGAAAATATTAAAGAAAAGAAAATCTAAGGGTTAAAGTGTAAGATTGATAATTAAATAAAAAAAAATATAGAAATATTTAGTTGTTGTATTTTTGCATTTTAATTATTTAACATTTTTTTTTATTTTTAATGCAATCAACATTATCCGATTCTTTATTTGATCAACATAAGTTAAAAAGGGTATTCTTTGGTTGTATTTTCATCCACATACCTATATTTTTTCTTTTCTATTTTTTCAATTACCAAAGCAAATCAAACTCCACAATCATGGAACTATCAATATTCTTTTTTATTGATTTTTAAATTTGTTTTTAAAAATAAATTATAAAATTAAGAATTGTGATTAGATTTTATATATATTAAAAAATTTAATGTAGATTGAGATGCGCATATATAATAAATTTAAGTTCGTTTAAAGTCACACGTAATGTCACATGATATGAAAATGTCTATTGCACGCATGTGACAATTTAATATTGAAAAAGGTTATTACATTTCAAGTAAGGAAATGTATCAATAGTAATAATAAATAAATAATTACTCATGACAAATCATATTCACATCGTTTTTTGTAGGTAGACGCAAGAGTTGAAAGAACTCATTTCCACTAACGTGGTCTCCCTTGCACTAAGATCTTCTGCAAGTCTTCCAGTAAACCGATGACTAAAGTTTGTGTTAGTTCTTTGTTTAGGCATTTCATTGTAATTGGTTTTACTTGTCATTGTAAATTTTGTTTCTAAGCACCTTAGCACAATCTAGCAAGTTAGCATCTTTATGTCACATTGGTGTTTTTATCTTGAAGATTGTTGAAGCTGTGAGAATGAAGATATATTGCATTGCATAAGTATATTTATACACCAATCGAAACTGTTTTC
This sequence comes from Prinsepia uniflora, assembly GCA_032719365.1. Taxonomy (NCBI): domain Eukaryota; kingdom Viridiplantae; phylum Streptophyta; class Magnoliopsida; order Rosales; family Rosaceae; genus Prinsepia; species Prinsepia uniflora. Next base: position 16,599,408 of record CM064865.1, on the reverse strand, counting down.
TAAAAATGTTGTAGGATGACTAGTCGACATTTTGAAGTTCTTACTATCAGCTGTGAAAAATGCTAGATGACTAACCGTCATTTTACAATTCTTACCATCTGCTGTTAAAATGTTTTTAACTGAGAAGTGTTTCGTTTTACTCATGGGTATTTTTGTTCCACTTTAACATTAGTTGTCAAAGTGTGCTTTTTGAGTTGTTCTAACGGATTTGAGAATATAAGGCATGATTTGATTCATTCACGAAGAAGACATGAAATCCAGGGAAGAGTTTGAAGAGTTGGAAGCAGGAAAGAGTTGAGCTCTCATGGCTACTGTGACTTCTGGGTTTTGATAATGGTTTTCAAAACTAATTTTTGTGAAAAGATTGCTGACTGAAAAATGGATTTCTATGTTTGATTTGTTGATATTCGTTTCATTCTTGAAAAATCTGATTTTGGTTTCTAAAAATTTGTTTTGAAATGTGTTTTTGGGTAAATTTCTAGGTTCATTACCTCATTTATGTTCTCCAAGGTTCATGACTTTGAAGAACTCAGATTAAATCATATTTTGATATCATTCCCAAATTAGTTTTTATTGAAAAAGCTGATATGGGTTCATCAAATATCATGATTTGATGAACTTAGGTTGAGATTTATCATCTAGATTTGTATTCTTACATATGGGCCATTTGGATGCCAAATCAATGAGAAGCAAGATCAATGTCATTGATTTGTTGACTTTGTGAGAATCATCAGTGAAGAATTGTGTTGTTGCAAGTTGTGGTTTGCAATTGGAACGTTGCCATTGAAAGAGTTTGATATTGCACATGTCAGGGCCCACCCCTAATCCCCCAGGATTAGGGACTAAACCATGCTCCCGTCTGACAACCCAAAAATGAAAGACCGAAACAATCTCACGAAAACCACAAATTACATTGTCAGATGTAGGAGAATTAAAACATCTCAGAGTCAACAGTTATACAGAGCATAGTACCAAACTAAGAAAAACAAAAACCGATACACCGAGTACACGCACAACAGAAAATTGGAAACACTCCGGGAAAACTCTCGAGTACTCTATGCCTCCGACGCCGCCTCAACGTCAACCCCCGCCCTAGCTCCACGACCTGGAGGGCAATTAAAAACCAGAAAGTGTGAGTGGACCATAAAAAAATAAAAGTTCAAAAACCATTTCATAAAAAAACCAGGGTTTGGCCCTCCATTTTGAAAACATGCATGCACAACCCATTTATTTAAACACAGTTATAAACCATATAATAATCATCATATAAACATTTATAATTTACAAAAAAGGCATCATGAAAACAGTACGATAAAACACAAATCCAAGTTATCATTATCCGATCAAACCTGCTGGACCTATCCGAGTCTTTAAACTCTCGAGTCTTTAAACTCAATCCAGGCATCAATATAATCCGAGTCTTTAAACTCCGAGTCTTTAAACTCAACAGGCCTACGGGGGAAATATCAATATATCTGAGTCTTTAAATTCCGAGTCTTTAAACTCAATCCGGGTCTTTAAACTCAATCCGGGTCTTTAAACCCAATAAGGGCCCGTCCCCCGTCAAATATAATCCGGGTCTTTAAACCCAATAACCAGATCCAGAAATTCCAATCCAAAACCATTTGAAAACCATTTCTAAATCCATATCCAAACCCGAATCCGAAATCACTGGCCCGAAGCCCTTCCGGCATCCAGAACCGTCATTCCGAACCCAAATCCGGAAATCCACTTTTCAACTTCAAAACCAAATTCCGCTTTCCGAACTCCGATTCTAAAACCGAAAACCTTGATCATCAAAATCATGCTCCAAAATCCCTTTATAATCATTGAAAACCCTTTATCATTTGAAATCCCAAAATCATAGCATCATAATCAGAAATCAAGCCTTTCTCGTAAAACATACTAAAAACCATATTTCCTCGAAAAATGAGCAATAATGTAAAACAGTTATAGCATATTCAAATAACCATGAAATCACATATAAAACCGTAAAACAAGTAATTAAAAACAGTTATGCATGCTCAGTTATAGAGAAAGGGTCCACTCACAGTTACCGGGCACGACACTCGCGTCCCGTACATTCCGCACGTTCCTCGTCCGCCTCGGGGATTCCCGATCCTGTCAACAGTAACCAAACTACGTCACTAACACGTTAACGAAGGTTCTCCTAATTTCCCCAATTTTTCTGAACTTCAAACCGTAACGAACCGAGACCCTGAACCTTGGATCCTGCCGAACTAACTCAATTCGACGTCCGATTAACCCGAAACCTAACCCAAATGATCCGTTACAACATCTAGACTAAAACCCTAGTTGGAAGATTCCCCAGAAAATGCCCCACGCGCTCCCACGCGCCGCCCAAAGTGACTGCGCGTGGGCCTCACGCGCATGCACTGTTCATCGTCTTCAACCTGCGTCCAGGCGGTCCAGACCGGTTCAGCCAAACCGACCGGCGTGACCGGTTCTCTGTCATCTGTCCACCATTTCAGTCCCTCTTTCCACCATTCTCTTTGGCCTCTACCCAGTAATCCATTCCCCTCAACCAAACACGACAACAAAGCCTCTAAACCATCGTCCCAAACTCGAACCCGTGACCAACACAAACCTCTGTTCCACAATCCTACCACCCGTACACTTCCCCTTCATGGTTTCACAACCAGAAGCTCCCTAGGAACTCACTAAGTCAACTAGAACTCACCAAACCCCTCGACTCGACCCCAAACTTCACGACTCAACGTCTGAACCTAAACTGGAAAACAGAGCATTTTAAGGAAATTATGGAATTACCTGTGCTCAGGCCGCCGTCATAAGCTCCGTCGTGCCCACTCGACTCCTCTAGTCCTCCTCCGTCCTCTAGACACCACCACCAGCCTCGATTGATCAATTACATGACAGCACCACCGCCAACACCCCTCTCTGTTTTTTTGAAAACTCTCACCTCTCACACACCCGAACTCACTTCAGTGCAACCCACACACTCACTAGTCTCCCTCTCTCTCTCACTGCTCTCACTCACTGGATCAACAAAACTCACACTCTCACCCAGCAACTGATCGATTTCACTCTCAAACCTCACTCTGTTTTCTCTCGAATGCACGACTACACAGCCCAAATAATTGGAACCGTGCACACGCCTAGAACCCACTAGACCTATGCCACATGTCACAATCATGTGGTCCCAATCCAAAATATCCCAATTAGCACTGCACACTTGTCCTCATCAGATTGAACAATTCCCAATGTTCAAAAGGCCAAAATACCCCTACTTGTAAGTCCAAATTACCATTTTGCCCCTCACCGTTCTAGACCCGTATCTTAACCGTCCAATGTCCGATGAAGGCATGCCGCCTGTTGTTGAACTCAGGACGACGAGATCTACCTAATGATCCTCGGTCTATGTGAAAATGACAAGTCTATCAAAAAGTCAACTTTTCCCCCTTCATTTACCCAAATTACGAAAGTGCCCTCAACCTTCTAAACGTCATAACTTCCTCCTCGGATGTCGGAATCAGGCATGCCACCTTTTTACGGACTCGTGACGTCTCGTACTACGTCACGGTCATCGGTTAATGCCCAATTGACCGCCCGAGCTCAAAGTCAACATTTTACCCAAACCAGGGGCAAAATCGTCATTCTACACTAATGGCCTAAAGTAACTAAATAAACACCAATTAACTCAGTTAATCCACCACTAATCACTCATCTAATTACTTCACTAATCCCGACTCTCGGGACGGGTCGTTACAATCCACCCTCCTTAAAAGAATTTTGCCCCCGAAATTCCACAGCTCGTTCCCGACACCTGGGGTCTCCTACCCAAACCACAACTACTCCTGTCAATTTCCCATCTATCATCTCCACCTTGGGTATTTCACAACACTCCCACTATACAACTAGAACTTCATGGTGTACGCAAGGGAAACTCTATGAAAAGAAAACAAAGGTATTTTAAAATACCTCATTTAAGCGTACCCAATAGAATTCATAGAATACTTCCTCAGGTACTACCAGCTACACTTCCTAGAACCCAACTCAACTCCTAACCCAGAAGAAATCTAGTCCAAAAAGGAATCCTACCTACCGGCTCACTACACAACGACTCCGACCACCTTGTCGGAATAAACCAACAAAATCCTAAAGGCACTCTCTAGATTGTGGGTTCTCTTCAATAACCTCATATCGATCAATTATAGTCACTCCTTTCCAACTCCTTTCGTCATCCTTCGACGGAACTCACCGAAATCCTGAACCTTGTCACTCCAAGTCACCTAGGGAAAAATCCTAGACTCTACCCTGAAACCAAACGAAACTGTGTACAACACAACCAAGGATAGTAAAAGTACATGTCACGGCACCGGGTGCTGACTGAGCCTCCTGCTGATTCATCGTAAACACTCGGGCCTGGGGTCCTGAAGATCTACCACGTCCCCTCGAACTACTAGTGGCACCACCACCTCCTCTGGCGCCTGCTGTCCCTGACACTAACGTAGTGCTCCTTCTAGGCTCCGCAGGTCCTCGGCCTACACCACCCTCTTGTGGTAACCGTGAACAATCACGTCGGAAATGACCTCGCTCCCCACAGTAATAACACACATCTCGACTGGTAGGACCAGGTCTCCCTGTGGACGCAACAGACGTCACACTGGTTTGCGGATTGGCTGTGCTCGGTAACCACGGAACCTGAACTCTGAAAACTACCAGGTCTGCAAGACGATCATCGCCCGCTGACGATGCTCCACTGTAGTTGCCCCTCTTCGGTACCCTCTGACTCAAAGCTCCAGAAAAAGGTGGCTCCCAGCGTCGTACCGGCAAGCTAGCCTCAACCCTTACCGCATCATCCGAAAACTCTCGAAGGGTAGCAAATGATCCAGTCGTCACTATGGCTCGTATCTCACCTCGCAAGCCCAACTCAAACCTATGGCACTTCCCGGCTTCAGTGGCCACAAACGCAGGAGCAAAACGAGACAAAATCTGAAACTTCTGTTCGTACTCCGCCACACTCATACTCCCCTGTTGGAGTTGCAGAAACTCCGCCTCCTTGGGATCACGGAAAGAACGAGGGTAATACTGATCCAAAAACCGCTCCCTGAACGTCTCCCAGGTCACTGTGTGGGCGTCCCAGCCAGACAACTCGAGGGTATACCATCACTCGTACGCCGCACCGTCTAGTAAGAAGGTAGCCAGTAACACTCGATCCTCCGGTGGGCAATGCATCACTGTAAAAATCCGCTCAAGTCTCGTGAACCACCTCTGGGCTTCCTCAGGATCTGCCCCACCACTAAAAGACGTAGCCCCGAGCCGCTAGGCTCGCTCGATCATAGCATTCTTCGTCCCTCTCGCCGCTTCATCTTCAGGTCGTGGATGGGGTTCACGTCTCAGAGGCATGGTCAACCACACACTGAAAGAGGCATAAAAGCAGTCAGACAACCTAAACACAACCTCGCAACAAACCACAAACCACAAACCTATGCTCTGATACCAATTTTCAGGGCCCACCCCTAATCCCCCAGGATTAGGGACTAAACTCTGCTCCCGTCTGACAACCCAAAAATGAAAGACCGAAACAATCTCACGAAAACCAAAAATTACATTGTCAGACACAGGAGAATTAAAACACCCCAGAGTCAACAGTTATACAGAGCATAGTACCAAACTAAGAAAAACAAAAACCGATACACCGAGTACACGCACAACGGAAAATTGGAAACACTTCGGGAAAACTCTCGAGTACTCTATGCCTCCGACGCTGCCTCAACGTCAACCCCCGCGCTAGCTCCACGACCTAGAGGGCAATTAAAAACCAAAAAATGCGAGTGGACCATAAAGAATAAAAGTTCAAAAACCATTTCATAAACAAACCAGGGTTTGGCCCTCCGTTTTGAAAACATGCATGCACAACCCATTTATTTAAACACAGTTATAAACCATATAACAATCATCATAAAAACATTTATAATTCACAAAATAGGCATCACGAAAACAGTATGATAAAACAAAAATCCAAGTTATCATTATCCGATCAAACCTGCTGTACCTATCCGAGTCTTTAAACTCCCTAGTCTTTAAACTCAATCCAGGCCTCAATATAATCCGAGCGTTTAAACTCCAAGTCTTTAAACTCAACAGGCCTACGGGGGAAATATCAATATATCTGAGTCTTTAAACTCCGAGTCTTTAAACTCAATCCGGGTCTTTAAACCCAATCCGGGCCGGTCCCGCGTCAAATATAATCCGGGTCTTTAAACCCAATAACCAGATCCAGAAAATCCAATCCAAAACCATTTGAAAACCATTTTTAAATCCATATCCAAACCCGAATCCGAAATCATTGGCCCGAAGCCATTCCGGCATCCAGAACCGTCATTCCGAACCCAAATCCGGAAATCCACTTTTCAACTTCAAAACCAAATTCCGCTTTTCGAACTCCGATTCTAAAACCGAAAACCTTGATCATCAAAATCATGTTCCAAAATCCCTTTATAATCATTGAAAACCCTTTATCATTTGAAATCCCAAAATCATAGCATCATAATCAGAAATCAAGCCTTTCTCGTAAAACGTGCTAAAAACCATATTTCCTCGAAAAACGTACAATAATGTAAAACAATTATAGCATATTCAAATAACCATGAAATCACATATAAAACCATAAAACAAGTAATTAAAAATAGTTATGCATGCTCAGTTATAGAGAAAGGGTCCACTTACAGTTACCGAGCACGTCACTCGCGTCCCGTACAATCTGCACGTTCCTCATCCACCTCGGGGATTCCTGATCTTGTCAACAGTCACCAAACTACGTCACTAACACGTTAACAAAGGTTCTCCTAATTTCCCCAATTTTCTCGAACTTCAAACCGTAACGAACCGAGACCCTAAACCTTCGATCTTGCCGAACTAACTCAATTCGACGTCCAATTAACCCGAAAGCTAACCCAAAAGATCCGTTACAACATCTAGACCAAAACCCTAGTTGGAAGATTCCCCAGAAAATGCCCCACGTGCCCCAACGCGCTGTCCAAAGTGGCTGCGCGTGGGCCTCACGCACCTTCACTGTTCATCGTCTTCAACCTGCGTCTAGGCGGTCCAGACCGGTTCAGCCAAACTGAACCGGCGTGACCGGTTCTCTGTCATCCGTCCACCATTTCAGTCCCTCTTTCCACTATTCTCTTCGTCCTCTACCTAGTAATCCATTCCCCTCAACCAAACACGACAACAAAGCCTCTAAACCATCGTCCCAAACTCGAACCCGTGACCAACACAAACCTCTGTTCCACAATCCGACCACCCGTACACTTCCCCTTCACGGTTTCACAACCAGAAGATCCCTAGGAACTCACTAAGTCGACTCACCAAACCCCTCGACCCGACCCCAAACTTCACGACTCAACGTCTGAACCTAAATTGGAAAACATAGCATTTTAAGGAAATTATGAAATTACCTGTGCTCAGGCCGCCGTCATGAGCTCCGTCGTGCCCACTCGACTCCTCTAGTCCTCCTCCGTCCTCTGGACACCACCACCAGCCTCGATTGATCAATTACACGACAGCACCACCGCCAACACCCCTCTCTATTTTTTTGAAAACTCTCACCTCTCACACACCCGAACTCACTTCAGTGCAACCCACACACTCACTAGTCTCCCTCTCTCTCACTGTTCTCACTCACTGGATCAACAAAACTCACACTCTCACCCAGCAACTGATCGATTTCACTCTCAAACCTCACTCTGTTTTCTCTCAAATGCACGACTACACAACCCAAATAATTGGAACCGTGCACACGCTTAGAACCCACTAGACCTACGCCACATGTCACAATCCTGTGGTCCCAATCCAAAATATCCCAATTAGCACTGCACACTTGTCCTCATCAGATTGCACAATTCCCAATGTATAAAAGACCAAAATGCCCCTACGTGTAAGTCCAAATTACCATTTTGCCCCTCACCGTTCTAGACCCGTATCTTAACCGTCCAATGTCCGATGAAGGCATGCCGCCTGTTGTTGAACTCAGGACGACGAGATCTATTTAATAATCCTCGACCTACGTGAAAATGACAAGTCTATAAAAAAATCAACTTTTTCCCCTTCGTTTACCCAAATTACAAAAGTGCCCTCAACCTTCCCAACATCTTAACTTCCTCCTCGGATGTCGGAATCGGGCGTACCATCTGTCTACGGACTCGCGACGTCCCGTACTACGTCACGGTCATCGGTCAATACCCAATTGGCCGCCTGAGCTCAAAGTTAAAATTTTACCCAAACAAGGGGCAAAATCGTCATTCTACACTAACGGCCTAAAGTAACTAACTAAACACCAATTAACTCAGTTAATCCACCACTAATCACTCATCTAATTACTTCACTAATCCCGACTCTCGGAACGGGTCGTTACAGTACAAGGTATGGCCGCCTCTAGATTAAGTTCTTAGAGATTGAACTAGGATTTACCTTGTATTGAATATTTAATTAGTGGATAACCTGGTTAGCAGATCGGCCTCTAGTTTTCGCCTTGCAGAAGATTACTGAGTATCAAAATTTGAGTGTTCCTTTAGTTTTTGTTGTGATAGTTTATGATGTTTTGAATGTGTTCTTAGTGCTCCGTGTGACTAGTCATGTTATTCATATATTGCATAATTCATCTGATATGGAATGATTGAGAATGCTTGTTGGATTTTCACATACTGCCATACTTTGAACTAGCACAATGTTGCCTACATTGATGGAGCTTATGAGTGCATAGGTTATACTTTCATGAATGTGTTCTTACAGGGAGCTTGTGATATTGTGTTGACTGTGTGTGAACTGCTTGTGTTTTTGCTTGCTATTTCATGGCATGACTTGTTAAAATCCACGACTATTAATTGTGTAAGTGATATCTCTGTACATAATTTACTATCTATCATATGACATTAACGTGATTACTCATTATTTGTTGGCATTTGGATTGTTCTCATCACTATCTGTGCAACTACTTTCAGGGTTACCTTAATTATGATTGCTACACAGTAATCATGATTGGATCCTATAAGGATCGTTTCTTTATCTTTCCAAGTCAAAAAGGGGAGAAAGTTTACAATTGATCTATGCTTCTATCTCATTGTGCTTAAACTTTTAACATGACTTGATCACTTGTTCTTAGTCTTAAGTCTCTCTTGCAGGATTCTATCTTTTTAAATCACATGTTTGATCATGATTAGTCATGAGTTGTGAGACAGTTTTATTCTTAGATTGAGTGATGCGTTTTAACAAGGCAAAGCCAAAAGGGTAGATTGTTTGTGCTTTTTTAGGCATGTCATTGTAATTGGTTTTTCTTGTCATTGTAAACTTTCTTTCTATGTACCTTAGCTCAATCTATCAAGTGAGCATCTCTAGGTTATGTTAGTGTTTTTATCGTGAAGATGGTTGAAGCTATGAGAATGAAATTATATTTGTAACAGCCTAGAAATTCGAAAAAGGGAATTTCAAAATTTTTAGAAGGATATGGATGATTTTTCCCCTTAAAGGTCAAAGTTGAATTTTCATTCTAGGAGCCTTTTTTGACTTTGTCATGAGGAGAGTTACATAGATCTTGATATCCTGAATCCATATTGTCAAGACCCGACCATCCTCGGTCAGGACCCAACTCATCCAGCATGATATTTTCCGCTTTGGGCCTCCTCGCCCTCAAGATTTTATTTTCGGGAGCTCACGGTGTAACTTTCCAGGGGGTCACCCATAATGGAATTGCATCAACCTCAACTCACTTAAATTTGGGGTTCCAATCGAACCTAAAGCCACTGAGCTCTCAAAAGGCCTCGTGCTAGATATGTGTGTGTCTACACCTTTAAGGCACACCATCATTCCCCTCCTAGACCATTCCCCTTGCAGGAATGTGGGATCGTTCACCGTTCCCTCCAGGACACGAGTCTTACAATCTACCCCCTTAAGGCCCAACGTCCTCGCTGGCACACTTTCTAGTCGGGGTCTGGCTCTAATATCATTCTGTCAAGACCCAACCCTCCTCGGTTAGGACCCGACTTATCTAGCACGATATTATCCGCATTGGGCCTCCTCGCCCTCACGGTTTTATTTTCGGGAGCTCACGGTGCAACTTCCTAGGGGGGTCACCCATGGCACGACGTTGGGAACCATTTAGGAATGGAGGCATAGAGGCTTAGGCGTATTTTGGTGTGTTGGGTTAAAATTTTGTATATATGTTTGTATTTTAAACGTATTCTCATTATATACCAAGTTGTGACAGTACGTATTCCTGATCTAATAGTTGACTGTTGTGGTGGTTATAAATGTTTTCAAGGTTATCTTAGTCTTTTTGTAGTGTGACTGTTATACGCGAGTAAGTGTATCAACCCGTACTGGAAATCGGGATTAGATTAATGGTTAATGACGAATTAGTGAAGTTAATCGGTGATTAGTTTGGTGATTTCGGACGGACGGTGTGAAATAACGATTTTGCCCTTAGAATGGGCAAAAAGGTTGACTTTTAGTTCGAAAGGTCGAACGGAGGTTGGTCGATGACTGTGACGTAGTTCGGGACGTTATGAGTTCATAGACAGGTGGCACGTCAGATTTCGACATTCGAGGAAGAAATTTTGATGTTCGGAAGTTCGAGGGTATTTTGGTAATTTGGTCGAAAAGGGGCAAATTATTGAATTTTTATACGACGAGTATTTTTCACGTATTTTGAGAACCATTAGGTAGGTCTCGATCCCCTGAGTACAACGACAGGCGGCATGCTGTCATTGGACGTCGGACGGTTCAGATTTTGGTCTAAAAGCCTTAGGGGCAAAACGGTAATTATGGGACAACAGGGGTAAAATGGTCTTTTGGCTACTTTTGAGTTATGTGAGCAATTGGATATGGACATCTGTCCCTACTTTATTGGATATTTTCACCAAGCACTAGGAGATGGGGACACGTGGATACCTTCTGGTTGGTTCCACTTTGTCCTCCCGTTTAATCGATTTAATAAGACGGTGAGTGTTAAAACAGGGGAAGGCTGATTGTTATCTGTGCTCTGTGTCCAGATGAGTGAGAAGTTTCGAGTGTGAGAGAGGTGAAACACAGGCGAGTCATGTGTGTGTGTGTGTGTGTTGTCTGAGCTAGAGTGAGTCGAGTGGGTAGTGTGTGAAAGTAAGAAACATAGACGAAACAGAGACAGAGAGGAAACCATGATCACCAAACAACAAACCTTCAAACTTTTGGGAATCAGTTGTTGGTATTGAGCAATAGGCTAGAGGGAGACCAGGACGTCGAGAGGACGACGGTGGAGGCCACGGCGGAGGACTGAAGACAGGTAAGCCGTCTCGAAGGCCCTGTTTCTCTATTTTGTTCAAAATGGAAAATATGAGTTTTAGTGAGATAATGAATGCATGTGATGCTCATTTTAGTCTCTAAAGGTTGCTACTGAGCTTGAAACATATACCCGTGGCTGGAGGTCATCGTGGTGGCCGGAAACAGAGAAGGACGAATTCTGAATTTTTCTTCTTCGAGGTGAAAGGTAGATTATCGTGCTTAAATTAAGGTTTTGATCATGTAGATTCATAAGAGAGGATTGGATGACTCTAATGGATGAAAAAGGTTTGGAATTGGACTGAATGTGGACACAAAATTGGCTTCGTCGGCTCAGTTGGATCGGGCCAATCTAGACCGATCTGAACCGGGCCTAACCGAGGTAGACGATGATGAAGGTTCCAACACGTGTGGACGTGTGGGCGTGTGGGCGTGTGGCATGGTATTTGAGGAAGGTTCCAACACGACTTTTAAAGTATTCGATGTAAAGAACATTTTGACGTTGGTTTCGAGTCGATCGGACATCGTCTCGATATGTTTCGGGATGTCCGAAGGTTTTAGGGCTCAGTTAAAAATAGTTAAAAAATGGGGAAAAATTACGGGGCTTTAGTATGAACATTATGAAGTAGTTAGTGACCTTATTATGGAATTTGGGTTCGGAATGATTATTCCGGATGTCGGCTTACGGAATGATGGTTTCGAATTCGGATTTGGAAATGGATTATGGATTTGGATTCGGGATGATAATTTCAGATTCGGCTTGGGATTCGAAATGGTGATTTTGAATTCGGATTTGGACATGGATTTGGAAATGGTATTCAAACGGTTTTTGATTGGATTTGCTGGATCTGGTTATTGGGTTTAAAGACCCGGATATGATACATGACGGGGGCGGGCCCGGATTGGGTTTAAAGACCCGGATTGAGTTTAAAGACTCGGGAGTTTAAAGACTCGAGAGTTTAAAGACTCGGATATTTTGATTTCCCCCGTAGGCATATTGAGTTTAAAGACTAGGATTATATTGAGACCTGAATTGAGTTTAAGGACTCGGGAGTTTAAAGACTCGGATAGATCTAGCAGGTTCGATTGGTTGAAATGGATTTCAAATGTGTTTTGGATTTCGAGGATAACTTAATGATTTTTCATAATGATGGTTTTCACTAATGGTTTTCGGATGATTTGGGCTATGACCCGGGTGAGATGGCTTTTGCTGGTTTTGGGCTGAGGCCCGGGATTTGAGAAAAGGAAATGAATTTGATTTTCTTAAACAGTTTTAAATAACTTGAATATGGCATGGTTTTATGACTTGGGTTTGATATGCATGCATTGGATTTCATGGAGGGTAAATGTACTTTCTTATAAACTGTTTTCCGAACTTATTATTTATTTTTGTCTACTCACAGTCTTTTATGTTTTCGCTACCCTCCAGGTTGTTGCGGTGCGAGCTGTTGATAGAGAGAGACAGAGACATCACACGCAATCCACAGTAGATTCTAGGCGCTCTGGGAAGTCCGGAACTTTTGGACGGTTCATTTGGAAATCCCTTGTTCGGCTTACGTGTTACATGGAGGTTGGACGTCGATTTAACCTTCGTGTCACGTGTAAGATAGACAGGAGCATGACTTAGCCCTTAATCCCTAGGGATTGGGGGTGGGTCGTGTCAGTAAGACTCCTTGGAATTGGCTTGTTATATTGGGAGAGGTCTTGTCAACTTGGTATCAGAGCATAGGTTTGTTTGTGACTAAACTTGTGGGTGCAGGGTGAGTGATGATATGTGTTTGATTTAGGGAGTAGGTAACGATTATGCCTATAAGACGAGATCCATGTGCCCAATCTGAAGATAGAGTAGAAAGAGCTAATGAGGGTCCGGAAATTGAAAGATCCCAATGTTTAGGAGTTACTATGTTTTCGGGCGGGGTGAGCCCAAAACAAGCGGAAGATTGGATCACTCGAATGGAAAGGATTTTTGACATTATGCGTTGTCCAACGGGGGACATGGTGTTGATAGCTACCTTTCAAATGATTGAGCTTCCTTATGAGTGGTGGCGAAGGTTGTATATGACAGGCTGGGATGCCCAAGAGCTTACGTGGGAAAGTTTTAAAGATAAATTTATGCATCAGTTTTATCCTCGTTCTTATCAGGATGCTAAATAGATTGAATTTCTACGCCTGGAATAGGGAAATATGATAGGGCCGAGTACAAACAACGATTCATGAGGTTATCCTGGTATGCTCCGATGTTGGTGGCCATTGAGGCAGGCATGTGCAGGTGGTTTGAGTTAGGATTACGAGGTGAAATCCGAGTTGTGGTGATAGTAGGCTCGTTTGTTACTTTGAGAGAATTTTCAGATGCCGTTATCCAGGTGGAAGCAAGTTTAATGATGCAATATATGGGAGCTCGTTCTAGATAGAGATGTGAGAATTTGTATATGGAAAATTCCGGTCAGGAAGGCCCTTGAAGTGGAAGTGTCAGTGCTAGAACTTTTATGAACTGTTGTTTTGGGTGTGGAGAAATGGGGCATTATCGCAAATATTTTCCAAACTACGCAAGTGCTGCCATATTAGGACAGGGTGCAGTTGACTATGGCCAGACTTCTGGCATGTCTAGGAGAAGTCAAAAGTCTGGCATGTCTGGGAGAAGTCAAACGCCAACTAGTGAAGTCGGAAGTAGAACCAGAGGACGTGCCATTCTTCTGGGCCACAAGCTTGAGCTTTTTCTATGAGACAGTCAGAGGTTCGTGAACCACTAGACTCGATGACATGTGTGTTATTTACTTTTGAGTATGATTCTGGTGTTAGGATAGTTTTAAAGTGTTTATTTGCTGTTGACCTAGAATTTGAATATCCGGATATTCGATGGGATGTGGACGTGAGGCTTAACCATACTTGTCTAAATTTCGAGGATGAAATTCATTTAAAGAGGGTAGATTATATCGGCCCGGACTTCCAAAGGTCAGAAAATTGACCATTTTACCCCTAGTCAAAGGGTTGACTTTTCTTGGTCAAAGGGTTGACTTTTCTTAGTCAAAGTCAAAAAGTTTACTTTTTGACCGAGATGGTTTTTTGGCGATTCTGAAAATACCGTTAGGAAGATCTTGATCTCCCGAGTACGTTGACAGGAGGCATGTTGAAAATGGAGATCGGATGAATATGTTCTAAGTCTAAACTACATAGAAGCAATATGGTAATTTTTTAAGGAAGGGTAGTTTGGTAATTTGCTTTGTGAGATCTTTTGTTTTGGATGAATTAGCTTGGAACAAGTGTCCCTTATATGTTTGGACTTGGTTCACCGACTTGGGTTGTGTGTGTCTGTGTTTTTAAGTTGATTTGCGTGTGTGTGTTGTGAAAGTGGGCACACAGCAGAGAAGAAAAAATTGAGGAAGAAATGATGATGGAGAAGAATCATAGAGGTAGTTGAGAGGAGAGGGAGGAAAAGAGAGTGTGTGACTTGAGAGAAGTGAGCCTGGAGGAGGAAGAGGCTGGTCGTGGACTGTGATTGAGAGAAAAAAGGGGACCCGTGAGGTTTCTTTCGGGTCTGGAGTTGCTGGATCGATTTTCGACCAGAAAGCTTCAACCCAAGCTTCCTATCATCTTTCTCAAGTTCCTGAAATCGTAACATACTACCCAGAAGAGATCTGGAATGCTGGAATCGTCTTGGCAAAGCAAGTGAGTTTGGCCGTGAAGGTTGTTCTTGAGTCGAGTAAATGTAAGGGTTAGTTTTACGTTTTGATCATACAGATCTTCCTTTTAGATTGAATAGAATGTTTGGGTTGAAACGGGGTAGAAAACACATGTAGGATGAGGGAGATAAACTCGGGTCGGTTCGCTGGGTCGGGCGGCCTAGAAAACCAGATATCCAAGTTATAGGGAAGTTGAATAGTGCTACACAGTACTCTGCATGTGGCTCCCACGCGCAACCACTTCATGTGGCACGTAGGGGCGTGTGAGGGGGAATTTTGAGGTGGTTTCAACATGTGTTTTCATCCTTACGATGTTACAGACATTTTGGCATAGGTTTCAAGGTAATCGGACACCGTCTCGGGGTAGTTTCTGGTGTCTGAAGTGTGTATTTAATATTTAAAAATTATTATCAAATTTCCGGGAGCTAGGGTTTGTACCAAGAGTCTATCTAAGGGTTCCGGAGTCAATGAAGAACGTTTAGAACGTGATTAAGCGACGAATTTTCACTATGAATAGACATTTTATTTTATTAAAATATTGTGCATGCATATCTCTGGTGGTTGCTAATATATTCATACTTTTGCTTGATGTCAGTGGTTCCAGCTCGTCATCCTCTAATTCATCACCATATTCGTCTCGTTCATCCTCTATAATCGTATTATGCATAATCGCACAAGCCATCATGATGCTCCATAGAGTAGATTTATTCCACATAAGCAGCCCTCAAATGATGCCAAGCGAGCTTGTAGTATACCGAAACATCTTTCAACGTCGTTACAATATGACACCTAGTACCTAGAAAATAATTTCGTCTTCTCATTAACAGGCTTTGGAAATGATTTAACAAGCATACCGCATTTTGGATAGATACCATCCGCCAAATAGTAGCCCATATTGTAGTTGCGACCGTTGAAATTGTACACCACCTGTGGCGCCCGTCCTGCTGTGAGTTCATTAAACACTGGTGAAACCCATACAACATTAATATCGTTATGCGAACCTGGAGTTCCAAAGTAGGCATGTCAAATCCATGTGTCATATGAAGCAACTGCCTCTAAGATTATCGTAGGACTTTTTTTGTGGCCATGATAAGCTCATGCCCAATATGTTGGACAAATTTTCCAAGTCTAGTGCATACAATCGATACTACCAAGCATACCTGGGAAACCCTGATGCTCAGCTTTCGCCGCAAGTCTTTGCAAGTATGTCTATGTTGAAGATCAAAGGTACTCGTTGGTGTAAAGATCTTCAATTGCTTTGTAAAAACACGTCATGGATTCAATGGTTGTTTTAACCCCTAACCTGCAGATGTCATCACATTGATCTGTTGAGGAGCCATATGCTAGCATTCTAATTACACATATAATCTTTTGATGAGGTGATAACCCGAGTACACCTACGGCATCTGGCTTTTGTGCGATGTAATTGTCAAGAGCGACAACATCATGAAATATGCAGTCAAATAGGTGGTGCTTCATTCTGTAGCGCCTATGAAAATCATGATCGGAATACACTGGTCGCAGCACAAAGTAATCCTTCATGAGCAAAGGGGCATGTACATGTCTATGCCGATTCTTAACTTCACGACCAAATTGTGAACCTGGTTGGGTGGATGAATTGGAATATGAACTTTGATATTCTAACACAGCACTAACGATAAGCATGAATTGGAATATTATAATAATGATGTTGATAATAATAATAATAATAATAATAATAATAATAATAATAATAATAATAATAATAATAATCACAATAATAATAATAATAATAATCACAATAATAATAATAATAATAATCACAATAATAATAATAATAATAATAATAATCACAATAATAATAATAATAATAATAATAATCACAATAATAATAACAATAACAACAACAATAATAATAATAATAATAATCACAATAATAATAATAATCACAATAATAATAAGTATTAAAAATTAAAAAAAAAGGATAAAAGATAGAGGGGATGAGAATCTTCTTCTTATACACCTCAACTCGTTCTCTTTTTAGTTCGATATCAAACTGTTGAGTTCGATCAAGAGAGAGAGAGCGCGGTCGAGAGGGGAAAAATGAGAGGCCGAGAAGGGGAGAGACCATGAGGAAGAGAAAAAGAGGTTGAGATGAGGTCGTCGAGCGGTTCGACCATTCGAGAGCCGTCAAGAGGTTCCAGAGTCGTCGACTGGAGTTGTGAGGGCTTGAATCGAAGAGGGAATGAGATGGATAATGGATTTGCAAGGGTTTGAATCGAAGGACACTGGGTCTGCATCAGGTGAGTTTGATTTTGCCCAAATTGATCAATTTATCACGTGAATTTTGCTGTGGAATTTTTAGTTTTTTTTTTTCTCTGAAATTGTTCACTTTATGTTCATCCCTGAATGATGAAATTGGTTTTTTCCTCTGAAATTTTATCAATTTTTATTTAGATTTTGGTTTTTTCCTATGCCCCTATTCAATTGTTGTCGTTGAATTTTGGTGTTTATTTTTCTGTTTATCCGTGAAGGATAAAATATGGATTGTTCTGGAGCAAAGTAGCTGTTCGTTGCTATTTGCTTGGTGGGTTAACTGCGCAGCTCGGGTATGGAGGGAGGCAAGAATGGTCCTAGGGCAAGCCTTACCCGGGCCAAACTGGCTCCCTTTAGAACAACTGCCTTAGAGGCTAGAGGCCATATCAGGCCTTTCTTGCGCTAGAATGATAATGTTAGACTTGCTCTAAGTAATTTAGTAGAAATTCAAAATCGATTTGAACTTTTTGTCAATTGACTAGAGTAATAATCATTTAGCAGTTTTTTGTATTTATTTCTACGTCTACTTTTTTTTTAATTTATTTTTTATTCTGATATGGGTTAAAGATCAAACCATATTTACACTAGAAGAATGCACAAAAGGAGATTTGATATATATATATATATATATATATAATCTATTTTTATTGACAAGAACTTAAATTCAAGATATACCCTGCAGAATTCTTACTTTTACAAATTTGTTCTGCAAAATTGGCAAGAATTTACAGTGTCTTCTACTTCTAGTTTCTGATCTTCCAGCTTTATTTTACCTCATATATGACCGTATGAATATAAGAATATACCTTTTTTTTTTAAGCTTTGGATGTAGGTCCGAGTATTGTGGTGCATTTTCGACTCTAGCTTATGCATTTGGTTGGTAATGTTGGATGACATCGATGTGCTTTGTATAACTTCGAATTCTCCGATATATTTCTCATTTATGCCATTGCTTTAGTTTCCGAGTATTGTGGTGCATTTCCAATTATAATTTACGCATTTGGCGTGTACTATTGGATGGCATTTATATAGCTTACAACTTTCCAATACATTTCTCATTTTTTCCATTGTCTATGTTTTGTAATGGTGTTCGAGTCATAGATGGAGAAGAAACATCATTGAATGTCTTTCTTTCGTACAAAAACAATATGTTTTTTGCTACCATACTCTTCTTCTTGTGTATCATGAAACAATATTCTTTGCAAGACACTTGTTTCTCTCAGAGCAAAAAAAAAATTGATTATTGTTGATATTTTATTTAATTAAGTGGGGGACTTTTCAAAGTTCAAATGCAAATCCTAAACATCAACTGGAAAGTTCAAATCAAATATTAATAGCCGTGCTCATTTTTGGAACTTTGTTCTTAAGAGTAGAATCTAAGACCTTACATATAAATATATAATAGGAAGCAGATCCTCTCCGGATCAATTAGGTCTGGATCTGTCCGAAGCTTTAATCTCAGTCGTTCAAACTGATCCTACGGCTAAAAATAAATAGATAAAGAAAATACTGAAAGAAAAAGCTTAAAAATTTCCTATTTTTCCCCTTCACCGACAAATTCTTCAACTTTCTCAGCTTCTTCAACAAACCCACCCCGTAGCTCACTTACCCATCCCATGAATTTCTGGTTCAACTCAAGATTCACGCCCACAAAGAACAGATTTTTTTCACTGACATCCATGCTTGGATGCAGAGAACTAACCATAGGAGAACAAAAGAGAATAAGAAAGCAACCAAGAGTGAAAAAAACAACTGTACACATAAATTCAGGAAGAAGCTCCATGGCTTTGCAGATAAACCCAGAAAAGAAAATTTAAGTAAAAGATAGAGCTTGAGTTCCAATGAGGAAGAGAAAGAGAGAGATAAAGGGTAGGAAAGAATTTTGCAGAGGCAGAGGAAATTATATTCTAATTCCAATCCTGAAATTAAATCTCTTTACACCTTCCCTGGAATTGCCGCCTGTGTCGAAAGCACCGACAAGCTCCCCTCCCTCGACCTCTTCTTCCCCTCCGCCATCTCCACTGAGCTCATGAAGCCCGACTTCGAGCAAGCCCTCCACACCCTCCCACTTGTCACCTTCCTCATCTCCGGCTCCTTCCTCTGGTGGAACGTCGACTCCCCGCCAAGTTCGGCTTCCCTAGATTCTTCTTCAACAACTTCTCCAACTTCTCCATGGCAGTTGGCAAAGTCGTCGCCGAAAACCGCCTCCTCGAGGGGCTCGAATCGGACATCGAGTTAATCCTCGTGACTCGTTTTCCCTAGTCAAAGTTACCAAAAAAGACTTCCATAAGAGCAGAGATTAGGAGTTTTTCTCGAGCTTTTTTTTTTTTCGGTCTTTCTCTATCTATTTATTTTTAGCCGTAGAATGGTTTGAACGGTTGAGATTAAAGCTCAATTAATCCAGAGAGAATCTGCTTCCCATATAATATATAAAAAGAAATATTTTAATATTTTCTCATATTAAGAGCATGGATGAAAATAACGGTAAATGTCACCGAAATTTCGATATTTTGAGCCGGCGGCACCTAAGAAGGGGGGAAAGAAATTCGCTAAAATATCGAACAATTATCTTGTTTTGAGCCTACAGATCCTTTCATGGGATCAAAACGATGAAGATACACTATTAATTCGTAAAAATCTGACATAAAACGAAGGAGATTGAGTCGGATCATGTCGCCGGTTCGGAAAACCCAAGTTGCAGACTCGGTTAAAGGTTAGGGAGGTTAGGGATGACTGGTATTTTGTATACTTATATATTAAATGTTGTATAATAACAAAACTTATAGGTAACAGAGATGGTGTTAGTCATTTGGCTTAGGGGGTCACGAGTTTGACCCCCCTTGTCCCAACAATTGCAGTTTTTTTTTATTTTCCCCCCTCCCTTTTTATTCATTTTTTCTATTTTTTCCATTTCCCCCCTCCCTTTTTATTCATTTTTCCAATTTTTCAACAAATGTTGGCCTTTTTTTTTTTCTATTTATGTCCAATTTTAAATATATCCATTACTTTCAATTTTTTAACAAAGTTTGGTCCTATTTTTTCCTTTTTTTTTCCAATTTTAAATATTTAAAGCTCATTTTATCATTTTTCTTACAATGAATTTTTGTATATTTATTTTTATGTTTTAACGTTTTTAACTTTCAATTATAGTAACTCACTTTAATTTATATTTATATTTAAGATTTTATATTATTAGTTATCGTCAGAATCATATTACATCATATTATTCATCATATATTTATTATATCAAAGTTATTTTATAATTTTATTACTCATATTTAACCATCATTGAGTACTTAAGATTTTCCCAAAATTTCATTCAAAATTTCCAACTTTTAGACCGAATTTCCGTCATTTTTGTTGACCGTAAATGATATCGATATCGATATCGATATTTGAGGCGAGATATCCGTAAATTTGACTAGCGATATATCCGTCGATATCGATATTTTCATCCTTGATTAAGAGGCTATAATAAAATAAAACTTTTAAACCATGTTATTTGTCTTATTTTTTTAACTTTAATTTGATCATTTTTAATCCCATAATTATGCATAGTAATTTATGAATACCTCCAAATTTTCATCTAATTATTAAGCAAAATGTACCAGTGAGTATTATTGACATGTTTGATGTTCCACATGATAACTCAACCTTCTCCGCCTTTCGCATTTGTTTTGTTCAATTTTGGAAAATGGAAATCATGATAATTAGGAAGTTGATATATCAAACATGATTAAAAAAAATCCCACCTCTCAAGAAAATGTGGTAATTTTTGACACGATTTAATGCACTTTCTAAAATTCACACGAAATTTATTCGGATCAACTTGTACAATTAGAATTTTGGACCAGTTTTTAGCCAACTAGTTATGGTATGTTTAATAAACGTCTGAGTTTCAAGGTCAGTTTTCGGGTCAATCTATTAATTGGTATAATGATTTGTATATTAACCTGTTTAATAAACATGTCAATCACTAACACATTATCTATCAATTTACATATATATATATATATATATATATATATTAAATCTTATAGTTTAAATAGGTTAAATATATTAAACAAGTTAATAAAGACAAAGATTAATTGGGTTTCGAAGATGAACTGTTTATTAAATGGGTTACATATGTTATTTGATTCATTAACAGGTCGAATTTAAGTTGGACATTCTTAACACGATTACGAATTGGACATATTTAGATAAAATAGAATTTATGGCACGATACAAACTCGACACGATATCACTTATTGCTAGTCGTATTCTCATAATTGAGGGACACTAATATTGAAATACATAAACAATTGCTAAAATTATTCTAAATTTAGAAATGACTAGCACTTAGGCCCGCACGTTGTCGCGGGGCTGTTGAATTGATTATGAAGATAAATATTTACATGTTTTGTATTACTAATTTTCCATAAATGAGCCATAAAAGCAAGATCTCCGTAAAAACTGTTATTTAAATCTATCATCCATTATCAAATCAGCGTTTTCCCTCTGAACAGACCTTTCATTAAAGTTGTTATCACAATCAATGATTCTAAATTCTAAACATGACAGAAATTGTAGAAGCTCATATGCATAAGGTGGTAATTTATTAGAAAAAGCCCATACACAAACGGTGGTAGTTTAATGGAAAAAGTTTGATAGAATTTATGTGTCAGATGAAGTACTTTATTAGAAATTGTAGTATTTTATTAGAAGTCCATATGCATTAGGTGGTAATTTAATGGAAACAACTTGACAAAACTTAAAAGTAGAGAATAAATCATAAACCCTAAACGTAGCACTTCTTTATTTGTAAAGGAAAATAAAGCTGTATATGTTCATTTTTAAAAAAAATCGATTTACAACAAACCGAAAGAAAAATGAATTAGCTAAGATGAATTAGTTGGAACGTGTCCAAATTCAATCGAAAGAAAAATCAAGTTGTAAACACATTGAGACTACATGTGTCTAGCAAGGTCACAACCGTAACTTCACTATTCATAATGAAGGAAAAGAAAAAAAGGGCAGAATTGGTAGGAAAATAAAAAATAAAAACTATTCATAACAAAGGAAAAGAAAAAAAGGGTGGAATTGGTCAAACGAACAAAAAAAAAGACAGAATTGGTAAAACGAAAAAAAAGGACAGAGCTGGTAAGAAAAGAAAAAAAAAGAGCAGGTAAAACACTGTAGTATTTTTTATATCTCTTTTAGTATAAATATAATTTCAACCATTTAGTCAAATGAAAGTGATGGGTTTTTTTTTTGGTCAATATTAAAGTCATGTGTATACAAAATTCGCAAGTGGTTCAAAGGAAATTCAAATATCATTTGAGATTTACTCAGTTTTGAGTTCAATAAACGAAGTTACATTGGACTTGTGGCTAGGGCTGTGAGTTTTCCTGACCTCCCTCAAAGATTAGTTTTTAATTAAAAGTTTGGTAAAATATATAAAAGTACTCAAACTATAGGATTAATTTCAAAAGGTACCTCAATTATAAAAAGTAACAATTTCGTATCCAAATTATACGGTTGATTTCAAAATAGTATATCCGCCACAAATTCCGTCCAAATCTCAGTTAAATGTCTACGTGACAAATAGTAAATATCTACGTGACAAATAGTAAATGTCTACGTGATAAATATTAAATCTCACTCAGTATCTAATTTGGCAAGATTTCAATAGGTATTTTGGGAATAGTCCTAATTCTTCATCATCATCCTTTCTTTCTCTCCACTATTTCATCATCTTCATCAATTATCATCACAATTCAATTTTTTCTTTTCCCTAATTCATCATCTGCGTCCACCATATCATCACCACATCATCTTTGTTTGGGTTTCTATCAATTGGAAACCAAAATTCAAATCCAATTCAGATTAAAAAAAAAAAAACTCAACTTCTCATTTCCTTCAAAATGGAACCACCCTTCAAAAAACCTAGTTCATCATCTTCTCCTTTCCTTTAGAATGGAATCACCCTGTAAAAAACTCAGTTCATCATCTTCTCTCTTCCTACAAAAAATCCAGTTCATCATCTCTGTCATTTTCCAGTAAAATTCGTCAAAATCGTCCAACAAGACCAAGTTTGACCGGGTCATCTCCCAAGAGGAATCATCCATTTTCATTTGCGAAGAAAGATGTATGAACCTCGATCGATCTCCATCATTGTTTGCATATTGATCCCCCATGTCAAAATCCGAACCAGGATGACATCGCCACGTCTGAATCCGTCATTCCTTCTCAACTTTAACCCCAATCCCTTTCCATTTTTGGTAAATTTCCTTCTTCTATTCCATTATACTTCTTAATCAATTTCTTTCCCCTTAATTTTTTTCTTTCTTTCTATAAAACCTAAAAAAAATACATTAATTTCATAATTCAAATTGGGATTGGAATAAGAGGAAGTGGGAGATCGAGAGCGATGAGGATGGGGAAGATCCAGATCAGGAGGATTGACAACGCGACCAATAGGTAGGTCACATACTTGAAGAGAAAAAATCGCCTCTTCAAGAAAGCTAACGAGCTCACTGTTCTTTACGATGCCAAGGTTTCTCTAATCATGCCTTCGAGCTCTGGAAAATTACATGAATACATCAGCCCCTCATTCGCAACTTTAATCCCAATCCTTTCCCATTTCTCAAAAATCTCTACAATTCCAGCCTCTCCATCACGTACCTATCTTGAAAATCTCACTTCACCAAGACACACGTTGAGATGCCCTTGACGCAGAAGCGAGCAGGACAAACCGAGGGACTGAGCCACTGCAGACCTAGAAAATAAATCAAGACAAATATATGAAAAGGAAACATTCAAAAAAGAAGGAGATGAGATGTGTACCCACATGAAAGGGTGTAATTTGAAGAGGTTTTGAAGAAAGGCGGTGGCTTTGGTTTTGGCGTTGGTTGAGGAGTGATAGAATTGCCGCGTGTCAAGCGAGGTTGTCCATCGAGTTGGAGACATGATGTATGGGGGTTGAACACAGGAGTTCATTGAGGAAGATATCAAAGGGAAGCAATAGCTCACAATCGCCAAGGTTTAAAGGAAACCTAGACATTTTTCTGAGCATAAATACACCCATAAATTTATCCCAAAAATTCTCATTGAGATATTGGAGGTTGTAATGGACGGCGAAGACGACGACGATAGTGAGTCGACTAGAAGATCTTATTCTGTTTTGTTTGGTTTCATAGAAACCTAGGGAAAGATTGTGTTTGGATCGATGATAGTTCTAAGTTTTTTTTTCTTCTGGATTGGGTTTGAATTTTGATTTCTAATTCATAGAAACCTAACAAATTGAATTGTGATGATAATTGATGAAGATGATGAATTGGGGAAAAAATTGAATTGTGATGATAATTGATGAAGATGTTGAATTAGAAGAGAGGAAGAAAGGATGGTGATGAGGAATTAGGACTATTCCCAAAATACCCATTGAAATTTTGCCACATCAGATGCGGAGTGATATTTATTATTTATTACACAGACATTTAATTGAGATTTGGACATAATTTGTGACGGTGGTGGTACTATTTTGAAATCGACAATATAATTTAGATACATAATTATTACTTTTTATAACTAGAATTTCTATTATTATAAAGCCAAGAGGGTTAATAAGCTTCACCAACTTTTCTGACCAAAATAACCTTACTTAACAAAAAATTTAAAGCAACATAAATTAAATATCACGAGGGTTTAATAATCATTTTACATTAGTTAACAAAAAATATTAAATATTTTTCTTCAATAATTAATTATCATAAAAGAAGAACAACTGCTCCATTAAAACTATACTCACGGAAAACCCACAAACAACTGCTCCATCCTCCATCTCTACCTCATTACCCACAAAATAATTTTTTTAATATAATTAATTAACATAAAAGAAGACACAACCGCTCCATTTTGAAACTCTACTCACGGAAAACCCACAAACAACTGCTCCATCCTCCATCTCTAACTCATTATCCTCATTACCCACGAAAAATTTAACACCCACGACTAAGAACATGAGCAGCAAACTCCATCTTCATGTCGATCGTGCAGCATCGAGCAACGACGTGGGCGATCACACATATGGGTTAGTTTGATTTTTCTTTTTCATCTTCATATTATGCCCAATATTTTTGCATCCTCACCTAAAAACTTTGCAATTTCTGGATTCTGTTGCAGACCAAATTATGTGCAGATTCTGTATCCTAGAGACCGGAGTCCAGTGACCTAGATTCATCGCGCTGTCGCATCTCGATTGTCCTTTCTTCTTCGTATGTTTTATGCTTCCTCTTGATGTCTAGAACGTAAGGCAACATTCCCCTGACTTATCAACAGACCTAAGCAACTAATGTACAGCTTGAAGTTCAACCCATACACCATTATACAACATCCTTCTATAGCTTGAAACCTTTTAAGAAAATTTATAATGTGAAACAAATAATGATAGACATCCAACACGATTGAGTACCTTAACAAAGCTTCACTCAATGCATGTTTCTTATGGTAAAAATCTTAGCTATACATTCCTTAGACAGAGAGAGATTTCCAAGTACTTCTATAAAAAAAATGCAAGATCTGGTAGTGGCACCATTTTGATGATCTGGGAGCTCCGAATGCAGTGTGGTGATGAGCATGAATATTGAGCCTGTGATGACCATTCTCCCTTAGATGGAATGAATGGGTTTAGTAATGGTTGGGTTTAATTATTGGCAGTATTTTTTTACAAGTGATCCTAGGTCAAAACTTTCAGGTGAAGTTTTGGTTTTTCAATTTTTGTGATGTAATTTGCTCATAATTGGGTTTCTTAACAGCTTTTAATGTATTCTTTGGTGAATTACTGGGTTTCAATTTGAAATTCTTTGATGGGTTTATGGCGATTGTGCAGAAAAGTGGTGATTTGAGTCGAAAGAATTGGGTGAGAGTGCTTTCTGACCTCAGTCCCACTGTTTTATTTGAATCATTGTTATTGTTTCAATAATAATCCTTTTGATTGTTATTGTTTCAATTACAATCCTTTTGCGAAGCACCCAATAGAGAAAAAAGTGGCCCAAGAAAACCCATAAAGTAATTCGATATTTTGATTCGTTTTTATACAGTTTATGTGTGAGTGGTTTTCGAGGAATAATTCAGATTTAAGATGCAAGTATGGTGAACTTCAACAAGACTGATTACCAAAGAGAGAGATAGAGTTGAATTTTACCTTTCGGTGATGAGTGGAATCGTCGTTCCCCCTTCCCCTATCCACTTTGGGTTTTAGTCAATACTACCACAAGATATATATCTTCATTCGGTTTTCTCTTCTTCTAATTCTAGGTTTTCAATTTTAAATTTTAAATTTTAAGTTCTTTGATGAATCTTTATTTGTGGATATTGAGGTTCAGTAGCCTGTGATCATTGAAAATCCTGAGGGACACTTTCACGGTGACTGCCTTTGATGCCTATCACTGTCCTATTGAGAAATTGTAAGTTATCTTCCTTCAATTTTCTCTTCTTAAAAAGTTAATTTTAGGGGTTTTTAATCCAATCTTGAAATTTGTTGGCAGGGTTTAGCAACTCAGTTTATCTTCCTCCAAATAAAACCCATCTATCGTACATTTTTCATTGTCAATGAGGGTGTTGCAGGAGTTGATGATTGTGTAAGTGTAGGTAGTGTGAAACACTTTGTAAAGGGTCCGTTTACTTTGCATCTTGGTGCTTTTATGTCATTTGGTATGTCGGTAAACCCAAGTACATGATACGGCCCGAAAGGTTTATAGTATGAGTTTTCCAATGAACATGGAAGGAATAAGGGTAAAACAGCTATCAGGTCTTAATTGTGTTTTGAGAGCTTTATCCTTCAATGCATAAAATTTTCTTTCAATTTTGTGATGTTGCCAAGAGGGGAGGGGATGGGTCGTATGGATTCAATTTTGTGTTGATAAATCTGTTTTGGGTTGATTTTTTTTGGATGTTACAGATTCATCTTCAAGTTTTGATAAATAAGTGATCATTCGGGGCCGTATGGATTCAATTTTGTGTTGATAAATCTGTTTTGGGTTGATATTTTTTGGATGTTACAGATTTTTGCATTGTTCTTGAGATCGAAGAAGGATCACAAGTACAGATTCTACTGGAACAAACAAAGTACAGATTTTTGGTTATGATTCAAAGGCAGAATATTTATGGCGTATGTGTTCATCTTCAAGTTTTGATAAATAAGTGATCATTTCAATTTTGCATAAAATTGTAGTTCATCCTCAATTTTCCTTTTTTCGAATCTGCTTTTTGTCGGCTTCAATTCTAGCTCCAATATTTTCTTGGTGATTCTTATATTCTTATAGGTGAAAGAAAATAGAGGGTGGAAGTTATAGCTACAGTCCTTCACCACCGAGGAGTTACTATAGCAGGGGATGTTGCCCTATCCCTACAGGTCGCTACGGTCGTGGCAGTGATCTTCCGACCAGTCTCTTGGTTCAGAATCTTCTTCACAACTGTAGGTATTTTATATTCTGAATTTTCTTATCGCGTATTGATTTGAATAATTATTTTGATTGATAAGAATAAGACCAATATGATGAAGATGATTTCTATTATATACTAGCCTCACTGCGGGCGGCTTCGCGCCCGCGCGAGGCTCTTCGGCGCGCTCCGCGCGCTATTTTTCGTTACCCGAAATTACGTTCTTTCCTATTTACAATTCTCAAGTATAAAAATGACTAAATCATATAATAAAATTGGATCGTGTGCAAACTAAATTTACATAACAAATATGCCTAGCTAGAGAGATTTTGAATTTTTATTTTTGATGTACGCATTTTTTTTAGGTAAAGGAAAATTCAAAATATCCCTAACTAGGCATATTTGTTATGTAAATTTAGTTTGCACACGATCCAATTTTATTATATGATTTAGTCATTTTTATACTTGAGAATTGTAAATAGGAAAGAACGTAATTTCGGGTAATGAAAAATAGCGCGCGGAGCGCCCCGAAGAGCCTCGAGCGGTCACAAAGCCGCCCGCAGTGAGTCTAGTACTTTTTAAAATCAACCCCATGATTTAGATATTTTTAGGTATTTTTCCTTAGAAGTTTTGATATACACGAAAAAAAGAGAAATTTTTTAACCAAAATAAAATTACTTAAAAAAGACAAAGTAGTAAAAAATTAATAATTATAACCAGACCGACGACCAAATAGAAAGCGCGACAGTCTCAATCACCCACCTGTCACCTTAGCGAAACCGCCAAAAAGGTCATTCTCACATTTTTTACTTCTTATTCTTATCCACCAACCACAATAAAAAGAAAGAGAAGCCACAAGAACAGAAACCACCCCCAATTCTATAACGAACCTTTTCTCTTCTCTTCTTCCCTCCCAATTTTCCCGAGAAAATTCAGAGCTTGAGAGGAAGAAAATGAACAAGATCCATGGATACTCGGAGGTGGGGGCGAGTAGCAACAAGGTGGAGGAGGTAGACCTTGAGTCCGGGGAGCTCTTGTACCCTGGGATAAGCAAAGGCGAGAACCAGCTCCGATGGGGTTTCATTCGCAAGGTCTATGGAATCTTAGCCACTCAGATGCTGTTGACCACCCTCATCTCCTTCGTTACCGTCCTTTATCCTCCGGTCAACGATCTTCTCAAGGGCAGCCCTGGAATTCTCATCTTCTTCTCCCTCCTTCCCTTAATCTGTAAGTACCCTAAATTACTATTTTTGCTATTGATCAACCATTTTTAGCATTAATCTTACGGTGATCTGTGTTGATTTTGCTTTTGGATCTGAGATTTGGGATTTTAGATTCAGAGATCGAAACTTTTTCTCTGTCTTTGATTATATTGGTAATAGATTTAAAATTGTGGTAGATTTGATTATTCTGGGTGCGATCCAACGTGTTTTTACCATGGTGCCCGCTTCTGGGTACTGATTCATTTGTATAATTGGAGATCCGTCCTAAGATAATTTAAGAATTTCATGCCTTGGTATATGTTCATGTTGATATGAAACGTGTAAGTGTCTGAGATTTTAGAGACAGATTTGTGTTCATTACATTGAATTGAAGCTAACCTAATTTGATATTGGAAAGTTTTGCTGCCGGTTACTGATGTTGATATTTTTCATCATTTTAATTATTACCAAACTTGAATTTTTTTTGCAGTGTTATGGCCCCTTCATGTGTACCAGCAGAAGCATCCCCTCAATTTTGTCTTCCTTGGACTTTTCACTCTGAGTTTGAGTGTCACAGTTGGTGTGGCTGTTTCTAATACAGATGGTTGGTCTCATTATCCTACCCCTTGATTGTTTAATTAATATGGTTCAACCTGTTAACAATTGTATTTTCGCCTTTTGTTTAATTTTTCCTTCCCCATTTATCGAATTTCTAGCCTTTGAATTACTATCATCTGATTATGTTTGTGTGTGTGCTTTCAGGAGCAATTGTGCTTGAAGCCTTGATTTTGACCTCAGCTGTGGTTGCATCCTTGACCGCGTACACCTTCTGGGCTTCTAAGAAGGGCAAGGACTTCAGCTTCCTTGGACCAGTCTTGTTCACTGCTCTCACAACTATCTTTGTAGTTAGTGTCATGCAGGTCAGATATCTTTGCTACAAATTTGTCCTTCAATCTTTCGTTTACTGATCTGTTTAACAGTATCAATTCCCACCCTAAATGCGTCAAGTATTGATCTGACTTGGTGAATTTGTGCTCATTTGCAGATTTTCTTCCCACTTGGCCCTACAATGAATGCTGTTTATGGTGGCATTGGTGCTATTGTCTTCTCTGGGTACATTGTTTATGACACCGATAACCTGATCAAACGCTTTACTTATGACGAGTACATCTGGGCATCCATCACGCTTTATCTCGACATCCTGAACCTGTTCTTGACTATATTGCGGATGCTGAGGTCAAGCAGCAATTAGGTCCTTCCGCCCACTGACTACTCTCTACAATCTGGTTTTGGCTGAAATGAATGTGGACATAGTATATAGTCCAAGCCTGAACATAAAATCATTGTGGATTTAGTATATGCTTTCTTTTTCTCTGGAAATAGATTAAACAGCTGGATAAAGCTGTGTCACATTATGCTAATTTCTTAGTATTCTGACAAATTAAGTATGCCTATCTCATTTATGTGTTTGGTTTTTGATTTTGTGGATTTGGTTACTCAACTTGTTTGAACTTTGTTCTTTCCTTCCATAAATGTATCTAATAGGTACCCCTACCCGAATAGAAAAAACTTTGTTCTTTCCTTCCATAAATGTATCTAATAGGTACCCCCTACCCGAATAGAAAAGATGATGCCCTTGCTTGTTTACAAGGGTCATCAAAAGTTCAACTCGGTTGTGTAATTTTGTGATCCTACCTTTATGTTACATGACTAGGCATACGGATTCTGTAAACTGTTATCCTACTTGGAAATTTTAAGCTTTATTGCCTGTGTTGTATATGCTTCTTTTTTATGTTTCCAGATTTCCTACTTTTGTTAGGATTAATTTGGGTTCAACTTATATTGTGAAAATTCAAAATATATCATTCAATTACATAGGTTAATTAATATATATATATATATATGTATATGTATATATCTGGAGCTTGAAAGCACGCATTGTCTCAAATTGGATGGGAGCGGGTTAGTTTGGGTCGAACTTGAGCAATTTAGAGTTTAACTCAGTCCAATCCAACCTATTCAATGCTCGAGTTAAAGTTGGGTTAGTTCGGATTTGAGCCCAACTCAAGATGGCACTTTAGTTGCGTATGACTAAATAGTAAAGCACCTCATCCACAATGGCAGTTTACTTTCGCCCTCCCTCCCGGAGGAGTGAAAAAACCTAACTGATCTGAAGAACAGAATATGTTAAGATACCAAATCCAACCGTGGCAATAGTTCAATTTCACATATATTTTAATGAGAAATGGAGAATAGTTGGCTAAATAGGAGAAAAGGTACCTATAAGCCTATAATATCAACAATTCAACATGACATGAACTTTAAGCAGAGCATAAAGTTCAGCCCATTTCCTTTCTCTCCTCTTTCCAACTGTTGTCTCCTGATCATATGCGAAATAATGGTCTACCACCCAAAAAAGAAAAAAAAAATCTCAAACCAAAAAAAAAAAAACCAGGATGGCACCATGCAATGCAAGCAACTACATTTGAATATATCAAAGGGTAACAACCCATTATCAAGTTTTTGATTTCAGTGAACTATAAAATGTAACATTAATGTAAATGTAATGAATCACTTGTACTTCAAATAACAGATCTGTAAGACAACAAACAGATATTTACGTATTCAGCAACTAAATAAACAATTATCTGTCGACCACTTCATCATCATGATTTGGTACCACCGTCTTCTTCGTCATCTTCAATGTCCCAGCTCAAATCCTCCTCTTCCTCTGCTGCACTGAGCCGCTTATGCAAATCAGTTCTGTTCGCACTGCTTCCCGATGCAACCCTTTTGTTCTCATCAATGCTTCTGACATCTTCAATTTCATCCCACCCAAGATCCTCCTCCTCAAGCATTGAGGGCTGGCTTGAAATAATCGAAACATCACTCTCTTTGCATGAATCACCACCATCCGTCTTCCCCTCCAACGCTCCGTTCCCATTGTCACTACTCACAGATTCCCTTGCAGGGACTTCAACACTCTCAGCACCATCACCTTCCTTTGCAACTTCACAAGAATCTTGCTTTTTCTTCTCTAGCTCTGCACTTGGACCAACCTTCAAACCGGAACCCTTACCCTCTTCCTTCTCCACATCTTCATCTTCATCTTCATCTTCATCATCATCAAAATCCCAACTCAAATCCTCTTCCTCCCCAGAAATTGCTCGCTTGACGAGCTTAGCTCTCGCATCCTCAACTTCCTTCAGCTTATGCACCTTATAGAAATACCTAATCCAAAAGCTCTTACTGTCAACCTTACCAGGCACAATTTCTCCATGAATCTCACCAATTACTTCATTTTCCCTCAGCAAATTCTCAACTTCCTCTGCTTTCTCATCTAACACAAACCCCAATTTCCAACACACGAAGCTTTCGATATCGTCGGGTTCATCTAAATAAGTATTCATATTACTCTGAATTGCACGCACTTGAGCTTCAAACCTACTATACGTTCTCAAATCACTCCCATTGCTACTCAATCGTCTATCAACACTCATCTCGCGATTATCACTACCATTATTATTCAAATTATCAGATTCAACATCATCAGCTAAGATAGTGTCCCTACCGTGAGAGACGATCTCCGCTGTGGATTTCCAGACTGTACTTCCGATATCATCAATTGCCTGGCCGACCGTCTCCAAGGACTCTTGAGCCACCGACGCACCGATCTCGAGTGAGGCCGGGAGGTCCTTCACCGCGCGTGAGGCCACCTCTCGGATTACCGATGTTTCCTTCTTCAACTCGGACCCGAACTCCTCGAGATCGCGGCGATAGTTCTGGATGACCGACCCGGAACTCGTGGCCAAAGTTGTGATCAGACCTCCGAAGCTCCACGCTCCAGTACCAGAATTCGGACGCGGACTGTGTTCCGGGTCGGAATCCGGGTTCGGTTCATCGTCGATTTGGTTGTCTGAGTTTGAATCATTGGAGGGAAGCGGGTCGTCGGCGAAGACAGACTTGAAGAAATTCATTGGTTGAAGGAGATGAGAGGAGAGGGTTTTTTTCTTTCTTTTTTGATAATTTTGGCGAATTTGATTGGGGTTTTGGGCCGCCGGTAAAGGGCAAACAATATTTGAGAGATTTTCTGTGTGGCTTTAATCCGAGTTGGAGTTTCGGAATCCGAGATGAACCGGAATCGCTTCTGGAATTAAATAGATACAAAAAGAAAAAGAAAAGTAATAATAATGGCAACATGGGTGGCGTAATCTACTTTTAATATTTTGAAAGCAAAATGTGAATTAATAAATATTCGTTTAAAGAAAGTATGCGAATTCCATTTTCGTCGTATATTCTTATATAATTTTTTTCAATTTATCCATCAAATTATTTTTTTACATAAATTATAATTGAAATCGTTTATTCTTTAAATCATCATCTCGAAATTATCTCCGTAAAAAAATTAAAAAAATTAGACATAATTTAGTTATTCATATATATCAAATAAATCAATAATTTTGTTAAGAATTAAGAATATCATGGTGAACCGTTTATTTAGTTGATATATATGAATAACTAAACAACCTTTAGTTTTGTTGATTTTTTTACGGAGATGATCTTGACATATGATTTAGAAAATACTGTTTCAATTATGATATATATATATATATATTATCTTCCTTGTGTAACACTTTTTATCTTGTCGGCCACTCTCCTGTAACACTTTTTATCTTGACGGCCACAGTATTAGCTCGTGAATGATAAAAGTAAAAAGTGAAGATGCCGCTCATAATTGTAGGCTTCTTTTGCTCAGTCCTTTCATCAGCTAACACATGACTTTGCTTTTTCTCTTTTCGTTTGCTATTTAAAGAGCCTTAGAGCTCAGTTGTAAGTATGTGTAAGATACGAGTGCAAGTGCAAGAGTGTGAGTGTGTAATCAGTTTGTAAAAACTTTGAGTGTGGTTTGAGTGATGTTCCTGTACACAAGTGTGTGCGGATTGCTGTTCCTGTACACAAGTTTGACAATTTCAATAAACGCGGTTTTGTACATGTCCTTCTCTGCAATTTGAATCTGCCAATATCTTGATTTCGTATCAAATTTTGAAAAGATTATAGCTTGATTCAGCCTTTCTAAAAGATTTTTCTTATTTGGAATAGGATACCTAATCCGTCGAAGGGCCTTATTCAGGGTTTTGTAATTTATAACCAATCTTGGTGCTTCTCTTTCCAATTCAGGCGCGTTTTCAACATAGAAAGCAGAATAGCTCCATGGGGAGTAACTCTTACGAATCAACTTCTCTTCAAGAAGTTCATTGATTTCTTTCTTACAGATTTCCATTAATCTGCCATTCATCTGAATGGGGCGAGCCATTGTGGGAATTTTTCTTTCATCAAAATCAGGCTCATAAGGAAGTTCGATTATGTGTCGTTTACGGTTCCAAAAAGCACTGGGAACTTCTGCTCATACCTGTAACTCAAATTCCTTTTGGAAAGAAGCAATTTTAGTCTTAAGAGTTTGAGTTGTTAGTTGTTCTTCTGTTCGTTTAAGATGTAATTCCTCTTTCAGAGAACAAAGAAAATTTTTCCATTTTGAGAATTTGATTATGAGTGGAGTTCACATATTGCATTGGAGGTTCTTTAGGAAAAATGAATATTACCTTGATGCCTTCTATTTCAGTTTCTATTCCTCGATAAGAAACTTTGAAGGGGTAAAGCATGCTTATAAATGAGGTTCCGAGAATCACAGCATGACTTAAACCTTTCACCAGAACAAAAGAAGTTTGAAAACAAACCTCATTTTGAATTATGGTTGCATCAGAGATCTTATAATGAATCTTCATTGGTTGATCAGTAGCACTTCGCAGTCCTTGAGAGGTTTTCGAGAAGTATTTTACAGGTACTACTCCTTCATTGATGCAGTTGAGATCAGCTCCTGAATCGATTAGCGTTTCAACAGAAAACCTGAAAGTTTTGTTAATAACAAAGGTAATCATAGAATACCACTTGTGAGAAATTACCATGTCAATGCTATGGATAAACTTTAGGGCTGAAATACATCCATCTAGTAGGGCGTCAGGAGGAACTGGTTCCATTTCAGGTTCTGGTGTTTGATCCTGCTCAAAATCTTTGAGAAGAGACTGAAACTCCTTTTCAGTTTCATTATCAGTGCCTATATTTTCAAGCGTAGGATGATAAAGCTCTAGGATCTAAATTCTTTTTTTAAGATCCTTAACTTTATTTTTTGTTTCCCGAATTTCTTGCTTGATTTCAGCAATTGTGGGCTCCTTTTGAGTTGTTTGTGCCATTCGAGCAGCAATAGTTTTAAAGCTATAAGCTTCAATTGGCTGCTGTAGACTAGATTTAGGAGCCTTTTTCTCCTCTTTCATCTCTTTAGCGATATTGAGGTATTTTTCCAGAATTGTTCTCTTTTCAAGAGGGTTCTCAATTTTATCAATCAAGTCTAGAAGCAGACTTTCTTCCTTAGTGATGACGCAAAGATCTAGGTTACATACACATTTACTCTCATTTTGTGTGTTACTTTTTGTAGTGTTAGAGGAGAAGGTATAAGAGGTATATAACTCCGTTTCTCCAAAAACTGCTTCTTCATCATCGCTACTTTCAGAGTCAGAAGAATTTAGCATAAGGTGACACAGTTGTCTTTTTAACCCCTCATCTAAATTCATATTATTAAGTTTTTCTTACATTTTGCATTCGGGTCGAGTATGTCCGACTTTTCCACATTTATAACAGATAACTGTCGTTTTTCTTGCTGTTTTCCAGCTTTCTTCCCCCTTTTGGCTCGTCTATCCTTTGGTTTGGAGGAAGACCCTTGTCGGAGACCACTAAGTTTTTCTCGCAGATCGAGAAGGTGTAGAGTCCTGTACGGTTTTGAAGATCGAGAAGATTTCTTGGAAACCAATTTCTTCTTGTGGGAAGGTTTTCTTCGAGTAGAAGGATCTTTGGGGTCAAATCCAAATTGTTCACAAAAATCACCCATCTCCTTAGATCATAGAATCTTCTGCTTATCAAGTTGTTTCTTCAACTTCATATCTGTACAAAGTGCTAGTCCTTCAGCACAGATTTCAGATGTGAGTTCCCCATAGGTATACCTATCATAAGGTATAACTCCTCCATATTTTCCTCGTATTCTGCTTCTTACTTTTTCAGCGAATAAAGGAGGTAATTCAGAGCTTTTTAAAAAGTGTATTTTAGAGGGGTATCCTTACTCCACTTTTACAATTGTTTATATTGATGATGCTCTGGTCTACTCTCATTCTGTAGAATAGCACTTTAAACATCTAAATATTTTCTTAAAAGTGGTAAAGAAACTTCTCACTACAGTGGGGAAAAGATCGCCAGCGGGCCAGGTGGTCGTTTGAAGCCGTTTGTAAGGAGTGTTAAGGCGTAGGTGATAAGTCTGACGATACTCCGCTTAGGGAACAGAGAAGTAGAGAAACTCATTTCTGATGGCCACTTTACTTAGATCTTTGAACAAGAGATCTGTTGGTAGCAGTAGCGGCTCTAGTAGCAATGACAGTGCTAGGGTAATGCGGGTTAAGAATGTTGAAGAGGTAACAATTCTTAATGTAGAAAAGGATTTAGAAAACTGGAGTATTCCAAAAGTCCCTAGAGGTGATATTTACCAAAAGGGAACCTTTGAATTTAAATCTAATTACTCAATCAAAACGGTTGAAAAAACCATTTCTGTCACTGATGCTAATGCAGATTTTCATTTGGTCTTTCAACAGCAAATAGATCAGCATCTGAACAAGGGTCATTACTATTTGCATATTGGATTGATACAGGTCGCGGTGAAACTGCTAACTCGTATAGGATTAAATACATCACTCCTCCTCTATCTACGCGATAAACGGTACAGAAACTTTGCGAATTCCATGCTAGGATTTATAGAGTCATCCTTAAGTGAGGGGCCAATTTATTTCAATTGTTACCCCAAATTTTCTGTCTTTAACGGATCCCGGAGTTTTAAAAACCCTTACTCTTAGTATAGATACTCAAGGGTGTAACATGGAACCTGGATCTCAAAACCTTGCGGTAATCTACCGAATTTCCTATAAGGTAATGAATATCATTGTACCGCGTACCAAATTAATGGATAGTAAGGGACAAACTATTCTGTTCCAGGCTAATTTAAGGAAAGCTCGCACAGTGGTACCAAAAATGATAAAGTGGAATGAAGTGACGCTCCCTAAAAGATGGAGACTGCCGGATGCAACTCCCTCACAGTCAATCCAAAATAGGGAACCAAGTCGCATAAGTCAGTATGACGATGGAGATGTAGAAATACATTTCGATAATGATAGGTTAACTAGGTTAAGTCTAGGCAGAAGAAGTACTGATTACCTTAGACCGACCATTCCAAGCATTCCAATATCAAGCTCTTTTAGAGCTCAAAGTTCTTATGAACAGGATCATGAAAGACTCATCTTTGAAGGGTTAAGAAAAACCCAAGATCATGTTCATCATCCCTGCTACAAGGTTGAAAATACAGAAGCCACAACCCTCTCAAAGAAATATGAGGAATTACCTTCTCAACCTGATTTTTCATGGTAATCTCTAGGTTCGAACCAGATATAAAAATCATAGAATGAGATTACTTAAGTATAGAAAACCAAGCTAGAAGAAGCTGGTTAGAAACAACCTATAGTGAAGAAAGACGAAAGATCTTGCGCAAACTCCACTATTCTTTTATGAAAGGAAAGGGATTTAACTGCCGGTTCTTTCCTTGGTTTGAATGGTGTGCAAAAAAGTACAAGTTTACTGAATACCTTCAGTGTATAAGTACAATAGGGAATCCTTTTAAGACTTATACAACTTGGGACAGAAAAGCTGAAAGATCTGTGCATCCACCGCCCAAATCAATCAACATCAATTCTAAAAGAACCATAGCCTCCCCATACAAGGATGGTGTACAGGAAGCTTCTGTACAAAGTGGAGTTACAGCGGTCATACACCAAAATAACTACACCAATTAGTTTTTACAATCTCTTGGAGAACAAACAACAAGAATTGAGAATACCTTGAAAGATGGTACTAAGAGTTGGACCCTCAGAGACCCTGGAACATCTTCCAGTTCCTCTGAAAAAGGAAAGGATAAAATTGAACAACCCATGTTCAAACCTGTACCAGAACTTAAGGACTATAAGCTAGGCAAAATTGATAGTTTTGTCGCCGCCTTAGCCGATAGGTTGAAAACCATTAAGATATCTGATTCGAAGATTTCAGTAATTAGTGAAACTCAAATTACTCAATTAGAAGACCAGTTTGCTGATGTCAGCATAGGACCACAGGTTAATAGGATAAAACAAGGACCTAGGGTAACGAGGAATCCTATTATGAAAAATTATTATCCTAGACCTTCACCTGTTGATCTTCACGAAGGTATTTTTCACTTATATCTCTAGGAAAAGAGTGAAGATTGCGATTTTCAATAGGTGTAATGGGTATGACCATAGTTTCACGGAATGGGTTGTTGGCATCTGGTTTCTCACTCCCTTTAGAATAAGGTAAAGCTGACGAGAGAAGAGTTGGATTTATAGTAGCAGAACTAGGTTGGATAGCAGAAGATGCTTTGTTGGCAATGGCTAGAGGTTTTTTTATGAGGATGATACATATTGGGAGTTGGAGAATCAGACCACGAAGGTTCAGGAATTTTCTGAGTAGTGGATGGCAGAGGCTTATTCTTGGGGTAGAGAACAAAGTAGTCAAATTTTCCCGAGGGTTCTCCAAGAAGGCCAACCTCTGGATCTCCGGCTTCAAACCTTTCTTGTAACTTCTGCTGGGATGTCTTTTTACGAACCCTGCAAAAATTCACGAGTTAAGAAATTAGGCAATGAATTATGTTCGCCTTTAATATATTCAATATTAAAATCAAAAGCAGATAAAATTCCTTGCCATATGGTAAAGATTTAGATGCTAAGTTCTTAACATCCTTCAACAAAATATTTTTTGCTGCTTTACAATCCACCCTAATCAGGAATCGTTTGTTAAAAAGATCGCTTTCAAATTTGGTGACTGAATGAACTATAGATAATAGTTCCTTTTTTACTCTCGAATAATTTTTCTGCGCTGGCTTCTAGATTCCAGAAGTGAAGCGAACGAGGACTTCTTTGTCATTAGTTCTTTGTTTCAAAACACCGCATATCCTTCATCAGAAGCATCTGTTTCCACAATATTTAAGGCTTCTGGATCTGCCAAAACTAGACAGGGAAGTTCCTTAACTTTTCTTTTTAGAGTCTGACGGCTCTCGTCTGCTCCTCAGTCCAAGGGACTGGATTCTTCTTCAGCCGAGCGGTTTGCTGTCTTTGGCTAAGTCTTTGTAGAAATCTCCTACATAATTCAGACTCCCTAAGAATCTTTGTAGTTGCTTCTTTTCGAGAATTTCATCTGGAAATTTTTCCGCAAAAGCAATGGCACGATCGATTGGGAGAATAATTCCATTGTGGATATTATGTCCCAAAAATCGAACCTTTGTTTGGAAGAGTTTCATCTTCCTTGCAGAAACCACTAAGCCTGCATTCTTTACCACTTTTAAGAAAATATTTAGATGTTTAAAGTGTTGTTCTACAAAATGAGAGTAGACCAAAACATCATCAATATAAACAATTGTAAAAGTGGAGTAAGGATTGAATATATCATTCATAATATTTTGAAATTCAGAAGGAGCATTTTTCAAACCAAAGGGCATAAAGTTCCATTCGTAATGTCCGAATGGTACATTAAACACGGTTTTGTACCTGTCCTTCTCTGCAATTTGAATCTGCCAATATCCTGATTTCATATCAAATTTTGAAAAGATTATAGCTTGATTCAGCCTTTCTAAAAGATTTTTCTTATTTGGAGTAGGATACCTAATCCATCGAAGGGCCTTATTCAGGGGTTTGTAATTTATAACCAATCTTGGTGCTCCTCTTTCCAATTCAGGCGCGTTTTCAACATAGAAAGCAGAACAGCTCCATGGGGAGTAACTCTTACGAATCAACTACTTTTCAAGAAGTTCATTGATTTCTTTCTTATAGATTTCCATTAATCTGGGGCGAGTCTTTGTGGGAATTTTTCTTTCATCAAAATCAGGCTCATAAGGAAGTTTGACTATGTGTCGTTTACGGTTTCAAAATGCACTGGGAACTTCTGCGCATACCTGCAACTCAAATTCCTTTTGGACATAAGCAATTTTAGTCTTAAGAGTTTAAGCTGTTAGTTGTTCTTCTATTCGTTTAAGATGTAATTCCTCTTTCAGAGAACAAATAAATTTTCCCTTTTTGGGAATTTGATTATGAATAGAGTTCACATATTGCATCTGAGGTTCTCTAGAAAAAATGAACATTACCTTGATGCCTTCTATTTCAGTTTCTATTCCTGGATCAGAAACTTTGAAGGGGTAAAGCATGCTTAAAAATGGGGTTCTGAGAATCACAGCGTGGCTTAAACCTTTCATTAGAACAAAAGAAGTTTGAAAACAAACCTCATTTTGAATTATGGCTGCATCAGAGATCTTATAATGAATCTTCATTGGTTGATCAGTAGCACTTCGCAGTCCTTGAGAGGTTTTCGAGAAGTATTTTACAGGTACTAGTCCTTCATTGATGTAGTTGAGAACAGCTCCTGAATCGACCAGCGTTTCAACGGAAAACCTGAAAGTTTTGTTAATAACAAAAGTAATCATAGAATACCACTAGTGAGAAATTACCTTGTCGATGCCATGGATAAACTTTAGGGCTGAAATATTTCCATCTAGTAGGGCGTCAGGAGGAACTGGTTCCATTTCAGGTTCTGGTGTTTGATCCAGCTCAAAATCTTTCAGAAGAGACTAAAATTCCTTTTCAGTTTCATTATCTGTGCCTATATTTTCAAGTGAAGGATGATAAAACTATAGGATCTGAATTCTTTTTTTAAGATCCTTAACTTCATTTTTTGTTTCCCGAATTTCTTGCTTGATTTCAGCAATTGTGGGTTCTTTTTGAGTTATTTGTGTCATTCGGACAAAAATAATTTTAAAGCTATAAGCTTCAACTGGCTACTGCAGACTAGATTTAGGAGCCTTTTTCTCCTATTTCCGCTCTTTAGCGATATTGAGGTATTTTTTCCAGAATTGTTCTCTTTTCAAGAGGGTCCTCAATTTTATCAATCAAGTCTAGAATCAAACTTTCTTCCTTAGTGATGATGCAAAGATCTAGGTTACATACACATTTACTCTCATTTTTTGTGTTACTTTTTGTAGTGTCAGAGGAGGAGGTATATGAGGTTTATAACTCTGTTTCTCCAAAAACTGCTTCTTCATCGTCGCTACTATCAGAGTCAGATGAATTTTGTGATGACCCGTCCCGAATTAACGGGATTAATTAAGGATTAATGACAGATTAGCAAGGCTAATCGGAGATTAGACGAGGATTAGCGGATATTCGGGCGAAATGACGATTTTTCCCATAGAATGGGCAAATCGTTAACTTTTCGTTCAGGCGGTCAAATGGACTTTGGCCAATGACGGTGACGTAGTTCGTGACGTTACGAGTTGATGGACATGTGGCACGCTCAATTCCAACGTTCGATGAGGAAGTTCTAATGATCGGAAGTTCAAGGGCAATTTGGCAATTTGGGCCAAAAGTTGGCTTTTGACCCGAGAGGTCCAATGACCGAGGGCCGAGGACCGTTACATAGATCGAGACGATACAAATCCGTAGACAGGCAGCACGTCGAATTCGGACTTTC
The DNA here is from genome assembly GCA_032719365.1 of Prinsepia uniflora. Lineage (NCBI taxonomy): Eukaryota > Viridiplantae > Streptophyta > Magnoliopsida > Rosales > Rosaceae > Prinsepia > Prinsepia uniflora. The sequence goes on along the minus strand of CM064865.1, from coordinate 16,557,839 downwards.
GACGGCGAAGTTACGGTTCACGGAAGTTGTGAAGTGTTATTCACAATAGCACATTTTTCGAGGCAAGTGGAATTAGGTGGGGCCCAGGGTTTTGTCAGTGGCCCAATGGATGAGTGACAAGTGTCACTCATCCACTGGACAACCTTTTTCATTCATGCATCCACCCCCCATTTGCATCGATCATTCCTTCATCCCAAACAAACCCGATCCATCCTCCCTCCCCAAAACCAAACCCTATTTGATCATGACTGAGAGGACCAGAGAGTGAGGAGAGGACGATGGATGAAGGTGGCTGGCCAGGACGGAGCTACCGGGCACGGCGGAGGCCCAAAACTCGAAAGGTAATCGGTTAGACCCAAATCCCATTTTATTTTGATTTCAACGTTATGGTTAGTTTTGGTTGATTAGGACTTTCTTAGGGAGTTGCTAGGGAGGTTTTAGGAGGTTTTGGAGGCTGGTTCACGGCGGAGGAGGTCGGGGGAACGGCTGGGAAAAACAGGGCCATGAGGCCTTGGTTTAACCGTGGGGTTTTAGGTCGTTTTAATTAGTTTTCGGGATTGGTTTAGATAGGAAAATGGAAAAGAGGAATTTTAGGATTGAAATGGAAGAAAACGGACCGAAAACAAGGATGGAAATTAATTTGGACAGGTTCGGGAATTCCGGAGGCGACGTTTGACCCGGGAGACGATTATGGCACGCGTATCGAGGCGCGGCTTCAGACGGTCTGTGAGTGGACCTTTCTTTCGAACTTGATGCATGCATAAATGTTTTATAAGTGTTTTAATGTATGTTTTGTGATGTCATGAGTGCATTTGTTTGTGGTAGAATAGAATTTACGTATTTGCACGTATTTCAAGATTTTCGGTTTTATACGATGCTTATACATTCTAGGTTTTCAACGAGCGTTTCATAAATGGATTTTGGATTTGGAAATATGAAATCAGGCAGGAGACCCATTTGATTTATGAACTCTCGGACTTGTAGTCCATTTGATTTGACGAGGAATCGGACCTAGGGTTCATTTGAGCCATACGATCGGACCAAGGGTCCAGTTGGTTTACGATTCGGGTTTGAGGCCCAGTTATTGGTACTATAGGGCTTGAGACCCATTTGGTTGAGATATCGGGCTTAAGGCCCCGTTAGTTGTGAAATCGGGCTTAAGGCCCCGTTGCTTTAAGGTTCGGGCTTGAGGCCCAGTGAGTCGTGATATCGGGCTTGAGGCCTTGTTGAATGTAACATCGGGCTTGAGTCCTAGTTCAGTTTGTGAAATGAGAATTCGGGTATGGGACCCTGTTGAACTGAGGATTTAGGTCGAGGCCTATGAAACTGATTTGAATCGGATTCGAGGAATCCCGTTGAGATGAATCGGGTTTGAGACCCAGTTGAAATGTGTTTTGAGAAAGAAAGAAAGTGAATTGAAAATGTGTATAAACCCTCCATATGATTATATGGTCTCCTCTAGACGTCGACCTGGAGAGTCACGATTCACAGACTAGAGTGGGTATCCCCATAGGGATCCCGTTCCAGGAGTGGTGGTTACTTATTATGATGTGGTCCTGGACTAGATTTCGGAGAGATGTGTGGACTAGATCCAGAGAGAGAGCTCAGACTAGATCCAGTGATTGAGCCTCCAAGATGGAAATTCCTGGGAGAAGACTCGGAGTGAGACCCCGAGTAGTGTGCACACTAGATAGATATGATGACATCGTGACTATATCGGGGATGTGTTCTCTAGGGGTTGTGTGCCCCGAGTTGGCATATTCTCCAGAAGTGCCTAGGATGGGTTATACGTACGAGTACGTATGAGATTTACAGAAAAGTGATTTGGGGGCAGAGACCCCGTGTCCCATGTTTCATGTTTTAGAAAGTGATTTGGGGCGGCGACCCCGTATACGATGTTTTGGAAATGGTTTGGGGCGGAGACCCTGTATGGTATGTTTTGGTATTTCACTGATAACGGATTTGGGCTGAGTTCCCACATGTTATGGTTGATGGTTTTTGAGTTGTGATTTCGGGTCGAGGACCCAATTGGATTTATGGGTCATGACGGTTTATGGGGCTGGGCATGATCCCTTTAAAGGTTTTGTAAATGTTTGACCATTGTTTTTTATGAATGTTTGATAAATGTTTTGAATGCATGCATATGATTTTAATGAAGGGCATAAATGTCTTTAAGCGAAAATGTTTTTATTAAAAGATTATTTTTGTCCACTCACAATTTTCGTGTTTTAATGCCCTTCAGGTTGATAGCGGATGCGGGCTGTAGTAGAGACGAGACATCACTCCCCTCCTCCTACGATCCTGATGTACTCTGATAGCCCCGACGAGGGCTAGAGATAGACTTTTCCCTGGTCTGACACTTCGTGTCAAAAGGGATCAGGCGGGTCCTACGTTAATCCCGGGGGATTTGGGGCCGGTCCTGACAAGTTGGTATCAGAGCAAGTTAGGATCATTTGATACTCATAGTACTCTGATACAAGTTGGTATCAGAGCGTAGAGTGCGCGCAGGTCGAGGATGTGATGTCTCTGAAGTCGTAGTAGCCCGTCATCAACCTGGTAGTTAGGGCATTAGTACGAGGAGTCGGTAAAAGCGAACCTTAGTTAGAGTATGTTTGTCATGTGATACGATAGTCTAAGGTTTGATTGGCATTGGAGGCCACGTGTTTCGATGTTTGATCCCGATGTGGATCAGTATTTGTGTGGATCTAACGGCTTAGAGCCGTAGTGTCACTGGTGAGTAGACCCCAGTGGATCCGTACATACAGTATGACGACTTGAGAGTCGTGACCCTACTGTCGTATCGGATAGAGGATGTACGGATTTAGACTAGTGGTGGTCAGAGGTCAGGGTCGCCCACTATACGATGACCCTGTATAACTACATTCACGACTATTGGGAATAGGAACGTGTGACCCTATTTGGCATGTTTTGCCACGTTTCGATGTGTCGAATCCCGGTAGGATTTCGACTGCCAGTGGATGCCCTAGTGTGGCTGTCGTGTGACTCGATAAGATACGATTGCGACGTTTAGTCGTTGTGCACTGTTAGGCACGAAGTATGGCCAAGTTGTTGTGGGGGCCAGCGGCTGAAATCCGTATAGTTACGATAGGACGAGATCCTCAGAGTGTAGTTATTGGCTGGTTTGGTACCAGCATTGGAGTAGGACGACTCTTCAGAGTCGAGAGAGAGGGATCGGTTAGGATGGTTGAGCTGCAGTGGGCAGCTGGGTTGTGGTAACCCTAGTTGGTGATTGATTGGACAAGTTACCCGGAGTGTGGTACTTGTGATCGGATCCAGAGGTGGATCGATCGGTGGATGTTGTGTGTGGATCGATTTGTACCGGCGGCGAGACTACCGCATGGATTGGTAGTTTCGGTAGCAAGGTGTTTCTGAGTTTGGTCTGCACGAGGTTGTGACAGACACTGCTATTGATAGGCGTAGACGAGTCTTATCGAGTTGGATAGACTTAGGTTACCGTGACGATTATGACGATGGGATTCGTCAGTCGTGACGATGATACGAGGTGCGTGAGTGACGCACAGTGCGAGCAGTGATTCTGGATTCGACTCGTTGATGGCTGAGTCTGATCACAGAATGAGATGTTGATGTTGGGTGCTGGCATACTTGCTACGCTACCCTTGTGAAGGTGGTTATTAAGTGTAAGACAGAGAGGATCTCGAGTGGCTCAGTGTGAAGTACGGGAGTACTTGGTATAGAGACCAGTTTCCCCCGGTGATGGAGATCAGTTTCCTCAGTGATGGAGACCAGTTTCCCAGTGATGGAGACCAGTTTCCTCAGTGATGGAGATTAGTTTCCCCTGTGTTGGAGATCAGTTTCCCCAGTAATGGAGACTAGGTCCCCCAGTGCTGCGAGATTTAGTCGCGAGGGTGTACTCATAAGTTGTAACTTTTGAAACGTGAGATACAGGAAATGTTCGTGTGATGTGTAAGCTCAGTAATTGGAAAAGAAACATGTTTCCAATGTGATTGGAACTTCGAAATCAAGAGAAGTTGTAATTAAGACAATGAGAAGAGTGCTTGATTCCGTATTGGTTATGAGTAATCCGAGGTCACTGAGTGTGACTCTTTAGTAGATAGTGTTGGGTGTCAGAGGATGACATGGGATGAACATGGATGTCACCATCTTGGATTTGTCCCTAGGTGGGACGATGAGGAACGGTATGACAGCTAGGAGTTCATGTAACACCTCGAAAATTTGAGGATTATAATAATGTAATTTAATGTATGAATTGACGTTTTTACCCCTGTGCATGGTATTACCAAATTGTTGACCTTTTGATTTGAGGGTCAAAAGGACTTTGACCAATGACCGTGACATAGTTCGGGACGTCACGAGTCCATAGACAGGTGGCACGTCCAATTCGGACGATCAGGGTAAAAGTTATGACTATCGGAAGTTCAGGGGCATTACCGTAATTTGGACGATAGGGGCGAAAATGTTGACTTTTCATTTGACAACTAATTTTCACATGACTCAAGGACCGTTAGGTAGGTCTCGATGCCCTGAGTTCGTAGACAGGCGGCACGTCGAAATCGGACTTCGTATGGCTGAGTTACGGGTCTAGAAAGTGAAGGGCATTTTGGTAATTATTGAACCAGGGGCATTTTGGTCATTTCACCCACGGGTTACTGTAGCAAACCTTGAAGGACAGCGGCTGCACCACCGTGTGCGGTGTCTCTGTGCAATCTTAATATTTTAGGCTGAAATGAACTGGAAAAGGGAGATTCAACTTAGCATTACAGACTGTCTCAACGTGGGTTGAGTCACTCTTCATCAGTGGACACCATTTTTTTAATTTCTGGATCGAAGCTTTTTGGGGGACAAATTTCAGTGGACAGATAAGGCTTCCACGAGCCTCTGGGACGGCTTACATTGTTTAAAACTGGATAGGAATTGAGTGAGCTTCACTCTGCTGTTGAAGAAACTCAGAATTGGAGAGGAAAACCAGAGAAACCATTTCGGGGAAAATTGGAGGGAAAATCGGGTTTTGATTTCTGGTGATTGTTGGACCAAACCAAAGTCTGGTTTAGTCTTCTGGGAGTATTTGGAACTCATCCATATCAAAATCGAAGGCCATCAGCCACGGGTGAGTTGGGACGGTGACTGCAGTGTTCAGAGAAATTTCAGTGGATCAGACGACTACTTCCAGGTGAGTGTTGGTTCAATTGATCATTCATTTTAGTTCGTTTTGATCCTATTATGCTTCCTGTGAAGTTAATTGGAGATTGAATTAGAAACCAGGAAGTTCTGGTGATTGACCCGTTTGGTTGATCACGGGTCGATGGGTCGATTGGGGACTTGTCGAGGTTGATTAATGTCTCAGAACCTAAATTGGATAGTTAATGAACATGTTAGGATCAAATACGAGTGAAATCGAGTGGAAATTGGGGGTTAATTAACCGAGTCAATCCGCGGGTGGCAGGCCCGTATTACAGACAAACGGGTGAGAGTGGTGACACTGTAGCAGCTACAGTGTCAGGCGCGTGACTTTCACGCGCAACCACTTTGGGCGGCCCGTGAGGGCGCGTTGGACTTTATCTCTGATCACGATCAACATGATTTTTATTCCTCTCATCATTCTGAACATTTTTGGTGAATTAACCATGTTGATCTGAGATAATTTTGATGGGTCAGTTAGGGCCGGTTGTCTCGGGAAACGTGTTGATGGTTTCCCCGAGCCGGTTTCAGTTTTGAACTTTTTGGATAAATGTTTAAGACTTGTAGTGACCCTTACGTGTGATTTGGATTGATAGGAATTGTACGATAATCCCGGTACAAGTTCGTACGCGCAGGTTCACCGCGGGATCGTACTGTGAGTGGGCCCGATTTCATTAAACCCTTGCATGCTTAAATGTTTTCTGATTTACTTACATATTCACATGCTGGAATCATGAAACGGTTTTGATGATATTGAAACCATGGTTATGGCACGTTTCACGGTATTTGGGTTTGAGACCCGTTTGATGAAACTTAAAGATTGGTTTGGATTTTATCTACGTATATATGTTTTGCATGTGGATATCGATAAAATGTATTTGGTACTGTACTGTATAGCTACGTATATATGTTTTGCATGTGGATATCGATAAAATGTATTTGGTACTGTACTGTATAGATCCATTCTTGTGATACTGTCTCCTCTGGATATGGTACCCCAGAGTGGTCATGGCGCATTGCCTACGAGGGATCATTCTACGGAGGAACCAGACCGTAAAATGACTCAGGAGCAGGATTGCTTATTTGACGTCAGGGACGTCGAGCGTCTAGGACGCGAGGCATTTGAGATGCCGTACCCGAACAGGGTTCAGGGATTGGATTCAGGATTGAGACCCCGAGTGGCACGCGTAGCCTTGAGACTGTGACCTTATTGGACGTCAGGGATGTCAGACATCGGGGATGTCAGGATTGGAGTGTATAGTGCAGTGGCTAAAATTATGTTTATGGTTTTATTACATGCTTTATGATTCATATTATATGATTTATGGTTTTAAATTCCGATGCATGCATGTTTGGAAAACGGAGGGGTAAATTATATGTTTTACTTATTAAACGGTTTTATAAACTTGAGTTTCGGCCCACTCACCCTTAATGTTTTGGTAACCCCTCCAGGCTGTGCTACTGAGGTAGAGGAGGATCCTGAGGCTGAGGCATAGATCTACTTCCGCGTACCTGATCTCCTGTTGGGTTGTTTACCCGCAGGTTTATTTTAGAGTCGTGCTCGCAATTTGTAATTTTGGATTTCATCCCTTGTCGGACATCTGTTTATTTCGGATTTGATGTAAAACTTTAATTTGGTTATTTATGTATTTGAACATTAAGGTTAAAATTGGAACGTTATTTTGGGTGTCAGACGGGAGCAGGGCACGTCCCCATGTGGTCCCAGGGAGGATCGGGGCGGGTCATGTCAGTTCAAGAGGGTGTAAGAACCGAACACCTAGGTTGTGGGTCAATTTGATTGGCGTGATGAGTAGATGGTATATTAGTGTCACAGGATGTGACGAGTGAATGTCCGAGGTGATGGACTGATGTTCGCCTGGTGACGGACGGTTGGGGTCCGGACCATGGTTGGAGTGCGGATGGTAGTTTGTGGTTGGACGTGACCAGAGAGCAGTCCTTGTGTAGGTCGAGGGAGCCCCGATGTTGATATGATGTGGGTGCACTAGTGTGTTGTGCACATTGGACAATGGGATTGATCACGATCAATCGATATGTCGGGTTGAGAATGCCCGAGAGTACGAGTACGTTGTAGTTTGGATAGAGTCCTAGATGGACATGAGTGGCGATCAGATTGGGTCTGATAGTGACAATTTGGAGACTCGAGGTGAGTCTAGATGACAAGTAGTATCGCTGAGTGATGCGAGATACGATACGAGGACTCGAGAGCGAGTCGAGAGCAGCGAAGCGTGGCGGAGCCGGGAGTTGCTGGCTGGTCACGATGGTTGTGACTTGCGAGGGTAATGGATGGATAGTTATTCGATGCGTTCGGATCGATGAGGATTGTTGGGACTCTACTTAGAGTCAATATGGGCATAGGTCTTAGGATGACCTGTGAGTTGTGATTTGTGCCATTGTGATGGAAGGATATGTAGGCTGTTGTCTGATCGGATATTGAGCAGGATGCCAGCTTGGCTGTGATAGCCTTAGTAGTAGTATGTATTTCACCACGACAGTAGGATGGACAGTGACTGAATGTTAGATTTAAAAAGTTGTTTAAGTTTCAGTTTGGTATTGCTGACCTATCAAAGTGAGTGTTAGGTGTGATCGACGAGAGTCGACATGTTGTCTCGAGTGAGACGTACGAGCAGACGTGTAGTTCTCGAGAGTGAGTTGGAGCTTTGGAGGCTCTAGTGACGGTACGTATTGAGGATGGTACCGATAAGTACGGTATGTGTGTTGGACGTGTACTGCTACACGAGTATCCTCGTGTGAGTACAGCGATCTAAGTCGACGAACAATGTTGGATTCCCCAATTTGGTTGTGGAATCGGGTCGATTTGAATTTCGAGGACGAAATTATTTAAGGGGGGAAGCTTGTGACGACCCGTCCCGAATTAACGGGATTAATTAAGGATTAATGATGGATTAGCAAGGCTAATCGGAGATTAGACGAGGATTAGCGGACATTCGGCCGAAATGATGATTTTGCCCCTAGAATGGGTAAATAACTGACTTTTCGTTCAGGCGGTCAAATGGACTTTGGCCAATGACGGTGACATAGTTCGTGACGTCACGAGTTCATAGACAGGTGGCACTCTCGATTCCGACGTTCGAGGAGGAAGTTATGACGATCGGAAGTTCATGGGCAATTTGGTAATTTGGGCCAAAAGTTAACTTTTGACCTAAGAGGTCCAATGGCTGAGGGCCGAGGGCCGAGGACCGTTACAAAGATCGAGATGATACGTATCCGTAGACAGGCAGCACGTCGAATTCGGACGTTCGACGGCGAAGTTACGGTTCACGGAAGTTGTGAAGTACTATTCACAATAGCATGTTCTTCAAGGCAAGTGGAATTAGGTGGGGCCCAGGGTTTTGTCAGTGGCCCAATGGATGAGTGACAAGTGTCACTCATCCACTGGACAACCTTTTTCATTCATGCATCCACCCCCCCTTTGCATCGATCATTCCTTCATCCCAAACAAACACGATCCATCCTCCCTCCCCAAAACCAAACCCTATTTGATCATGACTGAGAAGACCAGAGAGTGAGGAGAGGACGGTGGATGATGGTGGCCGCCAGGACGGAGCCACCGTACACGGCGGAGGTCCAAAACCCGAAAGGTAGTTAGACCCAAATCCCATTTTATTTTGATTTCAACGTTATGGTTAGTTTTGGTTGATTAGGACTTGCTTAGGGAGTTTCTAGGGAGGTTTTATGAGGTTTTGGAGGCTGGTTCATGGCGGAGGAGGCCGGGGGAACGGCTGGGAAAAACAGGGCCGTGAGTCCTTGGTTTAGCCGTGGGGTTTTAGGTCGTTTTAATTAGTTTTAGGGATTGGTTTAGATAGGAAAATGGAAAAGAGGAATTTTAGGATTGAAATGGAAGCAAACGGACCAAAAACAAGGAGGGAAAACACCTGGACCGGTCACGCCGGTCCGGTCCGGTTCGAACCAGGCGGACCGGTCGGTTCACTTGAGGAAGAAGAAAACTGTGCAGGGCGCGTGAGGCCCACGTACAGTCTCTTCTAGGGGTGCGTGCTGGCGCGTGAGGTGTCCTTTGAGGGTGGTTCCCACATGTGAAATCATCTATTCGATGTAACGAACATTTTGGGACTGGTTTCGTGTCAATCGAACACCGTTTCGAAATTGTTCGGGACGTCCGAAGGTTTAGGTTCGCGTTTGAAAATAGTTAGAAATCCAGGAAAATTACAGGGCTTTAGTGCGGGGTTATATAAGTAGTTAGTAACGCTCTAAATTAATTTGGACAGGTTCGGGAATCCCAGAGACGACGTTTGACCCGGGAGACGATTATGGCACGCGTATCGAGGCTCGGCTTCAGACGGTCTGTGAGTGGACCTTTCTTTCGAACTTGATGCATGCATAAATGTTTTATAAGTGTTTTAATGTATGTTTTGTGATGCCATGAGTGCATTTTTTTGTGGTAGCCTATGATTTACGTATTTTCACGTATTTCAAGATTTTCGGTTTTATACGATTCTTATACGTTTAGGTTTTCAATGAGCGTTTCATAAATGGATTTTGGATTTGGAAATATGAAATCGGGCACGAGACCCATTTTATTTACGAACTCTCGGACTTGTAGTCCATTTGATATAGGGTTCATTTGAGCCATACGATCGGACCGAGGGCCCAGTTGGTTTACGATTCGGGTTTGAGGCCCAGTTATTGGTACTATCGGGCTTGAGACCCATTTGGTTGAGATATTAGGCTTAAGGCCTCGTTAGTTGTGAAATTGGGCTTAAGGCCCCGTTGCTTTACGGTTCGGGCTTGAGGCCCAATGAGTCGTGATATCAGGCTTGAGGCCCTGTTGAATGTAACATCGGGCTTGAGTCCCAGTTCAGTTTGTGAGATGAGAATTTGGGCATGAGACCCTGTTGAACTGAGGATTTAGGCCGAGGCCTATGAAACTGATTTGAATCGGATTCGAGGAATCCCGTTGAGATGAATCGGGTTTGAGACCCAGTTGAAATGTGTTTTGAGAAAGAAAGAAAGAGAATTGAAAATGTGTATAAACCCTCCATATGATTATATGGTCTCCTCCAGACGTCGACCTGGAGAGTCATGATCCACAGACCAGAGTGGGTATCCCCATAGGGATCCCGTTCCAGGAATGGTTGACAGGACCCACCCCGATTAACGCCTGGGCACTAAAGGGGGGGGGGGGGGGTGGATTGTAAGACCCGTGTCCTAGGGGGAACCGTGTAGGCTCACACCTATCTAGCACTAGGCCTTTTGGGAGCTCAAGTGGCTTTGGGGGGATTGGAACCCCAAAATTAAGCGAGTTGAGGCTGGTGCAATTCCATGATGGGTGACCTCCTGGGAAGTTTGCACCATGAGCTCCCGAAAACAAAACCGTGAGGGTGAGACCCAAAGCGGACAATATGGTGCTAGATGAGTCGGGTCCTGACCGAGGAGGGTCGGGTCTTGACAGTGGTGGTTACTTATTATGATGTGGTCCTGGACCAGATTCCGGAGAGATGTGTGGACTAGATCCAGAGAGAGAGCTCGGACTAGATTCAGTGATTGAGCCTCCCAGATGGAAATTCCTGGGAGAAGACTCGGAGTAAGACCCCGAATAGTGTGCACACTAGATAGATATGATGACATCATGACTATATCGGGGATGTGTTCCCTAGGGGCTGTGTGCCCCGAGTTGGCATCTTCTTCGGAAGTGCCTAGGATGGGTTATACGTACGAGTACGTATGAGATTTAAAGAAAAGTGATTTGGGGGCAGAGACCCCGTGTTCCATGTTTCATGTTTTAGAAAGTGATTTGGGGCGGCGACCCCGTATACGATGTTTTGGAAATGGTTTGGGGCGGAGACCCTGTATGGTATGTTTTGGTACTTCACTGAGAACGGATTTGGGCTGAGTTCCCACATGTTATGGTTGATGGTTTTTGAGTTGTGATTTCGGTTCGAGGACCCAATTGGATTTATGGGTCATGACGGTTTATGGGGCCGGGCATGAACCCTTGAAAGGTTTTGTAAATGTTTGACAATGGTTTTTATGAATGTTTGATAAATGGTTTGAATGCATGCACATGATTTTAATGAAGGGCATAAATGTCTTTAAACGAAAATGTTTTAATTAAAAGATTATTTTTGTCCACTCACAGTTTTCGTGTTTTAATGCCTTTCAGGTTGATAGCGGATGCGGGCTGTAGCAGAGACGAGACATCCCTCCCCTCCTCCTACGATCCTGATGTACTCTGATAGCCCCGGCGAGGACTAGAGATGGACTTTTCCCTGGTCTGAAACTTCGTGTCAGACGGGATCAGGCGGGTCCCACGTTAATCCTGGGGGATTTGGGACCGGTCCTGGAAAATTTAGCATAAGGTGGCAAAATTGTCTTTTTAACCCCTCATCTAAATAGATTATTAAGTTTTTCTTGCATTCTGCATTCGGGTCGAGTATGTCCGACTTTTCCACATTTATAACAGATGATTGTCCTTATATATATATATATATATATTATGGTGGGATGCAAATAGTGTCCTTCTTTTAAATGCTAAAATAGAACTTGGCCATACATATTTGTTCTAGTTGTAAAAGTAATTATTACATCATATTATGTCCGGCTACTTGTACATCAATTAATTTTATATAATAATTGTATTCCACTTTGATGGTACTTTCGATTTATTACATCATATTGTGTCGGGCTACTTGGGATGTGTTCCTTCCGGAGAGGTCACGATGCATTATTCGTGGTCGGGCAACCTGGGGAGGCTCGACTTCGGAGTGCTGATGGTTCAGGATAGCGATCAGTGATGAGTGCACCATGATCTTGTGGTGGTCGTGTCGGTTGATTCGTTCACGGGGACATACCAGGATTGAGGGCGGTCGTGGATGGATGGTTGCACATATCACTACGATCGGAGTCGTGACTGAACCTGAGATATCTGGCAGGCTGCCCAGCTGATGTCATATGTTTTGGCACGAGACCCAGTTTGTTTATGGTTATGATTTCGGGTCAGGGACCCTAGATGGATTTCCAAGTTCATGGAGGTTTATGGGAACCGGTATGAACCCTAGAAAGGTCATTGTGGTACATGACGGTTTATGGGAACCTAGCATGGAGGTTATCAATATGTATATGATGGATCATGACGGTTCAGGGGGACCGGGCATGAATATTTATGTTATATATATATATATGTTCATATACCTTCCTTTACTTCTATTATCTCCTCCGGGGAGGGTCATTGGCCTGGGTGGACCCCCGGGTAGTCACGGAGCAACGACTGAGTGGAGTCACCCCCCAGTTGGGTTCCTTACTCTCAGGAAGGCTATGGTTACTATAACCTCGGGTAGGGTCAGTGGTCTGCGGACATTGACCTTGACTTTGAGAAGACACGGATTGAGACCCGGGTAGCACGCGCGTAGCTTTGGAAACCGTGACAGGATTGGTTGTGTGACTTATATATGATATATGATATGTGATATGTGGTGTGCACATGATTTGAGCAGTGGCTCGTGTAGTTGGTTTCAGTATGGTTATGGTTTTGGGCTGAGTCCCTTATTGGATTCTTATGGATTTAGGCAGTCGCCCGTATACTTTATTTGATTATGGTTTTGGGCTTAGTTCCCACAGATGGTTTCTTTCGAATAAATGGTTTTCGAACCGTGCATACTTTTTAGTGAAGGGTACAAATGTCTTCTTATGAACTGTTTTTATAAACTGGTTGTTTTGTCCACTCACAGATTTTAATGTTTTGACTGTCCTTCAGGTTGACAGCGGATGTGGACTGTAGATGAGACCAAGATATCATATACCTCCTCCGGATCCTGGCATACTCTGATAGCCCAGGAGGGCAAAGGTCGAAAATTTCCCTTGTCTGACACTTCGTGTCAGACGGGAGCAAGGTCATCCCACGTTAATCCCGGGGGGATTGGGATGGGTCCTGTCATCGCCTTCAAGAAAAACTATGATGGTGGTTACATAGCCCATGTTGCAGATCGCCCTCATCCCCGATGTATGGTCTGAGGAGAAGATTGTCATGTAGATGGTGAATAGGTCTCATTTTAACGTGAATATGGGCCCATCCTCTTCTTTCTAGACGTTTAATCAAGATTTCACCCTCCTCCTTCTTTTCATGACCATTTAAGTGGCCTTTGTAAAATAGTTTCCTAAGGTGATATTTTTCCAGATGTTTGTAACTTTTTCTTTTAAATGCACTATGCTTTTGGAAGTAGATGTATTCTTCTGTAATGACTCAACAGATCACCCCGGTCTCGGAATCCTAGAGCATGGGGTAATACTGCTTCACTCTCTTGTTGTAGGCTTTTACCACTGCTGCTTTGCTGACCATGTTTTGTTCAAAGCGTATATCCTCTTTTGGTCCAATTCGTTTAATTCGTAACATATGGCCTGAGTATACTCCTCAGTGTCCAAACTGTACAGTTGTCTCAGCCATAACGAGTTAATGTTCATTTCAACCGGAAGCATCAGATCTCGACCATAAACAAGGTCAGCCAGGGATGTTTTGATTGCTCCTCGCTTTGATGTCAAGTATGCCCAAATTGTATAGATCAGTTCTTCGTGCTAATCAGTAGGGAACTCCTCAAGAATCTACTTAAAGGTAGTGAGAATCCTTTTATTGCTGGTCTCTACCTGGCCATTGGCCTGAGGATAGTAATGGCTGGACTGGACAAACTTGTTCGAGAACTGAGCACCAAATTCTTGTAGTTCTCGAGACACGAATGATGTTCAATAGACACGAATGATGTCCCGCAGTCAGTGACGATAGTTTTCGGTATTCTGAACCTACCTAAGATGTTACTTTTCAAGAACTTTATCAACTCAAAAGTGGTGATTTGTTTGAGGGCCTTGGATTCTACCCATTTGGTGAAGTAAGCTGTGGCCATTATGACGTAGCTATACTTACCTGAGGACTCTGGGAATATCTTTCCGATGAAGTCTGTTGACACCATATGTGATCAGACCCACTGGGCCGTATTGTAACGACCCATCCCGGAATTCGGGATTAGGTTGGTAACTAACTATGTTTAATGCGGGTTAATCGGTGATTAGTTGGGTGGAATTGGACGAACGTGGCAAAATGACCATTTTGCTCCTAGTCGTGGGTGAAACGTTGACTTTTTATTCGGGCGGTCAAATGGACCTTGCCCGATGACCGTGACGTAGTTTGGGACGTCACGAGTTCATAGACAGGTGGCACGTCCGATTCGGACGAACAGGGTGGAAGTTATGACGTGCGGAAGTCCATGGGAATTTTCGTAATTCGAACGAAATAAGGGAAAATGTTGACTTTTTGATCGGGAGGTCCGATGGCCGAGGACCGAGGACCGTTAGGTTCGTCTAGAAGCCCTGAGTACAACGACAAGCGGCACGCATCGATCGGAGTTCGAATGACCAAGATACGGGTCTAGGACGCGTGAGGGGCATTTTGGTAAATTGTCATGAGAGGGCAGAATGGTATTTTGGCTGTGGGTTTTGGGACAGCTGTGTATGGCACTGTGGGGTTCCTTCCAGGCGGCAGAGCACGGGTGAATTAGTTAATGGGACACCTGCTTGGACTTTGTGTTGGCAATTGTTAATGTTTTGAGTGGGTTGATCAGTGCACGGGTGCAAATGTGGGTTGAGCAGGCTGCTGGTGTGTCCGAAAACTGGGAGGAAAGAAACTGAGATTGTCCCCCACGCGTGATCGATTTCCCAAGGCCATTGGAGAGGTGAGTGTTGGTAAATTCTTTAGGGGAGTGCGGACAGAGGGACAGAAGAGAGTACACGCTGTGATGGTGGTGGTGTGGGGACTGTAAAACTGGGCGGTGAGTTTGAATTGAAAAACAGAAAACAGAGCACTTGAACTTCTTTTCGCACTGAGCAGAGCACGGGTCGTGTTGATCGATTTATTGGAAGGTTTGGATCAGTCTCTGGGTGGTGAGTGAGATGGGGAGAGAATGAGTTGAGAGTGAGGGGGTGGATGGCAATCTGAAACCCGAAAAACTACAATTTCGAGTCTCGTTTTCAAATTTTGATTTGGGCGGCCAATTGATGGAATTGGAGCTGAGTTCGAGTTTCTAGATGTTCAAACGAGTCGAACGGGATCGGCATCGAGGGAATTGGTGAGGATGTGAGCCCAGACGGCTTATGAGTTCAGCTTTTGGAATCCCAGTTGGGTTGGAATGGTTCGAGGGATCCGAGCTCACAATTGAGATCGAATGTCGGTTCCTGGTAGTCCTGCGATGCTGCTGGTCCGACCAATTGCCGAAGAATGATGAGGATCAATGGATTCCAGGGAAAATCAGTGTGTGGTGGTTCATCGGGAAATTGAGCACAATTAGATGGTCTGAGGTGAGTTGAACTTGCTTGATCTCACAGAACCTTGATTAAGTCCAAAGCGAGGTTAATGGATGGTTTAATTTTAGGAAACAAGCCGGAATTAAGGGAGACTCAGCCGGGTCGCTTCGCGGGTTACCGGACCCGTTTATCAGAGAAACGGGTGAAGGAGGAGATGAACAGTGCATGTTACTGTAGCCGGCGCGTGGGTGTCACGCGCAGCCACTCACGGCGGCGCGTGGACCCGAATTTCAAGGTGAGTTCAACACGATTTTTGTTCTATACAATGTAACGAACATTTTAGCGTTGATTTTGAATTTATCGGATGCCGTTTCGATGTGGTTCGAGGGTCCGAAGGTTTAGGCTACGTTTTTAATTAACGATTAATTCCCGGAAAATTATGGGAAATTAGTATGTTGTTATTTAAGCCCTTAGTGACACTAAAGTATCTTTGCGGACAGGATTTGGAATTTCTGGAAATATCGAAAATTACGGGCATGCGTGCGGCGCAAAACCGAGCCTTAAGATGGTGGGTGAGTGGACGTTGCTTTCTAAATTTAATGCATGCATAAATTATTTCTATGATTTATGATTATGATTATAAGTGGTGATTGATTTTGAGTCCGTATTTATATGTATTCGATTCCCGTATTTATACGTATTTTTACTATACATGTGAAATTACTCGTATTTCGAGACTATGGTCACTCGTGTGCTTAATGATGGTTTAATGAAAGAAGTTATATGAAATGGGTATAAAATGATTTAAGAAGGTTGTTTATGATTTGCGAGTGTGACCTACGATTTTGACACGTTTTTCGAGAACGTTCCGGATTTGCACGTTTTACGAGATTTCGAGTTATTGTGATTTGATCACTGTTGATGTTTGAATTTGGGGATTGAAATGAGACTTGTGATTTTGAGGATTTTAAAAATGGGTTTTGAGTATATTCTGATAGGATCGTCATTTTGGTGATTATGATTGTGGTTTCGATGTGTTGAAAATGAGATTTGAGAAAGAAGTGATTCCTAAGAATTTAATTGGATTTGAAAAAGGTGATTTCGGGCTTAATGCTCGGGGCATAAAAGTAACTTTGATTTACGCGATTACGGTTTTCGGAAATAATAAAGCGGATTCTTGGTTTGGGTTCGGGATGATGCTTCCGTATGCCGGCTTACAGAATCATTATCTCGAATTCGAATTCGGGAATGAAAAAGGATTTAATAAAGTGATTTGGTATGATTGTACATGCCCCGTGTTTAATGATAATTTGATTATGTTTGTGAAGTATGATTTGGAGAATTGAATATGGAAATTCGGACCATGCGTCCTGTTGTGAAAAATGCGATTTTGGGAAGGATCCTGCGTTGTCGTGATTGATAAACTGTTTTGGGGTTTAAAGACCCGTTGAAAACTGCTTGGGGTTTAAAGACCCGTTGTTGTGTTTGAAAACTGTTTTGGGTTTAAAAACCCGGTGCTATTGCTGGAGCACGTTTTGAGTTTAAAGACTCGGTTAATTGATGACGGGGGAGGGCCCTTAATGAGTTTAAAGACTCGTGAGTTTAAAGACTCGGTTACTGTAATACCCCCGAGGCCTATTGATTATGTTCTGAGTTTAAAGACTCGTTGATATCCCGGGAGGGCCTGTTTATGCGCATGGTTTTGAGTTTAAAGACTCGGGCGCACTTGTTATCCAGCAAAATGATTGACTTGTGTTTATTGATGATTTCTGATGTTACGGTTGAGTTGGGCAGTGGCTCGGTATATGGTTGTTGGTTTTGGATCATGTTGTGTATTTGGTTTTGATTCGTGGTTTTGGGCTGAGGCCCGGTGTTTATGGTTGCGGGCTGAGACCCGATTGTTGAGAAAGGAAAAAAAAATAAAAAATAAAAAATAAAAAATTTTGAGGTTCATACGAGTTCTTCCTTGTGTTGGAATTTGATACACAGTTTTTATTTTGTGGAAAATCTTAACCGATGACGAAATGTTTTTGTATGCATGCATTGGTTTTACGCGGAGGGTAAAAACGTTTGTTGTAACTGTTTTGCTAAACTGATTTATTTTTGTCCACTCACACCTTTTGGTTTTTATTGACCCTCCAGGTCGTGGCGCGTTGTTCGAGGCTGTACGTGGGGCGGAGGCATGAGTAAATACGTGTGGCTATCCCTGGTTTGGCAAGCACTGAGGGTAACATGGGTTTTTCAGTCATCTTGCCAGACGGAAGCAGGACCGGGCACGGTTATCGATGCCCCTTTCGGGGGCGGTCCTGTCACGTATACTTAAAGCCCGGACTCCGTTCAAGGCCCAAAACCACCGTACTTACACAGCCCTAACACCGGGCCCAATACGGGATGCCACGTGGAGGTCTATCCACCGTTGATCTACGTAACACATGTTTGCACGCAAATCAAGGAGTATTTGTCCCACATCAAAACTATGGGAATTGAACATCCTACCTACGCATACATAAGGGGTACATATTTCCCAATAAAGGTAACTAATATCGCATTAGAGGGTCACTAACCTCATCATTAACATCCTATCAAAGTCCCGTAATTTTCCCGAATTTTTACTTATTTTTAAACTTAATTTAAAACCTTCGGACATCCCGAACAATATCGAGACGGTGTCCGATCGACACGAAACCAATCCCAAAATGTCCGTTACATCGAATAGATTAAAAGTCATGTTGACCTCACCTCGAGATTCGTGCCCACGCGCCGTCACGCTCCGCCGTGAGTGGCTGCGCGTGAAATCCACGGGCCGTGAACAGTGTCACCAGCCCAACCCGTATCTCTGGTAAACGGGTCCAAATTGTCCGCGACACGACCCGGTTCAATGTCCATCAATTCGATCCTAATCCCTTCAATTGATCATTTAGTTAGTTTCGTTTTAAGTCTAATTTAAGTTCTGTAAACTCAATTACACAAATCCTTACCTACAATTCCACGATTCGATGATGAACACCAAGAACACTCCGGTTACTGTTCGTTCATGGATTTCCTTCAATTCCAATTGATTTCCTTAAATTGAATCAACTAGAAGCATCAGTAGACCATGAGGAACAATTCCCCCACATCAATTTCGTCGTTGGATCACTAAATGGTCGCGACTCAAGCTCGAACACCGTCCACTATGCAACCATGGAGCTTCATCGATCTCAGCCGGTTTCCTTCAATTGATCCTTCCAGAAGCATCGTGGGATCCTCAGGAACACAATCCCCACATCAATTGCACCGTTCGAACACTCCACGATCACGACTCAACCCCGAAATTCCTCCTCTGTCACCAAGTGGGTTCAGAGCCAAAACGTTGCCAATTTACTTCGTTCTTTCGACGATACTGATCGTGGCAATCCCAGAAAGCTGAATGTAACCTCCAATTCGATGATCACGGCCCCAAGTTTAAAATCCGATTTTCCCCCCCAAAATCCAAATTTACAAATTCTCAGTTCCCAGCCTCTCTCTGTCCCTCGTGATTGCCCAGCCGAGTTAGTTTCTGAATTCTCTCCAATTTCCGTTCACAAGTTTAGTGGATAGGGAGAAGATTAAGGGTGGGAGGAATTGGGATTTTGGTTGTACACGGCTAAAAAAACACAGTAGAGAAAATGGAGGTTTAATGGATTTTAGATTAATTAATAATTAATTAATAATTATTAAAACATCAAATGATGTTTCCACTAAGACAAGGATTCTGGTTTCAAGGGATGAGTGACACTTGTCACTCATCCAGGTGTGCAGAGTCAACAGGTACTATTCAATGTTATAATATTATTTTAATCGGGGCCTCGGTTCGTTAGTTCGTTTCCTTGACCATAACTTCGTCGTCGAATCTCCGATTTCGGCATGCCGCCAATCATTGGATTCGTATCGACGACACCTACGTAACGGTCCTTGGCCCTCGTCCTTCGGACCTCCCGGTCAAAAAGTCAACATTTGGCCCCAAACATGCCAAATTACCAAAATGCCCCTCGACTTCCGAACATCGTAACTTTCTCTACGAATGTCGGAATCGAACGTGCCACCTGTCTATGAACTCGTGACGTCCCGAACTACGTCACGGTGATCGATCAAAGTCCATTTGACCGCCCGATCAAAAAGTCAACATTTTGCCCACGACCATGGGCAAAACGGTCATTTTGCACATTTGTCTGATTCCGCCCTACTAACCACCGTTCAACCTCACTAATCAAGATTAGTCACTAATCTAATCCCGGAAATTCGGGACGGGTCGTTACATCCGGAGCGTAAGCCTCGTGCGCGGCCTGGTAGTGAGACGAGTAGGCGAGGGTATTTGGGACCTCGTGTTAGATCTCAGGTGAGATTGACCCTGGTTTAAGGGTCAGATGTCGGGTAGTGGACGCCGAGAACTGCGATTGGTTAGACGTAGAATTGGTGGGTCGCAAGGACGAACGAGACCGGTGGCTGGAAGGCCGCATTTTTGGGCCAACTGTACTTCCTCTTAGGCCCTATTGGTCGAATAGAAGGTGGTTGAGCATTGGATGTTGCTCGGGGATTGGGTATGTCAGTGATGATAGGATTGGTTTGGTATGAGATTGGACTCAGGAGGAGTCGAGGTGTGGATGTGGGACTCACAATGAGTCAGGATTTTGAGTTAGGAACGTGAGATGAGTCATGATAAGGTGTCAAGACTCGAGAAGAGCCAGAAAGGCTGAATGAGGACCAGTTTATGGTCAGGTATTGAAGGAGTTAGGAAACTATGACTTGGCTTTGTGGAACGGTGGTCTTGTGGAGTTTAGCTGATGCTCAGGGGTACTTGGTGTAGTGGTAATAGTTGGGGATTATGGGGCGTTCAGGGAACGTCCATCTATCCTGATATGGATTTTCGGGATGGTGGTACCCATGGTTACGGGTTACGAGTAGTGATGCGGGATCGTCGCTCGGTATGAGCGGAGATCCAGGGCTACCCACTTTGCACACGGTGTGCTAGTGTGGATGATTGTACGTTGGTGCTGGTACTAGTGCTGGTGCTAGTGTCAGCGAGTGAGATTGTGTTGAGCCACGAGTTGGGGTGTGACTCTGTCATGATGAGAGTGCGTTGGTATTTGAGACTCAGTAGTGGTCGACTCATGGACTGGATAGGATCCAGCGGAGATTATGAGGTATTGGGGTAAGTCCCAACAGTGACGAGGTGACAAGAGTTGAGTAATTCCCTGTCGGAATCAGTGTATGTGCATAGTTAGTCATTAATTGACGTGAGGTCTGAGTATTGGGCTGATGGTGGACGCGTGGTTGTCCAAGTGAGTTTCGGATGAGGGAGTCTGGCGGTTGGACTTGACATCATTGTGGATCATCCTTGGTCTCTCCTAGGTGGAGTGGCAGGGATCGAGATGAGGTAAATGGAGGGGATCCACGGAGTGGATGTGTTACGTTGTTGAGTGATTGATTGGGGGAGGAAATAGTTGAGGAATGTTGGGCGATTGACAAGAAATCTAGTGGGGACGGTTATGAGTTGAACTCGAGGCTTGACTTGTGGATGAGTGGATACCCAACATGGTCTAATTGGTCAGTGATAGATATGTGTGATTGGGATTGGCTTCTTTTCGAAGTCAATCAGAGGTGATGTGGTAACCGTTTGAGCGGGTATCCGATAGATTCTGAGTCGGTGTGCCTCGGTATTTGTGAATGAGATTATATGCCCATTCGGCATGACTGTACGCGCCTTGGCGAGCGTGCTTGGATTGGTACATCTTGGATGACGTGGTTGAGGGTTGATTTTGTGTTACTGGTCGGGTGACCATGGGATCCAGAATGGATGATGAGTGGAATGATCGACTGGTTTAGTATGAGATTGGACAAGAAACCCCAGTGTCAGGTTGTGATTGACTGTGAACCTTGTAGTGGACTTGTTGAGAGTTGGGTGTACGTATCTTACACGGTGTACAAGGATCGGTATTGGACTGGCCGTGTGGTGCATGGTGACGGCACATGTGAGGCACCAGTGGCGTATGGTTATACGTGTTGATGGTCGGCTTAGTTCCGACACCATTGGATTTGGTGGTGGGTGTGAACTGGACATTGAGTACTATGCACTGGGCATAGTTAATTTTGTTGGGTTCATTGAATTCCTGAGCATGCGCTCTTAGCCACGGATGGCTAGCGAACCCCAGTGTGGAGTTGGGCGAACACTGATGGGCTAGTATTCAATGTGTGTCAGTTACACCACCTGATCGAGTATGATGACGATATACGTACACTCAGGATGAGTGAGTTGGTGACTGCGTCACTACGTGTGGCCTTGCGTGATGTTATCACACCGAACTGATTCCAGCGTTGTGGTTCGCTGAGGGAATTGACAGTTATGGATTTGAGTTGGATATTGGTCGCAGGATTGGGTTGCCCTGCTAGATGAGATCACGTGGTTGATCTTACGCTACTTGAGCGAGTAGCAGGATGAGGTGTTATCACCGATTGGCTGATGGTTGGTGCCTTGGCAGGGAGGTGAAGCTTAGTGGTGACCGTTTGGCGGGGGATTTAGTGACTCCCAGTGGGAGCAGTCATTAAGTGATCATCTTCACTCGAGGAGGTCGAGTGTGGTCGGTACGACATAAGACTATGATGGGCCCTCTGAGTACGGATGAGTTTAGCTGCTGTACGGGTGTACACGTGTTGTGGGGCCAAATGTTTTCCACGTGGCAGAGGTGGAATGAGCATAATTGGAATTTCGAGAACGAAACTGGTTTTAGAGGGATGATCGGTTGAGTTTTGGTCGGTTGGAATTTCGGGGACGAAATTCTTTAAGGGGGAAAGATTATAACGACCCATCCCGGAATTCGGGATTAGGTTGGTAACTAACCATGTTTAATGGGGGTTAATCGGTGATTAGTTGGGTGGAATTTGACGAACGTGGCAAAATGACCGTTTTGCCCCTAGTCGTGGGTGAAACGTTGAATTTTTATTCGGGCGGTCAAATGGACCTTGCCCGATGACCGTGACGTAGTTTGGGACGTCACGAGTTCATAGACAGGTGGCACGTCCGATTCGGACAAACAGGGTGGAAGTTATGACGTGCGGAAGTCCAGGGGCATTTTCGTAATTCGGACGAAATAAGGGAAAATGTTGACTTTTTGATCGGGAGGTCTGATGGCCGAGGACCGAGGACCGTTAGGTTCGTCTCGAAGCCCTGAGTACAACGACAGGCGTCACGCGTTGATCGGAGTTCGAATGACCAAGTTACGGGTCTAGGACGCGTGAGGGGCATTTTGGTAAATTGTCATGAGAGGGCAGAATGGTATTTTGGCTGTGGGTTTTGGGACAGCCGTGTATGGCACTGTGGGGTTCCTTCCAGGCGGCAGAGCACGGGTGAATTAGTTTATGGGACACCTGCTTGGACTTTGTGTTGGCAATTGTTAATGTTTTGAGTGGGTTGATCAGTGCACGGGTGCAAATGTGGGTTGAGCAGGCTGCTGGTGTGTCCGAAAACTGGGAGGAAAGAAACTGAGATTGTCCCCCACGCGTGATCGATTTCCCAAGGCCATTGGAGAGGTGAGTGTTGGTAAATTCTTTAGGGGAGTGCGGACAGAGGGACAGAAGAGAGTACACGCTGTGATGGTGGTGGTGTGGGGACTGTAAAACTGGGCGGTGAGTTTGAATTGAAAAACAGAAAACAGAGCACTTGAACTTCTTTTCGCACTGAGCAGAGCACGGGTCGTGTTGATCGATTTATTGGAAGGTTTGGATCAGTCTCTGGGTGGTGAGTGACATGGGGAGAGAATGAGTTGAGAGTGAGGGGGTGGATGGCAATCTGAAACCCAAAAAACTACAATTTCGAGTCTCGTTTTCAAATTTTGATTTGGGCGGCCAATTGATGGAATTGGAGCTGAGTTCGAGTTTCTAGATGTTCAAACGAGTCGAACGGGATCGGCAGCGAGGGAATTGGTGAGGATGTGAGCCCAGACGGCTTGTGAGTTCAGCTTTTGGAATCCCAGTTGGGTTGGAATGGTTCGAGGGATCCGAGCTCACAATTGAGATCGAATGTCGGTTCCTGGTAGTCCTGCGATGCTGCTGGTCCGACCAATTGCCGAAGAATGATGAGGATCAATGGATTCCAGGGAAAATCAGTGTGTGGTGGTTCATCGGGAAATTGAGCACAATTAGATGGTCTGAGGTGAGTTGAACTTGCTTGATCTCACAGAACCTTGATTAAGTCCAAAGCGAGGTTAATGGATGGTTTAATTTTAGGAAACAAGCCGGAATTAAGGGAGACTCAGCCGGGTCGCTTCGCGGGTTACCGGACCCGTTTATCAGAGAAACGGATGAAGGAGGAGATGAACAGTGCCTGTTACTGTAGCCGGCGCGTGGGTGTCACGCGCAGCCACTCACGGCGGCGCGTGACGGCACGTGGACCCGAATTTCAAGGTGAGTTCAACACGACTTTTGTTCTATACAATGTAACGAACATTTTAGCGTTGGTTTTGAATTTATCGGACGCCGTTTCGATGTGGTTCGAGGGTCCGAAGGTTTAGGCTACGTTTTTAATTAACGATTAATTCCCGGAAAATTATGGGAAATTAGTATGTTGTTATTTAAGCCCTTAGTGACACTAAAGTATGTTTGCGGATAGGATTTGGAATTTCTGGAAATATCGGAAATTACGGGCATGCGTGCGGCGCAAAACCGAGCCTTAAGGATGGTGGGTGAGTGGACGTTGCTTTCTAAATTTAATGCATGCATAAATTATTTTTATGATTTATGATTATGATTATAAGTGGTGATTGATTGTGAGTCCGTATTTATACGTATTCGATTCCCATATTTATACGTATTTTTACTATACATGTGGAATTACTCGTATTTCGAGACTATGGTCACTCGTGTGCTTAATGATGGTTTAATGAAAGAAGTTATATGAAATGGGTATAAAATGATTTAAGAAGGTTGTTTATGATTTGCGAGTGTGACCTACGATTTTGACACGTTTTTCGAGAACGTTCCGGATTTGCACGTTTTACGAGATTTTGAGTTATTGTGATTTGATCACTGTTGATGTTTGAATTTGGGGATTGAAATGATACTTGTGATTTTGAGGATTTTAAAAATGGGTTTTGAGTATATTCTGATTGGATCGTGATTTTGGTGATTATGATTGTGGTTTCGATGTGTTGAAAATGAGATTTGAGAAAGAAATGATTCCTAAGAATTTAATTGGATTTGAAAAAGGTGATTTCGGGCTTAATGCTCGGGGCATAAAAGTAACTTTGATTTACGCGATTTCGATTTTCGGAAATAATAAAGCGGATTCTTGGTTTGGGTTCGGGATGATGCTTCCGGATGTCGGCTTACGGAATCATTATCGCGAATTCGAATTCGGGAATGAAAAAGGATTTAATAAAGTGATTTGGTATGATTGTACATGCCCCGTGTTTAATGATAATTTGATTATGTTTGTGAAGTATGATTTGGAGAATTGAATGTGGAAATTCAGACCATGCGTCCTGTTGTGAAAAATGCGATTTTGGGAAGGATCCTGCGTTGTCGTGATTGATAAACTGTTTTGGGGTTTAAAGACCCGTTGAAAACTGCTTGGGGTTTAAAGACCCGTTGTTGTGTTTGAAAACTGTTTTGGGTTTAAAAACCCGGTGCTATTGCTGGAGCACGTTTTGAGTTTAAAGACTCGGTTAATTGATGACGGGGGAGGGCTCTTAATGAGTTTAAAGACTCGTGAGTTTAAAGACTCGGTTACTGTAATACCCCCGAGGCCTATTGATTATGTTCTGAGTTTAAAGACTCGTTGATATCCCGGGAGGGCCTGTTTATGCGCATGGTTTTGAGTTTAAAGACTCGGGCGCACTTGTTATCCAGCAAAATGATTGACTTGTGTTTATTGATGATTTCTGATGTTTCGGTTGAGTTGGGCAGTGGCCCGGTATATGGTTGTTGGTTTTGGATCATGTTGTGCATTTGGTTTTGATTCGTGGTTTTGGGCTGAGGCCCGGTGTTTATGGTTGCGGGCTGAGACCCGATGGTTGAGAAAGGAAAAAAAAATAAAAAATAAAAAATAAAAAATTTTGAGGTTCATACGAGTTCTTCCTTGTGTTGGAATTTGATACACAGTTTTTATTTTGTGGAAAATCTTAACCGATGACGAAATGTTTTTGTATGCATGCATTGGTTTTACACGGAGGGTAAAAACGTTTGTTGTAACTGTTTTGCTAAACTGATTTATTTTTGTCCACTCACACCTTTTGGTTTTTATTGACCCTCCAGGTCGTGGCGCGTTGTTCGAGGCTGTACGTGGGGCGGAGGCATGAGTAAATACGTGTGGCTATCCCTAGTTTGGCAAGCACTGAAGGTAACATGGGTTTTTCAGTCATCTTGCCAGACGGGAGCAGGACCGGGCACGGTTATCGATGCCCCTTTCGGGGGCGGTCCTATCACGTATACTTAAAGCCCGGACTCCGTTCAAGGCCCAAAACCACTGTACTTACACAGCCCCAACACCGGGCCCAATACGGGATGCCACGTGGAAGTCTATCCACCGTTGATCTACGTAACACATGTTTGCATGCAAATCAAGGAGTATTTGTCCCACATCAAAACTATGGGAATTGAACATCCTACCTACGCATACATAAGGGGTACATATTTCCCAATAAAGGTAACTAATATCGACTATTCACTACAACTCTGCCCAATTTACCATTTACTATTTCCTCTTACAAACAAAGTTACTGACTTGACTGTCGGAGAACCTTAGGCTGGCACCACACCGGTGCCCGTACTAACGGAAAACCCGCTATTCACTTAAGTTGACAGGTTACGTGGAAGGACACGCGTCACTTGGTGATTGGACGACTAGTAATCGACAGTTGGAACATTTAAACGCTTCAACAGTTTGGCGCTGTCTGTAGGAAACTGACTAAGTTTACCTACGCTCAACCAGACCGAGTTAACACTCATCCACCTATTACGCTGAGAACGAATTCGCCGACACGGAACATGCAGGGCGAACACGATCTCGGTGAGATCACACCTGGGCATGGCCCCTGAACAATGAGAGACCCATCTCTAAACTTTTTATAGATAATCGAAAGACTCTAGAGCGACATGGCCGATGACAGGACCCGCCCCGATCCCACAGGGACCACAAGGGGACGTGCCCTGCTCCCGTCTGACACCCAAAAATTCATACCAATTTTAGTCTCAAAAACATCAAATGCATAAATAACCAAATTAAAGTTATACATCAAATCCGAATTAAACAGATGTCAGACAAGGGATGAAATCCAAACGACAAGTTGCGAGCACGACTCTAACATAAACCTGCGGGTACACCACCCAACAGGGGTTCAGGTACGCAGAAGTGGATCTATGGCTCAGCCTCAGGTTCTTCCTCTACCTCATTAGCACGACCTGGAGGGGTTACCAAAACAATAAGGGTGAGTGGACCGAAACTCAAGTTTATAAAATCATTTGATAAGTAAAACATATAATTTACCCCTCCGTTTTCCAAACATGCATGCATCGGAATTTAAAACCATAAATCATATAATATGAATCATAAAGCATGTAATAAAACCATAAACATAATTTTAGCCACTGCACTATACACTCCAATCCTGACATCCCCGATGTCTGACATCCCTGACGTCCAATAAGGTCACAGTCTCAAGGCTACGCGGGCCGCTCGGGTCTCAACTCCGAGTTTAATCCCCGAACCCTATTCGGTTACAGCATCCCCGATGCTTAGCGTCATAAACGCTGGACGTTCTATACGTCCGTGACCGAGGGGTACCTCATCCGGAGGAGACAATATAATATGGAAGGATCTATACAGTGCAGTACCAAATAAATTTTATTGATATCCACATGCAAAACATATATGTATACATAGGTAAAATCTGAACCGATCGTTACGTTTCATCAAACGGGTCTCATGCCCAAATACCGTGAACGTGCCATAACCGAAATTCCAATATCATCAAAACCATTTATTGATTCCAGCATGTGAACATATAAGTAAATCAGAAAACATTTCAGCATGCAAGGGTTTAATGAAATCGGGCCCACTCACAGTACGATCCCGTGGTGAAACTGTGCGTATGAACTTGTACCGGGATTATCGTACAATTCCTGTCAGTCCAAATCATACGTAAGGGTCACAACAAGTCTTAAACATTTATCCAAATAACTTGAAACAGAAACCGGCTCGGGGAAACCGTCCAACACGTTTCCCGAGACAACCGGCCCTAAACTGACCCATCAAAACTATCCCAGATCAACATGGTTAATTCACCAAAAATGTTCAGAATGATGAGAGGAACAAAAGTCATGTTGATCGTGATCGGAGATAAGGTCCAACGCGCCCTCACGCGCCGCCCAAAGTGGCTGCGCGTGAAAGTCACGCGCCTGACACTGTAGCTACAGTGTCAACACCTTCACCCGTTTGTCTGCAATACGGGCCTGCCACCCGCGGCTTGACCCGGTTGAATACCCATCAATTCTTACTCGATTTCGATCCCATTTGATC
This sequence comes from Prinsepia uniflora, assembly GCA_032719365.1. Taxonomy (NCBI): domain Eukaryota; kingdom Viridiplantae; phylum Streptophyta; class Magnoliopsida; order Rosales; family Rosaceae; genus Prinsepia; species Prinsepia uniflora. The sequence continues at coordinate 16,529,851 of CM064865.1, read as the reverse complement.
CTAACATGTTAAATAACTATCCAATTTAGGTTCTGTGACAGAAATCAACCTCGACACATCCCCAAACGACCCATCGACCCGTGATCAACCAATCGGGTCAATCACCAGAACTTCCTGGTTTCTAATTCAAAGTTCAATTCACTTCACAGGCAGCTCAATAGGATCAAAACGAACTAATATGAACGGTCAATTGGGTCTGAGAGTACCTGAAGGTTGTCGTCCCAAGCTCTGCGATTTCCCTGAAAACAGCAGTCACCGTCCCAGCTCACCCGTGGCTGATGGCCTTCGATTTCGATGTGGTTGAGTTCCAAACACTCCCAGAAGACTAAACCAGGCCTTGGTTTGGTCCAACAGTCACCAGAAATCAAAGCCCGATTTTCCCTCCAATTTTGCCCGAAATGGTTTCTCTGGTTTTCTTCATCAATTCTCAGTTTTCTTAATGGCAGAGTGATGCTCACACATGTTCTAATCAGTTTTAAATAACCTCAGCTGTCTCAGAGGCTCGTGGGAGTCCAATTTGTCCACTGAAAAATGTTCCCCGAAAAGCTTCGAACTTGAATTAACAATGGGGTCGTGCAAGGTGGATGCAACAGACCACGTTCTAAAGCATCAGACACTCCCATCTTTCCAGCACACAATTGCATAAACAATTGCACATTTGAACCACCGCACATGGTGGTGCCGCCCATGTCCCCCCGCGGTTGCTACAGTAACCAGGGGCGAAATGACCAAAATGCCCCTGGTTCAATAATTACCATAATGCCCTTCACATTCTAGACCCGTAACTCAGCCATACGAAGTCCGATTTCGGCGTGCCGCCTGTCTACGGACTCAGGGTATCGAGACCTACCTAACGGTCCTTGAGTCATGTGAAAATTAGTTGCCAAACGAAAAGTCAACATTTTCGCCCGTGAAGTCCAACTTACGGTAATGCCCCTGAACTTCCGATAGTCATAACTTTTACCCAGATCGTCCGAATTGGACGTGCCACCTGTCTATGGACTCGTGACGTCCCGAACTACGTCACGGTCACTGGTCAAAGTCCATTTGACCCACTAATCAAAAAGTCAACAATTTGGCCATACCATTCACAAGGGTAAAAACGTCAATTCAAATATTAAATTACAATATTAAAATCCTCGAATTTCCGGGGTGTTACAGCCGAGGTCAAAACTAAAGGTACCCAGGCCGAGTTAAGATGTCAGGCACTTGACGATCGGTACACTGAGGTGGCGGAGCAGCTATGGGTCGCCCAGGCAGAACTCGCTGCCCAAGAGCCCTCGTCGGTAAGGAGGAGGTCGACAAGGTGGTGGCTGAATGCGCCGAGTGTGCTGAAAGAAATCACCGAGTGGAGTAGAAAGAGAAGGAACACATGGTCGCCGAGCCAAATAAAAAGCAGCAAGTGGATGCCGAACCGAGCAAGAAACACACTTGGATGCTGATCATCCCCGAAAACCAACCCGTTGACACCAGGATTTACCGAGACGCCAGCGACGCCCTCAGCGAGGGAGCAGGATGGAATCGGTCGGTCAATGACCACCAATCTATCCGACCCGACCCTCGTCCTGAGGAAGGAAAAAGCCATCACCACCTAGAAAACATCACCGCTCGGTGGTCCCGTCCAGGCAACAGTCACGGAACATATTCATCGGAAGATCCCATCCCCGTCACCGACTCATCTCAGGAGGCCGAGAGTACCGCCAAGTCGGCTCGGTTGCTACAACGCATAACCAACCACTCACAACGAGGCAGGAGCCATCGAGGTCTTCCTGTGGAGATACCGAGCGGTCAACCCAGCTCGGTCCCGCGCACAAATGCCCCCAAGAACCACCCCGCTGGCGGGATACCGAGCGGTTAGGACAGGTCGACCAATGGAGTCATTACTCTCAGGAACCACCCCTCCAGGGGGACACCGAGCGGTCAGGGTAGGTCGGTCACAGGGGCAATGGTCGAAAACCAGTCAGGGCCCCTTCATATAAAGAATCAATCAGTTCATAACCCCTGAAGATCCCTCTTTACACCAGGAAGGATGACCCATGGAATCACCTGAATAACTTCTACTCAGCCATTGTCCTAAAGAACCTCGCAGATGAGGAACAATGTCTCATCTTCAGTTCCACCCTGACCGAGGCGCTGATCAATTGGTTCTACAAGTTGGAATCCGGGTCCATCGACTCTTTTGAATAACTCACGTCCACCTTCATGAGCCAGACTAACCGTCTATCTTCAGCCGAAGACCTCTTCAAGCTAAAACAGGGTGAACACGAGTCACTGCAGAGGTACGCAACAATGTTTAGTCATGAATAGTCACGATGCAGGGAGACGGACGACAGGGTAGCCTTCACGGCCTTCAAGAGTGGCCTTCGAGACTCCCCCTTCAGGTACGCAGCTCACACCCAAGGCTGGACGACATATCATGAGATTATGAAACAGGCGACGGTGCACGCCAAGGCTGAAACACTGAGCCAAAAGTCCAACGCAGCCAATGCTTACCAACCTCCCGAAGCCGACTCGATAAAAACTTAAATACTAAGCGTCCCGAACCAACAAGGCTCAAGAAGGGTAAAAACTTATAGCTATGGGGGAAAACAGAAAGACTACCCTCATAGCAACAACCTATATAGCCCCGGAAATTCAGGGTAAAAAATCGAATCACCAAGAGAGACAGCAAGGGGAGCGATCAAACAACGGGGAGAAGCGGGTTCCTCGCTCCAAGTATGAGACCTACACCATCCTCAATACTCCCTATGAGAACATCCTCCTCAATGTGGAACACATGATCCCAAAGTCTACTTAGGCACTAGCCAAGGGAAAACTTGGCAAAGACACAGGAATTTACTGCAAATACCACAAGTACAATGGCCATAGTATAGACCAGTGTGTTGCATTCCGGGATCTGGTGGAGGCTCTGGCCCGAGATGGGAAGATCAACCAATTTCTCTAGCACGCACCGCCTCCATCTTGCAACCCATAGATCAATAAAATCTCAAGAGGGCCATCCATCTCTTGCTCATTCACTTCCAATCGAGCCAAGAAGAACTTCTTGAGGGCCACCAAACAAAATCATCAGCTCTTCAGCATCGAAGATGGCAGAGCCAAGAAAACAAACCGACTTGGATGTGCGCCCATCATGTTTTCAGAGGAAGAAGAACGGGGGATCGTCTATCCTCATGACTATCCCATCATCGTTATGGCAGAAATATCCAAATTCGACGTACAGAGGGTGATGGTCGACACCGGAAGCTCTGTCAATGTCCTCTTCATGAAAGCATTCAAGCAGTTGGGCATCCCAGAATCTAGCCTGGACCGTTCCCCCACGCCACTCTTTGGTTTCATCGGGGACTCCATCATCCTGCATGGAACAGTTACCCTCCCACTCTCCCTCGGATCACATCCACAGAGGGCAACAGTGCTTGCACCTTTCCTAGTAGTGGACTACCCCGCGGCTTACAACGCCATCCTCGGCGTGGGGAATACTTAACCAAATGAAAGCAATCGTCTCCATCCATCTACTTCTGGTAAAATTTCCAACCCCCATGGGGATTGGCCAAGTTCGAGGAGACCAAATTGCTGCAAGAGCGTGCAAATCCGTCACCCCGATCCAGCCACCGAAGGAAACTATGGCAGTGACAGAATCTGCGTTTGATGCTGACCTCGTCAACCCTCAAGATGCACAGAAAATACATGATGAGGCCATTGAAGACCACGGGGACCATTCAGCAACACCACACCCACAGCCCATTGAGGAAGTCGAAGAGATCGTACTCTCCCACAACTTTTCAAACTGAAAGGTGAAGATCGGAACCATCCTCTCCCCCAATCTACGCTCGTAGCTAATCCATTTTTTAAGGGACAACTCTGAAGTCTTTACCTAGTCCTACGCCGACATGCCCGACATCTCCACTGATGTTATCTGCCACCAGCTTAGTATCGATCCTGCTTACAAGCCTGTCGAACAGAAACGTCGCCTCTACGACGCAGAATGAACAGAGGCTATGAAGGCAGAAATCGTCAAACTCAGCACCATTCATTTTGTCCGCAAGGCCGTCTATGCCGACTCGATAGCCAACGTTGTCCTCGTCAAGAAACCCTCAGGGGCATGGTGACTGTGCATTGATTTCACCAACCTAAACAAGGCTTGCCCCAAGGACAGTTTCCCTCTACCAAAGATAGATCAACTGGTCGACGCCACGGCCGGGCATGAGCTCCTGAGCTTCATGGATGCATACTCAGGCTACAACCAAATTTTTATGCACCCGACATACCAGATACACACAAACTTCCGGACATACCAGGGCTTATATTGCTACAATGTCATGCCTTTCGGACTCAAGAATGCAGGGGCCACTTACCAGCGCCTAGTGAACTTCATGTTTACAGACCAGATAGGGAAAACAATGAAGATCTACGTTGATGACATGCTCATTAAGAGTAAATCGGCTAACCTGCACATCCCCAATCTCCCGCGAATATTCGACGTCCTCAAACGATATCGGATGAGGTTGAACCCAGCCAAGTGCATCTTCAGAGTTGGCTCTGGGAAGTTCCCGGGTTTCATGATTAGTCAAAGAGGTATTAAGGCCAACCCAGAAAAATTCAAGGCCCTAGTCGATATGGAGCCCCCACGAACCCAGAAGGAAGTACAAAGCCTAACCGGCTGAGTCGCAGCTCTTACACGTTTCATCTCCAAAGCCACCAACAACTGCGTGCCTTTCTTCAAAGCCCTTAAGAGAAAATCCAAACACATTACCTGGACTGAGGAATGCACTAAGGCTTTCATCGAACTAAAGGAATACATGGGCAGAGCACCGCTGTTGGCGAGACCCGACACAGGCGAAACCCTCTACATGTCTGTAACTTTTTAAGCGAAACCTTCTATAGGCGAGACCCAACACAGGCAAAACCCTCTGCCACCAGTTCGGTGCTTGTTAAGCGTAAGGACGGCACTGAGCACCCGGTATACTATGTCAGCAAGGCCTTGCAAGACGCCGAGACAAGGTACTCTGACCTAGAGAAGCTCGCCTTTGCCCTCATCATGTCTTCCAGAAAGCTCAGGCCCTACTTCCATGCTTATTCCATCATTGTCATGACTGACAGACCACTCCGGTAGGTGCTCCAGAAGCCCGAAACATCGGGACGATTACTCAAATGGGTCATCGAACTCAGTGAATTCGACATCACCTTTGCTTCCCGCACAGCTGAGAAAGGACAGGCCGTTGCAGATTTTATTTTCGAATTCTCCTACGTTCTAGCGGTAGCCGCACATGAAATCATCCCATCCACTCCTCCATCCATAACACATACTTTGGATGAGGAGAGCCCCCAGTTCGACCATGCTCGGTCGACTTGGCTCCTCTACGTCGACGGATCGGCCCGCCACAATGGGTTCGGGGCCGGACTTGTCCTCATCACACCAGACAAGGTCTAAATGGAATACGCCCTTCGTTTTCTGTTCAAGGCCTCCAACAATGCCGCTGAGTATGAGCCCTCCTTGCGGGACTCCGCCTAGCCAACACCATGGATGCAAAACAAATCAGAATATATAGTGATTCACATCTCATCGTCAACCAGATCAACAACGAATATGAGGCCAAAGAGTCTTCCATGGCGGCATATAGAGCATTGGCAAAGTCTCTCCTATGTGGTTTCCACAATTATGCTATCACTCGGATTCCACGCTCCAAAAATAGTCACTCTGATGCGCTAGCCCGGCTTACCTCCTCCCTCAATGAGCGACAGAGTCGCAATGCCCTTGTCGAAATACTTAATCAACCTAACACCCAATGCTCGGCGGTCTGCGCAATAGACATTGCCTTCACATGGATGACCCCGCTACTGGGATTCCTCACAAACAGAACTCTCCCTTCCGACAAGATCGAGGCAAAGAAGGTCTGACGACAGGCAACACGGTATACACTCATCAACGACCAACTCTACAAGCGGGGCTTTACTCTGCCCCTCCTATAATGTCTCGTCCCGAAGGCAGGCAGAGCTATTCTGGAAGAGATACATGTCGGTATTTGCGGAAATCACTCTGGCCCACGATCACTGGCCCATAAAGCCTTCCAGCAAGGTTTTTACTAGCTGACCATGTACGGGTATGTGGCAGAGCTGGCCAAGCGATGTGATAAGTGTTAGTGGTTCGCCTCTTTCCTCCATTTACCTCCAGAAAACCTCACACCCATGATCATCCCCTGTCCCTTTTCACAGTGGGGACTTGACTTAATTGGGAAAATGCCAGCCAGGAAGGGCAAAATAGAGTATACAGTGGTGGCAGTGGACTACTTCACAAAATGGGTAGAGGCAAAGGATTTGGTCTCCATCACCATGGCCCAGATCGAAACGTTCGTCTTCCAGAACATTATTTATCGTTTCAGTCTCCCACACACCATTGTCAGGGACAACGGGAAACAATTCGACAACTCACGCTTCCGTGTCTTTTGTGATAGACACAATATTCGTCTCTGCTTTGCTTCACCAGCTCACCCCCAATCTAACGGACAGGTAGAGGCCATCAACAAAATCATCAAGCACACGCTAAAAACACAGCTAGACGAGGCCAAGGAAAAGTGGTCTGAAATCCACCCCAACACACTCTGGTCATATCAAACTTCCTACCGAACATCGACAAATGAAACCCCATTTTCACTGACCTTCAGAACAGAAGCGGTCATCCCTGCTGAACTGAACGAAACTTCTTACTGAGTGTCGACCTACGAGCGTGAACAAAATCACCATCAGCTTGCACTTAGTTTGGATCTCATTGAGGAAGACAGGGAACAGGCTAACCTCAGAAACATTGCCTGCAAGCGGCGGCTCTGCAATTATCACAACGCCAAAGTCAAACACCAGGGTTTTCAGGAGGGAGACTGGGTCCTTCGGAAGGTCAGCCTCGCCACTAAGGATATCTCAGTTGAAATTCTCGGCCCAAACTAGGAAGGCCCCTACCGGGTTACAAGGATCTGCCAGCCCGACACCTATGAATTAGAAGACTCAAGTGGGCGACACCTCGGCCACCCATGGAACGTCGACCACTTAAAGAAATACTTCATTTAAACTTTGTATTTTTTCATCTTATAACTTGCTGTAATTTGCTGACCCTAGCGCCTCTTATTTATGAACTCTTCCATTTATACAACACTTGTCACCTAAAGCAAACATTCGAGTCGGTGTACAGCCTTACTCTGCATACACCAACACTTAGACTCAAACATACGAGTCGGGGTTCGGTCTTACTCGGCCTACACCCCAACACTTGCTATTTTGACTCAAACCTTGGAGTCGGTGTACAGCCTTACTCGGCTTACACCAACATTTAGACTCAAACACACGAGTCGGGGTTCGGTCTTACTCGGCCTACACCCCAACACATGCTATTTTGACTCAAACCTTGGAGTCGGTGTACAGCCTTACTCGGCTTACACCAACATTTAGACTCAAACACACGAGTCGGGGTTTGGTCTTACTCGGCCTACACGTACTCGGCCTACACGTACTCGGCCTACACCCCAACACTTGCTATTTTGACTCAAACCTTCGAGTCGGTGTACAACCTTACTCGGCTTACACCAACACTTAGACTCAAACACACCATTTGGGGTTCGGTCTTACTCGGCCTACACCCCAACACTTGCTATTTTGACTCAAACCTTCGAGTCGGTGTACAGCCTTACTCGGCTTACACCAACACCTAGACTCAAACAAATGAGTCGGGGTTCGATCTTACTCGGCTTACGCCCCAACACTTGCTTTTTTTGACACAAACATTGGGTTCGGTGTACAGACTTACTAGGCCTACACCAACACTCAGACAAATAGGAAAATCAAGGTAAGGTTTAGTCGGTCTACAAATATTGTTTGATAGGGCAAGTCCAATTTCATTCAATGTGCAGACCTATTATGCTCGGCCTGCAAGAGCATTACAAAACTACAACCTCTTGGTCGTTTTACCAACTACTACCAACAAAAAAAAACATTACAAGGTACAGAGACATGTCCTAAAATAGCTCTTCCATCTGCTGCTCCTCGGCCTATGCGTTACCTCCACTTGTGGTTCCGGCATTTTGGGAGGACTTATTGGGTCGGCCTCTGGCTGGGAACTTGGCTGCACAACCTCATCTTCCTCCTCCCCTGACTCGTCCTCAAACATGTAGGCCGTGATATCTTGGCCGAGCCAGGGGGTCTTCACGGTCAGCCCAGAGTTGTGCAGGAAGAGGTTGCGGAAGAACTCCTGCTCGCAGTCGGTGGCGTACTCGTTCTTCAGCTTGTCCTGCTCCTCGGACGCCTTGAACTAGGCCACCGCTGTCTTCCTTTCCTCTTCCAAATCGGCCTCCATGGCCACCTTCACTCGATACAGTTCTTTCCAGTGCCTTAGCTGGTCTTTCTCCTTGGCCTCCAGCTCGGCCTTCATCAGATCCCTAAAGGCTAGGGCCTCCTGAGTCTTCCACCTCTCGACTTCCAACTAACGGGTTAGGTCGGCCACTTAATTCACAGCTTTCTCGGCCTCTTGAAGCTTGGGAGTGAGCTCCTCCTGCTTTTTCCTCAACCGTTCTTTTTCCTTCCTCGCCGTCGACACCCTTCTCTGAGCATTCCTGAACTGGAGGTAGACTTCACCGAGAGCCTGCACATAACAAACATTAGCATATACTCCACTCGGCCTACACATTACACTTGTAAACAAAAAATAGAAGTAAACTTACATTGCTCAGTAGCAGTAAGGCCTTCTCCATCTTCTTGTCGGTCGACCGGCACTGCATCCCGGCTAACTCCTCTAAGGGGGTGGACGCCCCCTGACAGACTTTGTTTAGCAATGACACCATCAACCACGGGCAACAAAGGGTGGCCTCAACACTGGTCCCCTCACCAACTGCCTCTCCCTCAATGAATACACCAAGGTTCACATCCCCCCTCTTTTGCAACATCTCCAGAATCCTCGCATCCAACTGGGGGGGAAGGCGGGGGGTTGAACTCTGGGGTCGGCATGGTCTGTTTGCCCCCAATCTCCTCCTGCGCCGATAGGATAGTCTCGGCCTCCTTTCGCGCCTTTGTCCGCCTGGGGTAAGGGGACATCACTCAGTCTCCCTCAATAGTGCTCTATTATCTCTTGGGAGATCGAGTGGGAGTTAGCGACCTCGGTTTGGAGGATTGGCCTTGCTTTGAACGATCGGTCCACTCATGTTGCCCCTTGTCTGCTCAGTCTTTCTTCCTCTTGAGGAGGAGCTCGAGACGCTCGGTAGCCTTTGACAATGAAGCGGACTTCTGGGAGGTCTTGTCGGCCTTCATCCTTAGCTGTTCTTAGTCCTTCAAAATTCGGCTACCGAGATGATGGGGAACTGCAACACCGAGAGATTGGTTAGCCTATGTAAAAAAAAAAAACTAAACTAAAAACAAAAACACTTACCCTCATCGATGTCGATTAGGCCGACTTTGTACTGAAACCCTGGCAACCGAAGGATGCGTCGGTTCCAATTCAGATCCTCCAAGATCTCCCTTACTCGGTGAACAATTGCCTTCTCTTCCATGGAGATCTCCTCTTCGGGGAACAAACTTGCACACCGAGAAACCGGTCAGCCATTATCACCATACTTAAGCATACAAAATCAAAACAATTACAAGAAATGGTCAGCCTATGCTACAACTATCCACCTTGGGTCTGAAATTTGGACAGTATTGAAGGTCCCTCGGTGTCCCCTTCCCAGTTACCACCGACCAGGCAGAAGTTAGTCTTATACGACTTCTAGGAGCTCGGTATGTCCAGGATGAACTTCCCCCGTTTGCTCTTCTTGCGATGACGGACGAAGACCCACCCGGTTCTCTGTTGTTGGAACCCAAACTCATACAGGTACATGAGTTGGGAATAGGTCGGCTCCAGCTGCTCGGTCCAACGGAAGGCCGTGTAGAGGGAGCAGAGCACGATCCAAACGTTAGGATTGAGCTGGCCGAGTGCCACCCATTTTCTTTACCATCCTCCGCAACCAAGGATGCAAAGGCAACCTCACCCTATGATGCATCATCTCGGTATAAAACAACGCCATACCGGCCAGAGGGTTACTCGGTCTCTCATCACTCGTTGGCAGCCTCATCGTCACCGAGTCAGGAACGCTGAACTCGATCCTCATCTTCGTCAAGCCTTTCTCGGTCTCCATGTTGACGATTTCGTCAACAATGAAGGTGACCCGTTCAATCGGCACTGCATCTAAGACCGACTCATCACTGGTCGGTTTCTTTTTGTTCAACCGCACTGCACCTTTGTCTCGGCCGTGGGTCAGCTTCAACGCTCGGTGTACACCCACCTTGACTATTGTCTCGGCGTCCACCAAGAGGTTGCCACCGCCCGACCGATCGGTCAGCTCAACCTTTGCACAAGTCTCTGTTTTCCTCCCGGATGACTCGGCCGTGATGTGCACTGAGTGTGCCCTATTTTGTACCTCAGCCGAGTGGGCCTCGTCCTTACTCTGGGAGATGGGAATGAGAACCTGCACACTACTACCTGACGACTCACCGCCCTGTGAGTCGTAGCACTTACCCTCGGATACCGAGTCATTATCGACGGCCATCTACAAAAAAGAAAAAAAAAACACAACTTAGAAAATCGACTCGGACCTACGACGATCTGGCCACAAACTTCACCAAGTTCATGACCAGTTCTTCACCAACTCCTACTTTAATCGAACAATTGGACTTAAGGAATGCTTCCCGTGTTTTTTCACGGAGGATTGTTGGTTGGAAATCGCAACCACCGCATGCACCACCGCCGAGAGCTGATCGGAAATCTCTTTTCTACTCGACAGAGTTTTCCCACTTTTCTCACAAACGCAAAGTGAGCAAATCGGTAAAAGCTTCTCATATTTATAGAGATTGGTACACAGACTACGAGGCGTCACCCCTCCTACACAGACTATTTATAGAGATTGGCACACTACTACCTGACGACTCACCGCCCTGTGAGTCGTAGCACTTACCCTCGGATACTGAGTCACTATCGACGGACATTTACAAAAAAGAAAAAAAAAACACAACTTAGAAAATCGACTCCGACCTACGACGATCTGGCCACAAACTTCACCAAGTTCATGACCAGTTCTTCACCAACTCCTACTTTAATCGAACAATTGGACTTAAGGAATGCTTCCCGTGTTTTTTCACGGAGGATTGTTGGTTGGAAATCGCAACCACCGCATGCACCACCGCCGAGAGCTGATCGGAAATCTCTTTTCTACTCGACAGAGTTTTCCCACTTTTCTCACAAACGCAAAGTGAGCAAATCGGTAAAAGCTTCTTATATTTATAGAGATTGGTACACAGACTACGAGGCGTCACCCCTCCTAGTGGCCGACACGTTTCACGACCAAACGATCTTACCGACACGTGTCAACCATCCAGTCGAGGGAGGGGTTTCATCTTACCGACCTCTCCGCGTTCCTCACCGAGCCCCGTACACCGCTCGGTGCCCGCAACTATCCACAGGCACTGGACCACGCCACCGACCCAGAATAACTCCATGCCGAGATAGATGCACCGCTCTTACCAAGCCAACAAAGGGCTGGCCCTCATCACCAACCATGGTACCACCACCGACCGCCTATACAGCACTTGATCGACCACATCGGCTCCGCCGAGACGCTTTCTCAAAAGACCAACCACTTTGCACTTCTCCTCCGTGATCGAGACTGTCTCGATGGACTCTCTCGCTAGAGGACTTGGGGGACTACCGGTATACTTCCCACCAGGGTCTGAGAGAATGAGATAAGCCCCCGACCGAGAAATTCCTCCTCAGTCAAGGACTTGGGGGACTTATGTTGACACCATATCTGACCAGACCCATTGGGCTGTATACTTAAAGCCCAGATTCCGTTCAAAGCCCAAAACCACCGTACTTACACAGCCCCAACACCGGGCCCAATGAGGGATGCCACGTGGAAGTCTATCCACTTTCGATCTAGGTAACATGTGTCAGCATGCAAATCGAGGAGTATTTGTCCCACATCGAAACTATGGGAATTGAACATCCTACCTGCCCATACATAAGGGGTACACATTTCCCAATAAAGGTAACTAATATCGACTATTCACTACAACTCTGCCCAATTTACCATTTACTATTTCCTTTTACGAACAAAGTTACTAACTTGACCGTCGGAGATCCTTAGGCCGACACCACACCGGTGCCCGTACTAACGGAAAACCCGCTATTCACTTAAGTTGACAGGTTACAAGGAAGGACACACGTCACTTGGTGATTGGACGACGAGTAATCGACAGTTGGAACATTTAACGCTTCAACAAAGTCAATTGCCCATCCCAGGAATGGCCACAATTTGACTACTGGATTGAGGGGTACTATAGATGCGTGTTGGAATCCCCTAGCATATGCTTAACAATATGATTGAATTTCTGGCCAAAAATAGCCATGCCATTGTATGACCCATTTTATCTTTGGCCCTGCCTGATGTGCCCCGCACACTCATTCGTGCACTTCTCCCATTACTACCATCGCTTCTTTGGGTTCGATACACCGAGATATTGTGTTGTTATAGTTTTACCTTACAAGATCAGGTCCACACATGGTGTAGTTACATGCCTTGTTTCTAAAGCGCCTATCTTCATTTGACGGGTATTTTAGATACTTGATAAACAGAGTTTTCCAATTGTTAGGTTCAACATCAATGTCCATGACCTCCAGCTTAGCATCCCTTTTCTAGTATGGAAGGTAAAGATCTTCTTCCTACCTTAATCTGTTTCTCGAATTATCCTTCTTGGAACAAAACTCCAGATCTGACTTGGGCCAATTCATTGGCTGCTAGGTTTTCTTTCGCATTCAAGCCTGTATCAAGTAAGAAATTTTATAAATTATCAATTGAATGAATATCAGTCGGAAATCATGCCATGAGATGGCAGAGCACTCAAAAGTAATGGGAAAATGTCGAAAATGAGGTTTGAGCACCTCAGTGACACGCCATGAATTGGCATTCGGGATAATTTTCCGTGACCTGGTAGTCGGAATGGCTTTTGGTGAGCTGGTAATCGGAACGACTTTCCGTGAGATAGTAATCGATATAATCAACCCTTATGATAATGATCGGTCAAAAAAAGGTTGATCTTCTGCGAGCCTCGGTCGACAATCCAATAATTGGCAGTCGAAATGAGGTTAACCCTTATGACACTGAACGGTCAGAAAGAAAGTTAGTGCACGAAAATAAAGCCAACCATTATGACATTGCTGCTGGAGCGGTCAGAAAGACGGTTAGGCAGTTACATAAATACCTCGAAGGGGTGAGAAGAGAAGCTGTATCTTGATTTCCTAGGTCGAAATAAGCAATTTTGCCACAAGAGTCAGCCTTTGTAAACCATGAAACCTTGGTTGAAGGTGTTCATAGGTTCAAAAATTGATGAAGATCAATTTGTTGAGGTTGATCAGTTAATTTTTGGTCTATTGAGAAGTTGAGTTCTTCTCTATTTATAGGCATTGAAGAAGCTATCAACTTCTTGTTTTTTCCGTTGGAATCCTCCTCTTTGCCTCTATTTTCTTCGTGTTGTTAGTATTGTCCATACTTTCCTTCTTTTCCACGCTCAAAGTCGTTTGTGTTGGATTTGTCTCCCGCTTTGGTCCTTTAATTTCTTTCGAACCATTGGCTTGGACTCGAAAAAAAAAAAATTGGGTGTAAACAAGATTATAATGAAAATTTAAGATCTTTCATCCCATAATAAAGATGAATATTACTAAATCAGCAATATTTGTAGTTATAATAATAATTTCATTCTTAAAATAATTTTGTTAGCCACTGATACTACATTGTAGCGGGGGAATCAAGGGCGGGTTGTCTTAGTGAGTCTATTGCTCTTCCAACGATATATCATTTCCTACTTAACTAGACCAATAGCCTAGTAAAAAAAAACATAAAAAAAAATCAGCCCGAGCGTGCTCAGTTAAAAACCAGCGCACAACCCTACATAGTAAAATATTAGCCTTACACCGTTAAAAAAAAAAGTTAATCCTATTACAAGTTGAATTTGAGGTTTCATACTCATTGCATCCCCTTAACTAGATATATCTTATATGCTTATTAATGAAATTTGTCATTGCATCCCCTTAACTAGATATATCTTATATGCTTATTAATGAAATTTGTCGAATCTTTTCTACATTTATTATATAAGTTTAATCTATGAAAATTGTGAGTTCAGAAATCACACTTGATAGAATATAATATCTTTATTATTAATAAACATGTTAAGATGCCTAATCCTTACGCTGACATGAAAGATTAGTGTAAGATAATAAGTATAGGCAAAAACCCGTCAAAGAAGAGACTATATGTTATTCTAGCAAAACAAAGGGGAAAAAATAAAAAAGTGAGGAAAAAAGGCTTCTTAGAATCATATTCCAGAACTCCAGAAGCAATGAGGGGAACTTCAAGCAAACTACTTACAAATCCAATCTGGAGGTGTTTGATCAATCAAGCAAGCACAGTATCATTAAAATGGCATAACGTACGCCACTGAAAATTGAAAAACAACCATTTTTACATACTTTTTTCGAGCTTTTACAGCGACACGCGTACCAAAGGAATTTTTTTTCCGTTCCTTTTTTTGATTTGACAAAGATTACAAGGGCATACAGTTATTGATACACCCACTCCTGCTACTGCATTGAGAGCATTCCTTTCTATGCATTCTATTTCAAAGCATGAAAGTTCAAAAATAGGATTTCGGAACAGACACAACTAGGAGAAGTGCACTGGTATCAAAAGCTGGATAGCTGGGATACTCTTTCGATTTCCTTGATGATCAGCTCCTTTTCCTCATCGAATTGCTCGTCTTCATCACCTGCTAAAAGACTAGAAGTCAGACAGGAGAGTTTCAAAAGTTTTGGAAGCGCAATCATTCTTTCACATGCCAACTCCACCAAAGAGTTACATGGCCATAAAGAACAAGAAGTTGATAACCTTTTCCAGCAGAAAGATTCTGAAGCAACTCCGTCAATTTCTCATGGTTTCTAGCCAGGATAACCTTTACTTCCCGTGGCTTATTAGGATTAGCAACAAAGATCTGCATGCAGAAACACGGTGATGAATATAAAAAGATACAAAATTGAGAAACATGGGAGGCGACCTAAGTAATCTCAATTATTTTTTAATGAAGTTGACAAATGAGAAGTTACACCATCAATATCAGATTGCCAGTCAACATTCCCGTCATTAAAAAAAAATGAATGATTACCCAAGTAAAGTAATTAGTACGCATTTTTTACATTGTTTACACATACATACACACCTACATTGTTTACACATACAAACACACCAGTCGCTGCATCCAGGTTGCCCACAAAGCAGACTCCATATCTAATAGTATACAAACAAACATGCGTATTACACGAAAGGAGAGGAGAGGGAAGAGAAATTAGGTGATAGAAGAACCTTGAAGATGTGGAAGGCAGAGATTTGGATGTTTTTACTTGAATCCTGCTCATAATAAACAAAAGAAATAACAAACATGTTAGAAGCACCTAGAAATAAGAACAAGAAGACTTGATACGTGTGTACCAAATGTCAAATAGCTGGTTAATTAAGATGGTGATTAACCAATAGTTAAATATGCCCCTTTGAATGTAGCACCTATAAGTTGGTCATGTAAAGTTTAGTGCTAAAGAGTAGCAATTCAATACCTTGAGCAACGTCATCATGGCTTTCAAGTACCGAACTTCTGAAATATAGCGCTTCATTATATGAGAATTTGGAGACTCCAAAAGGAATTCGGAGAGAAGCTAAAATCAATAAACAAATTATCCTCAGCATATCACATTTAAAAAAATGGACAGGAGTCGAAATGTTAACTAACCAGAACAAACCTTTAAAGATTGCCTCCTGGTCACATAATTAGCAGATGTCAAGAGTTTCTCATATAGATCGAAGAACTGTAAGAACAATTTTTTATCAGCTAAGTTGAAAATTTATACACGCTTCAATTCTACCAAAACAATAGTGATGCGGAATGGTCAAGGACAATTTAGTCTTTAGGGTTTTAGGGTTTTAGGGTTTTAGTATTTTCTGTTTTATGTTTTAATAAGGAATAGACATGTTTCCATGTTCTATTAGGATTAGTTTACTTGTTTTCTGTTTTAATTAGGAGTAGGCATGTTCCCATGTTCTACTAGGATTAGGATATTCTTTCTAATTTCAGTTTAATTAGGGTTTCTAGTTGTTTAATTCCCTATAAATACCTCATTGTAATTCAATGGAAGGAAGAGGAGTCTATGAATAAAGTTTGAGAACATTTTCCTGCTAAAGGATTATTTTGGGTGCGAAGCCCCTGGAGCGATTCTAGACTATTTTGGTGTGAAACCAAGTTTTGGTGTGAAGCCAATTTCGGGTTTGAAGCCTCTGGAGTGATTCCAGACCTATCTTTTAAGTTTTATATTTGTTTTCTTAAAGTTTGCTTCCGCTAGTTTGCTAAATCGTAGGTTTTAGATTTGTCCTACGTCAAATAGTGAAGAAAGCTATCTTCAAGGCCTGCACAATGCTGGTGTACGAAATTGGGGTTTAAGCTTTTTTGTCCCCAGAAGAATAGATATTGAGATGGTTGAAGTGTCCTCCAAGAAGCGCAAGCATATATTTATGTGTAGAATATTCATTCCACACATACAAATATAAAGTCGTGCAGCTTTCATTTTCACAGACCAGATTCGTACAGACAAAAGTAGTAATATAGAGAGTGAGCAAACCTCATCATAGTGAGCAGTCAGAAATTCAGCTACCACCATTCCATGTTTAGAAAGTAGATCCTGCCATATTTAGGGACACATGAAAGAACAGATAGTGCCTTAAAAGTTCAGCAACTCATAGAAAGGTACAGCATAAAAAAGCTCATAATTCTGACCTTAAATGTAGAGAACGCATCAGAAGCAACATCGAAGTTAGGCAACTCCACAAATTTAAAAAACAACCCAAAGCTCGCAGACTCCAATACATATCTGAAAAATACTAAAAAAATCAAATGTGTGAATAAAAGAATCTTAATATCCAGTTAGAAGAAAGCAACATTTAAAAATGGAAATAAGCGAACAAATGAAGGTAGCAGCTCAAGTGCACCCATGATTTAGTTTTTCTGAAAATTTCCTTTTTGCAATCATCAAAATATTCTCCAATGGAAAGTAACTGAAGAACTTCTTTTACAAAATAGGATCCACTTTAGCAAGATCACAATTGACCTCCAAAAACCATTAGGGGTAAAACACATGAAAAGTTTGAATGTCTTACTTTGCAAGTGTAGGGAATCTTATGCAATCCCTCAACATAACTCCACAATTCAAGGAAATTTCCTTGTTATCATAGCTGTGTGAAAAAGAAACCAATTAGCTTCCCTCAGTTTTAATCTATCAAATGATAAAATATGATGACAAGTAAGTTACACTAGCAGTGTGCAGAGTCCACCATTCAATTAAAAGCAATAAGCAGGAAACTTACGTATAGAAACTCTCAAGTCAAAATTAGCGAAAACTTGGGCAAGATTATCTGTAAGTTCGTACTATAACATGACAGTAAACGAAGTGTCAAATGTATAACAACTTAGTGGAAGTGTCAAATGTATAACAACTTAGTGGAACCAAAAAAGGTTTGCCAATAATTATTAACAATTAATTAGCATATCAGCTATAGTATTGTTTCAGGAAGACAGCTTTATAACTCCAAATATTAGTATGAAGCTACAGGCTCAACTATACTAATAGCATCTAAGTGTTTGATATTTATATACAAAGTTCTAGAATCCTAAACTTCAGATGTCCTCTTCCATCAACTTTTTTGAAAGAGCATCATCATCATTACCCCATTTTCATAACAAAACTATATAATATAATTGTCACAGGTCAAAAAATGGTATTCTGATGGTCTTCCATCAGAAATACTCTAAGGGTATGTTTGAATGAGGAACTTCAATGTTCCAAGGGATTTATACTATATTACCAAGAAATGCACCAACAACACTTCAACAGGGTGTCTGTAAATAACTAGTATGGGAGCACATAGATCACATGAGCATAGCAAAACCACTAAACAAGGGATTTCCAAAGTAACACCTATCAAGGTTTTACTTACGAATCCCATCTAAATGCCTTGCATCTATATCATTTGAATCCCTTGGAACTTTGAAGTTCCTCATTTTGAACTAATTTAGCCTAAATCCTTGGTATTTGAAATTCCTAATCCAAACATAGCCTAAGGTTAACACAGCCACACTATTTTGCAGCAGTAAACCAATTCTCCAAATTGAAAGAGAGAAGCAGATCAAATCAACTAATTATATAACCTCAAACATGAGGAAGAGGAACTAAATCCAAATAGTTCAACATTATACGTACTAACTTAGGAAAACCTTACCAAACGACAAGAAAATCCAGTAGCTCCAAATGGTTCTCGATGTATTCTACGCAGCAATGTGTAGACTCCACTTTTTGCTTCAACAATATGGACCAACAATGGACTAAATCCTTTCTTGTCTGTATTAAAGAAACAGTATATTATCTTGTGCAATCAAAATATAAGCTTTCAGACAGTATGATACAAATGACCATAACTTACTTCCCATCCCAATGTAGGTAACTTGTGAACTAGAAGAGCAAGAACATCCTCCTTACAAATTTCAAGCACAAGCTGAGAAACTTGGTCCATATTTGGTTCGGTCTCCCCATCTCCGGAAAGCATACATTTCATCGTGGCAAAATTCTTTTCAACTTCTTCCAAAGCCTGTCATTAAGCAAGGTAGCGTTTTGTAAAAAAATTACGAAAATCTCCATCACTAGGGAAAAGCTTCGTAACATAGCCCCAAACAAAATCACACTAAATTATGAATGTCACAAGTAGTGGCACTACTACCAAAAAGGCTATGGAAATTGAAAGCCAGTAGATTTCATACTCATGTCAATTTTCGACTTCAAATGCACTTTGAAACTTACATTTTTGCATGCACTAATATAGTTTCTATGTATTATGTCCATCTGAATCTACCGCAGTGGCAATGGTGCTCACATTTGCCCCAATAGTAGATCAAAATTAAGAACGCACGAACGGACAAGCACAAATTCATAGCAAGAAAATGAATTTAGGCATTAAAAAGGAAAATTGAGATTACAGATAGAATGCAAGCATGAAATTAGAAACGAAAATAGCAAAAACCTAGAAAATGAGGAGAGAATATAAGACCTTCTCGAGGGCTTTAACTTCCGCGACGGTCTGGGTGTCGAGGGCCAAGAGGCTGTCGTTGATGGCCTTGGCCACCTCCTGTGGAGTTTTGGGCCTTGAAGGCTTGAAGAACGAGAACGACATGACTGATTCCGATCAATTCCTTCTCTCTCTCTCTGTTGAAGAATTGACGGACCACGATTTTGAAAAGGTCAGTCTTTTTGTCTCAGTGCGGATCCATCATCACCATGCAGCTTCAATCTCACCTTTTCTTCCGACAAAAACAAAAGTTGGGTTTTTGGTCACCAAATATTGGCTTCAATGAGATATCACACCTACAATTTGGCCACTTTGATTTTGCTAAATAGTACATTTGGGCACACTGATTTTCATTTTACTGAAGGGAACAAAATATAGTGTCTACAATATTGCATAGATTACTTTTATAAAAGCAAATGTGTTCGAGGTTAATGGGGATAGCAACAGGAGGGTTGGGGTCGGATGCTAGTGTACCTCCGTGCTATATCCCTTTCAATTTTAAACCTCCTTACCGACGTTCATACCCGGTCATTACCATACCAGCATCTATGGGTTACTTAGTGGTACCCGCATGCCCTCCCTGCAAATCCACCCCATAATTAAAGTAAACGTGATAAAGAAGCTTCTGTACTCACATGCCACAACTAATAATTTGAGTGGTGGGTTTAGGAAGGAGGAGGAGTGCAGTGGTTTGTGCTTGGAAGTCCGACGATGTTGAAGACAAGAAAAAAAAAAGGTCAACTATGTATATTTGATTCGAGTTATGGGACATTAGAACCATATTCAACCTTTATTTAAGGATGAAAATATCGATATCGACGGATATATCGCTTATCAAATTTACGGATATCTCGTCTCAAATATCGATATCGTTTACGGTCAACAAAATTGATGGAAATTTGATCTAAAAGTTGGAAATTTGGAATGAAACTTTGGGGAAAATTTAAGTACCCAATGATGGTTATATAAGACTAATAAAAACTATAAAATGACCATGATATAATAAATATATAATGAATAATATGATACAATAGGGTTCGGTGGATAACTAATAATATAAAAATTTAAACATAAACATAAATTGAAGTGAATTACTATAATTGAATGTTAATATAATTAAAAACATAACAATAAGCATAAAAAAATTTAATTGAAGAAAAATTATAAAATGAATAAATATATGTAAAATTGGAAAAAAATTTGATGAAGAAGTCCATTTTTGTTTAAAAGTAGGAAAGAATTGATATATTTAAAATTGAAAAAAAAAAGACAAATAAAATTGAAAGAAAATAAAGAAAAAACGAAAAGAAAAAAAACAACACAACCAACTTAGCTAACAGACTAAGTTTGATAATATAGCAGCCCACTAATATATAAACTATATTAATTAACTTAAAACCAGTCATCTCCTACCTCGCGCGGGTCTGAGATTCGGGTTTTTTGACCCGCGCGGCATGACCCGACTGAAACTCAATGGTTTTACGTCCGATTTTCATGAAATTTAGCTCTATCTCGATCTTTTTAATGAAATAAGGAGATCGGTGGTCTTAAAATAAGAAAAAATGTCGATATTTCTCTCAATTTCTTCCCCCCCCCCCTTTCTTACATGCCACCGGCTAATATTTTCGATATATCGACCAATATATCGGTGATATTGCCGACATTTTCATCAATACCTCTACTCACTCGCTCACCCGCTCTACCGATATTGTAACCGAGTCCAAAGATTGAATATGGAACACTCATAATATTTTAGTCAAAATTTGTATTAGGAAGTGAAAAATAACACATTAAGACATATTTTAGACATCAACTGTGCATCTATCCACCAAATTCTTTTCAAAATTAATCAATAATTTTTTTAACTATTTTGAAATAAAATTTGATCAAAAAATTATTTAGATTGAAAGATCCATATTTTTTTTTGTTAAACACTATAGCAGCCCCGATGAGAAACATAGCCAAAGCTCAAAACTAGCCACCAGAGGGCACAAATCGCCCAGCAGAGCCATACTAACGGCATACTGCGCAAGCACAATCCGCCCAGCAGAACCAAACCAGCCACAACTGTCAGGACCCGTCCCAAATCCCCTGGGATTAACGTGGGATGCGTCTGATCCCGTATGACACCACATGTCAGACTAGGGAAAATTCCTTCTTTAGCCCTCGCTGAGGCTATCAGAGTGCGTCAGGATCGTAGGAGGAGGGGAGTGATGTCTCAGTCTCTTCTACAGCCCGCATCCGCGATCAACCTGAATGGCATTAAAACACGAAAACTGTGAGTGGACAAAAATAATATTATCTTTAAAAACATTTTCACTTTAAGACATTTATGCCCTTCATAAATACATACGCATGCATTCAAAAACCATTTATCAAACTTTTGTAAATACCTTTGTCAAACATTTTCAAAACCTTTCAAGGGTTCATGCCCGGTTCCCATAAGCCGTCATGACTCATATATCCATTTGGGTCCCCGACCCGAAATCACAAAAACCTATAAATCAATCAATAGGGACTCAGCCCAAATCACGTCACGTGGGTCTCAGCCCAAAACCATTCTCAGTGAAATACCAAAATATCGAATACGGGGTCTCTCCCCAAAACACTTTCTAAAACATGGAACACAGGGTCTCCGCCCTCAAATCTCTTTCTGTAAACCACATCCGTATCAATATACGTATAACCCATCCGAGGCACTTCTGAGAAGATGCCAACTCGGGGCACACAGCCCCTAGGGAACACATCGCCGATAAATGTAACGATATCATCTATATACTAGTGTGCACACTACCCGGGGTCTCACTCCGAGTCTTCTCCCAGGAATCTCCATCTAGGAGGCTCAATCTCTAGATCTAGTCCGAGCTCTCTCTCTGGATCTAGTCCAATCACATCATAAATCGTAACCCCCACTCCTGGAACGGGATCCCTATGGGGATACCCATTCTGGTCTGTGGATCGTGACTCTCCGGGTCGACGTCTGGAGGAGACGATATAATCAAATGGAGGGTTCATATTCATTTTCAAAACACTTTCTTCCTTTCTCAAAACACATTTCAACTATCGAATCCAATTCCTCGAATCTGATTCCTCGAATCCGATTCAAATCCATTTCACAGGCCTCGGCCTAAATCCACATTTCAACAGGGTCTCATGCCCGAATTCTCATTTCACAAACTGAACTGGGACTCAAGCCCGATGTTACAATCAACTGGGCCTCAAGCCCGATACCACAGCTAACGGGGCCTTAAGCCCGAAACCATAAACTAAAGGGACCTCAAGTCCGATTTCACAACCAACAGGGCCTCAAGCCCGATACTACAGTTAAATGGGCCTCCAGCCCGATATTACAACCAACTGGGCCTCAAGCCCGAATCATAAACCAACGGGACCCTCGGTGCAATTTCTCATCAAATCAAATGGACTCCAAGTCCGAGAGTTCGTAAATCAAATGGGTCTCGTGCCCGATTTCATATTTCCAAATCCAAAATCCATTTATTAAACCCTCGTTGAAAACCTAGCACGTATAAGCATCGTATAAAACCGTAAATCTCGAAATACGTGTAAATACGTAAATCCTAGGCTACCACAAATAAATGCACTCATGGCATCACCAAAAATATATTAAAACACTTATAAAAAATTTGTGCGTGCATTGAATTCGAAAGAAGGGTCCACTCACAGACCGTCCGAAGCTGCGCCTCGATACGCGTGCCATAAGCGTCTCCAGGGCCAATCGTCGCCTCCGGGATTCCTGAACCTGTCCAAATCGTAATAAAAAGTTATTAACTACTTAAATAACCCCTCACTAAAGTCCCGTAATTTTTCAGAATTTCTAACTATTTTTAAACTCGAACCTAAACCTTCGGACGTCCCGAACTATATCGAAACGATGTCTGATTGACATGAAACCAGTCCCAAAATGTTCGTTACATCGAATAGAAGATTTCTTGTGTTGAACGCATCCCCAGAATCCCCACCACGCGCTGCCACGCTCCGTCCAAAGGGCCTTGCGCGTGGGCTCACGCGCTGGTGAACAATTTTCTTCCTCAGCGGGTGAACCGGTCCAGATTGGCCAGTTCGGTCCATTCTCTGCAACTGGACTGGCGTGACTGGTCCAAGCCTCTCCAATCCCCATTTTTCATCTGTTTTCTTCCAATCCAATCCCTACATTCCTATTTTCTCATTTCCCATCTATTCCAATCATCACAACTAACTAAAACCTACCTAAAACCCATGGTTCAACTTGAACCTCACGGTCCAAGTTTTCCATTTTCCTTCCCACAGATCCTCAGCCTTTAAACCACCTCAAAATCATCTTAAAAACTTCCTAATGACCCCCTAAGCTCATTCTAATCATATAGAATCAACCCTAACGTACAAAATCAAAAGAAAATGAAAATTGGTTAAACCGAGTACCTCTCGGGTTTATGTCTCCACCGTCCACGACGGCGCCGTCCTAGCTGGACACCATCATCATCCTGTCCTCTATTCACTCTCTGGTCTTCACAGGCATGATCAAATGGGGTTCGGATTGGATTGGTTTGGGTGGAAGTGAGATCGGGTTTGGACTGGTTTTGGTTGCACGAACAAAGAAATGGAAATGATATGCATGAATGTAAAGGGGTGGCCAGTGGATGGGTGACACTTGTCACTCATCCATTGGTCCAATAACAAATTCTTGGCCCCATTTAATTCTAAAAGTTCCTCGTCTCGTAAAACGTGCAATAGTGCACTCGAACTTCTATGAACCGTAACTTCTCCGTCGAAAGTCCGAATTCGACGTGCCGCTTGTCTGCGGATTCGTATCGTCTCGAACTACGTATCGGTCTTTGGCCCTCGGCCAGCGGAACTCTCGGGTCAAAATCAACTTTTTGCTCTATTTCAACTAAATTACCAAAATGCCTCCGAACTTCCGAACATCATAACTTTTTTCTCGAACGTCGGAATCGAGTGTGTCACCTGTTTATGAACTCGTGACATCCCAAACTACGTCACAGTCATTGACCAAAGTCCATTTGACCGCCTGAACGAAAAGTCAACGATTCGCTCATTCTAGGGGCAAAATCGTCATTTTACCCTGCTCGTCCGTTAAGTCTCGTCTAATCCCCGACTAGCCTCGCTAATCTGACAGGACCCGTCCCAATCCCACTGGGACCACCCGGGGACGTGACCCACTCCCGTCTGACAATGACTCTAAACAGACCAAAATTACCCTTAAATAAAAACCGAAGACTTAAATAGATAGATAACGTACAAACACAGTGTTTAAAGTGATACTGTCAGACAAGGGAAAGTAAAATACAACATGTGAGCACACTAGTCAGAGTACATTTATTCGGTGCTCAACCTACCCACAAGTGGGTGTACAGGTGCACAGCTAGGCAAACTAAACCTCTGCCTCCTCCTCTGGATCCTCCTCCTCTATTGCCGTGTCAGGGTCTGGAGGGGTCAGTAAAACAAGGGTGAGTGGGCCAAAAAAATAACAGTTTAGAAATCAATTTAGTAATACAATAATCATAAGGTTTTACCCCTCCGTTTTCCAAATCTTGCATGCAGTGAAAACATAATATTATAATGAAATCATAACAAATGAACCACAATAATCGTAAGGTGAAACTAACATATCAGTGCACTGTAAAACCCAACCCAAATGATGTCACGGTTCTAAGGCTACGCGTTGCCACTCAGGGTCTCACACCCGAGACTCTCTAGGTACATCAGCTCCCGGTATCCCGGTCACTGCCCGAGGTATATGAACATGCCTTCCTGAGAGTAAGCAGCCCAACGGGGGTCAACTCCACTCAGTCAGAGCCCCGTGACTACTCCAGGGTCCACCCAGGCCAACGACCCTCCCTGGAGGAGACAATATACACAGGTAGGAAAGTACAGTACAATAACAGTATAGTTTACCCTATGTCCCCCGGACATCCCAAACAAAATCCACATATAATCCAGACGGGTCTCATGCCCAAAACATTGTAATAACATATATAAGCAGTTTATAAGACTCATCAGTGGAATAATAAAACAGTTTATGCATGCAAGCCTTTTATAAATCAAACAACCCACTCACACTCGGTCCTTGCTGCTCAACGATCTCTATAAACCTGTATTATTACTCCTGAGGGTTACTTAAGGACCCTATAATATCAATACCAAGACCCTAGAACAGATCCGCCTCAAAAACGCATCCCAGGCACTATTCCCGGTGCTTCAAACCCCATTTTGACCAACATAACGATCTCCGATCGACACGAAACCACCTCCATTAGATCCGTATCGTCGAAACCTTGAAAATGGTACCGGCCCCACCAAAATCACTGTTCACACGCGCCCCCACGCACCTGGTCAACGCGTGGGTCAACGCTGCTACAGTACCGCTGACGTCAGCAGTGACGTCAGCATGACGTCATCACTGACACTTGTCAGGTGACACGTGGCATGTTCTGATTGGTCCCTGGTCTGACAATATCTGACAGGATGACGTCAGAAGTGACGTCAGCATGATGACGTCATCATGCTACAGTATCGGGTCAGACCCGTTTGACTGGAACCGGGTCGCCGTCGACCCACGGCTTGACCCGATTCAACCGTACGATTCCGGCCACCATTTTCGACGGGGTTCATCCCTATAGGGTCGTCTAGGTCTGTTCTATGGTTCTACAACCTCAAAATGGAAAGAAAATGGGAGAAAACTCACCAGTTCTCCTCTGAAACTCACGGCCAAAGTCCGATCGCCTTCTCCGGTGATCCACGCTGTCTCCGTCGTCCAAACCGGTCGTGATCGATTCGTCTCTCGCCCTAGAACATGTCTAACACCAAACAACTGAGTTCCTAGCACTAAAACAGGTTGGTCCGAAACAGGGGAGTAAAACGGGTTTTCGGGTTTTCGACCTTACCGCCGCCGTGACGCCGCCGCAGGCCGTGCCGTCGTCCAGTTAAGCTCCTGGGGTCCTCACGGTGTAGACTGGAGCTTCCCCTGCGTCGAGATGGTGTGGTTGTCGAGGTTTGCTTCTTGGACCCGTTTCCGTCGTGTTTCGGGTCTGAGTTTTTTGGACGGGATTTCGGACGGGAAAAAGGGCTGGTGGTGGCTGGTGGTTGCACGGGTTGTGAAGACCAGATGATGGTGGTGCTGTGGGTGGTCGTTTGGTGCGAAGAGGATGGCTGGTTCGTGTGTTTGGATGGAGAGAAAATGGAAGAAATGCACGGTTTTGTGAGGGGATGAATGTGTGTTTGTAAGAAAAAGCAGAGACAGATCGTGCATGAACAAGGGAGCAGATGAGAATGGAGGGCCAGGATTCAATCTGGCCAGAAATCCAATGGCTGAAATCAAATGGAGGGAAAATAAATAATATAAAAATAGATTAAATAGTGTTAGTTGCTTTATGGGAATAGTGTAGGCTTGGATGGGTGACACTTGTCACCAATCCATCAGTTTGATTTAAATATTAGGTTGGCACGGATTCCCGTAATAAATTAATATTTTATTCCGTTGTTCTCGGTTCGTAAATTCTGCTAAAACGCTTCCTTGACCATAACTTCTTCATGCGAACTCCGATTTCGGCGTGCCGCCTGTCTACGGATTCGTGACGTCCCGACCTACGTCATAGTCATGGGTCAAAGTCCAAATTGTTTCCCGGGCCAAAAGTCAAAGTTTCCCCCCTTTAGGGGCAAAATAGTCTTTTTACATTAAAATATTATTATTCTCGGTTCGGGTCGTTACAACCTACCCTCCTTACAGAAATTTCGTCCTCGAAATTTACTCAAACAAGTATGGGTACTGCCCTCTCATCAATTCCTCGGGTTCCCATGTCGCTTCCTCCACCTCGTGGTTCCGCCATAGTACTTTAACCAAAGAAATCGTCTTGTTCCTTAAGACCTTTTCCTTCCTATCCAGAATCTGCACTGGCCGTTCCTCGAAACTCAAATCTGTCATCAGTTCCAGTGGTTGCTCTGGCAGTGCATGAGAGTCATCCCGAAGATACTTCCGTAGCATCGATACATGAAACACGTCATGTACTCGGGAAAGCTCCGAAGGTAGTGCTAAACGGTAAGCCACCGGACCAATCCTCTCGACAATCTCGTATGGTCCGATATAACGAGGACTCAATCTCCCACGTCGTCCAAATCGAAGAATCCCTTTCCACGGCGATAACTTTAAAAAAACAAAGTCACCAACCTCGAACTCTAAATCTCGGATCCGTCGATCCGCATAGCTCTTCTGACGATCCTGGGCCGCCTTCAATCTCTCCCGAATAACCCGAACTGTCTCCTGGGTCATATCCATCAGATCCGGCCCCACTGCAGTTCTTTCTCCGATCTCCATCCAACATACCGTTGTTCTGCACTGTCGACCATACAGTGCCTCATAGGGTGCCATCCCTATACTCGCATGGTAGCTGTTATTGTAGGCAAACTCCATCAATGGTAATCGATCAGCCCACGAATCCTGGAATTGCAACACACAGGCTCTCATCATGTCCTCGAGAGTTTGTATTGTCCTTTCAGACTGTCCGTCGGTCTGTGGATGGAATGCCGTACTGAAGTGCACTTTCGTACCCAAAGTAGTCTGTAGACTCCTCCAAAACCTGGATGTGAAACGCGGATCTCGATCCGACACGATCGACTCTGGGGTACCGTGTAGTCGGATGATCTCATTAATGAATAACTGGGCCAAACGGTTGAGTTAGTCAACCGGTCCACTATTACCCAGACTCCATCAACTCCACTCCTTGTCTTCGGTAACTTGAAGACAAAGTCCATTGTAATATGATCCCACTTCCATTGTGGAATTGGAAGTGGCTGCATAGCCCCATACGGACGCTGCCGTTCTGCTTTGACCTGCTGACAGATCAAACATTTGCTGACAAACTCAGCTATCTCCCTCTTCATCCCTGGCCACCAATAATAGTCCCGGAGGTTACGGTACATCTTTGTCCCTCCTGGATGCATAGCATAGGCCGAACTGTGGGCCTCGTCTAAAATCTCTCTCCTCAACTCTGGTACCGCAGGTACACACAACCTCCCAAGCTTTACTAATGCTCCATCGCCCCTGATGGAGAAATCTTGTCTCTGTCCGGATTCAACCTCGTTCCTGTAATCACAAAGTATCTGGTCCTGTAGTTGAGCCTCGATGATCTTGTCGACCAACACGGGTCGCACATGAAAGCTAGCCAACAAGGCTCCCTGATCGTCCATCCCTAACATAACTCCGCTCTTCCGAAGTTCCACTAGCAAAGGAAGATACACCAATCTCAAATGCGCAACTGATCCCGCCGACTTTCTGCTAAGTGCATCAGCTACAACATTTGCCTTGCCAGGATGGTACTCGATCGTACAGTCATAATCCTTCAACAATTCCAACCATCTCCGCTGTCTCATGTTGAGTTCCTTCTGAGTGAACAAATGTTTAAGACTCTGGTGATCGGTGAATATTCGGCATGTCACACCGAACAAATGATGTCTCCAGATCTTTAGAGCATGAACCACCGCTGCCAATTCCAAATCATGAGTAGGGTAGTTCAACTCGTGCGTCTTCAGCTGCCGGGATGCGTAAGCAATCACTTTTCCATTCTGCATCAATACACAACCCAAACCCTGCAGCGATGCATCACTATACACCACGAACTCTCCACTGCTGTCTGGTAATGCAAGGACAGGTGCAGTGGTTAATCGGAACTTTAATTCCTGGAAACTCTGTTCACACTGGTCGTCCCATACAAACTTCACCCCTTTCCGGGTTAACCGAGTCAATGGTGCGGAAATTTGGGAGAAACCCTCTACGAATCTCCGATAGTAGCCTGCTAACCCAACAAAACTTCGCACTTCCGTCACCGTGGTCGGTCTTGGCCAATTTGTCACAGCCTCCGTTTTCTGAGGATCCACACTTATCCCCTCGGGTGATATAATGTGACCCAAGAATCCAATACTATTTAGCCAAAACTGACACTTGCTTAACTTAGCATACAGCTGCTCCTGTCGTAGTTTACCCAATACCATTCGTAAGTGCTCCTCATGAGCCCTGACACTCCTGGAATACACCAAGATGTCGTCGATAAACACGATCACAAATTTATCCAAGTATGCTCGAAAGACTCGATTCATCAAGTCCATGAATGCAGCTGGTGCATTCGTCAATCCAAAGGGCATCACCAAGAACTCATAATGCCCATACCTCGTTCGAAAAGCTGTTTTCTGAACATCCCCCTCGGCTATTCTCAGTTGATGGTATCCTGACCTCAGATCTATCTTGGAGAAATACCGCGCTCCTCGTAACTGATCGAACAAATCATCGATCCTGGGTAAGGGATACTGGTTCCTTACCGTAGCCTTGTTCAACTGCCGATAATCCACACACAACCGTAAACTACCCTCCTTCTTTTTCACGAATAAGACCGGCGCTCCCCATGGTGATGTACTGGGTCGGATAAACCCTAGATCCACCAGTTCCTGTAATTGGATTTTCAATTCCCGTAGCTCTGCTGGTGCCATACGATACGGTGCTTGTGAAATCGGTCGAGTCCCTGGGAGTAACTCGATCGTAAAGTCGATCTCCCTGGGTGGTGGTAATCCAGGTAAATCTCCCGGAAAGACATCAGGAAATTCCCGCACAATCGGAATATCCTCAATACGCAAAGATTCATCCGTAGACTCTACCACATAAGCAAGATAACCCTGACACCCCTTCTGTAAGAGTTTAGTAGCTGTGAGTGCAGATATTACCTTGGGTGATGCGTCTCCACACTCTCCCTGAAATATCACTTCCGGTAATCCTGGACCTCTCAAAGTCAACCGCATGTTACCATAGTCGATGAGTGAATTGTACTCCGACAACCAATCAACTCCAAGTATCACATCAAAATCGTGAACATTCATCAGGATTAAGTCTGCCGGAAATTCAACTCCCTCAATCTCCACAGGACAAGCTCGTATCTCCTGGTTCACCCGGTAGGTCACACCCATCGGTGTCCCCACTCCCATCTCGTGCTCAAGTGCGGTCACCTCACGGCCCAACAGACTCGCACAACGCGGTGAAATAAAAGAATGATTTGCCCCCGAATCCATCAATGCACGAACAACCATGCCATAAATATGTACAGTACCTGTCAACACTCCCGGAATGGATCTGGCCTGCTGCTGGGTAACAGCATAAACACGAGCCATAGACTCTGCAGGTCGTCCCCGTCCTCTAGCCCCTCGATCACGGCCACGCACAACACCGCGTGTCCGGCTGCTGTCAGTCTGGGATGCTGTGCTCTGCGCTGGCGCAGTACTGCCGCGAATCAGTGGACACTCAGAAGCATAATGCCCCGGCTCCCCACAAGCGAAGCATGTGACCTCCCTAGGTCGACCCGAGTATCCTCCCGGTGAGATGCTCATCGGTGAGTAAGACCGCTGCCAAGCTCCAGAACGCTGTCCAGACCTCTGAGGACTCCTGAACTGACCAGAACGTCCTCGGCTGCCAGAAGACGAAGATCCACCAGAATGTCCTCCCTTCGAGCCACGACGGCCCGAAAATCCCAAGTGTGGGCGATCACGTCGCCGAGTCTCCCCCTCAGCTCGCTGACGAGCCAGGATACTGTTCTCAACCCTGGTCGCCGCATCAGTCAGATCCCTCATGGAAGCAAAGGGTGTTGCAGTCACCATCGCCTGAATCTCAGGTCGCAAGCCCCACTCAAATCTGCGACATCGGTCTGCCTCGGTGATCACGAAGTTCTCAGCAAAGCGAGACAACATCAGGAAGGTCTCCTCGTACTCTGCTACAGTCTGATCCCCCTACCGGAGTTGCAGAAACTCCGCCTCACGGGCGTTGCGGAACGACCGTGGATAGAACTGGTTGAGAAACCGCTCTCGGAAGGTCTCCCATGGAATGGTGTGAACAGTCCAGCCGGCCAAAACAAGGTTGTACCACCATCGGTAGGCGCTCCCATCCAGTAGGAAAGTCGCCAGTACGACACGCTCCTCTGGAGGACAGTGCATGACCTCGAAAATCCTCTCCCAGCGGTCAATCCACTGGTGTGCTTCCTCAGGGTCGGTTCCCCCACTGAAGTGCGTAGCACCCAGGCGCTGAGCCCGCTCAATGCTCGCAGTGTCTCCATTTCCTCCATTGCCCTCGTCAACACGTGCACGGGGTTCACGTCGGGGAGGCATATCCAACTGTGAAGAGGCAAACAGGTTAAAAGACAATCGAAAGCGACCATGTACAAAGTACAAACCGCTAACCTAGTACTCTGACTACTAATCCTAATGCTCTGATACCAAGCTGACAGGACCCGTCCCAATCCCACTGGGACCACCCGGGGACGTGACCCGCTCCCGTCTGACAATGACTCTAAACAGACCAAAATTATCCTTAAATAAAAACCGAAGACTTAAATAGATAGATAACGTACAAACACAGTGTTTAAAGTGATACTGTCAGACAAGGGAAAGTAAAATACAACATGTGAGCACACTAGTCAGAGTACATTTATTCGGTGCTCAACCTACCCACAAGTGGGTGTACAGGTGCACAGCTAGGCAAACTAAACCTCTGCCTCCTCCTCCGGATCCTCCTCCTCTATTGCCGTGTCAGGGTCTGGAGGGGTCAGTAAAACAAGGGTGAGTGGGCCAAAAAAATAACAGTTTAGAAATCAATTTAGTAATACAATAATCATAAGGTTTTACCCCTCCGTTTTCCAAATCTTGCATGCAGTGAAAACATAATATTATAATGAAATCATAACAAATGAACCACAATAATCGTAAGGTGAAACTAACATATCAGTGCACTGTAAAACCCAACCCAAATGATGTCACGGTTCTAAGGCTACGCGTTGCCACTCAGGGTCTCACACCCGAGACTCTCTAGGTACATCAGCTCCCGGTATCCCGGTCACTGCCCGAGGTATATGAACATGCCTTCCTGAGAGTAAGCAGCCCAACGGGGGTCAACTCCACTCAGTCAGAGCCCCGTGACTACTCCAGGGTCCACCCAGGCCAACGACCCTCCCTGGAAGAGACAATATACACAGGTAGGAAAGTACAGTACAATAACAGTATAGTTTACCCTATGTCCCCCGGACATCCCAAACAAAATCCACATATAATCCAGACGGGTCTCATGCCCAAAACATTGTAATAACATATATAAGCAGTTTATAAGACTCCTCAGTGGAATAGTAAAACAGTTTATGCATGCAAGCCTTTTATAAATCAAACAGCCCACTCACACTCGGTCCTTGCTGCTCAACGATCTCTATAAACCTGTATTATTACTCCTGAGGGTTACTTAAGGACCCTATAATATCAATACCAAGACCCTAGAACAGATCCGCCTCAAAAACGCATCCCGGGCACTATTCCCGGTGCTTCAAACCCCATTTTGACCAACATAACGATCTCCGATCGACACGAAACCACCTCCATTGGATCCGTATCGTCGAAACCTTATAAATGGTATCGGCCCCACCAAAATCACTGTTCACACGCGCCCCCACGCGCCTGGTCAACGCGTGGGTCAACGTTGCTACAGTACCGCTGACGTCAGCATGACGTCATCACTGACACTTGTTAGGTGACACATGGCATGTTCTGATTGGTCCCTGGTCTGACAATATCTGACAGGATAACGTCATCATGACGTCAGAAGTGACGTCAGCATGATGACGTCATCATGCTACAGTATCGGGTCAGACCCGTTTGACTGGAACCGGGTCGCCGTCGACCCACGGCTTGACCCGATTCAACCGTACGATTCCGGCCACCATTTTCGACGGGGTTCATCCCTATAGGGTCGTCTAGGTCTGTTCTATGGTTCTACAACCTCAAAATGGAAAGAAAATGGGAGAAAACTCACCAGTTCTCCTCTGAAACTCACGGCCAAAGTCCGATCGCCTTCTCCGGTGATCCACGCTGTCTCCGTCGTCCAAACCGGTCGTGATCGACTCGTCTCTCGCCCTAGAACATGTCTAACACCAAACAACTGAGTTCCTAGCACTAAAACAGGTTGGTCCGAAATAGGGGAGTAAAACGGGTTTTCGGGTTTTCGACCTTACCGCCGCCGTGACGCCGCCGCAGGCCGTGCCGTCGTCCAGTTAAGCTCCTGGGGTCCTCACGGTGTAGACTGGAGCTTCCCCTGCGTCGAGATGGTGTGGTTGTCGAGGTTTGCTTCTTGGACCCGTTTCCGTCGTGTTTCGGGTCTGAGTTTTTTGGGCGGGATTTCAGACGGGAAAAAGGGCTGGTGGTGGCTGGTGGTTGCACGGGTTGTGAAGACCAGATGATGGTGGTGCTGTGGGTGGTCGTTTGGTGCGAAGAGGATGGCTGGTTCGTGTGTTTGGATGGAGAGAAAATGGAAGAAATGCACGGTTTTGTGAGGGGATGAATGTGTGTTTGTAAGAAAAAGCAGAGACAGATCGTGCATGAACAAGGGAGCAGATGAGAATGGAGGGCCAGGATTCAATCTGGCCAGAAATCCAATGGCTGAAATCAAATGGAGGGAAAATAAATAATATAAAAATAGATTAAATAGTGTTAGTTGCTTTATGGGAATAGTGTAGGCTTGGATGGGTGACACTTGTCACCAATCCATCGGTTTGATTTAAATATTAGGTTGGCACGGATTCCCGTAATAAATTAATATTATATTCCGTTGTTCTCGGTTCGTAAATTCTGCTAAAACGCTTCCTTGACCATAACTTCTTCATGCGAACTCCGATTTCGGCGTGCCGCCTGTCTATGGATTCGTGACGTCCCGACCTACGTCATAGTCATGGGTCAAAGTCCAAATTGTTTCCCGGGCCAAAAGTCAAAGTTTCCCCCCTTCAGGGGCAAAATAGTCTTTTTACATTAAAATATTATTATTCTCGGTTCGGGTCGTTACATAATCTATCGTTAATTTTTAATTAATCTCGCTAATTCGGGACAGGTCGTCACAACAACACATACCGGACCTCAAACAACAACTACGGCATAACATTCCAGTTTCGAGCTTCCAAAACATTAGCAATGGAAGCAGGGACGGCTAATAAACTCAATTTTCGGATGGGCTAAATTTATCTCTTAGTTGTAAAAAAAAATCGACAGTACGAGTGACAGGACCTGTCACCGAAGGACAAAGTTAACCGTGCCCGGTCCTGCTCCCGTCTGACAAGTCAACTGAAAGTCTGAGACTACCCTTCAGCACCTACCAGACAAGGGATATTTGCGCATGTGCCCGCTCATACCTCCACCTCTCAAATAGCCTCGATCATCGCGCCACGACCTGAAGGGTCAATAAAACAGAAAAGGTGTGAGTGGACAAAAATGACCTCTTATAAAAACATTTGCCAAAATACATTCTTACCCTCCAGTTTTCACAAACTTGCATGCATATCGTAAAACATGAGTAATAGTATGAAATCATTCAAGTATGAACAGTGGACCGATAAAATCAAAACATATTTTCCCATGGTCCATAAAAACTCATGTTCATCAAATCAGTTCATGTTATAAGACATGAAATCCCGGTTCTCAGGCCAAAACATGGAAAACATAATCACTGGCCACAAAGACCAAAAACCCGTACTCAAAACCGGTACGTAATCACAAATAACATCAATCAGCACTAATCACAAATGCACAATAAATATATCAATCCAATCAATCCGCACTACTCAAAAGTGCATAAACTATCACAATCACATCTGCACTACTCACAAGTGCACAATCAATCAAACTGTACTACTCACCAATGCTGCACTACGCGTAGGCCAATATCCAGTCACACTCTCGGGAACAGACACCTCTGGGCTCAACCCCCTCGGGCTCAGTCACCTCTGGGCGAACATATCCCCAGGCTCAGACCCATCCGAGTGGTACATCCAGGCTCAGTCTCATCCGAGAAGCTGACTACCATAGGATCGACTCCTGATCCTACAATCACATCCCCCAAGCTCCAGTCGTCTGGGTAATCCCCCCCAAGCTCCGACCGTCTGGGAATATCACAATCACCATGAAAACCATCTCGGGAATTACATCCCAAAACATTTCAATCAAATCTCGACTTCATACAAAGTCAAGATCATTCCCGATTGGGTCTCAAAGCCCAAAATACCTTTTACACATAAACCGTTAAAATCACATTTTAAATCAATAAAATAATCCGGAAATCATCATTGACTCACCAACCAAGTCAAAATATCATTTTAGAAATCATTTAAACTCCGGGCCTAGCCCAAAACATCATTTGCACATTCCTCGTAAAACGTGCCCAAAAGACTGATTAAAATAATCATAAAATCACAATAAATCATTAATTTCACAATTTCACAAGTGACTCCAAATCCGAGTCAAAATCACTATTCACTTGGGTACTCATGCCCAAAATATCATTATCACGCAAATCCATGCGTTGCAACCTCCGTTGCCATTTTCACGTAAATCCAAATTGACCCTTGACTCATTCCCGAGTCACCACATCATTTTTCAATCCATGACTCAATAATCCGAGTCCAAACATTATTTTCAATCAATTTTAATCCCGGACTCATAAACCAAGTCCAAACATCATTTTCACCAAATTTCGTAATTTCTTGAAAATCGTGCCCAAAATAATAATATAATAATCATAAAACCGTGAAATTACCGGATTGAAACATAAACCATGCCCAAGCATATAAAATCATATAATAAGGCATTTAAATCATATATGCATGCATCACGGTTAGAAAACAAAGTCCACTCACACACACCGTCCAAAACGGTCCGTTTCCGAGCTGCACGTTTTTCCGTAAATTCAGGAAATCACAACTCCTATCCAAAATCATTATAGAGGGTTACTAACATTTCAAAATACATCATATAATTTTCCCCAATTTTTTCCGGAATTTAAATACGTATTTAACTCGTAAAACAAAACTTCGGATACGCGGAATATTATCGAAACAATATCTGATTTCCTCGAAACCAGCGTCAAAATGTTCGTTACACTAAATGGGACAAAATTCATGTTGATCGTACCTCGGGATTCTCACTCACGCGCCCCCACCCGCCAGCTACAGTAACCAGCACAGTCGTCCCCTTCGCCCGCTTGTCTGGTAAACGTGACAGGACCCATCCCAATCTGCACGGGATTAGTGCGAGATGACCCTGCTCCCTTCTGACACGAAGTGTCAGACAAGGGATATTTCCGACCTTTGCCCTCCTGGGCTATCAGAGTACGCCAGGATCCGGAGGAGGTATGTGATATCTCGATCTCTGCTACAGTCCACATCGTATCCAACCTGAAGAGTATTAAAAACAGAAAGACTGTGAGTGGACAAAAATAAAGATTTTATAAAAACATATTTCATAAAGAAAACCTTTATACCCTCCACTAAAAAGCATGCATGCATTCGAAAACCATTTATCCAGAAAACCATAATGAAACCAAGTACACGAGCCACTGCTCAAATCATGTGCACACCTGTGCACACCATATATCATATATCATATTTGTATCACATACATATATAAGTCACATAACCAATCCTGTCACGGTATCCAAAGCTACGCGCGTGCTACCCGGGTCTCAATCCGAATCTTCTCAAAGTCAAAGTCAATGTTCGCAGACCACTGATCCTACTCGAGGTAATAGTAACCATAGCCTTCCTGTGCTGTCAGTGCCACGTGGCAGTCTGACATGTGCCACGTGTCATCACGGCACTGGTCCACGTCAGTGCCACGTGTCAGCCCCTGATTGGGCCATGTCACTGACATGTCAGTGCTGACTGTGCACTGACATGTGACACGTGTCGCACTCCTATTGACCCATTTTCTGACATGTCAGCTGACACTGTCAGATCTGACAATGCTGACGTCATCCCTGACATGATGACGTCAGTAGGATGACGTCACCTGTCATCTCTGTCTTCCCGCGGGTCGACCCGAATACTAGTAACCGGGTCGCCGTCACCCGCGGCTTGACCCGGCCGGTTCTCCGCCGTCCAGCCACCAAAACCGTTCCCGTTTGTCCTATTTTCCTCCTCTAATCCTAACCTAGGGTTCTATGACATTAAAATGGAAGAAAAACATCAAAAACCCGTACCTTCAATTCGGCCATGGCGGCCGTGACTTCTCCCGCCGTTCACGGCTGTTCCAGGCCGTTCTAACCTTAAAAAAACAATCCCATTTCTCTCCTAGGTCCCCCAGAAGCACAACCCAATTATTAGTTTCAATTAAAACCTAACAAAAACAAAACTTGGATTTTTAAATATTTTCACCTCACGGGTCGAGCTCCTCCGCCGTGTCCTCCGTCGTCCGTCGCCGTGACTCGCCGTCCCAGCCTCTCTGTCCTTCCCTCCAGTCACTCACGGTCACACCCAAGCAATGAATGGTGATGGGGTGTGTGTGTTTCGGTTTTTGAAAGAAAATGGAGAAAATGGGGTTATGGGGTTTCGGGTGGTAAGGAAACAAAGAAGAAGGGGGATGGCTGATCAGATGTGAGGGAGATGGGATGGAGGGTGTGGATTTAAGGATGAATTGAAATGGATGGCCAAGATTGAATGGTGGGTGGATTTGATTAAAAAATTAATTAAATAATATTATTTTATTATTAGATCCACAATTTGGGGGGAGTTAGCCAATAGGATGAGTGACACTTGTCACTCATCCATGGGACCCACTAAAAATATATGCCCAATCAGATTTCGCCAATTCATCCCCGTCTCGAAGTTCGTGCATAGTGAAATCGAACTTCCGTGACCGATAACTTCCCTGTTCGAAGTCTGATTTCAGCGTGCCGCCTGCCTATGGATTCGAATCGTCCTTATCTACATAATGGTCTTCGGCCCACGGCCATCGGACATCCTGGTCAAAAAGTCAACATTTGACCCCCACTTAACCAAAATTACCATAATGCCCCTAAACTTCCGAACGTCATAACTTCCTCCACGAACGTCGGATTTGAACGTGCCACCTGTCTATGAACTCGGGACGTCACGAACTACGTCACGATCATCAGTCAAAGTCCATTTGACCGCCCGATTGAAAAGTCAATGTTTTTCCACCACTAGGGGCAAAACGGTCATTTCACATCGTTCGTCCGATTTAGCTTAACTAATCACCGATTAACCTCACTAATCGTGATTAGTCATTAATCTAATCATGAAATTCGGGACGGGTCGTTACAAAACGGGTCTCTTTTGCCCGCGAACAGACCCGTTTAATTTCCTACCAATTCGACATTGTTTCTATCAATTGAACATTCAGTCAGTTTCGATTCAAGTCTAATTAGAGTTCTGTGGACTTAATTACAAACAATCCTACCTCAAACCTCATGATCGAAGATGGTCATTCGAAGAACATCCGGCCATTGATCATCATTCGAAGTCCTTCGATGACACAAGAGTTCCTTCAATTGGTGCAACCAGAAGCTTCAGTGGATTCAGGTAAACTCTTTCCCCATCTCAATTGCATCAATCGAAGCCTCAAACTCCACGACTCAAGCTCGACATTTCTCACTGTTACCAAACCCAGTTCAGAGCCAATTGGGCCTCAATTATTCTCGTTTTTGATCTGTTTCCACTCGTCTCAACCTCAGGAAGCTACTTCTAAGCTCCAATTCGATCATCACGGCTCAATTCATCCTATTTGAATTTCCCCCCAAATTTTCTAAAATCCGAAATCTAGTTCCTCAGCTCTCAATCGATCTCTCGTGTTTTCCCAGTTCAATCCAGTCTAATTGAACTC
Source organism: Prinsepia uniflora (assembly GCA_032719365.1). Lineage (NCBI taxonomy): Eukaryota > Viridiplantae > Streptophyta > Magnoliopsida > Rosales > Rosaceae > Prinsepia > Prinsepia uniflora. Next base: position 16,490,948 of record CM064865.1, on the reverse strand, counting down.
ACAATTTCCCACTCTCAGGTTCAGAATTGGAAGAGAAATGGAGGTTGGGAGAAAATGGTATTATGGTTGTACACGGTTGAAGAAGGCTGAAGAGATTAATGGAGGATTAATTAATAATTAAATTTAATTAATATTAAAACATCATAATTGTGTCTTCCCTAAAACATGGGATCTGGTTTTAAGCCCTAATTTAAGGGATGAGTGACACTTGTCACTCATCCAAGTGTGGTCAGTCACCGGGTACTATTCATATTAAAATATTATTTTAATTCCGGTTCGTTCGGTTAATCGAGCCCGATTCCATGACCATAACTTCGTCGTCGAATCTCCGATTTCGGCATACCGCCTGTCGTTGGATTCGTATCGACGAGACCTACGTAACGGGCCTTGGCCCTTGTCCATCGGACCTCCCGGTCAAAAAGTCAACATTTGGCCCCTAATATGCCAAATTACCAAAATACTGTCAGGACCCGACCCTCCTCTGTCAGGTCCCAACTCATCTAGCACGATATTGTCCGCTTTGGGCCTCCTTGCCCTTGCCCTCACGGTTTTGTTTTCGGGAGCTCACGGTGCAACTTCCCAGGGGGTCACCCATCATGAATTGCATCAGCCTCAACTCGCTTAACTTTGGGGTTCCAATCCCCCCAAAGCCACTGAGCTCCCAAAAGGCCTCATGCTAGATAGGTGTGCGCCTACACCTTTAAGGCACACCACCATTCCCTTCCCAGACCATTCCCTCCTCGCAGGAATGTGGGATTGTTCACCGTTCCCTCCAGGACACGGGTCTTACAATCCACCCCCCTTAGGGCCCAGCGTCCTCACTGGCACACTTCCCAGTTAGGGTCTGGCTCTGATACCATTCTGTCAGGACCCAACCCTCCTCTGTCAGGTCCCGACTCATCTAGCACGATATTGTCCGCTTTGGGCCTCCTTGCCCTTGCCCTCACGGTTTTGTTTTCGGGAGCTCACGGTGCAACTTCCCAGGGGGTCACCCATCATGGAATTGCACCAGCCTCAACTCGCTTAACTTTGGGGTTCCAATCCCCACCAAAGCCACTGAGCTCCCAAAAGGCCTCATGCTAGATAGGTGTGCGCCTACACCTTTAAGGCACACCACCATTCCCTTCCCAGACCATTCCCCCCTCGCAAGAATGTGGGATTGTTCACCGTTCCCTCCAGGACACGGGTCTTACAAATACCCCTCAACTTCCGAACGCCATAACTTTCACCTCGAATGTCGGAATCGAACGTGCCACCTGTCTATGAACTCGTGACGTCCCGAACTACGTCACAGTCATCGGTCAAAGTCCATTTGACCGCCCGAACTAAAAGTCAACATTTTGCCCATGCTAGGGGCAAAACGGTCATTTTGCACAATTTGTCCGATTTCACTCAACTAATCCCCGATTAGTCATTCTAAACATAATTAATTAATATTCAATCCCGACACTCGGGACGGGTCATTACAACCTTCCCTCCTTAAAGAATTTCGTCCCCGAAATTTCAACTATCCGTATTCCACAACTACCTCGTGGAAATCAAATGGGCCTCATAACATGTGTACACCTGTACACCCACTAGCCAACGCAGAACTCGTCTGCACTCAGACGTCACATCACAGATGCACGTCGTACTAACTACACTCGACCACCTCGAGTGAAATTGATTACCAGAAATTGGCAATGTCACCATTAAGCTGACTCATTCAGCTTGACGGCACCACATACTCACTAATGTGCCCTGACCTTCGCTCTCATCGAGAGTCACCAAAACTCACTTGTCAGTCCATGCCGATACTACTAGCCAATCTGTCACCACTAAGCTTTACCGCCCTTGTAAAGCTCCAATCAGTAACAAATCAGTGACAACACATCATACTACAACGTCCGTCAATGTAGCACATGATCAACAACATGATCTCACCTCGCAGGACAAACTCAGTCCTGTGACAAATACCAACAGCAGTAACCACAACTGTCACCCCCTCAGCGATCCCAGGTGCTGGTAAGGTCACGACATGATTATATCGTCGCAAAGCAACTTGCGGTCACACTAACCACCAACTCACTCGTCCTGAGTATACGCATACCGTCATCCCCCTCAATCAGACGGTGTAACTGGAACACATTGAACACCAGCCTAGCAGTGATCACACAACTCAACACTAGAGTTATACTAGCCAACCATGGCTAAGAGCACCTGCTCAAACAATCACTCAAATCATCAGAATCACTCTGCCCAGTGCATCGTGTTCAGTGTCCAGTTCATGTTCCCAACCCATCCAATGCTATCAGGATTAAGCCGACTACTAACACGTTCACCAACGTACTACTGGTATAACCCGTATACCGTCACCCGACACCACAAGTCTGCAAAGTATCGTACCCCAAACCATGTACAAGGTACATACATCTATCCCTTGACCAGACTACAACCACCTAGGTCATAGCCAAACACGTTGCAATAATGGAGTCCATTTGCCCAAATCGAAACTCCACCCATCATCTAGTTCCAATTCCAAATCCGAATCCGAAATCATTATTCCGTAAGCTAGCATTTGGACTAATCATTCCGCACCCAAATCCAATATTCCACTTTCAAGTTCCAAAATCGAATCCTGAATCGTCACCCAGAAATTCGATTCCAAAACCCGAAATCTCGTTCACATCCACTCGGACACACCCAAAACCGAACCTATCGGTTACCAGTTCAAACGAGTAACACATTACATCCGATTGGCTTCATAAGGAAGCCAATCCCATCAGTCACAACTCTAAGGCTGACCAAATTCAACCCCATCGGAAACCTACTCACTCGAGTAATATACCATAAGGGGCTCCACTTTGAAAAGAAGTTTTGTCCCTCCATTTACGACTCACATACGGGAGTAAGAGTGACAAACTTCTACCCAACTGGATCATCAGGATCACGGTCCAGATCCATCACTACGTCAGTCGACCATGAACATCACGATCCTAGATCGTCACAATGCCCAATGTCCACAACATCACAATCCCGATCCACCTGGGAGCCACATATGCTCACCGAGTCAACCCCAATCCCCTTATCTAAACAGATCAGTCAACGATGGGATACGCCAAGACTGTGGGTTTTCTCCATTTACCTCGTATCTATCCTTGCCATCCCACCTAGGGAAAACCAAGGATGATCCAAAACAATCACACCAATACTCATCCCACGTGGATGCAAACAAAACTCGCTGCACTCCCCACGCCATGTAACCCAACATCGTCTGCCACCAAGCAGAAAATAGGAAACACACATGGGCCCACCAACCAATACACGCTCAACGTACTGGTAACTACGGTCAACGTCTGCCAGGGCAGAAAACAAGAAGTCAACCCCAATGACTCCAGAATACCTAATCCCCGATGCGGAAAACCCGCAATCACCTCAAACACAACCTCTCACGATTTCGTAGGTCCAACCATGTTGGAACCATCGTACTCAGACACCAACCACGTGTCCCATTTAGACTGGTTACGAACACATACCCAACTCGACGAAGTCATTACTCGACTCGTGACTCATCGTCAGCACAAACACCGGCACCAACACCAGCACACAGACAACAATGTCAGTATGAGCACACCATGTGCAAAATTGACAACCCTGGATCTCCGCTCATAACAAGCGACGACCCCGTACCTCTGCTCGAATAGGAGAAACTCTGCCTCCTTCATACCTAACAACTCTAGGTACAGTCACCCTGACCACTCATGTGAGAAAAGGAAACGTCCCCTGAACGTCCCCCAATTCTCAACAACCACTCTCGGTAGTAGTTCCTGCCAAAAACTTGTGCAGACCTAACCACCAGACACCGGTATCGAGACTCCACATCTAATGGAATCATGTACCCATACACTACTCTGTATCCCCACTCTGGGATTCCATCGACATGTACCAACCCCGACTGTGGATTGCAGTTCCACCACTAAAGCTGACATGACTAGACCTGACACAATCGTCACTCGGTCTCGACTTCGAAAAGTCATTAAGAGTCAAACCACTCGCCAGCACACATTTCCGAACCAAACATCCCACCTTAGGGTTTCGCGATTACTACCTAGGGTTTCTCAAAACCCGACAGCTCCTGAGACTTAAGATATTACCATGACTCATCTCGAGTCCTAACCGAATTCTTGACTCATTCATCCATGCCATCCCTGGCATACCCGGTCACCTAGCAAATTACTGCAGGTGAACCACATCATATACCACTTACAAAGCCTAAGAATACCCCAACACACTATAGACGTTGGGAACTCACATTCCGCACAAGGAATTTACTGAGAATAATCCCATCCTGGGTCCAACCTACCCAATTGTGCTACCTTCCAAGCCTCTGGATCCAATAAATCCTGGGACCCACAAGAATACTGATTCGACAATTAGTAAGCCGTAGTTACACAAATTAATATCTGACCCACAAACCAAGGTCAATTACATTCCGAGATTAATCACAAGGTCTCAAATACCCTAACATACCCATCTCACTACCAGGTCGCGCACGAGGCTCACGTTCCGGAGGTATGGCATGGCAACTGCATCAGCAACCTAGTGCTCTGATACCAATTTGACAGGACCCGTCCCCGAAGGACAAAGTTAACCGTGCTCGGTCCTGCTCCCGTCTGACAAGTTAACTGAAAGTCTGACACTACCCTTCAGCACCTGCCAGACAATGGATATTTGCGCCTGTGCCCGCTCATACCTCCACCTCTCAAATAGCCTCGATCATCGCGCCACGACCTGAAGGGTCAATAAAACAGAAAAGGTGTGAGTGGACAAAAATGACCTCTTATAAAAACATTTGCCAAAATACATTCTTACCCTCCAGTTTTCACAAACTTGCATGCATATCGTAAAACATGAGTAATAGTATGAAATCATTCAAGTATGAACAGTGGACCGATAAAATCAAAACATATTTTCCCATGGTCCATAAAAACTCATGTTCATCAAATCAGTTCATGTTATAAGACATCAAATCCCGGCTCTCAGGCCAAAACATGGAAAACATAATCACTGGCCACAAAGACCAAAAACCCGTACTCAAAACCGGTACGTAATCACAAATAACATCAATCAGCACTAATCACAAGTGCACAATAAATATATCAATCCAATCAATCCGCACTACTCACAAGTGCATAAACTATCACAATCACATCTGCACTACTCACAAGTGCACAATCATTCAAACTGCACTACTCACTAGTGCTGCACTACGCGTAGGCTAATATCCAGTCACACTCTCGGGAACAGACACCTCTGGGCTTAACCCCCTCGGGCTCAGTCACCTCTGGGCGAACACATCCCCAGGCTCAGACCCATCCGAGTGGTACATCCAGGCTCAGTCTCATCCGAGAAGCTGAGTACCATAGGATCGACTCCTGATCCTACAATCACATCCCCCAAGCTCCGGTCGTCTGGGTAATCCCCCCCAAGCTCCGACCGTCTGGGAATATCACAATCACCATGAAAACCATCTCGGGAATTACATCCCAAAACATTTCAATCAAATCTTTACTTCATACAAAGTCAAGATCATTCCCGACTAGGTCTCAAAGCCCAAAATACCTTTTACACATAAACCGTTAAAATCACATTTTAAATCAATAAAATAATCCGGAAATCATCATTGACTCACCAACCAAGTCAAAATATCATTTTAGAAATTATTTAAACTCCGGGCCTAACCCAAAACATCATTTGCACGTTCCTCGTAAAACGTGCCCGAAAGACTGATTAAAATAATCATAAAATCACAATCATTAATTTCACAATTTCACAAGTGACTCCAAATCCGAGTCAAAATCACTATTCACTTGGGTACTCATGCCCAAAATATCATTATCACGCAAATCCATGTGTTGCAACCAGGGATGCAAATGTCGACGGAATCGCCGATATATCGCTCGATATATCGGTTTTTCCGGTCGACGGCAGGTAAGGCGGGGGTGAAGCTCTATCTTCCACCAATATCGACGATTTCAGGAAATATCGACGGATATCGTCGATTTCTGGCGATATTGACCGAAACCAACGAGATTGGACCTAGCCCACCGAACCCCCAATTGAATTTCGGCAGTGAAATACCGAAGTAAAAAAAAAAGGAAATCGTACAAATACAATCACGGATTGAACAGAAAATATGGAAATCACAGATTCAATCAAGCATAGATTCATACTGCATGTTTGTATCCATCAATTATGTTCACGGACGAAGAGAAAAATTGAAAAAAAAAAATAAAGATTGTTCACGGACGGACTCACCACTTCAAGCATAAATTGGGGGCGAAGAAACGAAGAAAAACTCGAACCCAGCCCACCACTGATCTTCCGACGTCGACCCGAAGCCATTCGAACCACCGCTGCAACCAGATTTCCCGGTTCTCCACTTCGCACGACGCGTCGGAGGACGACTGACGGCCACAGCTCCACCCCTTTCTGGTCTCCTCCATCTCGCCCTCACCGTCACCAGTCGCCGTCGCCGCCCGCCTCGGTCCAGTCGCCGTCGCCGCCCGCCTCGGTCCAGTCGCCCTTCTCCTTTTCCCCAGCTTGCGAAGAAATCGATTATATCGATTGAACTGAGGAACAGAGGAAGACGACTTCTCCTGTTAAGTAAAAATGATTTTAAGGAACGAAACGCGCGTTTCGTTCCATTTCTTCTTTTTTTTAAAATTATTTACATATTTTTTTTAATTATTTATTTGTCATAATTAAATATATCATTTATTATTAATTTTGTTTGTTAACTCCAAATAGAAAAAATAGATTAAGCCATAATTTTTTATTTTTCAAAATATGTATTAAATAGATTAAGCCTTAATATGTATTAAAATAGATTAAGCCTTAATATATATTAAAATAGATTAAGCCTTAATATGTATTAAAATAGATTAAGCCTTAAATTTTTCATAATAAAATATATCATTTATTATTTACTAATATATAATTTTTTAGCAATGTATGTTTTAATATAAAATATGGCTTAATTTATATATTTGGTAATATTTTTTTTAATTTAGAATATGGATTAAAATTATGAATTTATGTGTTTTTGTTCATTAATTATGAATATGTATTAAAAAAATGAAGCCGTAAACATTTTTTTTCAAAATTCAAAATGTATTATTAGGTAATTCATATATTCCTTAATTATGAATGTATGTTTTAATATGAAATATAGGGTAATTCATATATTTGGTAATATTTGTTTTAATTTATAATATATGTTTTATTTTAGAATATATATTAAAATTATGAATATATGTGTATTTGGTCCTTAATTTTTTATCATCTTCAAAGTCTAACTTAGAATATATGTTCTAATTGAAATAATTTTATTATTATTTGTATTTTATTATTATTATTATTATTTGTCATTATCAAATTCTCGCTATTTTTCACATATTTGGTAATCATTTATTACTAAAATATGTTTTAATAATGTATGTTTTAATATGAAATATGGGGTCATTCATATATTTGATAATATTTGTTTTAATTTATAATATATGTTTTATTTTAGAATATATATTAAAATTATGAATATATGTGTATTTCCTCCTTAATTTGTTATGATCATCAAAGTCTAACTTAGAATATATGTTCTAATTGAAATAATTTTATTATTATTTGTATTTTATTATTATTATTATTACTATTACTTGTTTTTTATCAAGTTCAATGTGTACAATATTTTTAATGCAATATTATCAATAGAATTATGTTTTAATTTAAGATTTTATACTGTTAGTGGTCGGCAGATCTATATTTTATCATATGATTCATCATATATTTATTATATCAAAGTCATTTTATAGTTTTTATTAGTCCTATATAACCATTATTGGGTACTTAAGCATATCCCAAAGTTTCATTCCAAATTTCCGTCATTTGGCCTCAATTTCCGTCATTTTTGTTGACCGTAAACGATATCGATATCGATATCGATATTTGGGGCGAGATATCCGTAAATTCGGCGAGCGATATATCCGTTGATATCGATATTTCAATCCTTGGTTGCAACCTCCGTTGCCATTTTCACGTAAATCCACGAAATTGACCCTTGACTCATTCTCGAGTCACCACATCATTTTTCAATCTATGACACAATAATCCGAGTCCAAACATTATTTTCAATCAATTTTAATCCCGGACTCATAAACCAAGTCCAAACATCATTTTCACCAAATTTCGTAATTTCTCGAAAATCGTGCCCAAAATAATAATATAATAATCATAATACCGAGAAATTACCGGATTGAAACATAAATCATGCCCAAGCATATAAAATCATATAATAAGGCATTTAAATCATATATGCATGCATCACGGTTAGAAAACAAAGTCCACTCACACACACCGTCCAAAACGGTCCGTTTCCGAACTGCACGTTTTTCCGTAAATTCTGGAAATCACAACTCCTGTCCAAAATCATTATAGAGGGTTACTAAAATCTCAAAATACATCATATAATTTTCCCCAATTTTTTCCGAAATTTAAATACGTATTTAACTCGTAAAACAAAACTTCGGATAAGCGGAACATTATCGAAACAATATCCGATTTCCTCGAAACCAGCGTCAAAATGTTCGTTACACTAAATGGGACAAAATTCATGTTGATCGTACCTCGGGATTCTCACTCACGCGCCCCCACGCGCCAGCTACAATAACCAGCATAGTCGTCCTCTTCGCCCGTTTGTCTGGTAAACGGGTCTCTTTTGCCCGCGAACAGACCCGGTTAATTTCCTACCAATTCGACATTGTTTCCATCAATTGAACATTCAGTCAGTTTCGATTCAAGTCTAATTAGAGTTCTGTGGACTTAATTACAAACAATCCTACCTCAAACCTCACGATCGAAGATGGTCATTCGAAGAACATCCGGCCATTGATCATCATTCGAAGTCTTTCGATGACACACGAGTTCCTTCAATTGATGCAACCAGAAGCTTCAGTGGATTCAGGTAAACTCTTTCCCCATCTCAATTGCATCAATCGAAGCCTCAAACTCCACGACTCAAGCTCGACATTTCTCACTGTTACCAAACCCAGTTCAGAGCCAATTGGGCCTCAATTCTTCTCGTTTTTGATCTAGTTCCACTCGTCTCAACCTCAGGAAGCTACTTCTAAGCTCCAATTCGATCATCACGGCTCAATTCATCCTATTCGAATTTCCCCCCAAATTTTCTAAAATCCGAAATCTAGTTCCTCAGCTCTCAATCGATCCCTCGTGTTTTCCCAGTTCAATCCAGTCTAATTGAACTCACAATTTCCCACTCTCAGGTTCAGAATTGGAAGAGAATTGGAGGTTGGGAGAAAATGGTATTATGGTTGTACACGGTTGAAGAAGGCTGAAGAGATTAATGGAGGATTAATTAATAATTAAATTTAATTAATATTAAAACATCATAATTGTGTCTTCCCTAAAACATGGGATCTGGTTTTAAGCCCTAATTTAAGGGATGAGTGACACTTGTCACTCATCCAAGTGTGTTCAGTCATTGGGTACTGTTCATATTAAAATATTATTTTAATCCCGGTTCGTTCGGTTAATCGAGCCCGATTCCATGACCATAACTTCGTCGTCGAATCTCCGATTTCGGCATGCCGCTTGTCGTTGGATTCGTATCGACGAGACCTACGTAATGGGCCTTGGCCCTCGTCCATCGGACCTCCCGGTCAAAAAGTCAACATTTGGCCCATAATATGCCAAATTACCAAAATACCCCTCAACTTCCGAACGCCATAACTTTCACCTCGAATGTCGGAATCGAACGTGCCACCTGTCTATGAACTCGTGACGTCCCGAACTACGTCACAGTCATCGGTCAAAGTCCATTTGACCGCCTGAACTAAAAGTCAACATTTTGCCCATGCTAGGGGCAAAACGGTCATTTTGCACAATTCGTCCGATTTCACTCAACTAATCCCCGATTAGTCATTCTAAACCATAATTAATTAATATTCAATCCCGACACTCGGGACGGGTCGTTACAATGAGTGAATATTATTAATAAATATAAAAGATACACCTCGGGGTAGACATACTAACTTTGCTTCCCACAATAACAATTATACATAAATGCAATCATCATAGTCATAGTTTTGACTCAATTATTCCTATAAAAGCTCTAATTTCAACATTCAGATTTTCAAATTTTCAAAACTAAAAAATAAAAAATCTAATCCTCAAATCCCCAAAATCAGAACTCTATATTCAATTCCTATTGAAAACCAAGAAAGTGATCAAACTCAAAGTGTCGAAACCAACCATAATGCTACTATCAAGTGACTTAACTGAAAATAAAATATTATAATGATTCAAACAATCAAATGGGACTGATGCTAGATTGCTAGCATAGCACCAATTCCTAAACCCCAGCTCTCTATCAAAGACTAAATCAATATAACACAATGAAAATTATTAAGTTGGCTAAAATGAATAGTGAAGCTATAATAATCTGAAATTAATTAATTGTCTTAAACTTGAAGGTTTTTTTTGTTAAGGAAAAAGAAGTATTTCATAGACACAAATTTTTGTTCAAAATAAATAGAAAAACGCAAACCTGTCCCTAATTCAGCGAAGAAAGTACTTCAAAAAACTCTAATTATTGAAAAAAAATCTTTAAAATTAAACTCACTGCTGCTATTGTAGGACTCATACCTTATCGGCAACTAATACCCTCATTCAAAACAAGAAAGCCAACACTTTATACACGAAACATAAACCAATCTGAATATACTTTAAAATAGACTTTGAGGTTTGAATAGCCCCAAACTGCACCACAAGATTCGGCAACAAAACATTGTGAAGAATAAAAAAGCCATTCTGAATATTTGGACTTGAAACAGATAATTAATGTCTTTCTTTTATTGGTTTTTTAAATCTAAAGTGTAATGGACTATTCATTTGAGTTAGGTTACACTAATTAAATTGGACTGTACTAATTAAATTGGACTGGGCTAAACTCAAAATTCTAAAAGGCCAAACCTTGGGTGGGAAGGTCTATAACCCTTCCAGCCTAAGGCTACCATCTGTCCTTGATTGGAAGGCTTGAAACTAGTAATACATATCCAAGATCTAACCATATTAAAAATCAGGAAAAAAAGAAGAAGACAACATCTACAAACGTAAGTGAATGCCCAAACATTATATAATCATGTTTCTGCCAGACTCCATGTGGAACCATAATTCTCCACAACAAATAGAGGGCCTCCCCTCAAAACATAGGAACACAATAATTATTCTCATAATTATAGTTTTTCAGCTTATTCCCTCAATTAAACTGACTTAAACATTATAGCATTTTTGGTTAAATTGAGATTCAACTATAACCTCAAGTATTTTCTGTGTTTGTAGAGATTAAAAGGTCAATTTATACTGGACAATTTTTGCATTAATAACTGGTGCTTTCATTAAGAGTCAATTTAAAAAAATTTCAAAGCTGTTTTTTAATCCAAAAAACCTTGCTTCTTCCTTAAGAATTGTTTTTTTTTTTCGTTATTCATCAAAATTTTCTGAATAATGGTAAGAACAAGGTAAACCACAAGGCCTGACGAGACGGAAGTCTCCCTAGGTGGTCAATGTGGTAACGATCACACAGAGAGAGACTGGTCGCCGCCGGTCCTACAGCCCGAACAAGGTCACAACCCCACAGGCATTGGAATAGCCATGAGGGACACCTTCGTCTCCATCATTGGTGTGTTGTCGCCACCGCACCGTGCCGGGAACACCGCCAACCATCGTTGTTGCCACCTGTCGCTAGCCATGCCACCGCCACCATTGGACTTCCAATGGGGGATGCAATCCCAGGTAGACCCCAAGTTACATCCCAAGCTTTGGGATCAATCTTTGGACTCGGTTAAAATACTGGTGGAGCGAGGACATCCAAGGAGGGGCCAATGGCCCAATGGCGAACAAGCCATACAATTGGGTACCCAAGGACAATCATTCTTGGCTATGTTGGGATTTGGCTCTATAACTCTGAAGTCTAGAGTTCGAAACCAATTCCAACAAATAAATGGCCGATTTGTGGGAGATACATCCTAACTTGCTAGCGAGGACTTAAGATTGATTCTAAACGAGCTCTGAGTCACTAGAAATAAAAATAATAATTGCAAAGGACGGGTGTAACAACTCAACCCATAATCATGAGATTACCAGGAGATTAGCGGGAATAATCGGGATTAGTCGAGGTAAAATGACATGACCCATCCCAATCCCCTTGGAATATCGTGGGATGTGCATGTTTCCATCTGACACCACGTGTTAGACAAAGGATAAAACAGTAACCCGCTCGGGGTTATCCATAGTGCGCCAAGATCTATGGTATGCGTTGCGACATGTTATGTCTCCGTCTCTGCTACAGCCCGCATCTGCGATCAACCTGGGGGGTGCCAAAAATAACAAAACTTGTGAGTGGACAAAAATAAGTATTTATTAAAACCATTTTTTAAAATATACTTTTCACCCTCTATTTATTAAAGTATGCATGCATATCACTTTAAAACCATTGCTTTTCAAATAAAATGGTAGCATATGAGAACTTATAAAATCAAAGGCTTTCCTTTCAAACCAACATATGTGAAAACATCTGGACACAATCAATCAGTCAAAAACCTCGTGAACCATTCTCATATCCAACCTGTGGGATCTCAGCCTATCATCATCAGTCACGTTATCCAATCCCAACAACGCATGCCCATAAGCTCACGAACCGCTCTGATCCGAGCATGCCCCCGTGAACACATCACCGGCCGACAATCTCCAGATCGTCGTGAACATATCAACGATCGATCTCATATAACATCTGCACTCCTGAGTCGAGCCTCCCTCGGCTGCTCGACAGCAGGCACATCGTGACATCTCCGTATCTCGGAGGTGAACGTTATCACCAAGGTGCTCTCCAAGGAAACATATTCGCAATCGGAGGCACTTTCATAATCACGGAGAATGGTCATAATAAAACAGTGGAAACACATTTTCAAAAGTGTTTGTTTCTCAAATCAAAACATTTATTTTGCATAAGGTCTCACCCAAAATTAGTTTCCACAAATCTCATAAAATCGGTGTCTTGTTCCCATTTCACAATCTCAAATCATTTCACAATAGGGCCCTTGGCCCGAAACATGGTTTTCAATACACATGGACTCACTCCCGGAGTCCAATATCTCAAATTATTCAAATCACTGTTCAATTTCTCGTTTGACTATACTCAGAGTCAAACCATAAACCAACTGGGTCTCAAACCCAAAATATCAATTTCACGTATCTCCGTGAAATCATTCAAAACCTCTAACCAAATCTTCAATTCCACGCATCTCCATGAAATCATTCAAAACCTATAATTTCAAAACTGGGACTTAAGACCGAAAGAACGATTTCACGCATCTCAGTGAAATCTATCCAGACCCGACATTTCAAATCCACAACACATTTTATTTTCAAATCATGATCAAATCGACATAATATGCACACCATGAATTTCAAATCATAATCATATAGCAACAAAAACATATATGCATGCATTATTTTATAAACCAAAGTCCACTCACACACCGTCTGTGATGAGCGCTCTGAAACCTGCGTCGTAAGCCATCCTGGGGCTAATATGCAATCTCCCGGACGTCCGGACCTATCCAAATCACATCCAAAGGTTACTATCCATCGATACAAGTTCTAATAATAAACCCTCAAAACTCTCGGAACATTCAACGTGTCCCGAACACACTTCTCGAGGCTAAAAACCTCCAATTGACCCATTAAACGACCTCTGATCGACCTGAAACTACCACAATTGGATTTAGATCGTCAAAAATTTTCGAACATGATCGATTTCACCTCGAAATTTATGCCCACGAGCCATCACGCTTCTATCAAAGTCTACACGCGCCAGTCAACGACAATCAACGCTGACGTCATCTGCTAACAGGTCTGACACCTGTGAGGTTTGACAACCTGCCATGTGGCACACCTGATTAGTGCCATATGTCACCTTCTAACACTGATACATCACGCGATGACATCACCTGCTGACGTCATCACTGCCACGTGTCACTGATACGTCAACTCTAACAACCTGACACACTACCATGTGGCACCACCTCGTTGGTCCATGTGTTCTAACAATGCTAACGTGGACCTGCCACGTCAGCTGCCACATCATCTGACACACTTTGACAGCTCACCACGTGGCACCATTTCATTGGTCTATGTGGTTTAACATGTCTGACGTGGCACTCCACGTCTTTGTTGACTGGGGCTGACAACCTGCCATGTGTCACCCTCTGGTTGGCCACGTGGCCTGACAGGTATGATAGGATGATGACGTGGATAACCACATCATCATGGTTAACCTCTAGCCGGGTCGACCTGAAAATCTACAACGGGTTGTTCGACTTGACTACTCGACCCGGTCCATTCTTCCTCCTTCGACCACCAAAACTCACCATTTTTCCCCCATTCAACTCGCCTTTAACCCCGAAACAAAACCCTAACCTCAAAAGTTGAAAACAAAGTCAAAATCTCACCTGTCAAACTTGAATCCTCACAGCAGACCTTCGAGCTTCCTTCCTAGGCTGTCTAACGATCCTTTCTCGTCCAAAAAGATCCCTATATGCTCGTATGAGCTCAATAAACCCAACCAAATCGTTAAAATCATCCCAAAACGTCCAGAAAATTGAAACCAAAATCCAACAAGCTCACAATTTTACCTGGGTTCACGGCCAACTGTTCCGCTGTGCCTCTATCATCCACGCCATCGTCTCAGTCTCTCTCAACCACTCACTATCTCTGTCTCACTCATGCTGCCCAGCTACTGGTTCAGATGGTGAGATTGGGTTTGGGGTTTTCGGGTTTGGTGAATGAAATAGGAAAGGGAATTGTATGTGCATGTATGTGAAATGGGGATCAACCATCTCTTAAAACGTTCAACCGTAAATGGTACGTACAATCGTTCTTGACCCGTAACTTTCTCGTACGATGTTTGATTTCGATGTACCACCTATCTACGGACTCGTATCGTCTCTGTCTATGTAATGGACCTCGGTCCACGTGCATTTGACTTCCTAGGTCAAAAGTCAACATTTTCACCTGTTCTAGGGGTAAATTCATAATTTCTCCCCAAACGTCCGACAATCCTCGGCTAATTCCCTATTAATCTCACTAATTCCCAATTAATTCTTGTTAATCCTTTAAATTTGGGACGAGTCCTTACATAAAATGACAATTTTACCCTTGAAGAGGGGAAAATGTTGACTTTTAACTTGGGAGAATTTTTGCACGTTGACCGACGCACGTTACGTAGATCACGGGTTTGCGATTACGTAGACAGGTGGCACGTCGAATTTGGATGTCGTACGGTGAAATTACGGGCCTAAAACAGTTTAATCGGATTATTCGATACACATTTTACGATAAGGGTGGCTCGTTGCTTGTCTATTGTGGGGCCCAAAAATTTAACGACCCGTCCCGAATTTCATGATTAGATTAGTGACTAATCACGATTAGTGAGGCTAATCCGTGATTAGTAGAGCGAAATCGGACGAACGATGCGAAATGACCGTTTTGCCCCTAGTGGTGGCAAAATGTTGACTTTTCAATCGGGCGGTCAAATGGACTTTGGCCGATGACTGTGACGTAGTTCGTGACGTCACGAGTTCATAGACAGGTGGCACGTTCAATTCCGACATTCGAGGAGGAAGTTATGACGTTCGGAAGTTTAGGGGCATTTTGGTAATTTGGGTGAATAGGAGGTCAAAAGTTGACTTTTTGACCGGGAGGTCCGATGGCCGAGGGCCGAAGACCGTTACGTAGATAAGGACGATACGAATCCATAGGCAGGCGGTACTCTGAAATCGGACTTCGAACGGGGACGTTATAGGTCACGGAAGTTCGATTTCACTATGCACGAACTTCGAGACGGGGATGAATTGACGAAATCTGATTGGGCAGATATTTTTAGTGGGTCCCATCCTATTGGCTAACTCCCCCCCAAAATGTGGATCTATATAATAAAATAATATTATTTAATTACTTTTTTTAATCAAATCCACCCACCATTCAATCTTGGTCATCCATTTCAATTCATCCTTAAATCCACACCCTCCATCCCATCTCCCTCACATCTGATCAGCCATCCCCCTTCTTCTTTGTTTCCTTACCACCCGAAACCCCATAACCCCATTTTCTCCATTTTCTTTCAAAAACCGAAACACACACACCCCATCACCATTCATTGCTTGGGTGTGACCGTGAGTGACGGGAGGGAAGGACAGAGAGGCTGGGACGGCGAGTCACGACGACGGACGACGGAGGACACGATGGAGGAGCTCGACCCGTGAGGTGAAAATATTTAAAAATCCAAGTTTTGTTTTTGTTAGGTTTTAATTGAAACTAATGATTGGGTTGTGCTTCTGGGGGACCAAGGAGAGAAATGGGATTGTTTTTGAAGGTTAGAGCGGCCTGGAACAGCCGTGAACGGCGGGAGAAGTCACGGCCGCCATGGCCGAATTGAAGGTACGGGTTTTTGATGTTTTTCTTCCATTTTAATGTCATAGAACCATAGGTTAGGATTAGAGGAGGAAAATAGGACAAACGGGAACGGTTTTGGTGGCCGGACGGCGGAGAACCGGCCGGGTCAAGCTGCGGGTCACGGCGACCCGGTTACTGGTATTCGGGTCGACCCGCGGGAGGACAGAGATGACAGGTGACGTCATCCTGCTAACGTCATCATGTCAGGGATGACGTCTGCATTGTCATATCTGACAATGTCAGCTGACATGTCAGAAAATGGGCCAATAGGAGTGCGACACGTGTCACATGTTAGTGCACAGTCAGCACTGACATGTCAGTGACGTGGCCCAATTAGGGGCTGACACGTGTCACTGATGTGGACCAGTGCCGTGATGACACATGGCACATGTCAGACTGCCACGTGGCACTGACAGCACAGTGACGTAGACCAATGGGAGCATGACACGTGGCATCTGTCAGAGTCTGACATGTCAGACCTGACAGCTGTTAGATGACGTCATGCTGACGTCAGCGATGACGTCAGCAGGTACTGTAGCTGGCGCGTGAAGCCCACGCACAGCCACTTCAGGCGGCGCGTGAGAGCGCGCGGCAGGGAATTTGGGAAAGTGTTCAACACGGGAAATCTTCTATTCGATGTAACGAACATTTTGGGACTGGTTTCGTGTCGATCGGACATCGTCTCGATATGTTTCGGGGTATCAGAAGGTTTAGGTTCGGGATTAAAAATAGTTAAAAATACGGGAAAATTACGGGGCTTTGGTAGGAGGTTAATTAAGTAGTTAGTAACCTTTTATTACGATTTGGACAGGTTTGGGAGTCCCGGTGATGGTGATCGGCTCGGGGAGCCGTATGGCACGTAAATCGAGGCGGCAGCTCGGACGGTCTGTGAGTGGACCTTGTTTTCTAAATTGGTGCATGCATAAATGTTTATTATATGTTTTAAATGCTTGTTTGTAATGCCATGGGTGCATTTGTATGTGGTTACGTATAAGCACGTATTTCGAGGTTTCGGCCTTATACGGTGCTTATACGGGTCTGTATCTCTGTATTGATTTAAATGAACTGGATTTGAATTTCAAAAGGATAAACTCGGGTATGAGACCGATGTGGTTTTGTCTCGGGCATATGACCTCAGATTCCGGGCACGGTGCCCAACTGATGTCCTATGTTCGGGCACGAGACCCAGTCACTTTACGATTTTGATTTCAGGTCAGGGAACCTTAAATGGATTCCCAGGTTCATGACGGTTTATAGGAACCGGCATGAACCCTTGTTATGGTATCGTGGTTCATGACGGTTTATAGGAACCGGCATGAACCCTTGTTGGTTATTACGGTTCATGACGGTTTATGGGAACCGGCATGTTACCCTGGTTATGTTATTACGTTACATGACGGTTTATGGGAACCGGCATGTTACCTGGTTATGTTATTACGGATCATGACGGTTCAAGGGAATCGGGCATGGATATTATGTTATGTATATATATATGTTCATCTACCTTCCTTTACTTCTATTATCTCCTCCGGGGAGGGTCGTTGGCCTGGGTGGACCCCGGAGTAGTCACGGAGCACCGACTGAGTGGAGTCACCCCCCAGTTGGGTTCCTTACTCTCAGGAAGGCTATGGTTACTATTACCTCGAGTAGGATCAGTGGTCTGCGGACATTGACCTTGACTTTGAGAAGACTCGGATTGAGACCCGGGTAGCACGCGCGTAGCTTTGGATACCGTGACAGGATTGGTTGTGTGACTTATATGTATATATGATATATGATATGTGGTGTGCACAGGTGTGCACAGGATTTGAGCAGTGGCTCGTGTACTTGGTTTCTTTATGGTTTGGGGCCGAGTCCCTTATGGATTTGGGCAGTGGCCCGTATGGTCGTTTTCATTGTGGTCCTTTCGACCCTGGTTTATATCTGCTTTGGGCTTAGTCCCACATATGGTTTGTTTTGGATAATGGTTTTCAAATGCATGCATGCTTTTTAGTGGAGGGTACAAATGTCTTATGAAATGTTTTTATAAACTTTTGTTTTGTCCACTCACAGTTTTTAATGTTTTGACTGCCCTTCAGGTTGACATCGGATGTGGACTATAGCAGAGACCGAGATATCACATACCTCCTCCGGATCCTGGCGTACTCTGATAGCCCGGGAGGGCAAAAGGGCGGAAATATCCCTTGTCTGACACTTCGTGTCAGACGGGAGCAGGGTCATCCCGCACTAATCCCGGGGGGATTGGTATGGGTCTTGTCAAAAAATATCTAAGTGAGGACCACAAGATGAGTGACGAGTGTCACTTATCCTATGTCCCTTACCCTTGCATCCATATCTCCTCTCCCTTATTCTCTCATTTTCTAAACACTCCTGAAACCCCACCCTCACTATTTCTTCATGGTTTTCACCAGCTGGCACTGGTTGAGAGAGACAGAGATAGGCTGTGAGACTGAGAGTGACGGTAATGGAGTGTGGACCCACAGAGGAGCTGGCTAGAACCCAAAAATAGGTCAAACCCGTGAACTTTCAAAGGTAGATTTTGGGTTTTGGCTTTGTGACACTTAGAACTCAAAACTGAATCTGCTATTGTGTTCTCTGACTTTGGACGAGTCCATAAGGACGAAAACATACGGTTTTGGACATAAGAAAGAGCTCAGGTGAGAGTTGGAACCTTGGCTGAAAGGATTCGAGCTTGGCCAACCGATTTCAGGTGAGTTTCCACTATTTTCTAGCCAACCGATTTCAGAAGTTGTTAGGTTTTCAGGCTGACGTCGGCAGGTGACGTCAGTAGTAACGTCAGCGTTGACCAAACTTTGAAGGCGCATGTAGGCGCGTGGGCACAATTTTCGAGGTCAAATCGTTCTTGTTCAAAAGTTTTCGACGTCCTGAATCCAATGGTGGTGGTTTCAGGTCGATCAGAGATTTTTTGGTTGGTACTTTGGAGGTTTTTTTCCTCGTGATGTGTTTTCGATTTCAGGGTCTTTGAGGGTTTATTGTATGGACTTATATGGATTGTTAGTGACCCTCGGGTATGAATTTGATAGGCCCGAACGTCTTGGAGGCTTCGGATTGGCTTACAGCTCTTGTTTTGAGCAAACAGCGGTACGTGTGAGCGGACTTTTGTTTTCCTAACTCTATGCATGCATTTTTATATGGTTTTTAAAATTGATTTATAATGAGAATTTCTTGATGATTGGTTATGTATGATTCATGTGGATTTCTTGTGAATTTTTATGAATATTTAAGAAAAATGATATTAAAATGTTTTGCAAGGAAATTGGGTTTATTAAACCTCGAATCCTCAATGAGTTATAGGGAATGATTTTATACTTGTGATGTCATGTTTATATGATTTTGACGGTGTTTGGTAAAATGGGATTTGCATGATTTTATGACTATTTACTAGCTTGTCTTACGAGTTTTGATTGAACTGTGGTTTTGGGCTTAGGCTGAGATATGGAATTATGGTTTGAAAATCTATTGATATAGACATGTGGTTCCTCGATATTCATGAAGATTGTGATGTTGAGATGATGTGTGATGATTGTGATTATGTGACTATGATATGACGTGATGTGATTGATGACCCTCCTCGAGATAGTCTCGGACATCGAGCTGGACTCCGTCTTTCTTGAGACTGATATTGTGATGCATTGTAATGACCCAACCCAAAGTTTTGTGATTATTGGGAATCAACCGAGAGATTATTGAGACTAATCGAGATTAGTCAAGGTGAAATGACAAATTTACCCTTGGACGAGGAAAATGTTAACTTTTTACTTGAGAGGTTATTTGCACGTTGACCGAGGTCCATTACATAGACCGAGAGATTTTGATTATGTAGACAGGTATCACATCAAATTTGGACGTCGTACGGTGATTTTACGGTCTAGAATGTAACGCCCCGAACGTTCCGGAAATGTAATATTATAAAATATTGAATAAAATGACGTTTTTACCCCTGTGTTTGTGTGGTCAATTTGTTGACCTTTTGATTTGGAGGTCGAATGTACGTTGAGTGATGACCGTGACGTAGTTCGGGATGTCACGAGTTCATAGACAGGTGGCACGTCCGATTCGGACGCTCGGAGTGAAAGTTATGATGTTCGGAAGTTCAGGGGCATTATCGTAATTTGGGGGCTATAAGGGGAAAAAGTTGACTTTTTGTTTGACAATTGATATTCATTTGACTCGAAGACCGTTATGTTCGTCTCGACGCCCCGAGTACAACGACAGGCGGCACGCTTGAAACGGACGTCGGATGACCGAGTTATGGGTCACGGATGTTGGAGGGCATTTTGGTAATTATTGCACAGAGGGGCATTTTGGTCATTTCACGGTGGTTACTGTTCACCACCGTGAAAAACAGAGTGCACGGCCGTGGGTTTTGTGCGTGCAATTGTTTATGGCTAGTGGGGGGCTCAGACGTTTTGTTTATGTAGTTTTAGGCCGTGGAAGCAGGATTGAGTGACCTTGGTGCACGTTTGGGCAGAGCTCAGAGCACGGGAGAGTGAGGAATGGCCGTGGTCTCTGTGCTTGCGGGAAACCGTTTTCAGAGACTTCAGAGTGTCTCCCACGAGTTGCTGGCCGTTTGAATCGATTACTCTGATTGCTGTTGGACTTAGAGACTCATTTGCGTCCTTCCTGCTGTGGAAAAACTGAGAGAGATTGAGAGAACCAGTGTTGAACCATTTCGGGTTTCTGGGGGGGAAATCACAGAGTTCAAATTCTGAGGGTCGAGGGATCAAACTAAACACACGGTGAGACTTCTTGGAGTGAAATAATCACCACGGTGCAAGAGCTGAAGGGATTGGAGCCCGTCTCGCCCAGGAACCTGAGTTACGGTTCAGAGTTGAACCAGTTGGAGGGAAAAACTGAATTCGATTTCTGAGGCTTATTGATCGAAACCAGGGGCCATTCTAGTCTTCTGGGAGCAAAAGGAAACCAACCACGTCAAATTCGAAGGACGACATCCACGAATTGGCCAGGAACGGAGTGCCCTGGTTCTGAGTATTTTCGAGCTTGAGGACGACGACTTCCAGGTAACGGCGAGACCAATTGACGGTACCATTGTGTTCGTATAAGTCCCCTTAAGCTACTGGTGAAATTAATTTGAGAATGGGGTTAGTTTGGGTGAGTTCCAGAATGTCGATTTGTTCGACTGTTCGAGTTTGAGTTGGGTCGTTTGGGTACTAGTCGAGGTTAATCTTCAATACAGACCTAAAATTAAAGGATTAGTGAAGATAATAGAATCAAAAACGAGAGGAATTGATTGAGAATTGGGCTTGAACTGGTCGGGTTGAGTCGCGGGTAATAGACCCGTTTATCAGTTGATTCGGGTAGGGACGAAGGTACTGTAGCTTGGCGCGTGGCTTTCACGCGCAGCCACTTTGGGCGGCGCGTGACGGCGCGTGTGACGTCAACTCCGATCACGGTCAACATGAGAATTAATCCTTACAGTTTAATTAACATTTTATCTTTAGAGTGCGAATCGATCGGGAGTCATTCGGGATAATTTCGGGAGTCCGGAAGATTCAGTCTTTAAGTTTATTTTCGCCGAAAAATCCGGAAAAATTAGGAAAAATCCTACGAGTTATTTTGGGATGTTTGTAACCCTTCTTGTACGTTTTCACAGGCCCGGACACTTCCGAAGCTACGGAGGAGCACGCGGGACGCGATTGACGCGTCCTAAAACCGTGAGTGGACTTTTTGATTTCCTAAATTGGGCATGCATGACTATTCTGCTTATTTATCTCATGGTTTTACATATGATTTTATGATGGTGATATGTTATATCGGTTTTACGTGTTTCCACGTTTTTCGAGATATTTACCGTATTTCACGCATTTCGAGGTTACGATTTTCGCTTATGCATGCGTGATGATTTTGATAAAGTACCTGGATATGAATATGCATGTTTCGGATTTATGATGTTTGATCACATTGTGAAGTAATTTCTGGAAATTGCATGTGTAGGAATTTACATGTGAATTCGGGCATGAGTCCTGTTACGATGAGAAATGTTTTTGGAATAATGTTGGAAAAAGATTTGTGATGAATCCTGATTTATTATGTTTAAAAACGGTTTTGGGTTTAAAGACCCGGTTAATGGTTGGATCTGGTTTTGGGTTTAAAGACCCGGTTATTTAACGACGGGGGCGGGCCCGAAAATTGGGTTTAAAGACCCGAATTGAGTTTAAAGACTCGTGAGTTTAAAGACTCGATTATTATGATACCCCCCGAGGCCTATTAATCATGTTTTGAGTTTAAAGACTCGTTGATATCCCGGGAAGGCCTAATGTTGAGTTTAAAGACTCGGATGGATCCAACGACATAATTGTGGTTAATGATTCACGTTTTACATGATTTGTGCAATTAACGTTTAAAATGACGGTTTCTGAAACCTGGAATTGTTAAATGGTTTTTACATGAATTATGGTGATCCTTTGTAACGTTTTCCATGTGTTTCGGAAAAAGAGTTTTCAAAAGTTTAATATGCAAAATTTGATATTTGGTTATGCATGCGTGTTACAAAATTGGAGGGCGAACCCGATTTCGGAAAAACTGTTTTCCCTATAAAGCTTATGTTTCGGTCCACTCACACTTTGTTGTTTTAAATTCCCTCCAGGTCGTGGAACAAGCGCGGGGGCAAGCGCCGAGGCAGAGGCGGAGGCATAAAGTTTTTCCGTTGTAGAGTAGTTAGTTCACAGAGTAGGACTTGTTTCTTTAACTTGTTTTGTAATATTGCTCTGTGAAACTGTGGACTTGACGTCCAGTCGGATGTATTTGTTTAATCTCCCTGGTCTGACAATGGGTGTGTTGTAATTTTAACTAGTTTCCGGTCTTTTTGATTCGATTGTCAGACGGGAGCAGGATGCTTCCCGATTATCGAGGCGATAATCGAGGTGGGTCCTGTCATAGAATGTTTTAATCAGACTTTTACAGTGCACGTTTTATAAGAAAAGTGCAAAAGGTTTGTTGTCTAGTGAGGCCCAAAATATCTTGGGCTGGACTAAAGGATGAGTGACAAGTGTCACTCATCCCTTTGGCCCATCTCCCTAACTCATGCATATCCTCCCCTTTATTAACAAACCCGAAAAACCCACCTTCACCATCTTCTTCATGATCTCCAGCACTAGATGCTGGCTGAGAGAGAGATCAAGAATGAGGTTGAAAGACTGAGGTGACGGTGGAGGACGGCGGAGGCACAGAGGGGCTAGCTGGAACCAAACCCAAGTAAAAACTCATGAACCATTTAGAATGGATTTTTGGGTCTTTGATTTTGGATGTTGTTACACTATTCTAAGCCCCTGTTCTTAATCTATGAGGTTTTGCGAGTGGGTAGAGACTAGAATGGATGGCGTTGGACTCTAGGATGAGCCCAAGAGGAAGCTCGAAGGTGGTCGTGAGGTTTCGAGCTTGGTTCAGGGACTTTCAGGTAAGTTTTTGTGACTTTAAGGCCTAAGAACGGTTTATGGGTTAGAGACGACTCGAATGGAAAAATAATGGTGTATTTTGGTTGAGTTTAAACGAAGATAAGGCCGGGTCGTGATTGGGGTCAATTGACCCGTTATAGGGCCGTGGGTTGACCCGACTGGAGGAAGACGATGATGACGTGGCAATCCATGTCATCATGTCAGGCCACATGGCCAGTCTGATTAGTACCACGTGGCGAGGTGTCAGAGGCGATTAGAGCTGACGTGGCTGATGACATCAACATGTGACACATGGCACATGTCAGAAGGTGACACATGGCACCAATCAAGGGGTGGATTGTAAGACTCGTTTCTTGGGAAGAACGGTGAACAATCCCACATCGCTCGGGGAGGGAAATGTGAAGTGCTTTATATGTGTGAGCATGTATCTATCTCGCATGAGACCTTTTACGAGCTCACTGGTTTTGGGGATGTTGCCCATGTGCTAAATTATGTTTCGATTTGGATACTGTATGCTGGATTAGTTAACCTCAGGCGATTAGATCACTATATCCGGAGTTGGACTCTGTAGATTCCTAGAAACAAGTTCGGACGTAAACGAGGTTGGACTCAATATGTACCGACATGGTTGGACCATGTGGATCCTGTACTCTCCTACTGGTAGTACACTTGGGATGCTAGTTGGACTAGCAGCTGGTTGGACCAGCATGACGATGTTTGACATTTGGCTGGTTGGACCAGCGAAATCAAGTTTGGTTTTTAATACTTGTGTTATATGTAAATGTTTTCAAAGTGGCTAAGAGCCAGTGATTTCAGTAAAGTGTGGCCAGAGGGCCTTTATATTTTTGTGCAATTTTGGGTTGGACCCACGGTTTATATATATATACATATATATATATATATGTTGCGTTGATTTTTCAAATAATGGTTTAGTGACTAAGCATGCATGTTTTCTAGAACGAAGGGTTTAATGATTGATTTCGGAAAATGGTTTTCCAATCATTTGTTTTGTCCACTCACACTTTTTATTGGTTTTGGCACCCTCCAGGTTAATCTCGGACACGGGGTGTGTGAAGACTGAGGCATCATGGTGAGCACGTACTCTGAGGCATCACGGGGTGTTAATCTCGGTTTGTGGTAGTATCCCTAGTCTGACACGTGGTTATGATGTTTATTTAATCATGAGGGTAAGATGGTCATTTTACAAGGTCGTGTCAGACAGAAGCAGGTTCTCCTCTACTAATTAAAGGGGATTACGGGGAAGGTCTTGTCATGTATATTCTAGGACGTCGAGCTGGGCTCTACCATTCCCGAGACTCGTCTCAGATGTCGAGCCTAGAGCTCCGTAATTTTTAAGACTAGGACCGTTCCTCAGACGTCGAGTCTGAGACTCCATCATTCCTGAGCCAGTCCACACTCGGACTTCGAGTTTAGGACTCCGTCTTTCTCGAGTGATATTCGCCTACCGGTAGTACACATTAACATGACGATACCGCTTGCAGATATCGAGGATGGGTCCGTTGATATGGTTGTGTTGGTAGGTTTTCTTTGGTGTGGCTTTGCTTTGAATTTCTATAAGGTAGGTTTTGGAAATTCTGATTTTCTAGTTATTGCACGTATTTTTAGATTGATGCTTTATTCGTAAATTTGATGCATGCTAGCTTTATTAAACTGAGGGTTTAATAATTGATTTCGGAAAATGGTTTTTTTTTTTCAAACCTTTGTTTTCGTTCACTCACACTTTTTATTGATTTTGACACCCCTAGGTTGATCGCGGACACGGGTTGTATGACGGCTGAGGCATCATGTAAATTTGTGTACTCTAGATATCCTGTTTAGAAAGTAGCCTTATCCCTTGTCTGACACGTAGTAAGTATACAAACTTAAATGTCGAGGGTATTTTAGTGTCTTTGCATGACGTGTCAGACGAGAACAAGTTCTCCCATGCTAATCGAGGGGGATTACGGGGAGGGTCCTGTCAACTTGGTATTAGAGCACTAGACTGCTCTATTTGGGAATCACACACTGGGTGTGTCCGATAGTTTTGTTACGGACGTGATGCATCCACGACGACAACCTCATCATCAGCTTGGTAGCGATAGGAAAGCGAGAAAAGTTAAATGGGAAAGGACCTCGTATTGGTTCTGTTAGGCATTAGATGCCGTTTTTCAACGGGGTTGGACCCCAAGGAGGGCCAGTTTTTTTGTGGGCTCAAAGTGGACAATATCGTGTTAGGGGAGTCGGATCGTTACAACGGGAATATATGCACCATTCGACGAAGGAATCGCGGTGTAACACTCGCCGCACTTCAGGTGGATCACTATCAAGGGCCAGTCTGTCACGACATGGTGGAATCATTATTGGGTATAATTACTATGCATTAATTAGTTATATAAATGGTAGGCATAAAGATAAAATTTTGAAAATGATACATTTCTATATGGAATTTAAATTTGGGATTTGTGGCATCCAAATTCCAAATTATTTATTTTCTTAGAATTTTAAATTTCTATATTTATACATCCAAACAAGAGAATTAGTGCATAGAAAACTTGAAATTCCAATTTTTTTTTAATGAATTCCATGTTTTTTTTCTCTCATCCAAATACACGCCTTTTGATGGAGAATTTTAAGATCGCTAAGAATTTATCAAATCATAAAATTTAAATTAATGGAATTTGAAAAGGACACATTTTTGTATGAAATCTAAACTTGAGATTTGTGACATCCAAATTCTTTTTTTTTTTTTTAAATTTCTAGAATTTTACATTCATATATTTATGCATCTAAATGAAAGAATTAATGCATAAAAAACTAAAAATTAAATTTTTTAACAAATCATTTGTTCTTTTCACTCATCCAAACATACCATAAAAGAAAAATAAGAGAAAAGAATTGAAACTGTTGATAAAGGAGATTAGAGGGAGGAACAGAGTAGGTCAGAAACGATAGCACATCTGCCTTATTAAAAAAATGAATAAATAGTGCGGATAATTTTCAGTCTTAAATTTATTTGAAGAATAGGATTAAAAGTCATATATAATAAGTCAAAATAATTGTTTGAAATTTTAAGCTAAAATTCATTGAAATTTGACATGAAACAAATGAAATTATATAAAACAAGAGAAATCAATTAAACTTATTAGGATTCTAAATTAATTAAAACATATTGAAATCTCAAGGAATAGCTTATTAAAATAAAAATAAATAAAAAGACCAAAAACGTATAAAGTAAAATGTAAAAAGGTTTGCGAGTGCATGGTGGCAGTTATCTAGAAAAACGAAGGGCATTGATGAGAAAGCACTCCGCATATTAATCGCCGACTCCACCGATTGTCCCTGTAATAAAAACAAAAGCAAAAAGCCTGCGACACACAAAAAACGCCTTTCACTCAATCATACAATCATTCATTCCTCCGAATTCGATCCCCAAGCCTTTCTGTCTCTCAGCCTCTCTGCTGAAGCTTCTGCAAGGCCTCAAATTCTCAAATTCAATGCGATGCGAGGCCATGATCGGATCAACACGTGTCTCCCCGACGAGCTGGTCGTCGAGATCTTCCGCCGCCTCGACTCCAAGCCCACCCGCGACTCCTGCTCACTCGTCTGCAAGCGCTGGCTCGCGCTCGAGCGCCTCAGCCGTACCACCCTCCGTATAGGCGCCACAGGTAGCCCCGACGTCGCCGTTGACCTTCTTGCCCGCCGGTTTCGCAACGTCCGTACCGTTCACGTTGACGAGCGGTTGAACGTTTCGCTCCCTTCGCAGCCTGTAATCAATCAATCCCCAAACTCTATTCAAATTAAATTATACTAAATCATTAGAAACAAGTACCACGTTCTTGTGTTTTGAATTTGAAGGTGAAGAGGAGAGGGAGTAATATCGCGACGGTTTCGTCTATAAAGTTGCAGTCTTCCAGCGAGAAGAATGGTCCTGACGATGCTGGGTTTGATTCAAGCAGTTTATCGGATGTTGGATTGACAGCTATTGGTGAAGGTTTCCCCAAACTCGAAAAGTTGAGCTTAATCTGGTGCTCTAATGTCTCCAATCGCGGATTGGTATCACTTGCTGGCAACTGTAGATCTCTGAAATCATTGGATTTGCAGGTGAATTTTTGGCTTAGTTCGGCATTGTTCTCTACTTTGTTTTGCTATTACCATTTTCATTTGTGCTTGTCTATTTTGTCATTTGTGCTTATCTATTTTTGTTGCCTGCAATATGCATTATCGCATCTTTGTAATTCCGACTTTTGTTCTCAATTTCAGTGCAAAGTTTTTGTTATTTTTATATTTTTAATGCTTTCGCGCTTTCTATAATTAAATGATCATAGTGAAATTGGGTATGTGATATAGATGTCAGGTCCACCGTCCACTGCATGATTCACCAGCTAACCTTAATTTTCTTTTTCTTTAAGGGTTGCTATGTCGGAGACCAGGGCCTAGCAGCTGTTGGACAGTGTTGTAAGCAGCTAGAAGATTTGAACTTGCGGTTCTGTGAGGGATTGACTGACGTCTGTTTAATTGAATTAGCCCTTGGTGTTGGGAAGTCATTGAAGTCGCTTGGGATAGCTGCGTGCGCAAAGATAACTGATACTGCAATGGAAGCAGTTGGCTCGCACTGCAATTCTCTTGAGAACTTGTCACTTGATGCAGAGTTCATAGAAGACAAAGGGGTGGTTGCTGTGGCCCATGGATGCCCTGCTTTGAAAACTTTGAAGCTACAATGTATTAGTGTTACAGATGAGGCTTTGATAGCTGTGGGAAGTTGTTGTTTGTCGCTGGAAGTGTTGGCTCTATATAGCTTCCAGAAATTTACTGATAAGTCAGCATTCATTATCCCTTATGTGATATTTCACTTTTTCTTGCAAGTGATGGAACTTACCTGTTAGTCTTTATTTCTTCTGTTTATGTAGCAGTTTCTTTTTAAGTTTGGCCGTTGTCTCTCTAGGCTTTCACACCGACTGGCAACAAAATCTTAAATGCATAAGAGAAGTTGTGTGAACCTCAGATTATGCGTGTCCCACATGATTTATTAGATTACTGAGAATATTTTTGTAGTTTTAAGCTTGTCCATTTCATTAATTAATTCAGCTATCATTGTTGAATAACTCTCTTCTTATTTGTTTGTCTGCTATATTTCAGAGGCTTACGTGCTATTGGGAACGGATGTAAGAAGTTAAAGAACCTTACCCTCAGTGACTGCTACTTCCTGAGCGACAATGCTTTGGAATCAATCGCAGCTGGCTGCAAGGAACTTACACATCTTGAAGTGAATGGGTGCCACAATATTGGAACAATGGGTCTGGAATCCATTGGAAAATCTTGCCCGTATGTTCCTTTCTCAAGTTAACTTAAGTGGTATTTTGGCAGGACAATCCATTGGAAAATCTTGCCCGCATGCATTGAGTGAAATTCATGTTTGATTAGCCGTGGAAAATTCGTTAACGAATTCCGTGAAGCTACCTGCATTCAGTAGTTTTTCTTTGAAGGTGTTGCATGGATATAAATAGCATAAGTGTTTATCAGCCAGTTTCTTCCTTAGGTAGACAACAATGCTTGTATTCTTGGAGCCATTAATATTCAGGGAGTTGAGGGATTTGATGATCATGTGCTTTAGAACACTGTGTGAAACAGTTGTTTCACCAGTGTTCCAAGTTAAATGTCATACCATACCTTCCGTTAGTTAAGGGGTGCCATAGACTCAATCATATGCTACTCTAATATTTTATTTAGTCCTGTCATCATTTTTCTACCATTCCCATGTTCATACATAGTCGGTCTTTCATTCTTGTTAAGTATGTATGTGTCTTGATGGGAAATTAATCTGAACATTTGAAAATGTGCAGGCGTCTTACTGAGTTAGCATTGTTGTACTGCCAAAGGATAGGCAACTTTGCACTTAGTGAGGTTGGACGGGGCTGTCAGTTCTTGCAAGCTGTTCACTTGGTAGACTGCTCAAGTATTGGAGATGAAGCCCTAAGCAGTATAGCCAAAGGCTGCAGGAATTTGAAGAAGCTTCACATTCGTCGATGTTATGAGGTTAACAAATGCATATTCATTTTGCATGTAGTTAACATAGTACTTCGTTTTCGCAAACTTAGCAAAGGCTTAATTACCAGGATATATTGTCTTCATTTGCTATATATGTTTACGGTTACTTTTTGCAAAAGGATTCATGTTATTCAGCTTTTTTCTTAGGTTGTGCTTGGATGAGGAATTTCAAATACCTAGGGATTTAGACTATTAGTTAGAAATGCACCACAACAAAGTAGATAGAGGGATTGCAAATGACTAGAAGCTATGTGCTTGGGAGGGATTTGTAAGTAACTTGGAAGTCCTTTGTTTAGTTGTTTTGTTATGCTCATGGTACTTACAAATCCTCTATTTATTTGTTTGTAGTGCATTTCTTAGTTATATGGCCTAAATCCCTTGGTACTTTTAAGTTGCCCATCGAAACATAGTCTTAGTTATTAGGTAAAAATTTTTCATGGAGGTTTGGGGCACAAAACAATTTTTGAGGATGCAGAAATGTCAAAACATAATTTATGTGCCTTATTTGAGTCACATTCCTTTTTCTCAAATGTAATTATTTACTGGGAAATATGTGCTATAATGTTGAAAAGATTCATTTGTTATATAGCTTATATGTAAAAAAATTATTTATTTTCTTAGTGTAAAAAAAATCTTTTGTTCTTTTTGTACCATAAAAAAAATTCATCATTTTTGGAGTCATTTCTTTATCTGGATTGTTCATCATAGTCTATATGTGTTGCCTTTGACTGTAGATTGGGAACTTGGGAATTGTTGCAATTGGAGACAATTGTAGGTCTCTTACTGACCTTAGCCTCCGGTTTTGTGATAGGTAAAAGTTACTCAATGACGTAGCTAACATTGTATATCTTAGTGAACGTCTCCTAATCTTACATTTTACTCTTAGACTGGGGGATGAGGCCCTTATTGCTGTTGCCCAGTGTAGCTCCCTCCAATATCTGAATGTCAGTGGATGCCACCAAATTGGTGATGCTGGATTGATAGCCATTGCGAGAGGGTGCCCACTACTTCATTTCCTAGACGTAAGTGTTCTTCAGGTGTGTAATCTCTTCCTCTCTCCCTTAAGCCCAACAAACGCATGCATCTTCTTAAGTTTTTCTTTGGCAAGCATAATCCGTGGTTTCTGTGTTACTTCCAAGTTTTTGAGTGCCCAAAGTGCATTTCCTCGTCTATACATTAATGACGATACCCAATATTATTCCTTTCTTGAAGTAGGGAAAGTATTTTTGGAATAAATATTGTTGCTTATATGTAAAGCACCAGTGCGAGCCTTGTCACGTGTGAGAGAAGAAACAATAAAGTGTCCCATGTTTATATTGGTATCTTTGTTCGGGTTATACTTGCACTCCATTCATTAATATCTGGTACGTTTGTCAATCCTTCATAAATTCTAATGTAATTTTCCTTTTGAAAAGAATTTGGGGGATATGGCAATGGCTGAACTAGGAGAAGGGTGTCCAAACCTGAAGGACATAGTGCTATCACATTGCCGTCAAATAACAGATGTCGGCATAAACCATCTTGTTAGGCATTGCACAATGCTTGCATCCTGTCACATGGTTTATTGCCCGGGTATAACTTCTGCTGGAGTAGCCACGTTGGTTTCAAGTTGCCCCAACATAAAAAAGCTCCTGGTTGAGAAGTCTAAGGTTAGCCCGAGGACGGAACGGAGGGCAGCCTCTGCTATTTCATATCTTTGCGTGGACCTGTAAAATCCACTTGAATATATGTACATATCCTGAGCTTGCCAACTTCTGAACATCAACAGAAACATATAGACGGCAAATCTGGAGCCTTGGCAAATCTGGAGCCCAATTCTCCGCCTTTCTTTAATGTATAAGGATGTATATGCACAAAATTTTCTTCGGCTTTCTTTTTCGCGGGCTGTATTGTAATACTGTAATAAAACTATAAAAGTTCATAATGTTATTGTAATAATGTGTTTCGCATGTTATTGTATTAAAACTATGAATGTGAGAAATGCCTTGGTAGAAAGAAAATAAAAAAATCATCCTCTTTTAACGCCTTTTTTTTTTGGCAGAATGGTTTTTTTTATTGTTTTAATTTTTCTTTATGTCCTTTAATTTTTATTGTTAAATATTCAGTCATGAACTTGGCAGGGGAAGGGTGAAAGAGGGATTTCTCTAACCTGAATAAAAAAAAAAAAAAAGGAACATAGTAACTTTGAGTAATCGTTAAGTGCGTCCTGTTTTAGTAATTATTTTAGTAGGATAGATTAATTTATTCATTGAATAAATTGATTATTTAGTCAGATTTTTGGTGTTTTATTGGATAAAATATCAATTATATTATATTAGTTGGATTATAATATAATAGATAATAAGCTGGATTATAATATAATAGATAATAAGAAATATTTATATCATAAATATTAATTATGTATATTATTATTATTATTTAAATTAATTATTGATATATTACTATTATTACTATTTATTAAATTATTAATTATTATTTTATTTTCTTATTATTACTATTATTATTATTATTATTATTATTATTATTATTATACTTTTGAAGATGGCAAGTCTTTATTATTTAATACGGATAATTTCGAAAATATTATTTATGAGGGGTGTATTCAATTGGTGGTTTTAAGTGATTTTAATAGAGTTTGAAATTTAGGTGTATTCAATCAGGATTTTAAATGATTTAGTAAAAATCTTGGTGTATTCAATTTGTGTTTTAATGGATTGATTCAAAACGAATTATTTAAGAATCCTTTAAAATACACATGTATTTAAAAATTCGTATATTTTAGATGATTTTAACAAATATTAGATTTGGAAGGGTTTTTTTTATGGATGATATAAATATCAAAGCTTAAACACAAATCCAACCTCACCCTCAAAGATTTTGAAATTTTCTCCTTTTTTTTCCCACCCCACCCCCCCCGCAGGACCCGTTCCAAATCCACCTGGGATTAACTCGGGACGTGCCTGCTCCAGTCTGACACGAAGTGTCAGATAAGGGATAATTTCAACCTTAGCCCAAAGGGGCTTCCAGAGTACATCAGGATCAGAGAAAGAGTGTGATGTCTTTGTCTCTGCTATAACCCGCATCCGCGATCAACCTAAAGAGCATTAAAACCATTGAAAGATGTGAGTGGACGAAACTAATAATTTAATAAAAATCATTTCACAAAGAAGACATTTATGTCCTTCACTAAAAAACATGCATGCATTCGAAAACCATTTAATTCAATCATTCCTCAAATAATCAAATCAAAGTTAATAAAACTGTTTAT
Organism: Prinsepia uniflora; assembly: GCA_032719365.1. NCBI lineage: Eukaryota > Viridiplantae > Streptophyta > Magnoliopsida > Rosales > Rosaceae > Prinsepia > Prinsepia uniflora. The sequence goes on along the minus strand of CM064865.1, from coordinate 16,457,633 downwards.
CAATCAAAGACATTTTCTTTCTCAAATCATTAGAGCATTAGCCCAAACCGTAAAACCAAAGTATGTGGGAACTCAGCCCAAAACCAATCATGTGGAAACTTAGCACAAAACCAAATCCGTAGGAACTCAGCCCAAATCAAACCACGTGGGTCTCAGCCCAAATCAAACCCCAAGGGTCTCAGCCCAAATCCAATACATGTAGATCTCAGCCCAAAACCAATCCTCGGCATACTTGATGCCTGACATCCCAGATGTCACAATCAACACCGTCACGGTTCCAAGCTGCGAGTGCTACCCGGGGTCTCAATCTCAAGTCTCCCCAGGGTCTACCCTGGTCAATGACCCACAGATTAATGACCCTTCCTCGGGGGAGGTTTTAACCTCTAAGAATCCTACTCCTGATTCACTATACGGACCGGTCGCTCCGTGTAATGACCCCTCGCAGGAAATTCCCCGTGACTACTCCAGGATGCTACGAGACGTCTGGAGGAGACAACCAGCCACTCTAGGATACTACGGGACATCTGGAGGGCAATCGTTCATGAGGATGGTATATGGAAAACCGTTTTACAATTCATCTCAAAACCGTCCAAATCCATTTAGGGTCCCCGATCCGAAATCACATTTATATATCATAACTGGCCCTCATGCCTGAATTCGTAAACCAACGGGCCCCCGGCCTGATCATATAAACCAAATGGGCCTCCAACCCGATTTCTCATTAAATCAAATGGACTCCAAGTTCGATGGTTTCCAACCAAATGGGTCTCATGCCCGATTCCTTATTTCCAATCCAAAAGCTTTCCATAAAACCATTATAGAAAACACAACACGTATAGACACAATATAAAAACATAAACCTCAAAATACGTGCAAATACGTAAATACAAAATACCACAATTATATGCACGTAAGGCATCTCAAAAAATTGATATAAAACATATAAAATATTTATGCATGCATCGAATTCATAAAACAAAGTACACTCACATATAGTCCAAGCTGCGCCTCGATACGCGCACCATAAGCCTTTCCTGGGCTAATCACCATCTCCGGGGTTTCCAAACCTGTCCAAATCATACTAGAAGGTTACTAACTACCTCAATAACCTCTCATTAAAGCACCCTAATTTTTCGAGATTTTTAACATATTTTAAACTCGATCCTAAATCTTCGTACATCCCGAACTATATCGAAACGATGTCCGATCGACTCGAAACTTGTCCCAAAATGTTCGTTACATCGAATAGATGAAAACACATGTTGAACACTTCCCCTAAAACACCCCCACGCACCCCCACGCGTCGCCCAAACGCGCTGCGCGTGGGCCTCACGCACCAGCACCTGTTCATCTTTTTCCTCGCTTCAAATCCGATCCACCCGAAACAGTGAGACCGGTCCAGGTGATTTCCTCCCTTATTTCAACCCATTTCAATTTCTTTTCAATTCCAATAGCTTCCTCTCATTAATTGCAACCCATCTAAGCGATCAAAACCTAGAAAAACCGCCTAGAACCTACCCGTTTGATTTTTCCCCTCACGATCCAAACTCCCAGCCCATCGCCTGGGCTGCTTAACTAGCTTCCACCGTCCAAAACCATTCCCTAATCATCATACCAACCCCCTAAACACAACCTAATCAACAGATAACATCCTAAACGTCCCAATCCAAAAATTAGAAATTTGAACTTAAAACCGTACCTGTGTGGGTTTGCCATTCCTCCGCCGTTCCCGTCGATCCTGCCACCCTCTCTCGTCACTGTCTCACCCTCAACCTCACTCTTAGTCTCTCTCAGTCAGCACATGTGAGGGGGAAGGATTGGGATGGTGGTTCGATGGGGTTTCGGGTTGGCTTGATCGAATGAACAAATGAGGATGAAAGGGTGGGTGCATGTATCTGTGTATTTGGAGCAATGGATGAGTGACACTTTTCACTTATCCATTGGGTCTGATACAAATATCTGGGCCCACTTCCAGACAAAAGTCCACCCGTGTCGTGAAATGTGCAATTGTTCCTCTGAACTTCCGTGAACCTTAACTTTCCCGTCGAACGTCCGATTTCAACGTGCCGCTTGTCCACGGACTCATATCGACCCGATCTACGTAACGGTCATCGGCCCTCGGGTATCAGACCTTCCGAGTCAAAAATCAACTTTTGCCCTCGTTTAGGGGCAAAATCATAATTTCACCCTGAACGTCTGATAATCCTCGGTTAATCCCCGATTAGCGAGGCTAATCCTCAATTAATTCTTAATTAATCCCTAAAATTAGGGACGGGTCATTATAAACTTCCCTCCTTAAAGAATTTCGTCCTCGAAATTCCAACTGATCCAATTCCACAACTAAACTGTGGAAATCCAATCATGTCTCCCACTCAGGCACTCTCGTGTAAACGTACACGCCCGACATAACCACCGCACGCGTCAATGCGCAATGCCACCAGAGCTTCCAAAGCTCCCACTAGACTCTTGAGAAGTCACTCGTCGGCTCGTAAGTCTCACTCGAGACGTCGACACTCATCGATCTCGCCTGTCACTCACTCCGACAAGTCTGATATACCAAGCTGATATCAAATCGGCTTCTCAGTCTACCACGCTGACACGTTCCAACCTACAACCATCAGCTGAAATACGAACTCCCACTAAGGGCTACCACATCCGAGCTGACATCCTGCTCAGCGTCCGATTAGGCAATATCCTCTAGATCTTGCCATCACAATGGCAAGAATCACACATCGCATAATATACTCAAACCTGTGGCATTTATCGACCTCGATACTCACATCAATCAACTTTCTCGTTTTCTCATACTCATCCTGACTCTCGCTAGAGTCCCAATACTACCTACTAATATGAACCTGTCGGATACCGATTCATCCCATTACCACAACATGACCAGCTGGCAGCTCCCGGCTCCACTACGCTTTCATTGTGCCACTCTGATTTCGACTCGCTCTTGAGTCCCCACATCATAACTCATGTCACCCAATGACCTACACTGAAATCTTGACTCATCTTGAGTCCCAACTGTCGCATCACGTACTCTGTCGAAACACATTCGACATCTCACCCATCCTGGGTGTATCTGGACCCCATCAAATACTTTCTAGCAGATGTAATCACATATATAATCTCTAGGGTTCCTCTGGCCCACATGGCCCTGAGCTCTAGGCTCTCATAATCTCTGAACCCTTTCAATCCACTCTGCTCGAGCACACAGTATTCGACGTCCAATCATCATCTCAATATGTCGGAACACATCTAATCATAGTACTCATCGAACTGTCACCATCTCATGTCCATCTCGGACTCCATCCAATCGACAACACATTCATACTCTCGGGGAACTCTCAACTCGACATACCGATTGACCATGGTCAATGCCATCATCCAACGTGCACAACACATTGGTGCACCCCCATCATATCAATCATCAAGACACTACTCGGCCTGCTCAAGTACTGCACTCTGGCAACATCCAACCACATACCAAACCTCAATCACCAATCTCATTCCTTGGTTCATTCCAAAGGTCAACCGACTCATGTCACCCAGACGTATCAAACTCGAACCTATCGGTTACCTATCATCGTCCAACAACACTCTATACAATCGCCCCATCTGGAGTAGTACCTATCAATATCCAACTCGAGGTGTCGACTATTCATCTTTTCTTGATCGATAAGTGGGTATCGTCCTCGTCTCATACTCACTCACATATCCAACACATACTCAAGACAGATCATACACACATCTCCATATCCAACATAGATCATATACTCCCTCACATATCCAATACAGAGGTTGGATAATTATTTCGTCCCACAATACGATTTTCCTCTGCTCCTACCTTAGCATAATCAGCAAGGCAATTCACCTCATTTGGTGCCACCAAGCACCATCTGCTAACAAGCACAAAATGAGAATTCCCCTTCATCAACTTTGGAGTACCCACTTCCAATGCGGAATCAAGCACTCATCTCATTGTCTCAATCATAACCTCCCTTGTCTACAGACCCAAAGCCAATCATTGCTCCACCCATCGATATGTGATCACCGTACTGGTGACGCCCATCATCATCTGCGTCATCCCTCGCTCATCTCTGCCACCTCCTCCGAGGTAGCGTGACACACTTGCCAATGTCCAAAGGTTATCTCTTTCGGTAATCGCACTCAGTTGTAACTGAGCCAACTCCCCAAAACCACGGCTCGTACTATGCGTCGCTCACGCATCTCTATATCCTCGTCACGATTGATGAATCTCCATCGTCTTCATCGTCACAGTAATACGAGCTTGTTCACTTGATAAGACTCGACTACGTCTATTGATAGCAGCATCTACCACAACCGCGTGTAAATCAATCCGGAAACGCTTCGCTATCAAGACTCTGTACTCATGCGGTCAACTCACCGCTGGCACCAACCGCTCAACACGTACTATCCACCAATCGGTCCATCTCGGGAACCCATCCACAAGTACCACTCTCCTGGTAACTTGTCCGATCAATCATCAACTAGGGTTATCGCGAACCCGGCTGCCCATTGCAGCACGTCCATCCAGACTGATCCATCGTTCTCAACTCCGAAAATTCATCACATGGGGTTAAATGGTTCACAACCACCCAGTAACAACAATCTGAGGACCTCGTCCACTCGTAACTCTGAGGTTTACAGCCGCCGGGCCCACAAGAACTTGGCACTACTAGGTGCCCAACATTTCTCAACTACGACATGTCACCGTCACGGCCTACCGTGCCACACAACATCTATATCGTGGCATCCCCTGCCGGTCGACATCCCTCTGGGATTCGCAACACTGAAACATGGCCTCTCATGCCAAATAAACATTCCTATTACCAATAGTCTCAACTAGGGTCGTTGTTCACCTGATTGTTCCTAGCAGCATAATCTCCGATCTTTGCAATTTTTGTTGTGGACGACCCTAACATCCAACCTCCACTGATTCCACTTTGTCCCAATCCATTTCTGACATGACCGCTCAACAGTCCCGACTCTCAAGTCGTCATACTGTGTCTACTTTGTCAGGACCTGTCCCAAATCCTCTGGGATTAACGTGGGACACGCTTGATCTCGTTTGACACGAAGTGTCAGACTAGGGAAAATTCGGTCTCTAGCCCTCACCGGGCTTCCAGAGTACGCAAGGATCGTAGGAGGAGGAGTGTGATGTCTTGTCTCTGCTACAGCCTGCATCCACGATCAACCTGAAGGGCATTACAAATATCAAAAGTCGTGAGTGGACAAAATAAACATTTTATTAAAAACATTTTCACATAAAGACATTTATGCCCTTCATTACAAGCATATGCATGCATTCAAAAACCATTTATCAAACGTTCACAAAACATTTTTCAAACATTCTCAAAACCTTTCGAGGGTTCATGCCAGGTTCCCATAAACCGTCATTACCCATAAAACCATTTGGGTCCCCAACCCGAAATCACAAAAACCCGTAAATCCATACATGTGGGAACTCAGCCCAAATCAACATACGTGGGTCTCAGCCCAAAACCATTCTCAGTGAAATACCAAAACATACAAATCACTTTCCGAAATATAAAACATGGAACACGGCATCTCCACCCCCAAATCACTTTCATAAAACCTCATACGTATAACCCATTCACGGAACTTCCGAGAAGATGCCAATTTGGGGCACACAGCCCCTAGGAAACACATCCCTGATATATGTCACGATATCATCTCTATACTAGTGTGCACACTACTCGGTGTCTCACTCCGAGTCTTCTCCTAGGAATTCTCCATCTGGGAGGCTCAATCTCTGGATCTAGTCTGAGCTCTATCTCCGGATCTAGTCCACACATCTTTCCGGAAATCTGGTTCGGGACCACATCATAAATCATAACTCCCACTCCTACAACGGGATCCCTATGGGGATACCCATTCTCGTCTGTGAATCGTGACTCTCCAGGTCGACGTCTAGAGGAGACCATATAATGATATGGAGGGTTCATATTCATTTTCAAATCTCTTTCTTTCTTTCTCAAAACACATTTTAACTGGGTCTCATACCCGATTCATCTCAACAGAATTCCTCGAATATGATTCAAATCCATTTCACAGGCCTCGACCTAAATCCACAGTTCAATAGGGTCTCATGCCCGAATTCTCATTTCACAAACCGAACTGGGACTCAAGCCCGATGTTACAATCAACTGGGCCTCTAGCCCGATATCGCAACTAACAGGGTCTCAAGCCCGAAACCATAAATCAACGGGGCCTCAAGCCCGATTTCACAGCCAACAGGGCCTCTAGCCTGATACTACAGTCAACGGGGCCTCAAGCCCGATATTACAACCAAATAGACCTCAAGCCCGGATTCGTAAATCAACGGGACCCTCGGTCCGACCGTATATCTCAAATGGACCCTCGGTCCGATTCCTCGTCAAATCAAATGGACTCCAAGTCCGAGAGTTCGTAAATCAAATGGGCCTCATGCCAAAGTTCATATTTCCAAATCCAAAATCCATTTATTAAACCCTCGTTGAAATCCTAGCACGTATAAGCATCATATAAAATTGTAAATCTCGAAATACGTGCAAATACCACAAACAAATGCACTCATGGAATCACAAAAGATATTCTAAAACATGTACACATGCATCGAATTCCTCTTCGGATAGCCTGAACTATATCGTAACGATGTCCGATTGACACGAAACCAGTCCCAAAATGTTCGTTACATCAAATAGATGATTTGACATATCGGAAGCATCCTCAAAATCCTCACCACGCGCTCGTACGAGCCCAAGGAAGATCATGCGCGTGGGCGTCACGCACCAGGACTGTTCACCTTTTGCCTCATGCGATCGAACCGGTCCGGCCGGTTTTCATGTGCAGTCTGGTCCAGCTGGACCGGCGTGACCGGTCCGTCCCCATAAACCCTTCATTTTTTTTATCCAATCTCCTCCTTTTCAATCTCAATCTTCCTAAATTCTTATTTCCTACCATTTCCAATCATCAAACCTAAGGAAAAACCCTTAAATCCTATCCATATTTAAAGGGCCTCACGGCCCAACATTTTCATTTTCCTCCCATGACTTCCACAGCCGTCCAACCACCACCAAAACCTCCTCTAAACCATCCTAACAACCTAATAATCATCCTCTAATCATCTAAAACTAACCATAATGTATAAATCGAATTAAAATGGAAATTGGGCCTTACCGAGCAATTGGGTTTCTTGTGCTCTGGCTATCGCCGCCGTCCACGGCGGCCGACCATCCTGTCTCCTGCCTCATCATCCTCCAGTCCCCCTCTCATTCTCTGGCCTCACTCAAAATCACATGGGAAGGGTTTTGGATTGGGTCGAGATGGTTGTGCGGGTGGATGGAATGAAACAGAGATGATATGCATGAATGACGGAAAAGAAGGAATGGATGAGTGAAAAGTGTCATTCATACCCTGAGGTTTGGGAAAGATCTCGGCCCACAAAAGAAAAAACTTCACTTTTTACCTCGTAAAATGTGTCGCTGTAAATAGTTCCCCAGAACTTCCGTGAACCAAAACTTTTCAGTCGAACGTCCCAATTCGACATGCCGCCTGTCTACGGATTCGTATCGTCCTGAGCTACGTAACGGTCCTCGGTCCTCGGCCCTCGACCATCGGACCTCCCGGGTCAAAAGTCAACTATTTGCTCATTTTCGATTAAATTACCAAAATGCCCCCGAATTTCTGATCGTCCCAACTTCTTCCTCGAATGTCAGAATCAAACGTGCCACATGTCTATGAACTCGTGACATCCCGAATTACGTCACAGTCATCGGCCAAAGTCCATTTGACCGCCTGAACAAAAAGTCAACGATTCGCCCATTCTAGGGGCAAAATCGTCATTTCACCTTGAACGTCCGTTAATCCTCGCCTAATCCCTGATTAGTGTCGCTAATCCGTCATTAATTCTTAATTAATCCCTGTAATTCGGGACGGGTCGTTACACTGGTCCACTGGATCCTATCCATTAGTAACACTACGGCTATAAGCCGTTGGATTCCCATGCACATCGATCCTACTCGGGATCTAACCTCACTACCACGCGGCATCCTGTGCCAATCGAACCCTAAACCATTGCACCTCGTGCTAAACATAATCTAACCAAGGTTCGATTTCACTGAATCCTCATACTCTTACCCTAACTATCAGGTTGATGACGGGCTGTTACCACTGCAGAGACATCACATCCTCGACCTGAGCGTACCACAAGAGCTACACGGTTTGCTCGAATAGCAACAACCTCGCTCTGATACCACTTTGGTATCGGAGTACCACATGCAAACCTTGCTCTGATATCACTTTGGTATCAGAGTACCACGTGCAAACCTTGCTCTGATACCACATTGGTATCAGAGTACCATATGAGCCAACACGCTTTGATACCACTTGACAGGACCCGTCCCAAATCCCCCCAGGATTAACGTGGGACGTGCCTGCACCCGTCTGACACGAAGTGTCAGACAAAGGATAATTCCAACCTTAGCCCAAACGAGGTTTTCAGAGTGTGCCAGGATCGGAGGAGTAGTGTGATGTCTCGGTCTCTACTACAGCTCGCATCCCCGATCAACCTGAAGGGCATTAAAACCATTGAAAGCTGTGAGTGGACGAAACTAATAATTTAATAAAAATCATTTCACAAAGAAGACATTTAAGCCCTTCACTAAAAAGCATGCATGCATTCGAAAACCATTTAATTCAATCATTCCACAAATCATCAAATCAAAGTTAATAAAACAGTTTATCAATCAAAGCCATTTCTTTCCTCAAATCATTAGGGCCTTAGCCCAAACCGTAAAACCAAAGTATGTGGGAACTCAGTCCAAAACCAATCATGTGGGAATTCAGCCCAAAACCAATCATGTGGGAACTCAGCCCAAAACCAAATCTGTAGGGACTCAGTCCAAATCAAACCATGTGGGTCTCAGCACAAATCAAACCATTCCGGTCTCAGTCCAAATCCAATACACATGGGTCTCAGCCCAAACCCAATCCTCGGCATCCCAGATGTCACAATTAACACCGTCACGGTTCCAAGCTATGCGTGCTAGCCGAGGTCTCAATCCCAAGTCTCCCCAAGGTCCACCCAAGTCAATTACCTGCAGATCAATGACCCTCCCTAGGGGGAGGTTTTAACCTCTGGCAATCCTGCTCCTGAGTCACTATACGGACCAGTCGCTTTGTGCAATGACCCAATCGTAAGCAATGCCCCTTGACTATTGTAACGACCCATTCTGAATATTGGCATTAAATATTAATTGATTATAGTTTAGGATGACTAATCGGGGATTAGTTGAGAGAATTCAGATGGACGGTACGAAATGACCGTTTTGCCCCTAGATTTGAGCAAATGTTGACTTTTAACTCGGGGAGTCAAACGTACGAGGACCAATGACCGTGACGTAGATCGAGACGTCATGAGTACATAGAAAGGTGGCACGTCAAAATCGGAGGTTCGACGGAGAAGTTACAGGCCTAGAACGTTTTACGATACTATTGCACAAAAATCAAGAAAGGTGGACATGTGGCAGGTTTGGATTGGATTGAAAATCTGGGTGGACCAATCAGTAAGTGACACCTGTCCCTTATTCGATTGGCCCATTTCCCCACACGGTGGGAAAATTCCTCTTTCCTATTCAATCGATCATTTTGGTTTTCCTCCAAAAACCCGTGACCGTGCAACACATCCAATCCCAAACTTTCAATCCCCATTATCTGTTTTGAGGTGTGAATGAAAATGAGAGAGTGAAGTTTGACGAGGTCAGTGATGGCCACGACGGTGTACGATGGTGAGGTAAGGACGATTTCCCCTGAAATTCGATTTTACATTTAAAATGGCAACTCGAGATTTTGTGGTTAATGGTCGAATTGGTTAATTGGTTAAGCTTCTGAAGGATGTAAGGAGTCGATTAGGACGAGAACTGAGGCTTGAGGTGGCTGGGATGGTGAGAACACGACGGTGGAATGACGACCCGTTTATCATCGATCGGGAAGGTGAGTTTTACGTTTGTTTTTCATGTTTTGATCACGTAGATCGAGTCTAAAGGTTGGGATGAAGGTGTAGGAGGAAATAGGGTTGAAAATGGAGGAGAAATGGGCGAAAACCGGGAACATCGGTTCGGGTTGCAGAGAACCGGTCAGAACTGGTCTAGACAGAGCTTAACTAAGGTTGAAGATGATGAATAGTGCCACACGTGGGCTTCACGCGCAGCTGCTTGAGGTGGCGCGTGAGGGAGTTTCTGGGAAAGCATTCAACATGAATTTTAATCTATTCGATGTAACGAACATTTTGGGACTGGTTTCGTATCGATCGGACATCGTTTCGATATAGTTTTGGGTGTTCGAAGGTTTAAAGCCTATGTAAACCACGTTTAAAATTTTGGGAAAATTACGGGGATTGAATGAGAGGTTAATAAGGTAGTTAGTAACCCTCTAGTATGGTTTGGACAGGTTTGGAAGTTATGGTGATAGTGATGTGGTTTGGAAGGGCGTATGGCACGCGTATCGAGGTGGTAGCGTAGGACGGTCTTTGAGTGGACAATGTTTTCTAAACTATGATGCATGCATAACTGTTTTATATGTTTTATATATGTGATTTCTATAGTGATGATTGTGGCATTAGTGATTTACATGGTTGCACGTATTTTGAGGCAATCTCATATTACACGTATTTTGATGCTACGATTTTATACTATAGTTTTACGTGCTTGTGGGTTCGTTAATGGTTTGATGAAATGGTTTTGGTTTTGGTTTTGGAAAGATGAACTCGGGCATGAGACCCATTTTAATTATGTGATCGGGCCAAGGGCCCAGTTGGTTTACGAAATCGGGCATGATGCCCATTTGAGTTATGTGATCGGGCTGGGGGCCTAGTTGGTTTATGAAATCAGGCATGAGGCCCAATTGTGATTTATAAATGTGATTTCGGGTCTGGGACCCTATGTTTCATAAACGTGATTTCGGGTTGAGGACCCTAAATGGATTTGTGATGGTTTTCTAGAAATTCCGGGCAGGGCCCTTTGAGATGTTTTGAAATGACTTTATAAAACTGTTTTCCATATACCATCTAGATACGAGGATCTGTGGAAGGTCTCTTCCAGGTGTTTGGGACACTGGGGAAGTCACGGTGCAATGCCTGCGATGGGTCATTATACTGAGCGACCGTACCGTATAATGACTCAGAAACAGGATTGCTATGATTTGACGTCTAGGACGTCAGACATCTGGGATGTCAGAGATATGGACCCGGAAAGACCCCGGGTAGCACACGTTGCTTTTACCGTGAGATATGACGTTTGGGACGCTAGGCATCTAGGATGCCAAGGATGGTTATGTGGTCAATATGGATTATTGGATTTATGAAATGGTATTTCGGTGTTTATGGATTGGTATTTTATGGTTTTGGACTGAGTTCCCACATATGTTTGGATTTACGGTTTTTGGGCTAAGGCCTAATGGTTTATTTAAGTAAATGGTTTGATTACTGGTTTTCGATTGTATGCATACTTTTTAGTGTAGGACATAAATGTCATTTTAATAAATGTGTTTATGAACTTACTTATTCTCTTCCATCCACAGTTTTTAATGGTTTTAATGCCCTTCAAGTTGATCACGGATGCGGGCTGTAGCAGGGACTAAGACATCACACTCCTCCACCGATCCTAGCGCACTCTAGGAGCCACGTATAGGCTGAGTTATGAATTATCCCTTGTCTGACACTTCATGTCAGACGAGAGCATGGTACATCCTGTGATAATCCCGGGGGGATTGGGATAGGTCGTGTCAAGTGGTATCAGAGCCAGGTTTGCTTTTGTGGTACACGCAGGTCGAGGATGAGATGTCTCTATGGGCTGCAGTTCGTTATCAACCTGATAGTTAGGATGCCCGTTTGATAATTAGTGGGAATGAATTGTGGTTAGAGTGTGATTGGCCCGATACGCCGTGCGTTCGTGTGATTCGACCTAAGTGGGGTTGTATGTGACGAACTGGTAATATGGGACTGTTGCTTCTGTCATGTGATGTTAGATTGTTTTACCGTTGGGAGCAGCTGGGTTTGGGGAACCCCAATTGAGTTGATGGTAGGATTGGATTGACGTCCATACGATGTCGGAACAGCAGGGTCAGTCAGATTGTGGATTGTACTGTAGAGGGCAGTTGGGTTCAGAGGATCCCTAGGGTGTGATTGTGGAACCCTAAATTTTGATAGAGGATCTAGAAAGGTGAACTTTAGTTGTGATTGTTAAACTAGTATTGTGAGTCCGTAGTTGTTGTGGATTGGACGACTTTCCGAAGTCGAGGTAGTTTGTCGGGTCGAACCCCAGACTGTGACTGTTGGATTGAAATTAGTACTGCAAAGGACATCTGAGGTCGTGGGTGACCATATGGACGACTCTAGTGAGTCTAGTCAAAACTATGGAGATTGGTTAGCCCGGCATGAAGTGAAATGATGGGATTCGATCCACAAGTACGATTATGAGATGATATATGGAATCCCGAGTTGAACTGAATAATAGTGTGATGTGTGGATGCGGATCTCGATAACGATGAATGTTGGTCAACAGCCGTGTGGAGATGGCTGGCTATCGTGAGTGATCAATGTAGTTGTGGTTGTTGAAAAATTGGGGGACGTTCACGGAACGTTCATTATCTTGTTGTGGTTTGTCAAAATGGTGGTACCCATAGTTGTGGGGGACGAGAGAGGCAGAATTCCTTTAACCTGAACGGAGGTACGGGGTTGTTGCTCGGTATGAGTAATGACTCAGGGTCGTCTGATTCGCACACTGCGTGTCGGTGATTGTGATGATGATGAGCCACGAGTTGGGATGTGACTCCGTCGTAGTGGGCATACGCTTGGTATCTAAGATTCGGTAGTGGGTGAGTGATGGACTGGATGGGATCCAGCAGGGATTGTGATGTGTTGGGTTAAGTCCCAACAGGTATGAAACGACTAAGTGATGAATGGATGAAAAGGTATGAATTAGACACGAGGAATTTTGGATGATGCAGGGGACGTCATGAAAATTAGTGGATTTTGGGAGTTATCGTCAACTCCGAAACTTGAGTGGCTGAGTGTTTCTAGTCTCATGAGGAAGTGCAAAGAAATTGTTGAAACTAGAAGAAGCCGAAGAGAATCAATGGTAGTGTTGATGTGAGATTGTTTGTTTGTGAATAACATGGAGACCCAAGAGTTGAGCTTGTAAAGGTTGAGACGATGAGAAAGCTGTTTGATTCCTAATTGGGGATGGGTATCGAGGAGTTGTCAACATATATTATTGGTCAGTGAAGGTGAACTTGTCATTTTTCTGCCCTGTAACCGATGATGTTGGGTGTCACTGGTACGGTGATCGTGTATTGGTTGGTAGACCCGTGATTTTTTTGGGGTCATCAGGAGGAGTTGGGTATTTCGAAGTTAGGTGAATGAGATTTCTCATTTTCTACTTGGTGGCAGACGATGTTGGGTTACATGGTGTGGTGAGTGCAGTGAGATTTTGTTTGCATTCACGTAGGATGAATTTTGATGTCATCGTCTTGGATCATCTTTGATTTTCCCTAGGTGGGATGACAAGGATTGATACGAGGTAATTGGAGAGGATCCACAGTCTAGACATGTTTCGTTGTTGACTGATAGGTTTAGATGTGAAAATGGTTGAGAAGCGTTTCAGTAGGATGCAGATTCAATGAGGGTGTAAGACCCTATGACTTGAAATCTGGTCGTTAGCTGGGTGTGCATGTGTGGATCCTAGGTGGATCAAGATCGTGGTGTTGAGGATATAGGGCGTTGTGGCGATCGAGGATCGTGATTTTAATGATCGGGTGATGTTGTGGTGGATCAGGATGGCGTGAATCGTGATGTCGTGCCCGTGCTGGCAGACTTCAGCTCATTGATTATGCTAAGCTAGGAGCATAGGAGAATTGTTTTGTGTGGCAGTTGAAGAATCTTTTGAAATAGTTAGTGAGATGATAAGATGGAGGTTGGATATGGGAATGATGGATTGACTTCTTTTCGAATTTAATCCGGTATGAAACAGTAGATGAGTGAATTGAGGTGTATACAATCTATCTTGGATTTTGGATATGGGGATGATGGGATTGGCTTCCTTTCGAAGTCAATCAAATATGGTATGGTAATCGAATGAGCAAGTAACCGATATGTTCTGAGTTGGTGCGTCTTTGTAGACGTGGGTGAGATTGGATGCTCTTTTGGCATGAATGGGTACGCCTTGGTGGGTGTGAGTCGGATTGGTAAGTTTTGGATTACGTGATTAGGAGTAGATGTTGTGAGCCTAGTCGGGTGACTATGAGACTCGTGATGGATGATGAGTTGGGGTATTTGATCTGTTTAGTACTGGACTGGACAGATGGACTCTAAAATTGAAGCGTGATTGGTTATAAGCTATGTAGTAGGCTGGTTGGGGGATGGATGTACGTACTGGGTACGTTGAGCGAGGACCGATGGGGCCTGAGTGGTGCTTAGTGACGGTATACAGGATGAACGTATTGGTAGTCGGCTTAGTTCCGATATCATTGGATTGGTTGAGTACGTGAACTGGACATTGAATACTGTGCGCTGGGCAGAGTGATTTTGACGGGTTCAGTGATTGTATAAGCAGGTTCTCAGAGCCGTGGATGGCTAGTGGAACCCTAGAGTTGTGATGTGTATCACTGCTGGGCAAGTATTCTGTAAGGACTCGTCCCGGAATCCAGGGTTAGATTAGTAACTAATCATGATTAACGGGGTTAATAGGTGATTAGTTGGGCGAAATCAGACGAACGATGCAAAATGATCGTTTTGCCCCTAGTTGTGGGTAAAACGTTGACTTTTAATTCGGGCGGTCAAATGGACTTTCACCGATGGACGTGGCATAATTTGGGATGTCACGAGTCTATAGACAGGTGGCACGTTCGATTCCGACGTTCGCGGTGAAAATTATGACGTTTGGAAGTCCAAGGGCATTTTTGTAATTTGGACGAAAAGGGGGAAAATGTTGGCTTTTTGTTTGACAACTGATTTTCACACGACTCGAGGACCGTTAGGTAGGTCCCGGTGCCCCGAGTACAACGACGGGCGGCACGCGTCAATCGGAGTTCGGATGACCAAGTTACGGGTCTGGATGCATGAAGGGCATTTTGGTAATTTGGCTAGTGAGGGTGGTAATTTTGGCTGCTGCTTGTGAGACACCGTGAGTGGGTGAATTTTGAATTGAAAAACAGAGTGTGGCTGGTGGGTTTGTTTATGGAACATAATGCTTGGGCTTTGTGTGAGGGATTTGTTTATGCAATTGGGAGTGGAGACCTTGCACTGGTTGCAGTAGGGTGCTGGTGGTTTTGGGTACTGAGTGCACAGTTTTGGGCTGGTGGCGCCTTTGAAAAATTGGAAAACAGAGCATGAGCGTTTTGTTTAGGAAATCAATTTTTTGGGCTTAGTGTAGTGAATTGTTTATGCTTTGGGTGGGAAACAGAATTCGTGGGACAGTGAGGTGTAGTGCACGGTTGTTTTCTCTATTACTGGGTGTCGTTGGAAATGGGTAACAGAGCACTTGAATTTTCTTTTCACACTGAGCAGAGCACCGGTCATTTTGATCGATTAATTGAAGTGTTTGAATCAGTCTCTGGGTAGAGAGAGTTGAGTTTGAGAAGGGTGGAAGAAAAACTCAAACCCGAAAAACTACAATTTCGAATCTCATTTTCAAATTTTGATTTGGGTGGCCAATTGATGGAATTGGACCTGAGTTCGAGCTTCTAGACGTTCAACCGAGTCGAACGGGATCGATAGTGAAGGAATTGGTGAGGACATGAGCCCAGACGACTTGTGAGTTTAGCTTTTGAAATCTCAGTTGAGTTGGAATGGTTCGAGGGATCCGAGCTTACAATTGAGATCGAAGACAGGTTCCTGGTAGTCCTGCGAAGCTTTTGGTTCGACCAATTGCAGAAGAACGATGAAGATCGATGAACTCCAAGGAAAAACAGTGCGTGGTCGTTCATCGGGAATTTGAGCTCAATTAGATGGTCTGAGGTAAGTTAGACTTGATCTCACAGAACCTTAATTAAGTCCAAAACGAGGCTGATTGATGGTTTAATTGTAGAAAAAAATCCGAAATTAAAGGAGATTCAGTCGGGTCGCTTCGCGGGTTACCAGACCCGTTTACCAGGGAAACGGGTGAAGAAGACGTACTGTAGCTGGCACTGTAGCTGGTGCGTGGGTGTCACGCGAAGCCACTCACGGCGGCGCGTGACGGCGCGTGGGCATGAATTCCATGGTAAGGTCAACATGACTTTTATCCTATACAATATAACGAACATTTTAGCGTTGGTTTCGTGTCAATCGGACCCCGTTCCGACATTGTTCGGGATGTCCGAAGGTTTTAAGTCGAGTTTTAAAATAGTTAAAAATTTGGGAAAATTACGGGACTCGAATATGAGGTTAATGAAGAGGTTAGTAACCCTCTAATGTGATATGGACAGGTTTGGGAGTCCCAGTGTTAGTGACGAGGCCCGAGAAGGCCGATGGCACGCGTATCGAGGCGCATGGTTAAACGGTGTGTGAGTGGACGTTGCTTTCAAAATTTAATGCATGCATAAATATTTCTATGATTTTTATGATTATGATTATGAATTGTGATTGATTTCGATTTTCGTATTTATACATAATTCTGCTATACATACGAAATTGCACGTATTTCGAGACTAAGGGTTCTTTTATGATTGATGATGGTTTAATGAATGATTTTATGTGATTTGTGCGTATTATGTTTTTAAGATGTTGGATTTCGATTGTGAGTATGGTTTACGGTTTTGACACGTATTTCGAGAATGTCACGGTTTTGCACGTTTTACGAGATTTCGAGTATGTTGTGATTTGATTGTGGTTTTGATGTCTTGACCTTAAGATTTGAAATATGAGGTGTTTTCAAGGATTTAAAATGGATTTTGAAAAAGGTGATTTTGGGCTTGATGCTCGGGACATAAAAGTAATTTTGAATAACGAGACTTCGATTTTCGGAAGTTTGAAAACGAATTCTTGGTTTGGGTTCGGAATGATGTTTCCGGATGCCGGCTTACGGAATCATTATTGCGAATTCGAATTCGGGAATGGGTAATGGTTGATAAAAGTGATTTGATCTGATTATACATGCCCCGTGTTTGATGATGATGATTTTGTTTTGTGAAGTAAGATTTTGGGGATTTGAAAGTGGAAATTCAGACATGAGTCCTGTTATGACAAAAATGTGTTTTCGGATTGGATTTGGAAATTGGATCACGATGGATTCCGAGTTGTTGTGATTGACAAATATTTTGGGTTTCAAGACCCGTTGAAAACTGTTTTGGGTTTAAAGACCCGGTGCTATTGCTGGAGCACGTTTTGAGTTTAAAGACTAGGTTAATTGATGACGGGGGCGGGCCCGAAATTGGGTTTAAAGACCCGGATTGAGTTTAAAGACTCGTGAGTTTAAAGACTCGGTTATTGTGATACCCCCAAGGCCTATTGATTATGTTTTTAGTTTAAAGACTCGTTGATATCCCGGGAAGGCCTGATTATGCGCATGGTTTTGAGTTTAAAGACTCAGGCGCATTTGATATCCAGCAAAATGATTGACTTGTGATTTATTGTTAATTTCTGATGTTTCGGTTGAGTTGGGCAGTGGCCCGGTTTATGTGGTTGATGGTTTTGGATCATGTTGTGTATTTGGTTTTGATTCATGGTTTTGGGCTGAGGCCATGTGTTTTGATTGCGGGCTAAAACCCGAAGGTTAAGGAAAAGGAAAATATTTTTGATTTTCATACACGATTTTTTGAATGTTGGAAATGAAAAGAATTGTGAAATGATTTTTGAATGCATGCATTGGTTTTACGTGGAGGGTAGAAACGTTTTCTGTAACTGTTTTGTAAACTAATTTATTTTTGTCCACTCACACCTTTTGGTTTTTATTGACCCTCCAGATCGTGGCGCGTTGGTCGAGGATGATCGAGAGGCGGGGGGCATGAGTAAGTACGTGTGGCTATCCCTGGTTTGGCAAGTACTGAGGGTAAATTAGGAATTTCAATCGTCTTGCCAGACGGGAGCAGGACCGGGCACGGTTATCAATGCCCTTTTCGGGGGCGGTCCTATCCTATTCGATAGGGTCCAGTTACACACAGGTGGAGTGAGATATTGGTATACGTATACTCAGGTTGAGTGAGTCGTTGGTTAGTGTAACCGTGGGTTGCTTTGCGTGAAGCTACTACTCTGTGACTCTCACCAGCGTTATGGATCACTGGGGGAGTTGATGGACGTGGACGCTGAGGCCGATAAATGTCGCAGGTTTAAGCTTGCCCTACGAGGTGAAATCTTGTCGTTGATCTTACGTTACATTGAGGGAGACTTGGTACGAGGTACCTTGGTGCGACTCTATAGTGAGTTAAAGTTGTGGTTGTGATTCGAACTGTGACCATGGAGCCGTGAGTGCCGATTGAGTGCGACATTATGGGACATGTGATGTTGACATGGTAAAACTCAGGAAATGCGGAGAAAGTGTGAGACTTGATAACTCTCGGTGTGGGAGAGATGTGAGATTGGTTTGTGACTAACTAGTGATGACAGTTTGGTTAGATTTGTCAACATGGATTGATAAGTGAGATTTGGTGACTCCCAGTGGGAGCAGATGTTAGGGTGGATTGATGACTGAGAAGAACCGTCAAACTGAATGTGTCAACTAAGGGTGTTAGCATAATGGTATAATTGTCGGGTGGTATCAACTCGAAGTATGTGATCAATGTCACTCGACGTGGTCGGGTGTAATCGGTGCGACGTGATTATTAGTGGAACGTCTGGGTGTAAACAAGTATTGTTCTGGTTAGTGGGTGTACAAGTGTACACGTGTTGTGATGCCGAATTTTCTTTCCACGAGGTGGTTATGGAATTAAAATAGTTGGAATTTCGAGGAGGAAATTATTTAAGGGGGGAAGGTTGTAACGACTCGTCCCGAATATCGGGATTAAATTTTAATTGATTATGGTTTAGGATGACAAATCTGGGATTAGTTGAGAGAATTCGGACGGACTGTGCGAAATGACCATTTTACCCCTAGATTTGGGCAAATGTTGACTTTTGACTCGGGGAGTCAAACGTACGAGGACCGATGACCGTAACGTAGATCTGGACATCACGAGTAACTAGATAGGCGGCACGTCGAAATTGGAGGTTCGATGGAGAAATTACGGGCCTAGAATGTTTTACGGTACTATTGCATGAAAACCGAGAAAGGTGGACATGTGGCAGGTTTGGATTGGATTGGAAATCTAGGTGGACCAATTAGTAAGTGACACCTGTCCCTTATCTGATTGACCCATTTCCCCACACGATGGGAAAATTTTCCTTTCCCATTCGAACGATCATTTTGGTTTTCCTCCCAAAACCCGTGACCGTGCAACCCATCCAATCCCAAACCTTCAATCCCCATTATCTGTATTGAGGTGTGAATGAAAGTGAGAGAGTGAAGTGTGACGAGGTCAGTGATGGCCACGGCGGTGTACGACGGTGAGGTAAGGACGATTTCCCGTGAAATTTGATTTTACATTTAAAAATGACAACTCGAGATTTTGTGGTTAATGGTCGAATTGGTTAATTGGTTAAGCTTCTGAAGGATGTAAGGAGTCGATTGGGACGAGAACCGAGGATGGAGGTGGCCGGGATTGTGAGAACAGGACGATGGAAGGACGGTCGGCTTATCATCTATCCGGACGGTGAGTTTTACGTTTGTTTTTCATGTTTTGATCACGTTGATCGAGTCTAGAGGTTGGGACGAAGGTGTAGGATGAAAATAGGGTTGAAAACGGAGGAGAAATGGGTGAAAACTGGGAATTCCGGTTCGGGTTGCAGAGAACCGGTCTGGACCGGGCTTGATTGAGGTTGAAGACGATGAATAGTACCGCACAAGGGCATCACCCGCAGCCGCTTGCGGTGGCACGTGGGGGCACATGAGGAAGTTTCTGGGAAAACGTTCAACATGACTTTTAATCTATTCGATGTAACGAACATTTTGGGACTGGTTTCGTGTCGATCAGACATCGTTTCGATACAGTTTTGGGTGTTCGAAGGTTTAAAGCCTATGTAAACTACGTTTAAGAAATTGGGAAAACTACGGGGATTGAATGAGAGGTTAATGAGGTAGTTAGTAACCCTCTAGTATGGTTTGGACAGGTTTGGAAGTTCCGGTGATAGTGATGTGGCTCGGAAGGACGTATGTCACGCGTATCGATGCGACAACGTAGGACGATCTATGAGTGTACACTGTTTTCTAAACTATGATGCATGCATAACTGTTTTATATGTTTTATATATGTGAATTCTATAATGATGATTGTGGCATTGGTGATTTACATGGTTGCACGTATTTCGAGGTAATCCCATATTTGCACGTATTTCGATGTTACGATTTTATACTGTAGTTTTACGTGCTTGTGAGTTCGATAATGATTTGATGAAATAGTTTTGGTTTCGGAAAGATGAACTCGGGCATGAGACCCATTTGAATTATGTGATCGGGTCGGGGCCTAGTTGGTTTACGAAATCGGGCATGAAGCCCATTTGAGTTATGTGATTAGACCTAGGGCCCAGTTGGTTTATGAAATCGGGCATGAGGCCCAATTGTGATTTATAAATGTGATTTCGGGTCTGGGACCCTATGTTTCATAAACGTGATTTCGGGTCTGGGACCCTATGTTTCATAAACGTGATTTCGGGTCGGGGACCCTAAATGGATTTGTGATGGTTTTCTAGAAATTCCGGGCAGGACCCTTTGAGATGTTTTGAAATGACTTTATAAAACTGTTTTCCATATACCATTTGGATACGAGGATCTATGGATGGTCTCCTCCAGGTGTCTAGGACACTGGGGAAGTCACGGTGCATTGCCTGCGAGGGGTCATTATACGGAGCTACCGGGCCGTATAGTGACTCAGGAGCAGGATTGCTATGATTTGACATCTGGGATGTCAGAGATATGAACCCGGAGAGACCCCGGGCAGTACGCGTTGCTTTTACCGTGGGATATGACGTCTAGGACGTCAAGCTTCTGGGACGCTAGGCATCTGGGATGCCAAGGATGGTTATGTGGTAAATATAGATTAATGGATGTATGAAATGGTATTTAGATGTTTATGGATTGGTATTCTATGGTTTTGGGCTGAGTTCCCACATATGTTTGGATTTACGGTTTTTGGGCTAAGGCCTAAGGTTTATTTAAGTAAATGGTTTGATTACTAGTTTTTGGTTGCATGCATAAAAAAAGGTATAAATGTATTTTTAATAAATGTGTTTTATGAACTTATTGATTCTCGTCCACTCACAAGTTTTAATGATTTTAATGCCCTTTAGGTTGATCACGGATGCGGGCTGTAGCAGGGACCGAGACATCGCACTCCTCCACCGATCCAGGCGCACTCTAGGAGCCCCGTATGGGCTGAGTTATGAATTATCCCTTGTCTGACACTTTTTGTCAGACGGGAGCATGACACATCCTGCAATAATCCTGAGGGGATTGGGATGGGTCGTGTCAACTACTCCAGGATACTTCGAGACGTCTGGAAGAGACAACCTGCTACTCCAGGATGCTATGGGATGTTTGGAGGGCAACCGTTCGTGAGGATGGTGTAACGCCCCGGAAATTTAGAAAATGTAATTTTGTGACATAATGAATAAATGACGTTTTACCCTTGTGAATAGTATGGTCAAATTGTTGACTTTTTGATTGGTGAATCAAACGGATGTTGACCGATGACCGAGATGTAGTTCGGGACGTCACGAGTCCATAGACAGGTGGCACGCCCAATTCCGACAATCTGGGAAAAAGTTATGATGTTCGGAAGCCCAAGGGCATTTTCGTAATTTGGGCGAAAAGGGGGGAAAATGTTGACTTTTTGTTTGCCAACTAATTTTCACACGATTCGAAGATCGTTAGGTAGGTCTCGATGCCCTGAGTACAACGACAGGCGGCACGTCGAAAACGGAGTTCGGATACGAACGTTACGGGTCACGGAAGGCTAGGGGCAAAATGGTAATTTGTCCAACCAAGGGCAAAATGGTCTTTTGGCCTTGATCAGACTTGTCTTTTGTCTGATACTTACCTCAGAAAACATAGAATCGGGTCTTAAGGGAAACACAATGATATCCCCTTTTGACATCTTTTCCCCAAATTAAGGCTTAAATCATCATTATGTTTAATTGGCCCGTGATAAACCCCAAACTCGTCGTCATTATGCAATTGAATATCTGAGTAGGAGAACTGAAAGAGTGGGACTCGAGAGATTGAGAGAATTGGGAGAATTTCTCTTCGAAAATTCAGAAAAATTGGGGGAAAATCGAATTTGAATTTGGGAGCCAGGAGAAGAGCAATTGAGGATTTCATTGAGTTGCTAGGATCAAAACGAACAGCTTTGCAACAAAAACGAGAAGAAATCGTGTCGAATTGAGGAAGAACAGACGCTGCCATGGCTGCCAAAAATCGACCTTGAGTTCAGATACCTAGAGGTAAGCTCATATGAAATTGATCATGGAGAAATGTTCCTTATACTCTCACGATGCTAACCGTATGAATTAATTGAAAAATCAGGCACGGAATCGTGAAACCCGAATAGGAGACCCGTCGAAGTTCGATCGTGAGTCGTGAAGATTTGGACCTTAATTGAGGTAATTGGATTCACAGAACTGAAATGAGGTTGGATTATATGAGATCAGTTGAAAGAACGGATCGATTTGAGGTCGAATTGATGGAGTTTGAACCGGATCCTATCGCGGGTATTTCAACCCGTTTATCAGACAAACGGGCGAGAACGATGCACTGTAGCAGTACTGTGCTAGGCGCGTGGCTTTCACGCGCAGCCGCTTGCGGCGGCGCGTGAGGAGGATTCCGGCAAAGTGTTCTACATGAAACTTGATGTTCTCGATGATACGAACCTATCCGCGTTGGTTTCGGGTCAATCGGATATGGTTTCAGTGTAGTTCCGAGTACCCGACACGTTTAATTTATATTAAAATAATTTTATAAAATTCCGACAATTAAGGGATTCTTATATGAGGAAAATATGATAGTCTAGTAACCTTAAATCACTTTGTTTGACAGGCTGGAATATTCCCGGGACGTCGGAGGAAAACGAACAGCTCGAGGCTGAACAATCGGGACGGTGTGTGTGAGTGGACTTTTGGTTTTCTAGCTGTGATGCATGCATATATGGTTTTAAATGCTTATTTATATGATTTTCTATGATTTGACATGATTGATGCTTTGATTCGGTGATTTCTCGATTTTCTCGGTTTTATGATTATTATATTATTATATTCTAGCACGATTTTCGAGAAATCATGAAATTGGTTAAAAATGATATTGTGGGCGTGAGAACCCAAGTAAATAATGATTTTGACTCGGATTTGGAGTTACATGTGAATTTGATGAATTTGATGATTTTTTGGTATTCTCGTGATTTTGTGATTATTTTAATCAGTCTTTCAGGCACGTTTTACGAGGAACGTGCAAATGATGTTTTGGGCTAGGCTCGGATTGAAAATGATGTTTTGACTTTGGTTATGAGTCAGGAAATTGAAAATGATATTTGGACTCGGATTATGAGTCAGTGATTGATTTTATGGATTTACGTGTTCGTGGCAACTCGGGTTTACGGTTGCACGGATTTACGTGAAATTGATATTTTGGGGTTTGGACCCAATGGAATTGTGTTTCTGATTGGATTTGTATTTCCATGTGATTATATGATGATATTGATGATTTCAGATTTATTAAGTAAATCGGGACTTTGGCTAATTTGGGGCTGAGACCCTGTGTCGATATGTGATTAGATTTTTATGACTGTTTTTCACTGGTTTTTGTGATGATAATATGTTGCGGATATTTAGGGCTTTCGGGAGAAAATATGTTTTTCCCCGGAGTGCACCCTGGAGATAACGCTCGCCTTCGGGATGGAAGTGTTTACCCCGAAGAGGTCACGTAGCACGGTCTTTGTCGAGCAGCCGAGGGAGGCTTGACTCAGATCAGATGTGCTGGATATACATAGATCGGTAAGTGATGTGTTCACTAGATCTGGATTGCCGGCTGGTGATGTGTTCACAGTGGCGGATGCTCGGATTTTGAGCGATCCTTGAGCCTATTGATATGCACGCGTTGTAGGGATAAAACGTGACTCTAAGCAACAAGATATGGAAATAAGTCCCGTGGTTTTGTGGAAATTGTTTTGATTGATCCACTGAATATATTTAATTGATTTCTTATTATTACTCGTGTTTTATGATATGCATGCATGTTTGTGAAAACTGGAGAGTAAGAAATGTGTTTTGGTAAATGTATTTATCAAACTTTATTTTGTCCACTCACACCTTTATTGTTTTATGCACCCTCCAGGCCAGTGCACAGGTACGAGGGCTAGAAACGAGGCAAGCGAGGCAAAAGAATAAATAGACCGTTGCGCACTCAGACACTCTACAGAGTAGGAATTTGACCCCTATCTGTAATAGTATCTATGCTCTGTATTTGACTAGTCAAACTTGTGACGTCATTGGTCTGTAAAACTTAACTATCCCTTGTCTGAAAATGTGTTCGGGATTTGTTGTGTGATGTATGTATATAAGTGTGGTTATTTTCGGAAATTTTTAGTTGTTGTCAGACGGGAGCAGGATTCATCACGACTATCGAGGGATAATCGGGATGGGTCTTGTCAATGGTATATGGAAAACCGTTTTACAATTCATCTCAAAACCATTCAAAGGGCTATGCCCGGGTTTTCCATAAAACCATCATAAATCGAAATCCATTTGGGGTCCCCGACCCAAAATCACATTTATATACCATAACTGGGCCTCATGCCCGAATTCGTAAACCAACGGGCCCCCGACCCGATCATATAAACCAAATAAGCCTCCAGCTCGATTTCTCATTAAATCAAATGGACTCCAAGTCCGATGGTTTCCAACCAAATGTGTCTCATACCCGATTCCATATTTCCAATCCAAAACCTTTCCATAAAACCATCATAGAAAACACAGCACGTATAGGCACAATATAAAAGCATAAACCTAGAAATACGTGTAAATACGTAAATACTAAATACCACAATCATATGCACTCAAGGAATCTCAAAACATTGATATAAAACATATAAAACATTTATGCATGCATCGAATTCATAAAACAAAGTCCATTCACAGCCCGTCCAAGCTACCCCTCGATACGTGCGTCATAAGCCTTTCCCGGGCTAATCACCATCTCCGGGGTTTCCAAACCTGTCCAAATCATACTAGAGGGTTTCTAACTACCTCAATAACCTCTCATTAAAGCCCCCTGATTTTTTGGGATTTTTAACATATTTTAAACTCGATCCTAAACCTTTGGACATCCCAAACTATATCGAAATGGTGTCCGATCGACTCGATACCTGTTCCAAAATGCTCGTTACATCGAATAGATGAAAACACATGTTGAACATTTTCTCAAAAATACCCCACGCAACCCCACTCGTCGCCCAAAGGCGATGCGCATGGGCCTTCCGCGCCTGCAACTGTTCATCTTCTTCCTAGCGTCGAACCGATTCAGACTGGTTTCTGCAAATTCGGTCCACCCGAACCGGTGAGACCAGTCCAGGAAATTTCCTCTCTCATTTCAACCCATTTCAATTCCTTTTCAATTCCAATAGATTCCTCTCATCCATTGCAACCCATCTAAGCGATCAAAACCTAGAAAACCCGCCTAGAACCTACCCGTTCGATTGTTCCCATCACGGTCCAAACTCCCAGCCCATCGCCTGGCCTGCTCAGCCACCTTCCACCATCTAAAACCATTCCCTAATCATCATACCAACCCCCTAAACACAACCTAATCAACATATAACATCCTAAAAGTCCCAATCTGAAAATTCGAAATTTGAACTTAAAACCGTACTTGTGTGGGTTTGCCATTCCTCCGCTGTTCCCAGTGTTCCTGCCACCCTCTCGTCGTCACTGTCTCACCCTCAACCTCACTCTCTGTCTCTCTCAGTCAGCATAGGTGAGGGGTAAGGATTGGGGTGGTGGTTCGATGGGGTTTCGGGTTGGCTTGATCGAATGAACAAATGAGGATGAAAGGGTGGGAGCATGTATCTGTGTAATGGGAGCAATGGATGAGTGACACTTGGCACTCATCCATTGGGCCTGATACAAATATCTGGGCCCACTTCCAGACAAAAGTCCACCCGTCTCGTGAAATGTGCAATAGTTCCTTAGAACTTCCGTGAACCGTAACTTTCTCGTCGAACGTCCGATTTCAACTTGACGCCTGTCGACGGACTCGTATCGACCCGATCTACTTAACAGTCCTCGGCCCTTGGGTATACTCTCATACACATTAAGGATCGATCCCAACAATCGAAAGGCTTGGTATCACTTGGGGATGATTCACAGAGATGATGGTCGAATAATAGACTGCTTCCAGGGAGCTTCCAAGCTTGAAGAATCTGATCTTATTGAAAGCTTCAGCTCTATTGCCTGATATTATCATTGTGAGTGACCTAATTTATAGGTCTCATTCATATAATTCAATTCATCTGCAAGACGCAGAGAATTCAAAAAGTCATAGATTCATTTCTTTTATTCTTTTTCTAGAGTCAGTTTGTTAGCAACTTTGCTCAACTGTGTAAATTTATATGATTATACTATGCTAGTATATCAAACGAAAAACACAGATTCATTTTCCTTCCTTTGTAGTTTGTATATCTTTTCATGCATCACTTTCCTAGTGAAAAAAAAAGGTTTGAGTATTTCAAACTAACCCCAAAATTGGAATACCATATTCTTCCACTCTTGAACATTTTCAGTACTGTGGGAGGGTGGGAGCTCTGCAGATAAGTTATGTAGCATGCACTTTTTAACATGAAAAGTTATTTACATTTACTCTTAGAAATCTATGATTTTTTACTTTTGCTCCTTTAGGTTGGACATGATCAAAAATCAAAACAACATCTTCCTTCTTTCTCTGTGCAAATTTTGCAGCTCACCCTCCACATTAGATAGGTTGGACTTGATCAAAAATAAAAAAAAAATCATGCAAAGGTCTTTGTGCAAATTTTGCACCTCACCCTCCACATTATTTAGGCATCCAATACGACGACGAAAATAGTAAGTAAATGTTAGATCATGCTTTGGAGCATCTTAATATCTACACAGGTCATATGAAAGCATATCTACCCATCTATTAGTTTCAGGGTAATGTCTTAAAATTCGAATTTGTGAGTTAAATGAGAATGTAAAAAGCCTTATTTTAATTATAAAGACAATACGACACTGCTAATAACAACATAATGAATTTTCTTAATGCATCAATAGGAACTTATGGTAGATTCGGCTAATAATACAGCCTATGCAGCAAAGAACTTGAGGTGCCTATAGTTATCAAATTTGGAAACCACTTGTTTTTTGTTTACTCTTTCTTAAAATAAGTGGAATCAACATAAGTAAATTGATATTTTAAAGGGAAGGCATGAAGTAATGAATATGCAAAAAAATAAAATGTTAAATACGGAAGAACAAGAAGCAGAGTGAGTTACAAGACGCAGCAAGAGGGAGAAAGTCGTCGAAGAGTCAAAACCATATCTTCATTGTCTATTTTCCAACATTTGCATTGCAGGGTTCAATATGGTGTCCAAGAACTCTCTTGACAACGGCATGAGTCCTTGTGTGCTTGTGGTTTATGGACATGCTTTCGGAACCCTAGCAACTAGCCTTCTTGCTTTTCTATTCGAAATGGCTGGTTTTTTTTGCCTCGTTAAAGTATTAAAATCAACCATTTTGATGTCGTTAATAACACTTCAACTGATAGTAGAAGAGACATAATAATAACAAATCTTTTAAAATAATAACAAATCTTTTAAAATCATAACAAATCAATAAATAAATCATTTAAAATTCATATGAAAATACTTTGAAATCAATAAAATCTTTTAAAATCTATTGAAATCCATCAGATTTGAAACTCATTAAAATCTATTAAAATCACTTAAAATCACAAATGGAATACACCCCCTTAGTGTGTCTAGATCATATAAAGGCATTCAATCATATTAACTTATATGGTGATTAATTGATACAAGTGATATTAAATACTAATTTTGTACCATATTATCATATATAGTCCTTATACAATTTACTAAACGTAGGCTGAGCGTCTAGTAACTTTGCTGAATTTTTGGTGAGGATATTGGAAATGTGAGGGATTTAACTGTCCATACATATACACAGATCCACTGTGGATCTGACAAGATGAATGGGTGGCTCGTACAATTAGAGTCCATCATAGGTCCAATTCTATGGGGATCGTACCCAGGTGCTAGACCGGGTGTATCCTCGGAGTGTTTGTTTTATTTTTTAATCAGGTCTCCTCGGAGTGTTTACATGCCTCCTTTTGTGGTCCATGTGTAAGGGGCGCCTTGTAATATATAGTGCACAAGTCATGTTGATGTAGCTAGTCTCAGCATATTAGTTCTAGGGGTGGGCACAAATCTATTAAAATCGCTAACCGATCCGCTTCAAATTGTTATTTATCCAACGGTTTAGGGTTGACCGGATAAAAGTCAAACGGTTTGAGAATCCAAACCGTTCCATTAGTAACGGTTTGGATTTGGATTTTCATTTTGGAAATCCGTTAAATTCAAACCGACCCGTTAAGGAATATATTAATTTTTATTAATGTTTAAATCTATTATTAGTACAAAGTAAAAAAAATAAAAATAAAAGGATACCTAGATATATCCATATAAGTATATGCATACTCATATAAGAGTATAATAAAAATTATTAAATAGTTTGTTTGTTTGATAAATCTTAGTATAGTGATAATACTTGCAATTTAAAACTTAGCAAGCTTAATATATAATATTTTTGAATATTGAGTATTGATTTTTTTTTTTGTATCCTTGTTTTTTTCTATATCCTTATTTTTTTTTTCTTAACGGTTTTAAACCGTTTCGATCCAAACTGAACTGTTAGTAACGGTTTTGGATCGAAACGGTTTTATTTCTAATTTTAGAAAATCCAAACCGTATTGAACCGTTAAGATTTTAACGGTTTTGGATTTGAATATTGTCAATATCTGTATCGAACCGCACCGTGTCCACCCCTATTTCTAAGGGGTGTCTAGCCACATAACAGTTGGTTGACTAAATAAACAACGAAAAATATGAATACATCTTAATAAACTTGGGGCCTGTTTAGTGATCGGTAATGAAAATAAAATCAAAGGGAATGATTCTTAATATCTAATATTCGTGAGTTTAATTATAAATAAATAATCAACAAACACATGGAGTCGATTGAAAATAAATAATCTCATTACCCATTTTAGGGTAATGGGGATTAAATAGGGAGATGTGTTAATGATTTCCAATATCTCCTTTCATGATATTTTTTTTACTAAAATGCCCTACAAATTTAAAATAATTCTAAATAACCCAAAACAATAATTAACAAAACAAAAAACGTAGTTTAGAAGTATTAATTATAATAGTTCTAAGTAATCATTTTTCATGTGAATCAAACCCTTATTTTCTAAGTCACCTCATCAAGAATTAAAAATATGGTTTACAATGCTTATCAATTAGCTTTTTGTATTACTGCCAAAAAAAAATTATGCATATTTTTTTTTCGGATTTTATTAATGAATAATCGCAAAAAAATATATATGATATTTTGGACTTGTTATTAATGGGATAAAATAATTTTTTTGCACGATGTCAAGTGTGTGCACCATACTTCCGAATCTTAATTTGCGAAATAAGTATATTTGATAATATTTGGCCAAAGAAAATATATTTAATATTAAAAATTTGGTCGTCCAAATCTATAATGAAAGTCTTGTATTGCGTGATACTAGTGTCTACATAATGGTAACCTATAATAGCTTTTGTTGTAGTAGAATACGGACTTTTAAACTTTGTTATTCTCTATTATTGTATAAGGGCAATATAGTAATTATGTTAACTTTTATTCCAATTGATAGAAATAATAAACAATAACAATGAAAATTTAACCCATTAATATTATAATTCTATATGGTTAGTGAACATCTCAACGAGAGTAATTACTCACTACTCCGATTACCCACTTCTCCTATCACTTACTTCTTTTATTACTCATTATTCTTATTATTGAGAAGTAAACTTACTCTTACATTAAAATAAATATAATTTTTTTTTATTCGGTTGATACTCCTATTTCCATTTTTATATTAAATTTAACTAGCCTTGTGTTGCACTACAAAGCCCATCTCAAGTTAGAATTGCATTTTTTATTTATCAGAAGTTAGAATTGGATTAATAATTCTCAAGCCCACTAAACTTGAATTCTAATTGTGATGTAGGGGTAAGGGTTGTGACCATGGATGAAAAAATTGGTAATTATCGGTGAAATTTCGCTAAAATTGGCCGGCGACACATAAGGCGGGCGGGGGGAAGAAATTTCGCCAAATTTCGATATTTTGTCTTGTTTTAAGTTCACAGATCTCATTATTTGATTAAAGCGATTGAGATAGGACCAAAGTTCATGAAAATCGGACATAAAACATGTGAATTCCAATCAGGTCATGCAACCGGGTTAAAAAATCCGAATGGCAGACCCACGAGAGGAAGAAGGAGACTGTGAAATAGTATTAGTTGGTTTACTTTATATATTATACCGTTGTTATATTGTCAACTATGTTGGGCTAGTTGAGTTGGTTGGGCACTTAAAACCCTTCCATTTAAATGACCAGGGGTCTTGGGTTTGAATCCAGGATGCCCCTTTGGTTTTTTTTTTTAATTCGTTTTTTCAAATGTTTTCCTTTTTTATCCAATTTTAAATATATGAATTCTTTCCAATTTTTGAACAAAGATTGGCTCTATTTTTTCATTTTTTTTCCAATTTTAAATATATTTACTCATTTTATAATTTTTCTTCCATTGACATTTTTTTATGTTTATTGTTATATTTTTAATTATGCTAACATTCAATTATAGTAATTCACTTCAATTTATATTTATATTTAAAATTTTATATTATTAGTCATCGGCAGAACCCTATTATATCATATTATTCATCATATATTTATTATATCAAAGTCATTTTATAGTTTAAAATTCGTTTTTTCAAATGTTTTCCTTTTTTATCCAATTTTAAATATATGAATTCTTTCCAATTTTTGAACAAAGATTGACTCTATTTTTTCATCTTTTTTTTTCCAATTTTAAATATATTTACTCATTTTATAATTTTTCTTCCATTGACATTTTTTTATGTTTATTGTTATGTTTTTAATTATGTTAACATTCAATTATAGTAATTCACTTCAATTTATGTTTATGTTTAAAATTTTATATTATTAGTCATCGGTATAACCCTATTATATTATATTATTCATCATATATTTATTATATCAAAGTCATTTTATAGTTTTAAATTCGTTTTTTCAAATGTTTTCCTTTTTTTATCCAATTTTAAATATTTGAATTCTTTCCAATTTTTGAACAAAAATTGGCTCTATTTTTTCGTTTTTTTTTCGATTTTAAATATATTTACTCATTTTATAATTGACATTTTTTTTTGTTCATTGTTATGTTTTTAATTATGTTAACATTCAATTATAGTAATTCACTTCAATTTATGTTTATGTTTAAAATTTTATATTATTAGTCATCGGCAGAACCCTATTATATCATATTATTCATCATATATTTATTATATCAAAGTCGTTTTATAGTTTTAAATTCGTTTTTTCAAATGTTTTCCTTTTTTATCCAATTTTAAATATATGAATTCTTTTCCATTTTTGAACAAAGATTAGCTCTATTTTTTCATCTTTTTTTTTTTCCAATTTTAAATATATTTACTCATTTTATAATTTTTCTTCCATTGACCATTTTTTTATGTTTATTGCTATGTTTTTAATTATGTTAACATTCAATTATGGTAATTCACTTCAATTTATGTTTATTTTTAAAATTTTATATTATTAGTCATCGACAGAACCGATTATATCATATTATTCATCATATATTTATTATATCAAAGTCGTTTTATAGTTTTAAATTTGTTTTTTCAAATGTTTTCCTTTTTTATCCAATTTTAAATATATGAATTCTTTTCCATTTTTGAACAAAGATTAGCTCTATTTTTTCATCTTTTTTTTCCAATTTTAAATATATTTACTCATTTTATAATTTTTCTTCCATTGACATTTTTTTTTATGTTTATTATTATGTTTTTAATTATGTTAACATTCAATTATAGTAATTCACTTCAATTTATGTTTATGTTTAAAATTTTATATTATTAGGCATCAACAGAACCCTATTATATCATATTATTCATCATATATTTATTATATCAAAGTCGTTTTATAGTTTTAAATTCGTTTTTTCAAAAGTTTTCCTTTTTTATCCAATTTTAAATATATGAATTCTTTTCCATTTTTGAACAAAGATTAGCTCTATTTTTTCATATATTTTTTTCCAATTTTAAATATATTTACTCATTTTATAATTTTTCTTCTATTGACATTTTTTTTATGTTTATTGTTATATTTTTAATTATATTAACATTCAATTATAGTAATTCACTTTAATTTATGTTTATGTTATGTTTTTATTAGTCATATACAACCATCATTGAGTACTTAAGTTTTTCTCAAAATTTCATTCCAAATTTCCAACTTTTAGATCGAATTTCCGTCATTTTTGTTAACCGTAAACGATATCGATATCGATATCAATATTTGGAACGAGATATCCGTAATTTTGACTAACGATATATCTGTCAATATCGATATTTTCATCCTTGGTTGTGACCTGCCCCCGTCAGGTTGCACCCGTAATAAAGCACATCAGCACCCAATAGCTTCCTCAAACGACGCCGTTACAAAATAGTGCGTCCAAGATTTTTGACATTTCCAGAACCCCCATATATCTACATCCTACTCTATTGGAATAGGGAGTTGCTGAGGAAGAGAGAAGCCATGGCCGAAGGTTGTAGCATCAGAGCCATTTGGATCCTCAACAGCCTTGATGCCGTCGTTTTCTCCAGGTCTGCTTCTTACACATTTTCATACACACCCTTCGTTATATCTCTACTGCACAACCACCACAAAGCTAATCTTGGACACAAATTTCTGCTTCAATTTCAAAAATCCAATCGAATTCCTACCCAAGCTGTTGTTTTTATCAAATCCAATGTTCTGATTGGAGAAAATTCAGCCGCAAATAAAGTTGATTGTGATAATTTAATTGAGTAAAGGCAACTGCTTGGACGACGATCTGTATTGTGCATTGGTGTGCAAAAGCTAAAGACTGAAAGCTGGAATCTTTGGTTGTATTTCTCGGCAGCCAAACAGGGATTTATGAACTTTGAGTCTTACCAAATTTATTATTTGCTACTCAGGAGGTTTCCAGTGGTGGAGAAGCGGTGGAGGGGTGTTTGCAAGAGCGAGGATGGGGGTGGCCTTAATTCCAGTTCTTTTCCTTCACTTCCTAGTGATTCTGAGTTATCTGCTGCATTTGGAGATAGAAAGAGAAGGTCAGTTGGTTTGTTTTCTGTACAAATCATGTTACAACGTATTACAAATATTACACGCCTTGATCTATGAGAGTTTGATTATACTATCTCATTGAATCGAAATTAGTAATGTGTTAAAACCAGCTTCATTTGTATTAACATATTAGTTATGTGATTTACTGATAGTATGCACATTTTCTTTATCATCTCACTCTAATTTTGGGCTTGTAATATCGGTTCTGTGGGTGGCTTGGACTGCGTTAACTTCTCATATTAGTTGTTACGTGTCTCTCTTTTTTGCTGATTATGGTAACTTTTCTACGTTTTTAGTTTTTAATGTTATTAAAATTTTGTTTTGATGTGCATAGGGAGGGGTCTTTTCGTGGGTTTGGGGTACGTGTAAGTCAGTCAGCTGAAGGCTCAGACTCTTGGGTTGATGATCCAATTACACGCCATATCATAGGAGTTTACATAAACGAAGATGAGGAAGGGGGTAGTAATCTGCTATGGCCTTTAATCTTGCACACAAAGGGTCCCTATTCCATCCTTGTATTGCCTATGGTGGAGCCCAGGCATTTGAAGGCTTATGCAAAATTATGTAATAGATCTGATTGTGGCAATGCTGTTGGAGTGGAGGATAGTATATCTTCCATTCTGCTTGATCTTCCGTCCATCACAGGGTATGGTAAGTTACTTGCAATATTGTTCAAGAATAATATCATAATATCATACTTGCGATATGGTATGTTATACTTTTTCATTAAAGTATCAAACGGACAATTACAAAAGTGACTGCCACCATCACTTATAATCACCCTTGCAGTTCCTAATCTTGTAAAGATCATGTCTCTGAGAAAGCTGAGAACAAATCTATGATCATTAGTTCTTGTAGCAATTGCTTTCACCCATTTGGATGCCACTAGGATATACATATAACCATATGAAGATGGAACAGGACCCATAAACTCGATTCCCCACACATCGAAGAGTTTGACCACCAAGTTGTTTGATTTCCAAATGAATTTGTAAACTTTCATGTGAGCAGTTCGTGTGAATTAAACTTTCCGGGACACTTTGAATGTGTTAAATGCATAATGCAGTGCATTCCCAGATGTTTGTGTAAATTATAAACCTTCGTAGTTTTGTAATTGCTTTCAATTGATTAGATACAAGTGATTACCTTTCTTCTGTCTTTCACTACATCTCCTGTTTCCTCCACAATATTGGAAGTCTTGCATGCTTGTTTAAATAATGAACTGACTTTCACTGTGTCTGGCATGCATAACTTTCTCCATAGACATTAAGTAGTTCCTTTTCTTTTTCCCCTAGTTCATTTATGGTGGCACATGCTATTGGCGACATAATAACTGGCGACTTGGTAGAACCTGAGGTGGTTGTAAGTGCATCTCCGTCCGTGGGAGGTTTGTTAGATTCACTAACTGGTAGCATAGGGATATCAAGCATCTCATCAAGGGCAAAGCCTATTGCCGCACCAGTTGCATCCTCAACCCCTTCTAGCAGTATTGTGACTGGAACTGTTACATCCGATGCTTACAAGACTGGTTCTAGGCTTTTAGATAAAGATGCACTTCGAACTTTCATAAGCAGTTCATTGCCCTTTGGTTGGTACTTTTTATTATGGTATTTCTCATCTCATATTTCTTTATAATCATTATAGCTATTGACAATTTGGTGGATCGCCTTGCATTGACCTCTTGCTGTTTAGGATCTCACGTGCTTTCTGATCATACGTATAGGAACACCATTGGACTTGAGCTTCCCCAATATTCTTTCCATTAGGGCCAATGGGTTTTCTACATTAGATCTTCCTCCTGCAGACTACAAGCAACCAGCGTGGAAGCCCTACCTATACAAAGGAAGGCAGAGAATTCTATTCTCAGTTCTCGAGATTGTCCATGCTGCTATGTATGATCGAGACGAGATTCCAGATAGTATATTGATTTCTGGTCAAATAAACTGCCGAGCAGAATTAGAAGGATTGCCTGATGTGTCCTTCCCTTTGACAGATCACATCGAAGTTTTATCATTTCATCCTTGTGCTCAAGTTCCAGAACGAGGTATTGATAAGCAAGCTGCAATGTTTTCTCCACCATTAGGTAATTTTGTTCTAATGCGTTACCAAGCAATCTGTAGTATTGGACCTCCCATAAAGGGATTTTACCAATTGTCGATGGTCTCTGAAGACAAAGGTGATTTCTTATTCAAATTGCGGCTAATGGATGGTTATAAGTCTCCTCTCACTATGGAGTTCTGTACTGTGACTATGCCTTTCCCGACGAGAAGGGTTGTATCTTTTGATGGCACTCCATCAGTTGGCATTGTTTCCACTACTGAACACTCTGTGGAATGGAAGATTGTAATAGGTGGGAGGGGGATCAGCAAAAGTATTGAGGCAACATTCCCTGGGAAAGTTCAGTTTGCACCTTGGAAACCTCAAAAATCACCTTCTTCAAGTTCAGTCTATGGAAGCATAGCTGATGAAGATAGTGATATCGAGACAGATGTTAACAATAGCAATATGGTAAATGTAGATGAGTTCCTGATGGAAAAAATGAGCAAGGATCTTCAGCCTGCTGATTTGGAGGAGCCATTTTGCTGGCAGGCATACAATTACGCTAAGGTATTTACTTCCTCTTCGTTTCAGTTTGAGCCTTGTATCTGTATGTTTTATCAAGAGAATCTGTTGGCAATTGGAAATGTGGTTTTTCATTCTAGTGCTCCAATTTTGGAAATTAAATTTGGTTTCCATTTTCAGTTATTGTTATTATAATCTTTCCATTGTTTATCTTAATGAATTGAGTACTAAAGAGAGTAATGAAATACAAAATATGTGAAGCATATACTTTTTTGTTTGAGTCTGTCAAGAACATAATTGCTTTAATGGACGTTCTTTAAAGCATTCAGACATTTATTGAAAAGCTAGCTTTAACAGAGGCAGGCCTTCTCTGACTCATGTTACCAGGTGTCGTTCAAGATTGTAGGGGCTTCATTGTCTGGAATGTCAATTGATCCAAAATCTGTAAGTTGTGCTTCATTTAATTGTCCTGTCATTATCTAGTACATTACAGCAACCCAGAGATATATTCTCACTAGCTTCCATCAGAATTATCCAACTTTTAATTTCTGTATGTCAATATGCAAAATGTAAATCATCCTTTCTGTTTTTTACACATTGAAACCGCATAGAATTTTTTTTTTTTTCTGGCTTTCTAAATTGTATGTGCCACATGCAGGTAAGTGTCTATCCCACAGTTAAAGCACCAGTGGAGTACTATACTCAGGTAAATTTTGTCTTCTGAGTCCTCTATGTTGCAACAAGTGTTGGCAATAATAGCATAGACATGCACTAGCAATTATTTTTGGTCGTTGTGGATGAATTGTGGGCTGAATATAAGAACTTGATACACAAAAAGTGGAAAAAATTTGTTCGGCCAAAGTTTCATCAAACCACAAGTATCCTATCCCGTGTTTCTTTTATCTTCAATTTCTGTCAATGTCATTATTTAAATGTTAAAATTGAGTCTATATATGTCGGTCCATTTTATTCCTTTCACTTGGTAAACAGGCTACATCTGGGGATTATATTTTGTGGAATACATTGGGCGGCTGCCCATCTGCTGCAGCTGCAAAGGTATAGCGAATGGATTATTGATGGCAACTGAGGAATATAAGTTTAAATTCAGGGGTCAACGATGTTCTTCTTTTGTTTGGGCGGCATGAATTCTCGCAATTTTTTCAAGCCTCCTGTTTTGGATTCTCGAATCATAGTGAGCATGAATCCTTGTTCTTAGCTAGAGATGGTGTATGAAAACATGGGAGATCAGTCTTTTTCGGTGTGCTTTGTTATTGAACAGCTTTTAGACATTTAAATTTTCGATAAGATCATTCATGTAACTCTATTTAGTGTTGGGAAATGTTTTGCTTCTCTTGATTGATGATGTTTCTTATGTTCTTCTAAGCACTTGATTACCATTGGTTTGAAAGCTAGAAAAATAGTCCGTCCTTTACATTCCTTTACATTTGGTTTTCGAAACTCAACAATTTACAGGTTCCAGGCCAATGAAAGAAGCCTTTAATGTACATTTACAAGTCGGATGCTCTACTCGAGAAAACAACACTATACCCTAGAGTAGTAAACAGAAACTCTGCCATCCAGGCCCCCCTTCATTACTGGAGCTGGCCGATGGTCATGGAACTGAAGGCCGACGACGACAAAAGAACCCAATAGATCCCATCGAAGTCTGCATCCTCCTAACACATGGCATCCCTGGCCTGTGTGTTATATGTCCTTTTTATGTCCTCATTTACATTGTCTTCAGAGTCCATTCTTTTCTCTTTTATTCTTCCAGAAAATGTCTCGAGGAATGGTAGAGGTCGTAGGGAGCCCAGAGATGGTCGACAGTGCAGGGTTTGCGGGAGTCCAACCTCAGCCATGGCTTGCCCTTCCCACTCCAATGCAGAAGACTAATAGGACCTGGATGGAAGCTCCTACATTTTCCTTCATAGTTGTCCCCACCAAGCCCATGTTGGTTCCACCTGTGATCAACGGCCTTGATGTTTCCAGCCAAAACCAGCAAAAATGGGGGCAAAGACCCCAAATGGTATAGCCTCTTTCTCTTTTGCAATGCCATCCATTCCTCAACCTTCTGTGTGTACCCTCCTTTCCTCCATTTATCCACATCCACCACCATCACCCCGGTGTTGAAATAACACGGGTGTCTTCCCTGGAACGTCTTGGACAAATCCGGGTCGGACCAGAATGTATTGGTGAAATATTTTGTGAAGTTGGCCCGGCAGTACTCTGGTGCAGCCACTACCTTATCTTCCATGTCCACACTCCATAATTTCGCAATATCGTCCACCACAACCAGGTCCGAGTCCAGGTAAATAACGCGCCCTATGTCGCCGGGAAGGATGTCAGAAAGGTATATTCTTGCATAGTTCATAGGCTGATCCAGTGCTTGTCTTATAGACTTTGAAATCTTCCCACGAACCCGGTTTGAATCAAAGACGTAAGTCTTAAAGTTCAAGTAAGGGAACGTAGACTTGATGCTTGAGAAGAGCTCCAGTGCAATATGCGCCGAGAGAAAGTGGAAGTGGAGATTTTCCGGGCACGTTGAGTGTTGAAGCAAGGAGAAGAGGGCGGCCATTGTACCCCGGATGTAATTGGCATCCAAGGTCATGGCCACATGGATGCCGTGGGAGCCACATTGCTCGCCATTTCGAAAGGCGGGGGCTTCACGAAAGATTGGGATGTCGGGGGAGCAACGACGGATGAGGCCTAAGCGAATGCCGAAGGTGGCGGTGGTGATGGAGTGGAAGAGGAGGATGGACAGGAGGCCGAGGAGTATAGGGAGATTGGTTGAGGTACTCCACAAGGCCATCCTGTCGCCGAGTCGGAATAATGCTGATTTTAGGGGACTTTTGGGAGGTGTCTAAGGGCGGAGGAAGAAGAGACCATTGACGTTAGGAAGGGGGGTTTTGCATGGGAAAGAGAGGAGGACGTTAGTTAAGAGAAACAATGGTGAGGAAGATAAAAAAGGATGGGATAATTCTAGACTAGGGAGGACTTGAAAGTTTATTTATTTATTATTGTTTGTGAAAAAACCCCAAAATATATGACCAAAATATTTATTCCCCTTTTTTTTCTCCGAGTATTTTGGCTCACCCAAAAGTTAAAAAATAAGTTATTTTTGTATGTATGTATATTTTTTGTTGCCTTTAATTTTGTTTTCGGTTTTGTCTTATTATTCTTGGAATGTTGCTTCTTTTGGATGATGCAGTTCGAGTATTTGTTTTGGTGTTTTTTTTTTTTTTTCAGAGGTGGGTTGTCTCTATACCAAAGAAAGAAAAGAAAAGAAAAAATCTCCTTTTACAAATTTTTCTTCAATTAAAGAGGATGAAAAAAGTTAAGTGGGATATTGTATGGATAATTTCCAAAGATTCTCCCTCTCTTTTAATAAAAAAAAAAAAAAAAGAAAAAATATGGCAAAACTTCATTTCTTTGTTTCATTTTAAGATAATATCTATGCAAAATAATTTTAAAAGGAAATTGAGATTTCAACTCAAAATCAATTGATAATTGCAATAGAGAATTTCTACCTCTCTTTACTTTTTACCTTATTATTATTATTAAAGAATCTCGATTTTACATTTATTTCATCTCAATACTTTTATTTTAATCAAAAAGGTATTTTATTATATCATAATTAAGCGACTACAATCATATCATTAATAACAAATTATGATAGCAGGAATATTAATAACTAAACAACAGTAACGTAGATATATAAAACATATACAAACAACCCACATCATTTAAATTATACAAAATTACAAATCAAGCCCAAAAATTCTAAAACAATCAAAGCCCTATGACCCTAAAGGACTAGCTCTGCAAAAAGAATCACATAAGATCTAGAAAAGCGATGGTATGACCAAGAAGACTTGATCTCTAGTGATCTAATTACGTATAAAAGTAAATCAAGGACCAACAATCCTAATCTAAATACTGTTACAAAAAATAATGGGAGATGTTACGGTGTACTCCTCCATTAAGGTAAAACAAGATTTAAGAAACAAAAAAACATTATAAGATGGATTATAAAATGTCAAAATTGTTGTGAAGGATTTTAGGAGGAAGGATTGCAGAGAGAATATGGAGAGGCACAGAGAAAAAACGTTTTCTGTATTTAATAATACGTACGTTCAGAAATA
Source organism: Prinsepia uniflora (assembly GCA_032719365.1). Classification (NCBI taxonomy): domain Eukaryota; kingdom Viridiplantae; phylum Streptophyta; class Magnoliopsida; order Rosales; family Rosaceae; genus Prinsepia; species Prinsepia uniflora. The sequence goes on along the minus strand of CM064865.1, from coordinate 16,417,342 downwards.
ATCAGAGTTCCTGTTTACAAAGGTAATTAACCCCTTTATATAAGGGAAGAGTTAATATATGTACAATTATCTATCTACCCCTCGTACTCCTTTACATGTATAGACACACCCTTATATTATTTACAACACTCCCCCTTGGATATTTCATGTAATGGTGTTGCTGGGCTACACACTTATGTGTTGCCTCGTTAAAACGTTGCTAGGTGACAAAAACCCTATGGGACAAAAATAACCCTGGTCGAAGGAAAAAGAGTGCAACGCGCGTGTAAATGATCACATCGGAATCTTCTGAGGTAGTTGATGTCGCCTCTTCTGGAATACGGGCAGATAGTTCGCCTTTGAGATAAAATGTATTAGTGTTGCTTCACCAAAACCATGCCTGGTAAACCCAGTGGGAAAACCCCGTGGTCGAAGGGAAAAGATGAGCAAATGCATGTGAGTCAAATCATGGCATCTTTAGGATGCATTGTTAGCGGTGTGATCATACCAAAATGTGCCTCATTAAAACTTAGCTAGGTAACAAAACCCAATGAGACAAAATAACCCTAGTCGTAGGATAAAAGAGTACACGAAGATCATGTAAGTATACTTCGGGATACTCAGTATACTTCCGGATACTTGGTATACTTCAGGATACTCCCCTTGATCTTGACTCCCCCTGAAAACTACATATTAGGTAGATCAGCCAGTCTACGTAAACCAATACCTCGCACATGCTGATGGAATGTGGCTTTTGGTAATGACTTGGTGAACAAGTATGCATGATTATCTTGAGATCGTATTGGCTTAATCTCAATCTTTTGATGTTCTTGCTGTTGTTGGTTAAAGAAGAACTTTGGTGTAATATGCTTGGTGTTGTCTCCCTTAATGAAACCGGTTTTCATCTGCTCTATGCAGGCAGCATTATCTTCGTAGATAACTGTCGGTTCATTATTGGTGGAATTCAGTCCACAAGTACTTCGAATATGCCCAGTAATGGCTCTTAGCCATATGCATTCACGAACTGCTTCGTATAGGACTAAAATTTTTGCATGATTCGAAGACGTAGCAACAAAGGTCTGTTTTGTAGACCTTCAAGATATTCCTGTGTTCCCAATGATAAAGACATAATCGGATTGGGAACGTGTCTTGTGTGGGTCTGATAGGTAACCTGCATTAGCATACCCAACGAGGCGTGCATCATTCTGAGGACCAAGGGGGTTTAATTCATTCCTCGATGCATATGGATAGAATAAGCTCATATCCATTGTACCTCTAAGGTATCGGAAGATGTCTTTTATTCCATCCAGTAGCGGCGTGTTGGCATAGATCTAAATCTAGCTAGCAAGTTCACATCGAATGAAATGTCTGGTCTAGTGCATTGAGCCAACTACAATAATGCGCCTATGGCACTTAGATATGGCATTTCTGGTGTCAATATCTCTTCGTTATCATCTGCTGGACGAAACGGGTCCTTATTAGGATCTAGACTTCCAACAATCATGGGCGTGCTTGAAAGTTTCGCTTTATCCTCATTAAAGCGTCTCAACATCTTCTGGATGTAATTCGATTGATGGACCAAAATTCCATCTGCATGGTGCTCGAGCTCCAGGCCGAGATAGAAGTGTGTTCTCCCAAGATCCTTCATTTCAAATTCCAACTTCAAGTGCTTAGTAGTTTCTTGGATCTCTTCAGGAGTACCAATCAGATTCATGTCGTCGACATAAACTGCCACTATAGCGAACCCGGAACTTGTTTTCTTAATAAACACGCATGGGCATAATTCGTTATTCACATATCCCAGTCTGATCAAATATTCACTTAGAGGGTTATACCACATCTTTCCGGATTGTTTCAATCCATAAAGTGAACGCCTTAAACGAATGGAAAGCGTGTTCCGTGTTCTAGAACTATTTGCATCAGATATTTTAAGTCCTTCAGGAACTTTTATATATATATATATATATATATCTGTAACTAGGTCCCCGTAGAGATAAGCTGTGACCACATCCAAAAGCTGCATACTCAGTTTTTCGGAAACTACCAAACTGATAAGGTAGCAGAACGTTATAATGTCCATTTCGGGAGAATGCGTCTCCTCGTAATCAATCCCAAGGCGTTGAGAAAATCCTTGCGCCACTAGACGAGCTTTGTATCTCACAATCTCGTTTTTCTCATTACGCTTCCTTACAAATACTCATTTAAAGCCTACGGGTTTAACATGGGGAGGTATGGGAGTTACAGGTCCAAACACCTTTCTTTTTGTCAAGGAATCAAGTTCGACCTGAATTGCTTTTTTCCATTTTGGCCAGTCTTCTCTACGTTTGCATTTATCAATGGAGCGAGGTTCGATATCATCACTAGTTATTATTTCAGTAGCTACTGCGAATACAAATACATCATTGATGAAAATATCATTCCAATTCTATATCTCATTTAAGCATGCATAGTTTACCTGTAACGACCCGTCCCGAATTCCGGATTAGATTAGTGACTAATGAAGGATTAGTGGGATTAATCGGTGATTAGTTGAGCGAAATCGGACGGACAGTGTAAAATGACCGTTTTGCCCTTGATTTTGGGTAAAATATTGACTTTTGACTCGGGGAGTCAAACGTACGAGGATCGATGATAGTGACGTAGATTAGGACGTCACGAGTTCGTAGACAGGCGAAACGTCGAAATCGGACGTCAAACGTAGAAGTTATGGTCAAGGGATCAAAATCGGGAATTTACATCTCGGGATCCAAATAAAATAATAATTAAATCTGATTGGGTAGATATTTGTAGGTGGGGCCCTTGGCTGATTGAAAAGTGTCACTCATCCCATTGGGGGTTTTCCCTAAAAAGGGGATCTTGGTCTAATTGTTCCATTTTAATTAATTAATTATTTCACTCATCTCTCATCTCACAATCCCCACCATCCATCATCTTCATCTCATCTGATTTCCTCTCATCCTCACCGTTCATTATCATCATCAGCTATCATCTTCATCAATTATATTTTCTTCCCACCCGTGCACCATCTTCATTTTCTCTAAGAAGTAAAATAACCCGATCACCCTACCTTCATCAGTTGCTGTGGTCATCTGAGTGGGGCTAGAGAGACGAGGACGACGTGACGGTGAGGCTGAGCACGGCGGGGACACGGCGGAGGTGACTAAAACCCGAGAAGCCACTTTTGCCCATTTTCGAAACTTCCCTTTATGACATGTATGTACCGATTTGATGTTTTAGGTTTGGTTCTAGGATAAAAAATGAGTGGAATAGACCTGGTTTCGTGGATCCAGGTTGTAACGAACCTCCCAGCAATCAGGATTAGATTAGTGGTTAATACCGAATTAGTGAAATTAATTAGGGATTAGTTGGGTACTTTCGGACGGACGGTGCGAAATGACGATTTTTTCCCTAAAATGGGTGAAACGTTGACTTTTTGTTCAGGAGGTCAAACGGACTTTGGCCAAGGATGGTGACGTAGTTCGGGAGGTCACGAGTTCATGGGCAGGTGGCACGTCCGATTCCGACATTCGAGGAAAAAGTTATGATGTTCGGAAGTTCGAGGGTATTTTGGTAATTTAGTTGAAAAGGGTAAACTATTGACTTTTCTTACGACGTGGATTTGTCACGCATTTCTAGGACCGTTAGGTAGGTCTCGATCCCCTGAGTACAACGACAGGCGGCACGTTGTCATTGGACTTCGAATAGTTCAGTTATTGGTCTAAACGTGCGAGTGGCAAAATGGTAATTTGCAAGGGCAAGGGCAAATGGTCTTTTTGATGTGCCCAGTTATACCTGGACACTTGGCTGCCTTGGGATGGTTGCCTAATCAGATTGGGACACTTATCCCTTCTCTGGAGGTCTGTGGAAGCTTGGGAAAACCGACCTAAGTGTTTTAAAATTGGGAGAATGATTGCACGGTTTGGCGGTGAGAGAAAAACAGAGAGTACGTATGTGCTCGTGAAATCCCACCCCGATTAACCCCTTAATCCTCATTGATTTCCCTTAAGTGATGAATGAAAAAGAGAGAAGATAGTGAGAGGGTTGTAGTGGTGTGATCACGGCGGCCTGTTGTGGATGGTGGCCACGACATCGTGAGGAACAGAGCAGGAGCAAAACAGTGAGGAAACCACCCACCTCCTACCTTCAACCCTCATTATTTGCCTAAGGTTTGTGAAAGGAAGATGGAGAGGAAGTCAAGTGGGTGATGGTGGAGGCCAAGGTAGAGGACGACGGTGGATGTAACGACCCGTCCCAGGAATTAGGGTTAAGATAGTGATTAAGAGGGGCTTAGTGAGTTAATCAGGGGTTAGTTGGTCCAGATAAGGTCGTTAACCTAGAATGACGATTTTTCCCCTAGTTCGGGCAAAAATGTTTACTTTTAGTTCGGGCGGTCAATTGGGTTTTGACCAATGACCAGGACGTAGTTTAGGACGTCATGAATCCGTAGACAGGTGGCACGCCCGATTCCGACATCCGAGGAGGAAGTTATGATGTTCGGAAGGTTGAGGGCATAACCGTAATTTGGAAAAATTAGGGGGAAAGTTGACTTTTCGTATGGTCGGGTTTTGACACGTTGACCTAGGACAGTTAGGTAGATCTCGTCGTCCTGAGTTCGATGACGAGCGGCACGTATTCATCGGACTTACGGTGTGTGCGTTACGGGTCTAGAAAGGTAGTGGAAAATTGGTATTTTTGGCTTAAAAGGAGGGGCATTTTGGTCTTTTGGTTGTTTGGGTAGTGTGTAACCAGATCAGGACAAGTGTACAGTGAGATGAGGATATTTTTGTAAAGGGACCATGGGATGGTGACACGTGCAGTGTGTGTAGTGGCTTTTAGGCCGTGCACGGTGTGTGTTCAAATGTGCAGCCGTGTGTGCTGTGTGGGTGTTTGAAGAGCGGAAACAGAGAGTGAAATTGGGAGAGGAATTGATCGATTGAGTTGGTGAGTTTGTGAGTGTGTGAGAGTGACTAGAGAGTAAGAGGGAGACAGTGAGGGAGGTTGGAGGAGTGGTGATGGTTTGTGCGTGAGTTGAGAGCCACGGGAAATCAGAGAAAAAATACAGTGAGGAAGTGAGTGTTTGTGGGTGGTGGTGCGGCGGTGATCGATCAATCGAGGCCAGTGGAGGTGTCCAGAGGACGGAGGAGGACGGGAGGAGCTACTGCCTCACGGCTGAGCTCACGACGGCGACAGAAGGACAGGTAATTTCTTGTTTTCCCTTTCGATACTCTATTTTGCCGTCTAGTTTCAGACGCTAAGTCGTAAGTTTAGGGGCTGAATCGAGGAGTCCCGTGAGGTCTAGGGAGTTCAGTGGAGTCCTAGGAGTCTTCTGGTGGAGCAGCCGTGACGGGGAGTGCACGGTGGAGGCTAGGACGACGGAGAGTACCTGTGTGCTCTGTTTTACCGTCGAGTTTTAAATTGGAAGTCGTGGACTTAGGGAGTGAGTCGACGGTCTTGGTGAGTTGGGTGAGGTTTAGGCCAGTCCTAGGAAGAGTTTGAGGTTGCCACCGTGTTGGGGGAAGACCTGGGTGGCCGGAGAAGGAAACAGGGGACTGAACGGGTCTGGTTTCGAGTTAGGGACGATGACTTAGGGGCTGTGTCGAGGTGTTTGAGTAAGGGGAATGGATAGCTTAGGTCTAGACGATGCTGTTGGTGAAGAGAGGAGTGGTTTTGGTGCAGGTACGGCGGAGAATCGTCCTCGCCGGTTCGATTTGCAGGCACTGTGTCGAACCGGGTTGGCTCGAGGAAGACGATGCACTGTAGCAGGCGCGTGAGGGCCACGCGCAGCCACTTTGGGCGGCACGTGGGGGCTCGTGCGGCGGTCTTTGGGGAAAGTGTCAACTAGGTTTTTGGTCTAGGTGTTGTGACGAGTCCGTTGGAATTGGTTTCGGGTTGTTCGGACATCGATTCGATGTAGTCCCGCGAGGGTGAAGGTCTAGGGTTCCGGTTCGTTATGATTAGGACCCGGGGGATTTTTAGGGAAAATTAGGAGAGTCTTAGTAGACGTGTTAGTAACATACTTCGGTGGTTGTTGACAGGATCGGGACTTCCCGAGGAAGCGGAGGAACGTACAAGACGTTCGGGACGCGATTGAGGGCTCGGTACTGTGAGTGGACCCCTTCTCTAAATTCAAGCATGCATAACTGTTTTCTATGCTAGTTTTGTGGTTTTATATGTGATTTTATGATTATCGAAGATGATTTGTTGATTTTACATAATTGTACGTTTTTCGAAAAAGTACGGTTTTCAGCACGTTTTACGAGAAAGGCTTGATTTCTGATTATGATGCCATGGTTTTGGGATTTCAAACAATAAATGGTTTTCAATGATTATAAAGGGATTTTGGAACATGATTTCGATGATCAAGGTTTTCGGTTTTAGAATCGGATTTCAGAAAGCGGAATTTGGTTTTAAAGTTGAAAAGTGGATTTCCGGATTTGGGTTCGGAATGACGGTTCTGAATGCCGGAAGGGCATCGGACCAGTGATTTCGGATTCGGATTTGGATATGGAAATGGACAATGGTTTTTAGAATTGGTTTTGGATTGGATTTGCTGGATCTGGATATTGGGTTTAAAGACCCGGATATTGATTGAAGGGGGACGAGCCCGGATTGGGTTTAAAGACCCGGATTGAGTTTAAAGACTCGGGAGTTTAAAGACTCAGATATATTGGTATTTCCCCCGTAGGCCTATTGAGTTTAAAGACTCAGGAGTTTAAAGACTCGGATATTATTGAGGCCTGGATTGAGTTTAAAGACTCAGATAGATCCAGCATGTTTGATCGAAAAATGATGATTTGATATTCACGATTTATGATACAGTTTTATGATGCTTATGATATGGTTTCTATAACTGTTTTATAGTGTTTCTGTTCTTATGGTGAGGTTATGTGAATTATACTGTTTTTAGAATGATTCTGTAAATGTTTTACGGCGATTGATCGATAACTGTTTTCATAACTGGGTTGTGCATGTGGTTTCAAAACAGAGGGCTAAACTCGGTTTTCTTATATAATGGTTTTGGAAACTTTTCTTTTATTTATGGTCCACTCACATCTTCTGTTTTAAATTGCCCTCCAGGTCGTGGAGCTAGAGCGGGGTTTCAGCGTCGAGGCAGCGTCTGAGGCATAACAGTCGCGAGAGGAATCCCAGAGTGTTTTAAACTTGTCCGTGTGCGTGTATCTAGTTTATCGGTTTTCTTTCTTTTGTACGGTGATACTATGCTCTGTAAAACTTTAATTTCAGGATGTATTGTATAGATTCTCCTGCGTCTGACTGAGTGCACTTTAGTGTTGTGTTGGGGAGTCAGATGGGAGCAGGATTTACCTCGAGTTTCGGGGTGAAACCGGGGTGGGTCCTGACAGTGGAGGCCACTGTAGAGGACGACGGTGGAGGTAAGGCTGCTTTCCCGTGAATAATAGTTTGAACTCGAAAATGGTAGCTCAGGTAGTCGTGGTTATTGATTTGTTTTAATGCTTCGAAATGAGGTCTGGAGGTCCAGGGAGTCCATTGGAATTGGCAACGAGAGTGGAGGTAGCCTATGGTGGCCAGAACCAGAGGGGACGGTTGCAGGATTAATCGACGGTCTGGAAGGTAACTTACAGACCCTGGTTTTCATGTTTTCAGTAAGTAGATCAATAGGAAATCGTGTAAGAAAGCTAATAGGATTAAAATGGTTGAAATCAGACCAGAAATGGGCACAAAATCGTGAACGTCGATTCGGGTTGGACCGATCTGAACCGACCAGTCTGGACTGTAACGACCCGTCCCGGGAGTCGGGATTTGATGACGGATTAACGAAGATAATCGGTGTTTAGTTGGATGCTTTTGGACGGTTGGCGCAGAATGACGATTTTACCCCTGGAATGGGAAAAATGTTGGCTTTTAGTTCAGAGGGTCAATTGGACATTGAACGATGACCGTGACGTAGTTCGGGACGTCACGAGTCCGTATACAGGTGGCACGTCCGATTCCGACATCCGAGGAGGAAGTTATGATGTTCGGAAGATTGAGGGCATTTTTGTAATTTGGTTAAAAAGAGGGAAATTGTTGATTTTTTACTTGGCAAATAGTTTTCACGAAATTCGAGGACCATTAGGAAGATCTCGAGTCTCTGATTCCAACGACAGGCGGCATGTAGTATTTGGAGTTCGGGAAATCGAGTTACGGGTCAGGGATTACGAAGGGCAAAATAGTAATTTGTCCTTGAGGGGCATTCTGGACATTTTCCTGCATTGGAATTTGTGCCCACTCAGAGATGGACACTTGGCTGGTGATTGACAGGGTGCCATAAGATTTTGGACGTGTGGCCTTACCTGGATGGCTGTAGAAGCCTCCTCCATCGTTTGAAATGGTAATTGATCGTGCATTACAGAGGGGGAAACAAAGAGTGATCTTCTCATCTTTGTCCTTCAGTCTTCAATATTATAGTAACTTGTGTGAAGGAGGATGAGTGGACAGACGGTAGGAGGGTGATAGTGCTATCTTGACGGGCCGCCGTGGACGGTGGTCACAACACTGTGGGAACTTGACCCAGAACCCGTGAACCGTGAGAGATCAAGACGCTTCAATCACCCTCCAAGTGCTCCTCTGCAGGTAGTTTGTGAATAGAAGTGGAAGGGGAGAGTGAGACGAGGATAATGGTGGTGGCACGACGGTCCACGGTGGTGAGAGGAGGTAAGAAACCCTCTGTAACTGTAAGGTCCCCTGTTTTCGTTTGAAAATGTTAACGGTCGATTGAAGGGCTGATGATCGATTTTCTTCACTGGATGATGTATCTTAGGTTGGAAGGAAGTAATGAAGCCTGTTTTTGAGGTCTGAGACGATTGGTAAGTGAGAATTCCTTGAAATCGTTTTTAAGGTCGAAAATGGCAAACTTAGTTATACTTGGTCTTGATCAAATTTGTTGCTTAGGTATACTTCTAAAGATAGTGTTGAAGCTTTTGAACGAGAAGTGGAGACCCATGGTGGCCGAAAGCCTGACAACCGGATGGTGACAAAAATGGAGGTTTGTACTCGATCAAGAAGGTATTGTTTCATGCCCGGATTAAGGTTTTGACACCATAGATTGATAGGAAACACTTAGGGGAAGCTTTAGGGTTAAACAGACTTGAAAACGGGTCAAAAATGGATAAATTAGAGGGATGAACCGCCAACGCCGGTTCAATTAGACCAGCCTGAACCGAACCGGTCTGGACCCGGTTCGGCGAAAGGTTGAAAATGACTGCCTGGCTAGTGAGGTCCACGCGCAGCCCCTTTGGGCGGCGCGTGAGGGCCCGTGGTACACATTTCGAGGAAGGTTCCAACACGACCTCTAAATTATTCGATGTAACGAAAATTTTGGCGCTAGTTACGAGTCAATCGGATATCGTCTCGATATGTTTCGGGATGTCCGAAGGTTCTAGGGCTCAGTTAAAAATACGGGAAAATTATGGGACTTTAGTATGACCATTGAGAAGTAGTGAGTGACCTCGTATTGGGATTTGGATAGGTTCGGGGAAGCCGAGGTTAGCTGAATGGCCGTGAATGACGTAAGTGCGCGCATATCGAGGCGACGTCGGAATGGTCTGTGAGTGGTCTTTGTTTTCTAACCCTTGATGCATGCATACATGTTTTACATGATTTCTATACGTGATTCTATGATTTGTTTTATGATCTTGATGTTTTACGGGTTTGCACGTTTTTCGAGGAAATTACGAAATTTCACGTTTTACGAGATTTGACGGATGTTGTGATTTAAACCTGGTTTTAATGATTTGATCTCATAATTTGAAATATGATTTAATAACAATGATCTAAAATGGATTTCGGACAAGTGTTTTCGGGCTTGAAGCCCAGTTCAGAAAAGTGGTTCTAAGAAACGTGATTTCGGATTTTTGAATTGGATTTCCGGATGACGATTCGGGATTCGATTTGGGACTTGAAAATAGAAGTTTGGATTTGGGTTCAGAATGGTTATTCCGGATGCCGGCTTACGGGATGATGGTTCCGAACTCGGATTTGGAAATGGTTATGGATATGAGTTCTGGGTTTGGATTCGGGATCCTGATGAGATTACGGATTCAGATTCGGAAATGGAAAATGGTTTTCAAACGGTTTTGGATTGGATTTGCTGGATTTGGTTATTGGGTTTAAAGACCCGGATATGATTATAACGGGGGCGGGCCCGGATTAGGTTTAAAGACATGGATTGAGTTTAAAGACTCGAGAGTTTAAAGACTTGGATATTGATATTTCCCCCGTAGGCCTGTTGAGTTTAAAGACTCGGATTATATTGAGGCCTGGATTGAGTTTAAAGACTCGGGAGTTTAAAGACTCGGATAGATCCAGCAGGTTCGATGGATGAATATGTGGTTTTAAAGGTGTTTGGATTTCACTGAGTTTTGATGATGACGGTTTTCAACAATGGTTTCGATGGTTTTGGGCCGAGGCCCAGGATTTGAGAAAAAAAGACTCTGTGTTTGATTTTTCTTACATGGTCTACTTTAGCCGGACTATTGAATGGTTTTATGACATGATTTTGATGTGTATGCATTGGATTTTTAATTTGAGGGTATAAATGTACTTGTTTTATGAACTGTTTTTGAAATTATACTTTATTTTTGTCCACTCACAGTGTTTTCGTGTTTTCGATACCCTCCAGGTTGTTGCGGTACGAGCTGTTGGTCGAGAGAAACGGAGACATCACACCCGAAATTCACAGTAGTTCGGTACACTCTAGGAAGCCCGGTTACTTTCGGATGGTAGGATCGAGAGTCCCTTGTCCGACTTACGTGTTACATGAAGGTTCGACGTCAGTTTAGCCTTCGTGTCATGCGTAAGCTGGACGGGATCGGGATTTAGCCCTTAATCTCGGGGGATTAGGGGTGGGTCCTGACATGGACCGGGTTTAACAGAAGGTTGAAGATGAACAATGCCGGCTCATGAGGCCCACGCGCAGCCCCTTTGGGCGGCGCATGTGGGCGTGTGGAACGGTATTCGAGGAAGGTTCCAACATAACATTTAAAGTAAACGATATAACAAACATTTTAGGACTGGTTTCGAGTCAATTGGACATCGTTTCGATAGGTTTCGAGATGTCCGAAGGTTTTAGAAAAAGTTTAAAAATAGTTAAAAATTCGGAAAAATTACGGGGCTTGAGTAGAAGCTTAATGAAGTAGTTAGCGACCTTATTATGGGATTTGGACAGGTTTGGGAAAGCTGGTGATAGTGGATTAGCTGGGAAAGCGTAATTGCGCGAGTATCGAGGCAGCGACGCTAATGGTCTGTGAGTGGACATTGTTTTCTAACTTATGATGCATGCATAAATATTTTTATATGTTTTCTATACGTGATTCTATGATTATGATTATGATCTTTATGATTTCGATTTTGCACGTATTTCGATATATTTACGTTTTGCACGTTTTACGAGCTTATGATTTATGTTCATGATTTTGATGATTTGATTTTGGGATTTGAAATATGATTTGATTTCAAAGATTTATAATGGATTTTGGAAAAGTGACTTCGGGCTTGAGACCTTGTTCATAAAAGTGATTTCGATAAATGTGATTTCGTGTTTTGGAATCGGATTGTGGAAATATGATTCGGGATTCGGTTTTGGAGTTTGAAAAGTGGATTTCTGGATTTGGGTTCGAAATGATGATTCCGAATGACGGCTTACGGAATGATGATTTGGGATTTGGGAATGGATTTCTGGTTTTCTATGATTTTCCACTTGGTTTTGGGTTTAAAGACCTGTTACTTGGTTTTGGGTTTAAAGACCCGGATATGGCTGGATCTGATTTTGAGTTTAAAGACTGGGTTGATTGATGAAGGGGGAAGACCCTGGATTGATATGTTTTGAGTTTAAAGACTCGGTTATTGTGATATCCCCCGAGGCCTGTTGATTGTGTTTTGAGTTTAAAGACTCGTTGATATCCTGGGAAGGCCTGATGATGCGCATGTGTTTTGAGTTTAAAGACTCGGCGTGCTTTAGATCCATCAGATTGATTGATTATGATTTTCGGTTGGTTTTTCACTGGTTTTCAGATGTTTTGGGCTGTGGCCCGGATGATTTGGTTTTGTGGATTTTGGGCTGAGTTCTTGTATTTTGATGTTGATTTATGGATTTGGACTGAGTTCCCGTACTTTGATGAGGATTTATGGGCTGAGGCCTTGGATTTGAGTTACGGAATTGAGAAAATGATTTGATTTCCGGTTTTCATGGATGGTTTTCTTATCTGGGATATGAAATGGTTTTATGAAAAGGTTTTCATATGCATGCATTGGTTTTTATGTGGAGGGTATAAATGTATTTTTCTATAACCTGTTTTCTGAACGTATTATTTATTTTTGTCCACTCACAGTCTGTTATGTTTTTGATACCCTTCAGGTTTGATGCGGTAGAGAGAAACGGAGACATCACATACGCGATCCACAGTAAGTTCTGCGCACTCTAGGACATCGGAAGGTGGATTTGGTACTTTGGTCTGGTATCCCTTCTCCAGCTTACGTGTTACATGGAGGTTGGACGACGGTTTAGCCTTCGTGTCGCATGTAAGTTAGACGGGAGCATGACTTATCCCTTAATCTCGGCGGATTGAGGGTGGGTCGTGTCAAATTGGTAAACAAATCCGTAAACACATCAGCCAAACACATCAGGATTTGGGCTGAGTTCCCACATATGGCTGATGTGTTTACAGATTTGTTTTTAATTGTTTTGGGCAGGGGACCGTATGATTTGGATTTACGAAATTTGGGGCTAAGAACCTAATAATGATTATTTGAATAAATGGTTTGGTAAATGGTTTTCGAATGCATGCATGTTTTTTAGTGAAGGGCATAAATGTCTTTATGAAATATGTTTTATGAACTTATTGTTTTTCGTGCACTCACAGCTTTTAATGGTTTAATGCCCTCCAGGTTGATCACGAACGCGGGCTGTAGCAGAGACCGAGACATCACACTCCTCCATCGGATCCTGACGCGCTCTGGAAGCTAGTCGGGCTGAAGGTTTTGAATTATCTATTGTCTGACACTTCGTGTCAGATGGGTGCATGACACATCCTATGATAATCCTGGGGGAATTTGGGATAGGTCATGACATTGCCGAGATCTCTCTATTCTTGGGAGTGGGTACAGACGTTGAGGCGTCCCCCAACGTCGTATCTTCTAAGACATACCCATAATCCGAAATTATCTCATGAGGGATTAAATGATATTGTGATATCTAAGGGATTCGATTGTGCCAAATTTATCCTTTTCCGGGGATGAGAATCCTTCGAACCTATTATTCTACCTCGTTTTTGGGGAAGGACATATGACTGGTGTCAGGACCCACCCCTAATCCCCCGGGATTAAGGGCTAAATCCCACTCCCGTTTAACTTACGCATGACACGAAGGCTAAACTGACGTCCAACCTCCATGTGACACGTGAGTCGGACAAGGGATTCTCGAACCAACCGTACCGAAGCTTCCAGACTTCCCAGAGTGTGCCGAGCTACTGTGGATCGCGCGTGTGATGTCTCCGTCTCTCTCGACCGACAGCCCGCGCCGTAACAACCTGGAGGGTATGGAAAACACGTAAAGACTATGAGTGGACAAAAATAAAGTATAAGTTTGAAAACAGTTCATAAAACAGGTACATTTTTACCTTCCACGCAAAAACCAATGCATGCATATCCAATTCATGTCATAAACCATGTAAGAAAACCAAACACATTTTCTTTTTCCAATTCCTGGGCCTCAGCCCAAAACCATCAAAAACCATTTCATCCGGGTATAGCCCAAAACATCGGAAAACCTTTATTGGAAACCATACCACAATTCCATTCATCGAATCTGCTGGATCTATCCGAGTCTTTAAACTCCCGAGTCTTTAAACTCAATCCAGACCTCAATATAATCTGAGTCTTTAAACTCCCGAGTCTTTAAACTCAACAGGCCTACGGGGGAAATATAATATCCGAGTCTTTAAACTCCCGAGTCTTTAAACTCAATCCGGGTCTTTAAACCCAATCCGGGCCCATTCCCCGTCAATCATAATCCGGGTCTTTAAACCCAATAACCAGATCCAGCAAATCCAATCCAAATTGTTTGAAAACCTTTTTCCATTTCCGAATCAGAATCTGCAATCTCATCAGGATCTCGAATCCAAACCCAGAACTTATATCCATCTCCTTTCCAGATCCGAGTCCGCAACCATCATTCCGTAAGCTGGCATCCGGAATAATCATTCCGAACCCAAACCCGGAATCCACTTTCAAGTCCCAAATCGAATCCCGAATCGTCATCCGGAAATCAGATTCAAAAACCTGAAATCACGTTTCTTAAAACCACTTTCTGATATGGGCTTCAAGCCCAAAAACACTTTTCCGAAATCCATTTTAAATCATATTTCAAATCCCGAAATCGAATCATTAAAATCAGGTTCAAATCACAACATCCATCAAAATCTCATAAAACGTGAAATTCCGTAATTACCTCGAAAAACATACAAAATTGTAAACCATCAAGATCATAAATCAAATCATAGACTCACGTATAGAAAACATTTAAAAACATATATGCATGCATCAAGAGTTAGAAAACAAAGTCCACTCACAGACCATTCCGACGTCGCCTCAATACGCGCACATTTCCACCGTTTCCGACCATTCCACTATCCTTGGCTTTCCCGAACCTGTCCAGAGTCACCAAAATGAGTCACTAATATGTCCACCAAGCTTCTCCTAATTTTCCCCAATTTTCCCGAATCCTAAAAGTAACTAAACGGGACCCTAAACCTTCGACCACTAAGAACTAAGACGAGACGTTGTCCGATTGTCCCGAAACTTTTCCCAACATATTCGTTACAACGATTAGACCAAAAACTATGTTGGACACTTCCCCGGAAACCTCCCCACGCGCCCTCACGCGCCGCTCAATGGGGCTGCACGTGGGCTTCATGCGCCTGCAACAGGGTATTGTTCAGCGTCTTCTTCGATCACTCGACCGGTCTGAACCGCCGTGACCGGTTCTTCGCCTTTCTCCGTCCATTTCTGTTCCTTTCAAAGACAGAAGCTTCGTCCTACTCTAAGCAACTCATTTCCCTACTCAAAACACGACAACACGGCCTCTAAACCACCTCTCTCAAGCTCGAACAAAACCCGTCCAAAACCCCTGTTTCGGTTCTCGGCCAACCGTGCATCCCCCCGTCACGGCTTCGAGTTCTAAGGGTTCCTAGGGACCTACTGAGCCTACTATAACTCACAGGACACCTCGACTCAGCCCCAAAAATCACGACTTTCAATTTGAAACCAAATGGAAAAATAGAGTAAACAGAGGGAATCAAGAAATTACCGGCTCTCAGACCTCCACCGTGAGCTCCGCCCTGCCCTAACCTGTCAAGCACGCCTCCACCGTTCTCTGAACACCACCACCAGCCACGCTTGATCGAAACACGGCAACACCACCACCTCGACTCTTCTCTGTTCTCTGGTTTTCCCACTCACCGCACACAGTCACTCGACTTCTCAATTCCTCTCAACACACTCTCTGCACTCTCAGCCTTCCCCTGATCACACTCACAAACCCAAGGACTCTCACCTTCCTGCAATTCGATCAATTTTCCTCTCAAACTCAGTCTCTGTTTCTCTCAAGCACGGTTAACCCATTTAATTTTACACCGTGCAACCTTGTAGAAACCACTAGACAATCCCCACATGCCCAAGCCCTATGGTCCCAAACTCGGTACTGTCCACTTGTCCCAATCTGCTTTGCACAATTCCCAATGTGTAAAAAGACCAAAATGCCCTTGTGAGTCCAAATTACGATTTTACCCTTCGCCGTTCTAGACCCATATCTCACTTGTCCTACGTCCGATGAAGGCATGCCGTCTGTCGTTGTACTCAGGACGACGAGATCTACCTAACCGTTCTCAGTCTACGTGTAAAAACCTTATCGTGCGAAAAGTCAACTTTTTCCCTTCTTTTAACCAAATTACGAAAGTGCCCTCAACCTTCCGACCATCATACCTTCCTCCTCGGATGTCGGAATGGAGCGTGCCACCTGTCTACGGACTCATGACGTCCAGAACTACGTCACGGTCATCGGTCAATGCCCAATTAACCGTCCGAACCAAAAGTCAATATTTTTCCCATTTCAGGGGCAAAATCGTCATTCTACGCTAAAAGTCCAAACGTAACCAACTAACCACCGATTAATCTAACTAATCCGTCACTAATTACTTTGCTAATCCGGACTCCCTGGACGGGTCGTTACAACTAGTTAGCTACCATGGACGTACTTCGTCCATCTGGGACGGCGCGTTCTACAAGGACGTCTATCCTTGCAGACACGTTTGCAGCAGGTATATGTGATCTCGTCACTTTAGCTAGATCAGAGAAAGCATTTGACATATTATTAGCTACACTCTGTAGATCTAGAATTCTCCACACTTCATTCTCACTTTGTGCTGTTCGGAGATCAAAATGAGACATAGTGGAGACATTCCACGTCAATTCACGTCGTTCTTAAGGAACGTTGACGTTCTTATCTCCCCCTAACGGCGGGAAGGCTGTCTCATCGAAGTGACAATCCACAAATCGAGCGGTAAAGAGATCGCCTGTCAAGGGCTCTAAATAGCGTATAATGGAGGGGGATTCATAGCCGACATATATGCCCCTCCAGCGTTGAGGTCCCATTTTTGTACGTTGTGGCGGCGCAATTGGCACGTAAACTGCACACCCAAAAACACGTAACTGCGAAACGTCAGGTTCGTACCCAGTTACCAGATGTAATGCGGAATAGGGTTGGGTGCCAGTGGGCCTCAACCAGACCAACATAGCTGCATGCAAAATTGCATAGCCTCAAGCAGAAATTGGGAGCTTGGTGTGCATAACCAAGGTCCGTGCAATCATTTACAATCGTTTAATGAATGCTTCTGCGAGACCATTCTGGGTGTGAACATGTACAACTGGATGTTCAACATCAATCCCAAGGGACATGCAATAATCATCGAAAGATTTCGATGTAAGCTCACTGGCATTATCAAGTCTGATAGACTTGATAGGATAATCAGAATGGTGGGCCTTTAATTTAATGATTTAGGCAAGGAGTTTAGCAAACGCAACATTGCGTGTGGACAATATGGTCACATGGGATCACCTCGTCGATGCATTAACCAAAACCATGAAATATTTAAATGGTCCACATGGTGGTTAGATGGGTCCACAAATATCCCCTTGTATTCTGTACAAGAAAGGGATAGATTCTTTATCTATCTTTGCATATGATGGTCTAGTGTTCAATTTTCCCATTGAGCAAGCTTGGCATAGTGTTTCAGTAAACACAAGGTCCTTATTTGTAAGGGGATGCCCGTGTGATGTATTGAGGATACAGCGCATCATACCTTGACTTGGGTGTCCCAATCGGTCATGCCATAATAAGTAGTTGCTAGGGTTAGGTAGCTTCCGGCTAGCCTTGTGATTTGCTTCAATGGTTCTAATAGTGGTCATGTAAAGTCCACTCCTGAGGCATTTCAATTTCTCCAATGTACGCTTCCGGCCATACAAGTTGGAGGTTATGCAAAGATATTCCACATTTTTTTTTCTTTTGTGGTTTCAACATGATAATTATTGGCTCGAATATCCTTAAAACTCAATAACGTTCTCCTGGAACGTGGGGAGTATAAGGCTTCAACAATGGTAAATACAGTACCATTGGACAACATTAAGTGGGCTCTTCTGGAGCCTTCAATCAAATTTGATTGGCCAGATATAGTTGTCACAGGGATGTGGTTAGGTATTAAGTTTGTAAAAAATATCCTATCACAGAGGATAGTGTGCATAGTAATACTGTCGGCTAACAACAAACTTCACCATTTGGCATGTCTAACCATCAATATAACTAAAGTAATAAAAAATCAAATTTATGAAAAATGAATAAATGGATTAAATAAAATTCGAACATATAACAAAATAAGTCCAAAAGAAATATAAATCACCAAAAATTATCCAGAAATAGTAGTAAAAAAAACATCCATAAAGAAAATAGCACAGACGCCGACCATATCCATGAATATGCAAATGACTCAATCCTCATCATGTCCAGTTGCAGTCTGGAAATCATTAATAGTAAGAGTTGTATCAGCGGGGACTGGTCTTGCAGCAAAATTTGCCTCTCGAGTACCACGTCCAGCATGGTATTGAGCAATAACTTGGGCTGACGCATGATAGGTGCGGGACCAGTGATCACGACCTCCATATTTATAACATAAGTCATGTGGGTTTTGATTCTGGAGGTGATGGGCCGGACCGGGTTTCTCTCGTTTCGAGCTCGCGGGCCTGAGGGAGCACGGTTTCCACCACGTGGACCTAGACCACGATTACCACGCCCACGCGGGGCATGGTAACCTTGGGCTCAATCATATGGGTTTCCACCACGTCTCGGACCATTACGTCCTCCACTTCTACCATGACCTCGGTTTCTCCACTCGCGGTTGGCATCGCGAGGTGCAACAACGTTTTCTTCAGGCAAAGGTGCTGCACTAGTACTCACAGGTCGGGATTGATCATTCTTCATTAACAAAATGTTGTTCTTTTCAGCAAGCAACAAGGTAATGATCGATTCAGCGAACTTGGTAAATTTTCGCTCTCTGTATTGTTGCTGTAGGACAATACATGAGGTAGAAACTGTGGAGAAAGTCTTCTCAAGGAGGTCAGTTTCAGTGAGCTCATCCCCACAGTACTTGAGAAGAGACTGGATACGGCAGACCTCTGAATTATATTCGTTTATGAATTTAAAATCCTGAAAACGAAGGTTATGCTAGTCATGTCTTGCTCCAGGTAAGAAAATATTCTTCTGGTGATCGAAACGATCAGCTAGTGAAACCCACAAAGCTCTCGAGTCCTCTTGACCGAGATATTCACGCTGCAGAGCGCGATCCATATGCCTCCGGATGAGGATAGAAAATATCCTTCTGGTGATCGAAACGATCAGCTAGTGAAACCCACAAAGCTCTCGGGTCCTCTTGACCGAGATATTCACGCTGCAGAGCACGATCCATATGCCTTCGAATGAGGATCATAGCATCCGCCTTCTAATGCTCATAAGCCACATTATCTTCCTGGATGGTTGACCATATTATCTTTGGAGTGAGGTGAAGCTTCACATCTTCAGTCCACTGGTAATAGTTTCTTCCGGAAACTTCAAGTCCGTCAAAATCCAGCTTGTTGAGATGTGCCATTCTCTACAAAGAGGAATTAATAATATTAGTGCTTTGGGAAAAAACACATCCATAAGCAACTAATGAGAACTTCAGGTTCTATAACATGGTATGATAATCCAGGATATCTATGAAGGAAACTTCAAGTTCCTTTTTATTTACAAGTAGTCGATGACATTGCTAAATAACATGCAAATGATCAATATATAATTAATTGAAACAATTAAAACATAGGCAAATAATTAAGCAATGTACATTATGAATAGATAATAAGGATAAAATAAACACAACGTTGTTCCTTAATTTAGGTGTATTGCAATGTTTCAGGCATGCATGAGTATATTTTTAGGCCCGAGGAGTACAAAGGAAGATTCTGTTTTTTTTTTGGTCCGAGCCGAGCTGAGAGCCTAGCCGCTAGAAAAATCGAGTCGTCGGCGAGCCGAGCCGCGAGCTAGCATACCAAGCCGAGCCGAGCCGACGTGGGCTGAACTGCAAGCTAGCCATTCTGGGCCTTCAAAATAGGCCAGGTCAGTGGCCTTCTGAGCTACTGGGCTTTGGGCCTTTTTCCTTTTGTTTTTTTTTGTTTGAGAGGCCTTCCGGGCCTACTGGTTGTTGAGGTGGTCTTCTGGGCTCAAAGGTTTTTTTTTTTCTTTTCGGGTTTTTGCTTTGCTGGGCCTTGGCAGTTACAAGTTTAAAAAAATCTGTTCGTGGCCCAGTTATTTCAGGCAACTACTGGTGCCTTTTGTTGCAGGAGTCATCCCCATTTTTCGGCAAAAAGGTAGGCAGCAGATTCAAACTGGTTGGTTTTTTTTCTTTGGTTTCGCAGACTTACAACCCATGATAGAACCTTATCAAAAAAAAAAAAAATCAACATACAAACATCAATTCAACAATGCAGTTCAAACCATCAACAATATCAAGCAATATTCAACGTTCAACATAAAAAAAATCAACTATTTAGAACCAAATAAAATTAATTATAATTCTAGTGTTCTACATCATCATTATTTTTAAAAATATACCATTCGATCTCAAATTATGCATATAACCCTAGAATTTACATGTTTCTAGGATTCCATCAAATATAAAACAAAAACAATAAAAAAATAATCATAATCAATATTGATTATCATCGTAATAATCCAAACATGAAGTGAAGTAGGTAGACATAAATTATCAAACTAATTTCCAATTAAATTATCAAACATCAATTATGCAATATAACCATTAAACCTCATACCAATTCATGAATTTCTATTGCATATTGCCGTCAATTTTCTTTTCAACTTCTAATTCAATTCAAACATATGCAATCACACATATATATGAACAAAACCCGATAATTCATATAATTCAATTGATCAAATTAAAGAAATTAAATCTAGGTTTTGAATCAATCAATCAAATAAAATAATTCACAATTCTAGGATTCGACATCATTATCAATTCTAAGCAATATGCAAATCAATTTCTAGAAATATGGGTTCTAGGTTTGATGCAAAATAAAATAAATTCTAGGATTTGGAAAACCTAACTACTTGATTGAATTTATCCTCCACTTGAATGATCACCGATTCGGAGACGATCGTGCTGATAAAGTGTTGTGAAGGATTTTAGGAGTAAGGATTGCAGAGAGAATAAGGAGAGGCAGAAAGAAGAAACGTTCTCTGTATTTAATAATACGTACGTTCAGAAATAATGAGAGTTCCAATTTACAAAGGTAATTAACCCTTTTATATAAGAAAGGGTTAATATATGTACAATTACCTATCTACCCCTGTACCCTTTTATATGTATAGACACGCCCTTATATTATTTACAACAAAAATAACAATAACGAGGAACCTCAATCAAACAGTTACCAAGCGACTCTTACTAATTTGTGTTTTTCTTAGGAACTTAGAGGAGAAAAAACCTGAGGAGGCTGGCTTTTCATCCACTTCCAAGATAGTTCCCTACTTCTAGTATATATGTAATAGTTCTACAAAATTAAGAAAAATCCGAAAATAAAAAGCTCATGTTAGAGTACTAATATTTATTTGATATATACCTATTTCATTTTCTTTTTTAATTATTTTTTTTTCTCTTTCAAAAACACATGAGCTCGCTAGCGCTTTATACAAATTTTGCACCCTTTCAAACAAATTTAGATTTGTAAACGAGGGGGATCTGAATCAACCCAATGGATGATGTTCGGGCTGTGGCGTATTTGGAAGAGTTGAAATCTCAAATGCTTTGAAGATGCTGAGTCTGATCCAGGGGAAAAGGTTTGTGTACGTGACACAAGCTCAAGTGGATGAGTTCTTGCATGCCGAGGATATGCAGGTCCCTCTAGTAAATACTGCGAGGATTCCGATGACGTCTAATGTCAATTTGAAGGTGTGGCAGCGACCATCATTTGGGTCCCTGAAGCTGAAATGTGACGGCTCCTAGATCGCAGCTACTAACCAGGGCTGCTCCTTGTGGGTGCTGAGGGTCTTTTATTTAGTTTTGTTTCCCGCTCTTGTAATAAAGCTGCTCATTTGGTGGCTTCGTATGTTAGACGTACGGTTTGGGGGTAGTCATAGCTGGGAAGGCTTGGAGCCTGAACGATTGTTCGATACTCTTGCCGCTGATGTTAATATTTCTATCCATCTTTAATTGAATTTCTTCTTTCGATATTTTTTTTTTGAATTTGTCAGATATAATAACTTCATTTATGGGACAAAATCACACTCAATACATAGGTCATGGACCATTTAAGAAATTCTCTGAAACGTAACTAATGGTTTATTAGGAAATTTTTCTTTTGAGAAAATACTAGGATAATTAACTGAGATCTAATTTTTTTTCTAAAAAAAATTCACCAGTAATGGTTATAAATTCAAGCTAAAAAGAAATAATTTAAAACCCTAGCGGCACTCTTTAAAAAAATCTTCCACAATTTTTTTTCCCTCATCTAATCTTCTTTAGATTCAAGGGGTGTCTTTATGGTATTCATAGAAATGTAGTGAATAAAATGAATGATACATCCGGTCTTACACTCGAGTTCACCAAAGTTTGTTCGTAAGCTTCCTTTTGTCGTGGTGTCGATTATGTTCACGGGTTTTGAAGTCCCGACTAGTCAGATTTCCAATAAAACTCTTTCCTTCAGGAGTCTTATCTACCTTAACAAGATTTTTAATTGTGATGCAGTATGATCAATATTGATCGAGCGATCACGGTCCCCCATTGGTGGTTGTGGGGTCAATCACGGTGGATCAGAGCATTTGTGATATGGTGGTGAGCCGTAATCCTCGTCATCTTTAGAATTTTGCAAAGACGGAAGTATGGTAGTGATAGGCAGCGACACTTATGAAATCGGCTCATTTGTGCCTTTTATTGGGGTTACTTATCTTTATTTTTTTTGTCTTTGGTTTTCTTTGTGCAAATACGTCTAGTAATTTTTATATCGAGTTGGATTTATTAGGTTTTCTCTTTTATGAGATTGCAAATATTAGTTGTTTCGAATATAACGATACTTAAAGCATCCAAGTTATATTATTTTGTGTATTATTCGTTCTAAATTGGCTCGATATATGTCGAGTCTTATTATTAGAAGTATTTACCTATGTTTGTCGGTAAGTAACTACAGCCTAATTAATCTTTGCTTTGTACATTTGTTTTATTAATAAAATTTCGTCTCTTTTCAAAGGGAAAAAATTCAGGCAAAAAATTCTACCAAAAAAAGGGAAAAAAAAATAAGACGAGGGGCCGGTTTAGACCGTGAGATTAAACAATTTTCAAACGGTCGTTAAGAA
This sequence comes from Prinsepia uniflora, assembly GCA_032719365.1. Lineage (NCBI taxonomy): Eukaryota > Viridiplantae > Streptophyta > Magnoliopsida > Rosales > Rosaceae > Prinsepia > Prinsepia uniflora. The sequence goes on along the minus strand of CM064865.1, from coordinate 16,394,397 downwards.
TAATAGTTAACCAAGGAAATGAAGCAATATTGGCAAACAAGTTGGAAAGAAAGCTAACCAAAGTTTGCATGAGATGCTTCACACCACAATATCATCAGACCTTGTTAATTTACTGCTTTAACACTTGTAAAAGTACGGTCTAATTTAATGAGATATTATTACATCATGGTAATATGGTATTGTACCATACTCACATAATACATCAAGTCTACTAATTACATTATTAATCGATAATCAAAATAATAATTTTTCAAATTATTAAATGTTAATCCGACCATTCTTTGATTACAATACATAATTAAATACACTATACAATTATAGTACAATATTATTTAATAATATTTTCAAGGCGCTAGCATTGCTGTCTTTTGGTCCACTATAGCCAAAAGCCCTAAAAAGTACTTCCCTTTCTTACCTTCCTTATTGGACAGTGAAAAAAAAAATTAAAAAAAAATTGAAGCATCTTCGAGATTTGTCTTTGTGAAATCGAAATACTCAAAAATAGGGTTTTGAGTAAAAAATTGAAACAATAATGATAATTATTCTATAGCTTTTAAAGAGGACAGAGGGTTTGGAGCAGAGGGAACATGATGGCCTCCATGCTTACATATATCCATGCCTGAAGTGCCCTCCCCTCACTAATTCCTCCCCTTACTCACTCGGACAGACAATATCAATCAATGGCTTCATTCAAAAAAGAGGCATGGGGAATGGAGACACTCAATTGCATGAATCTCTCTTGAAACTCCCTCCATTTTTATTTTCTTTCGTATATGGGTCCACTTCTGCTAGGTTAAGAATTTCACAAGGTTGCAATGTTATTCATGGTTTATCGAGCATAAGTTTGAGATGTCTGATTTTTTGTGTTCAAATTCTTTTGAGCTATTTTTATATATTTACTTTCTGAGAATGTAGAGAAGTAAGAAGAGGATGGGTGTCTGTAGCTCTAAATTCAGTGATAAATTAGTTGTCTCAAGGAGAGGATTGGGGAACTCATACATGATCAGCTGTTCTTCGTGAGTCTATGATTTTCGTCCTCCTGCTTGGATAGTTTAGGGCACGAAACGAAATTATCGTACTTGAGATGCATTAGATGTAACGCATTTTAAGTATGTTTCCATAGTTAATGAAAAGGAAAGTTTATCAATGGTTAAGAAATGAAACAACAATATAGAATTCGATATCAATATTAATTGTAAGTTAGGCATACTCATCATATCCTGTTTAATACAATTATGTCTTGTCCCATTGGATAAGTGATGTTCACTATCTGGAAAATTAGGTTGGATGTTAAGTTGCGTGGTTACAACCTACTTAATTAATAGGCAGGTAACACTAATGTATATATAGTTAGATTGTACATTACACATATATCCTAATTAATCAGAAGTGCTTTTGCTCAATGTAGTTGTATAACTCGTTATATTAGATTACTGAAATTCAATACATCGAGTTAAGTTGCAAAAATCATGTCGCTTACTTAATATTGAGTTAAGTTTTAGACAATACCGATCACATATTAGGCGTCGGATTCTAAACCCTAGCTAGAGAAGGGTGGTAGCTAGTTAGGTGTTGTGTACTTGGAAGTTGAGTAGCTAGTTGGGTGTTTGGGTAAGGAAAGTAAGTGAATAAGACTGCAAAGGGCAATGGTGATTGGCGAAAGGGTCATAAAGCAGTCACACAGCAAAATGATGCTTGCGTGGAAATTTTGAGAGACAGATTCGAACTACTGAGATCCAGGCTTGTGTAAAGCAAGAGAGGAAATGATGTGGCGTGTATGGAGGATTAGGATATTGCAATATTGTACCATTCTTTCTCTCTCTCTTTCTCTCTCTCTCTCTCTCTCTCTCTCTCTCTCTCTCTCTCTCTCTCTCTCTCTCTCTCTCTCTCTCTCTCTCTCTCTCTCTCTCTCTCTCTCTCTCTCTCTCTCTCTCTCTCTCTCTCTCTCCATGGCTTCGAGAAAGATTTTGCATTTTGATGTGGCAGGGCTCGAGGAGTTGGAGACTCTTTGTGCGAGAGAGGATTGATGAAGAGAAGATGAGTAATATTATTATTATGATGATGTGGTCACTTGGCCGGGTGAGGGTTGGTTTGTATATTTTTGTGACTCTGTGGGGGCAAATGGGCAATGTGTGACTTGGAAGATTATGGCCACTTAAAAGCTTCCTAACATGCCTTGTTTGCTTCACAATATATCTCCATCAGCACCTACTAGCATGTATCATGTCATTCTTTTGTGGGAGCCATCTCATATATATCCACTAAATTAACACTCAAATATCATTACGATTAATGAATACTAGTTTTTTTTTAATATATATATATATATATATCAGATATACACTTTGTTTTTATGAGTGTTGAACTCAAGAATTAAAACCTTACATAACCCGATGAATATACAAATCTCACTATACTAATGGGACTAATGAACAATTGAATGGTATATTAAGTCATAATTAAAGTACCAAATTTTGTATTAAATTTTAAATATCAAGTGATGCTATTGCATTTTTTTTAACGACGATGACAATATATTTGGCATAAAAACTTAATAGCTTATTATTTTGCAGATAAATTTTTTCACTTTGTTAGTGAAAAATTATATGTTCGATTTGCATGAAGAATGAGGATATGTGTTAATTTTAATAAACACTAAATGGAGTTTTTTTTCCTTCTTTACTTTCATTTTTGGGTTGTTAATTAATTATGGGTCATGAGTGAAGAGAAAACCTAGGATAAACCTTTGAGATTGCCTATATGGTGGCTAGATAGAGATTTAATTGATGAATAGTAGCAAATGTTTTAGTGATATAAAAATCTTAGTTAGGCATGTCCACCACTTGAGATTTTGATTGGCCTTTTGAGGCTCTAATCATCAAGGTTCTTCTAACATGTGGTTGGCTTGTCATTTGCAAACTTAATTGGGGTTAATTAAGTTAATAATTTTCCATGCACAATGGGGTGAATAATTGGAACTTAACAGCTCATTAGCTTAATTAACATGTGTAAAGAGGTAAGTTTGTATCAGTGACTACTTTTCAAATTAATATGTAAAGAGGTAACTTTGTCTCCTAATTTCGAATCAACCTCTCAATTGATAAAACAAAACACAATTATTAAATTAAAATTGCTTCTAAATATAGGAAAAATTATCTCCGTAACTCACCATCATGGTCTCTCTCCTAAATATTAATTTTAAATATACAAACGCAAACTTTTCTAAGTGATGAGATATCCAAAGAAGAGATCACTTTGACCCCTTTCATAATAATCATGGTTTAGAATAAGCACAGACTCTAGTACGTTGGATATGATACTCAATTTTTAGTAAAGATTAACTAAATAGAAGCCGATTAAATCATTGTGTTGATAACATTGCTAAAGTATTTAATAAAGAAACAAAAACCTAATTGGCTACGTGACTTTTGAGGGTTGAAATCAACAATGTGATTGTTACCCAACGCAAATGGTTTCGAATGGAAATTGAAGGAAGAGGAATGGCACTTATCAAAGAACACCATTGAATCCCTTTATTACTTGAACTTGAAACCCCATGAAGATAGATGATAGATGATGATGATGATGATGATGATGATGATGATGATGGAACTGAGGCAAGCTTTACAAGGCTTCAATTCAATTCTGGCTTTGCTTCTTGTGTGCTTCTCAGCTGTGCATTGAAAACATTAACATATATATAAAATCAGATTGCACTCCAAGACAGGGTGGTGGGCTCCATGCAATTGCAATCCATGATAACCATTTGGGCAAATTCTGCGCGCGTGGTACAGTGCCACTCACCTATGCTCCTCCTCATCCATCATCTAGTGCTCCAAAAATACCAAACTCCGGATTTTTAAAATACTAGCAGAACTCTCTCGCTTTTTTAAAAATGAGTGGAGTTATGTTTAATCAAATTTATTAAAAAGTTCAAATTTCATTTTAAAAGTTATAACTGTAAAAATGTCGTTGGCATTACTGGTGACTGGTAAGCGCAATTTCGATAATATATTGTGCGCATGAAAGCATGGGGTGAGGATCATGAATTCATGACATGGCGGCTGGGGTAATTAAGCTCCACTGAGGCTAGCTCTTGTCCATCGTATGATCAGTTTCATCGACCATAGAGGAGTTGTGGGGCCGACATGCCGTGAAATCGAAATACATGGAGTGGGGCCCAGTGAGGTGTGCCATGAACTTGGGACACATGGCTAGATGATGTGTAGCATTGTAGGGCCGTTCATTGTGGTTGTCGGGGGGTGCATAAGGCCCGTTGGGTGGGACCAATTATAGATGTAGCTAGTTAACTGGGGCCCGGGATCGATCCAGGTCCATGATTTCATTGATTTGGAATGTTAATTACTATATCTTCATTATGTGCTTATATTTTGTGTGTATGAGCTTCCAAGTATAAGATGTAGTTACAAAACTCTTTAAATGTTATTTAACATAAGAATAATTGTATTTACGATTAATATTACTTAGGTTGATATTACTTTTAAAATTATAAATGAAATAGTTCATTTTGTTTATATATTCTAAATTATACTTATATTATCTTCGGCACAAAAATTATTGCACTCTTTTAATAATTGCTTATAATGAAAGAGTCGTTGTACTTACTACTTTGTGTTTATGTAATTTTTTTTACGTTAACATGATTTTTTTTCAAAATTCTAATGAACCACCTACCACTAGCATTTTTTATCCAAAATTAAATGCAAAATTTAGCCGAAATTACTTATCTCTACACTCCAACACACACATATATATAGTATAAATTTGGACTTGAAGTATTTCTTAATTTGGCGAAGGAATGTGGCGGGGTTAATTATAAGGAATATTGAGAAAGGGGGTTAGGGGGACCAAGTAACAAGGATGATTATGGGTAAAGATGGATGAGTGTTTCAAATTATACCTTTCTTTGTCCCTTGGGTATTCACATTACCAATAAAAAAATATGATGAATTAGTTAGTCCCCCTATATATATATATAGAGAGTTGAAGTTAAAGAGGAGGATTTTGGGTACAACTTTTGGTGATGGGAAAGGGAAAGGATATGGGGGGGGGACTTACTTTGTTTGATATATACTTGATTCTTTTGTTTGGTTGAGACTTTTTAAGTAAGATTTGATTCTAACAAAGCTAAGTAGTTGACCATTTTTGTGAATTGTGAGAGTTTGGTGATGCGCGTGCAGCACAAAGAGGTGGGATTGTGCTCTCATTATGGGGGCTGCCCTGCCAGCTAGCCACAAAAATATATCCCCTTTTTTTCCCTATGGAACTTAAGATTTATTCATTCGACTTCTTAAATTTGATTCGATTCATTCGAGGCTTCTTAAATCTGATTCTTAATTCACGTACATATATTCATCTTTGATTTCCTACTTTGAACTTGATCTTGATTAAAGTGTATTGATTTGTTTAAATTAATTTAATTTGGTCCTAAATTCCTAGGAGTGCATGCATGCATGTGTGTCCTGCGCGCAGTGGCAGATCGAGGTTGCTTTTCTCAATTCATGTTTATCCTCCTCCATCATCATCAAATACATAATTAATTTTTAGTAGCGGATAAATATTGGCAATCTTAATCACTTATGAAGTAAATTTTTGTTGGAATGCGTGATGTACATATTGGAAATTTACAAACAAAACTACTCGATCAGATACGCGAGTACTGCATGGCATGGGTAGATTTGTTTTTCTCTGGGTCATGAGTGCATCGCTAGATATATATATAGTAACATCATTCTCACATGTTAAATTTGTGAAGAACCACATTGATATCAAGGTATTATCTATTTGTTTTTTTAATATTGATGTATTGAAAAAATTATTTATTTACTACGCATTCGATAATTATTTTATTTTTTATAATTGAGGTACGAAGAAAAAAAGTAGAGTCACAATATCATCATTATATATATGCACTAAAGTTAAGTTCAAAAATATATACTATATATTAATACTATTTTGACTATTTTATCCTTATTTTTTCCCCTTTTTTTGTATTAATGATAGTAGAATTAAAATTTTACTCTCGAATATTCATTTATAATTACTATTATATTATTATTATTATTATAAATATTTATTAATTTATTATTCAATATTATCTTGTGCCTTGAGTAGTTGAGTCTAATAATGAAATATTACTATTATTATTATTACTACCCATGTTACTATAACTATTATATTATTATTTTGTTTTAAATTAAAAATATATAGATAGACAACAAATTATTTTGATAGTTATATAACTTATATCTTAGAGTCATTATTTAATAATTTTTATAACTATATATATATATTCATGTCTATGCTTAGAATTTATATTTATAATCAATTAAATATCCCAGCAACAATTACGCTGTCTATATCTTGCTAGGGTAAAAGAAAAGGAAAAGGTGGACAAAAACCAAACATTGAAACCTAGCTATTCTTTTGTGGGGCTTCACATTTTAGTTTTTAGTTTTTTTTTTAGTGATTTCTTCTTTATAATTTCTTTCTCTCAATATTATCACTCTTCGTCATCTTTTCTGCTTTTCTTATATTTTCTACCTATTTTATATACAAAGAGTGAAAATTAAAAATTAAAAATTAAAAATTAGAAAAGGAGTGAATAGTTAGAAAAGAAAAAAAAATTGTGTTTAGAGTGATGTACGTTTGAAAGCATAATACAAAGTGTTTATTACGTATATAAAATAACACGCTAAAGCATAAACCCGTTTTTAATATATAGAAGCTTCTTGTTCATAGATAGTGAATGATTTTAAATTATTGGTCTTTAATTAAGTCTTGAATTAAAAGGCAATTAAGGGGATGCAGATATGAGCAGAGCAGAGTACTCGTCACAGAGGTTGTTTAGATATATGGATGTGAAACTTGGTGAGAAAGCCACCAAGTTCCAATGGAAGGCGAAGCTACGACGTACTAATTAATTACTTCCTTTTCCTTCAAAGTTACTGTACCTCTCTCTATTCAACTTTTTGTCTGACAAAAATTAGCAGCAAAATCATAGAATCACAAAGATAATTATTTGTCGGCAGTTTTACCAGATCAAAAATTCAAAATATAAATCAACATATTAATCTATATTCAATGTTAGCGACTACCTGCATGCAACTTGTAACTTGTCATCGAGCCCTAATTTTGCTTAAGAAAAAGGTATTGCCTAATCAAAGTTGAATAAGTATTATACTTGACACCTAATTAAGTTTCCTTTTCGGTATTGTTGATGTGGGAAGAGTTTTCTTTTTTTCTTAATTATAAAATTTGTTGACATCCGAAAATTAAGAGGGAGCGAGGTTAGAGAAATCATTAACGGGGCACAAGCATTGGTTTGGAGGGTTCTAGTCTTTTCAAGTATTGGCTAGATAAATTCAATTATATGGTCAAATTTTTTTTTCTTCAAATTCTAAATTTAGTTTACTCGAAATCTAGATTCAAGTGTTGACAATGAGAGAAATCATAAACTTTGGTAAATTATAATGTACACCAAGCTGTTTGTCAAACTCTACAATTTAATGAAGTCTGTAATATTCATTGATATTTTCAATACGCCTAAATTTTTATATAGTTACGCATATTAGTACACCTCAATTTTTAATAAGTTTAAAAATCTTTATAAAAGTATGGATTGAAAAACCCTATTTTTTTTTTAATGATTTTGTTAACTTTCGTAACATTATGAATTAAATTCTCCTACACTTTTAGTAACTCTTTAAAATTTCTAATTTAATACATCTTAATTTTTTAGAAACATTGTGTTGAAGCGTTAAATGTTCCAACTGTCGAGTACTCGTTGCCCAATCACCAAATGACGCGTGTCCCTCTTGTGACCTGTCAACTCAAGTGGATCGCGGGTCTCCGTTAGTACGGGCACCGGTGTGGTGCCGGCCTAAGGCTCTCCGACGATCAAGTCAGTTACTTTATTCGTAAGAGGAAACAGTAAATGGTAAGTTCGGTAGAGTAATTGTAATAGTAAAACTTAGTTACCTTTATTGGGAAATGTGTACCATTTATGTATAGGTAGGTGGGATGTTCAATTCCCAAAGTTCCGATGTGGGACGAATGCTTCTCAATTTACGTGCGGACACGTGTTACGTAAATCGAGAGTGGACATGCTTCCACGTGGCATCCCGCATTGGGTCCGGTGTTAGGGTTGTCGCAAGTATGGTGTTCTTGGGCCTTGAGCGTTGTCAGGGCTTTAAGTATACGGCCCAGTGAGTCTGGTCAGATATGGTGTCAACACATTGCAACTCTATAAAAAAAAATATAGGTAGGTGGGATGTTCAATTCCCAAAGTTCCGATGTGGGACGAATGCTTCTCAATTTACGTGCGGACACGTGTTACGTAAATCGAGAGTGGACATGCTTCCACGTGGCATCCCGCATTGGGTCCGGTGTTAGGGTTGTCGCAAGTATGGTGTTCTTGGGCCTTGAGCGTTGTCAGGGCTTTAAGTATACGGCCCAGTGAGTCTGGTCAGATATGGTGTCAACACATTGCAACTCTATAAAAAAAAATATATAGAAAATACTCCTAAAATTTTAGTAACTTCTTAAAATTTCTAATTGAATACATTTAAATTTGTACAAACATTTAAACTCTATAAAAATACATAGAATATATATACCCTTTAAATTCGTACGCAAATGATCTCGTTAAAACTAATTAAATATACAACCAATTAACAAAATATGGATAACCCTTAATTAGTTTTACACTCGTTAAAACAAATCAACTAGCTAGATACCAAAGTGAAAACATAAAATTAAGGTACATGAGATTTGCATGGAAATTGAAGGTTACGTGGTACGTGTCCCCCTCTATTAATTCAAGGGTATTCTCATTATTTTTCAGCCACGCCTGATTCTCTGTGTTTAGTATTTGTGACCGAAATTATTATTATTTGTTTTATAACTTGATAAGCCCTAAATATTCATCAGGCACTGGACACGTATACTTTTTGTTATCACCACCTGCTGTCAGCAAGATCTTTTACAGTAAAAAAAAAGTTTAATTTGATTTTTATTTATAACAATTCAATTTTATATTAAATTTTATTTTTATTTAGAATTAATTATAAATTAGTCCAATTTTTAAGCCTAATTTATAAATTAATCCACTTAACATATAAAATATTTCATTTACTGTTTTTTTTTACTGTTTTTTTTTTTTATGATTTTATTTTTTTTTAAGTTTTTAAATACCATTTATACCTCTTTTTTATATATGGATGAGAAACTTTCAAATTTTAAATATTATTATTTTATATTGTTTTTTAAAAATTATTTAAATTAGGATAATTCTAACTAAATTTCAGAATATTTATTTTATATTTTTTTATCGGATAATACCTGATACTTTTGAAGAGTCGGAGAGTTACAGGTACGTTATTTCTCTTATTACTTTTTATATGTAAATTAATTTTTTTTATCAGATTGGTAGGTAAATTAATAAAAACCTGTTTATTTTCTTTTTTGTTGAGTGAGGTATATTGAAAAAAAATTACCTATTATGATACAATTAGAATTTTCATATATAGGTATCTTATTTATACGGGAGAGTTAAGTAGGTAATACTATTTAGTTTATTTGTTAAGTCTATAATCAAATATTGGTAGGTACATAAAGAATTTTATTACCTGTATGATGAAACTATAATATGTGACATCGAATACGCATATAGCTGGAAGTAAGATTAACTATATAGATGACGAACTAAGTGAATCGCAAGATCATCCATATAGATGGTGAATAAATTGAATCTAATAAATCCACTCTTACAAAAAAAAAACTCTGACAAAAATACGAAACAACATTATGCAAGATCCCAAATTGTTAAAAAAATACAATATGTAATGACACACCTGTAATTGTTTAAAAAATAACGAAACAAAAAGAATGATGTAATTTGACAAACAATAAAAAAAAATGTGATTTATTTTTTACTGTCTATATTTACCATAGTGTATTAACTTATAAGTTGAATCTAAAAATAGGACATGCTTATTGACACGACCCATCCCAATCCCCCCGGGATTATCGCGGTTTGTGTCATGCTCCCGTCTGACACGAGGCGTCAAACAAGGGATAACTCAAAACCTCAGCCCATTCGGGGTTTCCAGAGCGCTCCAGGATCGGTGGAGGAGTGCGATGTCTCGGTCTCTGTTACAGCTCGCATCCGTGATCAACCTGAAGGACATTAAAACCATTAAAAGCTGTGAGTGGACGAAAATCAATAGTTTCATAAAAACACATTTCATAAGAAGACATTTATGCCCCTCACTAAAAATTATGCATGCATTCAAAAACCAATAAACAAACCATTTACTTTACTTAAATTGTTAGGGTCGTAGCCCAAAACCATAAATCCAGGTATGTGGGAACTCAGCCCAAAACTGTAAATCCAAACATGTGGGCCACTACCCAAAACCACCAACACTGAAATACCATTTCATAAATCCAATAAATCTGAAATCCATATACATAATCCAGTAAAACCATGAATCACAATTTAATCCAATACCATTATATACCAATCCTCGGCATCCCAGATGCCTGGCATCCCAAACGCCTGATGTACCAAACGTCTGACGTACCAGACGTCTGACGTCCCAGACGTCATATCACGGTCCAAGCTATGCGTGCTACCCGGGATCTCAACCCGAGTCAATCTCTAACATCCCAGATGTCTGACGTCCCAGACGTCTAGCAATCCTACTCCTAAGTCACTATACGGTCCGGCCGCTCCGTGCAATGACCCCTCACAGGAAATGCGCCGTGACCACTCCAGCATCACAGACGACTAGAGTAGACAATCCATAGATATAAGGATGGTATATAAAAAACATTTCATAAATCATCTCAAACTGTTCAAATGGGCCTATACCTGTGATTTCCATAAAACCATCATAATCCACAAATTCGATTTCTCAAATCCAAATCCATATATGGGTCCTCGGCCCGAAATCACATTCATAAAACACAATTAGGCCTCATGCCCGATTTCGTAAACCAACTGGGCCCCTGGCCCGATGATATAACTCAAATGGACTTCATGTCCGAGGGTTTCCAAAACAAATGGGTCTCATGCCCAAGTTCACCTTTTCAAATCCAAAACCATTTCATCAAACCATCACCGAAACCACAAGCAAGTATAACCACAGTGTAAAACCATAAACCTCGATATATGTGCAAATACATAAATCACCTTGAAATATGTGCAAATATGTAAATCACCAAGATCACAATCATCATCATAGAAATCACATATATAAAACATATAAAACAGTTATGCATGCATTACAGTTTAGAAAATAATATCCACTCACAGACCGTCCTACGTTGCCTCTTCAATATGTGTGCCATAAGCCTCCCCAGGCTAAATCACCGTCCTCGGAATATCCGAATCTGTTCAAAACACATTCTAAGGTCACTAACACTCCCATTAACCTTCCATTAAATCCCTGAAATTTTTTTCGGATTTTTAAACGTATTTAAACTCGATCCTAAACCTTCGGACATCCCAAACTATATAGAAACGATGTCCGATCGACTCGAAATCAGTCCCAAAATATTCGTTACATCGAATAGATGAAAACACATGTTGAACATTTCCCCAAAAACGCCCCCATGCGCCTCCCAAAGGCGCTGATAGGTCCTCAAATAAGCATTATTTTATATTATTTTATACCCTTTATACTTGACTTTTAATATTAAAATATTAAATAAATAGATAAATTAATTTATTTTGTGTTATTTTTATTTAAATAAATAAAATTTGTAATTTGGAGTATTTTGGCGAAAGAATCGTCTCGATCGGAATTATAACGAATAAATTATGGACGAATTTCGGTGAAATATTTCTAAATTAATTAAATTAATTAATTTGTGCAGCCCAAACCCAAATAAATTCAGCCCAACCATCTGCAGCCCAGCCCAATTCGCGGCCCAGTTCGCCAGCCCAGTCTGTGCAGGCCCAATCACATCGGCCCAGGCTCTTCACCATCGGCGCGCGCTTGCCGAACGCGGGATCTGCTCCCCAGCTCACGCTTGCCGACCAGCCGCCCACTTTCCAGCGCACGCCTGCCGGCCACCACCTCTCTTTCCAGCGCACGCCTGCTGACCCACTAAGGACCATTCCAGCCAGCATCCACCGAATTCTTGGCCCTTTTTCAGCTGTTTCTGACAGCCCATTTCCAGCAACATTTCTTTTGTTTTTTTTACATCTTTTCCCCACAAACACCACCCAATCTCATCATTTCACTTTTTAATATTTTTATTATAACTTTTATTTGTTTTTATTTATTTTTTTTAGTGTAATTAGCTTTTCCCCCCTATAAATAGGGAGGTCATTTCATGTATTTGGGGAGTCCCCAATTAGTTCCATTCTTCCATTTCTTTCATTTTTCTTAGTTCTAGTTCTTAGTTAGTTCTTTTGTTTCTCTCTTTTGAGAGACGTTTTTGGGGACCATTTTAACTTCTTGTAGATTTTCTTATTAATTAGCTTTCTTTTAATTCTTGTTCTTAATTTATGTTATTTTTATTTTTCTTAATTTCATTTCTTCTTTACTTTGTTCTTGTGATATTTCTTTGAGATCTCTTAAACACATTTTTATGCTTTCCTTAAGAAATACCTAGGCCAAGTAATTCTAAGGCAATTCAAGAGTTTTAAGACCGAATTCCTCGTATTTCTTCTTCCATCTTCACAAGTTTCCTGCCGCTGTTCGGTGATTCTTGTGAAAATCCATACTTCTCTACTTAAATTCTTGTTATTGTTATTGGTTTTACTTATAATTCAATATATGTATTGGTATTTTCTTTCTAACATTTGTAAGTAAGAATGCAATCTCCATGTGTTTTACTTTTTGAGTTTCTTTTACTTCATATGTTTTAGTACTTAAACTTTAATTCGAAACTAAATGTTGATCCGCTGTTCGGGGCATTTAGGATAGAGTTGAAGAGATTTAATGTTTGATCGCTGTTCGGCGCATTAAATCACTTACTTAAGGTGAATCATATTGTAAGTAATAATCCGCTGTTCGGTGCATTTATAATATGAAAAATGTATGCATGTATTTGAGATGATTAAGGTATGATTTCGTGATTGGTTCAATATGAGCATGATGTTAGAGTGTTGGTAAAAATATGTGTTTGAAGAAAATTCACTAGTACAAAGGTTAAAGTAGAAGTAAAATTAAGTATTTAATTATTTTTACTTGTTTTATTTATTTTATATTTACAACTCTTTTCAAACCCCCCCTTTTTAATTCTTTATTCTTTATTCTTTTATTCTTTTATTCTTTTATTCTTTTATTCTTTTTTATTCTTTATTCTTTTATTGTTTTATTCTTCTATCCTTTTTATTCTTTATTCTTTTATTCTTTTATTCTTTTATTCTTCTTTTATACTTTTAGTTTATTATTCTTTGATTCTTTCATCTCTTTATTCTTTTATTCTTTAATACTTTTAGTTTATTATTCTTTGATTAATTAATTCTTTAATTCTTTAATTCTTTAATTCATTAATTCTTTAATTTGTTAATTCTTTAATTATTTAATTCATTAATTTATTCATTATTCATTTATTCATTACTCTTTCCCACTAACACATTATTAATGTTCCCTAATTTCCCCGGTTAAGAACGATCCCTATTTACCAATACTACATCTACACAAAAAGGGTTTAAATTGCACAACACTCAAATTACGTGTTTAATTTAATGCGTAGTTTGAGCGTAGTCAATTTTTGGCGCCGTTGCCGGGGAAATTGAAAATCATTTTTAATTTGTTAGTGTATGTATATAAATTGTGCATATTATACTTGTTTATAAATTTTACTTTTGTTAATATTATATTTGTTTATAACCCTTACTTACTTGTTTATATTTTATTTATCCATCTTATTTTTGTTCTTATTATTTTTGTTTATAATGTTCATACTTTACTTATTCATAGTTTCTAATTTATACTTATTCATAAATGTTCATAATAATTTTTTTTTTTTTATATATTTGTTCATATTCAAATTGTTTATGTAAATTTAAAATTCTATCATACTTGTTCATAATTTAATTTAATTTGTACTTGTTATAAATGCATATTGTACATATTCATTTTTCCTTACTTTTAATTTATTTTATTCTTTAATTTTATTCCATAAACTTTTTCTTTATTCCTTTAACTTTAAATTTATTTCATTAACTTTTTATTTCACTAACTTTTTATTCCACTAACTTTTTATTCCATTAACTTTTATTCCATTAATTTTTTTTTCATTAACTTTTTATTTCACTAACTTTTTATTCCACTAACTTTTTATTCCATTAACTTTTATTCCATTAATTTATTTCATTAACTTTTTATTCCATTAACTTTTTGATTACACTTATTTTATTCTTATGTAATTATTTATTTGGTTATGTCTTGATAAAATTTAAATTTAAATTTAAAAAAAAAAATTCGAAATAAATAAAAAATTTGAAAATAATAATAAAAAAAAATCTTATCTTAGCTTTATGTTAGTGTTAATTCATACTTGTAAATAAATGTTGTATATATGTTACTTGTTACCTTTTATACTTGTTCATAACTTTTATATTTCATAGTATACATGCATACTTGTTCATAATAGATTTTCATTTATATTTGTTTATAATTCTCTTACTTGTTATATTATTCTTGTTCATACTTGTACATAATGTTCATTCTTTTTAATTGTTCATAAATGCTTATGGTAAATATTCACTTTTCCTTATTTTTATTTTTATTTGTAATTAAAAAAAAACATAAAATTCGTAAAAAAAAAAATTAAAAATTAAAAAAATTTCTTTTTCTTCATTTATTTAATTTTTAAATTCAGAAAAAAAATTAATTAATAAAAAATAAAAAAATTTCTTTTTCTTCATTTATTCGTAAAAATATTCATTTATCTTCACTTTGTGTTAGTGTAAATCTAAATTGTTAAATAAATCTTATACTTATGTTAGTTTGTTAATGAGAAATTGTTTTGTAAATATCATTACTTGTGAATAAAACCATACTTGTAAATAAATTGTTCATACTTGTATAAATTGTTCATACGTAAATTGTCATGTTATATTTGTAAATTGTGCATAAAAAACATACTTGTAAATAGTTATTGCATTCATGCATTAGTCTCAGCTATATGTAGATCACTTGTGCTTCGAAGTTTAGATTTTGATCTTTATCGGCGATGACTCTTTTGTTAACTCTCACCCACGGTAATTGTTAACACTTGAGTCATCTTAATTCCTCTGGAGTAAGAAATTTTCGAGGGTGATGTCTAGGACAAGAGACGGTACTCATAATGGGTTTTGGGTCTAAGAAAATAGCCCTGCCTCTTATGTGTATTCTTTCTAACCTGGTCACTTTTGAAGTTGCCCAAACAGTTGAATTAATCCAAGATATTTACTTGGGCCGCACGGACGTATAAGTCTCCATTTAAACTTTGAGGCTATGTGAACCATATATATCTTTGACTTCCCCCGACATGTAAATATTGTTTATATTTTAATTTACATTATTTGTCATGACAAAGTTAACTTGCATCTTTCGTTTAACTAACTTGCATCTTTCATTTAACTTGCATTTTTTGACAGGACCCGCCCCGATCCCACAGGGACCACAAGGGGACGTGCCCTGCTCCCGTCTGACACCCAATAATTCATACCAATTTTAACCTCAAAACATTTAAAAGCATAAATAACCAAATTAAAGTCATACATAAAATCCGAATTAAACGAATGTCAGACAAGGGATATAATCCAAAATTACAAATTTTGGAGCACGACTCTAAAGTAATCCTGCGGGTACACCGCCCAGCAGGGGTTCAGGTACGCAGAAGTAGATCTATGCCTCAGCCTCTGGTTCCTCCTCTACCTCAGTTTCCCGACCTGGAGGGGTTATCAAAACAGTAAGGGTGAGTGGACCGAAACACAAGTTTATGAAATCGTTTGATAAGTAAAACATATAATTTACCCCTCCGTTTTCCAAATATGCGTGCACCATCATTCCAAAATCATAACCCATATAATATGAACCATAAGGCATATAGCAAAACCATAACCATAATTTTAGTTGCTGCACTATACACTCCAATCCCGACATCCCTGATGTCTGACGTCCCTGACGTCCAATAGGTCACAATCACAAGGCTACGCGTGCCACTCGGGTCTCAATTCCGAGTTCAATCCCCGAACCCCGTTCGGGTACAGCATCCCCGATGCTTAGCGTCATAGACGCTGGACGTACTAGACGTCCGTGACCTCTCCGGGGTACCTCATCCGGAGGAGACAATATAATATGGAAGGATCTATACAGTGCAGTAACAAATACATTTTATTGATTTCCACATGCAAACATATATATATACCGAATCAATCATTAAGTTTCATCAAACGGGTCTCAAGCCCAAATACCGTGAAACGTGCCATAACCACATTTTCCACATCATCAAAACCATCATTGTTTTAGCATGTGAATAAGTATAATAAAACCAGAAAACATTTATGCACACAAGAGTTTAAGAAAATGGCCCACTCACAGTACAATCCTGCTAGAAACCGAACGTATACCCTCGTCCTGGTACAAATGTACAATCCCTGTCAAATCCAAGTATTCGTAAAGGTCAAATTAAACCCCCAACATTCAACCATGAAAGCCTAGGTCGAAACCGACCCGGGAAAGCCGCCCGAACGCGCTTCCCAAGGCAATAAACCTTATTTTGACCAACTTAATGATCTCCGATCGACCCGAAACCACCGCCATTGGATCCGGATCGTCGAAACCTAAAGAATGGTGGTGGTCCCACCAGAAACACTGTTCACACGCGCCCCCACGCGCCGGTCAACGTGGCGGTCAACGCAGGAACAGTTCCTGCTGATGTCATCGCTGACGTCACTGCTGACGTCAGCATGACGTCATGCTGACGTCATCTGACAGCTGTCAGGTCTGACGTGTCAGACTCTGACAGGTGCCACGTGTCAACATCCAATTGGTCCACCTCACTGATCTGTCAGACCACGTGTCAGATCTGACATGTGCCACGTGTCAGCACGGCACTGGTCCACGTCACTGACATGTCAGTGACACGTGGCAGTCCCTGACTGGTCCACGTCACTGACATGTCAGTGCTGACTGTGCACTGACATGTGACACGTGTCGGCTCACGGTTGGTCCACGTCATCTGACAGGCTGACAGGGTGCCACGTCAGCACCACTGTCCTCAGACGGGTTGACCCGTTTTCCTGCAACTCGGGTCGATCAGACCCGCGATCGAGACCCGGTTGCCATTCCTTCATTTCTGGGTCATTTTGGTTCCTTTCAATTCGTATTTACTCGCCATAAATCCTAGATTAGTTCTAAGTAATTAGAATTGAGAAACACGGATCGAATCGAGGGCCTACCTTGAAGAACAGCTCTGGCCTCCCGTCGCAGTTTTGCCACCGCCCTGAGCTCCACCGGCCACGAGTTCGATTCCAGAAGGTTCCTGGATGTTCCTAGAGTTGATTAGGATTGATCACTGACCAGTTTAAACGTGGGAAAAGATTTACCAGAAATCTGGGTTGAAACCGCCACGGGTTTCCCCTGCTTCCTTCCGCGCCGCCGTCTGCCGCCGTCCACCGCCGTGCCTCCGTCCTTCCCCGGGAGTCCAGCAACACACAGACACAATGAGTGGGTAGCTGGCTGGGATACTTTGATCGAAATGGACAGAGTGCCCTGCGGGTGGGAAATATAAAGAATTGGAGGGAAGGAAATGGACGGCTCAGATTGAATCTCCAGATTAGATCAAGGGCTGAGATCTGATCTGGGGTTTTCAATCCAAAGGCTGAAATTTAAAGCTGGTTCAAATGTTTAATTAATCCAATAGTGGATCTGATCCAATCTAGCCAATGGGTGAGTGACACTTGTCACTCCCCAGGTGTCCTTCAATCAGAATTTCTGAATATAATATTCGACACGAAAACCGAGACACGAACTTCCCGAATTCACGTTTCTGACCATAACTTCCTCGTACGAAGTCCGATTTCAGCGTGCCGCCTGTCTACGGACTCAGGACGTTGAGGCCTACCCAACGGTCCTTGAGTCAACTGAAAATTAGTTGTCAAAAGAAAAGTCAACATTTTCCCCCGAGAGTCCAAATTACGGTAATGCCCCTGAACTTCCGATAGCCATAACTTTCACCCTGATCGTCCGAATCGGACGTGCCACCTGTCTATGAACTCGTGACGTCCCGAACTACGTCACGGTCATAGGTCAAAGTCCATTTAGTTCATAAATCAAAAAGTCAATAATTTGACCATACCATTCACAAGGGTAAAATCGTCAAATCACACATTAATTTACAAAATGAGAATCCTCGAATTTCCGGGGTGTTACAACCTTCCCCCCTTAAGAAATTTCGTCCCGAAATTTCAAAGAAACAAATGAGGAAATTGTTCTCGCATCTGGGCCTCAGGCTCCCATGTGGCTTCTTCCACATCCTGGTTTCTCCAGAGAATTTTCACGAGAGGGATCGTCTTTCGACGTAGTACCTTGTCCTTCCGATCCAAGATCTGTACTGGTTGTTCTTCAAAGCTCAAATCCTCCCGTAGTTCGACAGGTTGTTCCCTAAGTACATGAGAAGCATCACGTACGTACATCCGCAACATCGATACGTGGAAAACATCGTGAACTCTTGATAGTTCTGGGGGTAGTGCCAATCTGTATGCAACCTTGCCAATTCTCTCCACGATTTCATAAGGTCCGATAAAACGCGGACTCAGTTTCCCCCGTCGGCCAAAACGGATAATCCCTTTCCACGGAGACAACTTCAGGAAGACAAAATCTCCCACTTCAAACTCCAAGTCTCGAATCCGTCGGTCGGCATAGCTCTTCTGGCGATCCTGTGCCACCTTCAATCTTTCCTTGATCACGCGAACAGTTTCCATGGTTAAGTCCATTATCTCCGGCCCTACAGCCGCTCGCTCCCCTACCTCCGTCCAGCAGATAGGTGTCCTGCACTGTCGGCCATACAGTGCCTCATACGGTGCCATCCCGATGCTTGCCTGATAGCTGTTGTTGTAAGCGAATTCCATCAATGGCAAATGAGTATCCCAAGAGTCTTGAAACTGTAGTACACATGACCTCATCATGTCCTCCAGGGTTTGAATGGTTCTCTCAGACTGTCCATCGGTCTGTGGATGGAAAGCAGTACTGAAACGTAGGTTTGTTCCCAAAGTAGCTTGCAAACTCCGCCAGAACCTGGAAGTGAAACGCGGATCACGATCGGACACGATTGATTCCGGCGTACCATGAAGTCGTATGATTTCCTTCACAAACAGCTGAGCCAGTCGGTTAGGTTTATAGGTTTCCTGAACTGGCAGAAAATGGGCTGATTTGGTTAACCGATCCACGATCACCCATACTCCGTCCACTCCACTCTGAGTCCTCGGTAACTTAAAGACGAAGTCCATGGTGATGTGATCCCACTTCCACTCAGGAATCGGAAGTGGCTGCATAGCCCCATACGGTCTCTGCCGTTCTGCCTTAACCTGCTGACAGGTTAAGCATTTGCTCACGAACTCAGCAATATCCTTCTTCATTCCTGGCCACCAATAATGGTTCCGGAGGGTACGGTACATCTTTGTACCTCCCGGATGCATAGCATAGGCCGAACTGTGGGCCTCCTCAAGTATCTCGGCCCGTAACTCTGCCACTGCAGGTACGCACAAACGACCCAATTTCACCAGTGCTCCATCGTCCCGGATGGTAAAATCCTGTCTCCCATCCGCATCGACCTCAATTCTGTAAATACAGAGTATCGGATCCTGCAGTTGTGCTTCAATGATCCGATCAATCAGTACTGGTCGCACATGGAAGCTGGCCAACAAAGCTCCATGCTCGTCAGTACCCAAAATAACTCCCGCCTTCCGGAGTTCCACCAGCAAGGGAAGATACACCATCCCAAGGTGTGCAATAGTTCCTGCTGATTTCCTGCTGAGTGCATCCGCCACCACATTGGCCTTACCCGGATGGTACTCGATCGTACAGTCATAGTCCTTCAGTAGCTCCAACCATCTCCGTTGTCTCATGTTGAGCTCCTTCTGAGTGAATAAGTACTTAAGACTCTGGTGGTCGGTGTAAATCCGACACGTTGCGCCGAATAGATAATGTCTCCAGATTTTGAGAGCATGAACCACCGCCGCCAACTCCAAATCATGGGTAGGGTAGTTCAGCTCATGAGTCTTCAGCTGCCGGGATGCATAGGCGATAACCTTGCCAGTTTGCATCAACACGCAGCCCAGACCTTGCAGTGAAGCATCACTGAAAACTACAAACTCTCCACTGTCGTCCGGCAATGCAAGGACAGGTGCAGTGGTCAATCGATCCTTCAACTCTTGAAAGCTCCGATCGCACTGCTCGTCCCAGATAAACTTTACTCCTTTCCGAGTCAGACGAGTCAATGGTGCAGCAATTTTGGAGAAACCCTCCACGAATCTCCGGTAGTAACCTGCTAATCCGACGAAACTCCGCACCTCGGTCACCGTTGTCGGTCTAGCCCAGTTGGTCACCGCTTCTGTTTTCTGGGGATCCACGCAAATCCCATCCGTCGATATCACGTGTCCCAGAAAACCAATACTGCTCAGCCAAAACTGACACTTGCTCAGCTTGGCATACAATTGTTCTTGTCTCAGTCTCTCCAAAACCAACCGTAGATGTTCTTCATGTGCACGGGCACTCCTCGAGTATACCAAAATATCATCGATGAACACAATCACGAACTTATCCAGGTAGGGTCGGAAGACCCGGTTCATCAGATCCATGAATGCTGCTGGAGCATTCGTCAAACCAAATGGCATAACAAGGAACTCGTAGTGCCCGTAGCGGGTTCGGAAAGCAGTTTTCGGAATATCCTCCTCCGAAATCCTCAGTTGGTGATACCCAGATCGCAAATCAATTTTCGAGAAGCACTGAGCTCCCCGCAACTGGTCGAAAAGGTCATCAATCCTGGGTAGAGGATACTGGTTCCTCAATGTCACCTTGTTGAGTTGTCGATAATCAATACATAAACGGAGACTTCCTTCCTTCTTCTTCACGAACAACACCGGTGCTCCCCACGGTGAAGTGCTCGGTCGGACATATCCCAAATCTACCAACTCCTGCAATTGAGTCTTGAGTTCCCGTAACTCGGCCGGCGCCATCCGGTATGGTGCCTGGGATATAGGTCGGGTACCCGGGAGTAGTTCAATAGTAAACTCAATCTCCCGCGATGGTGGCAATCCAGGTAAGTCTTCCGGGAATACGTCCGGAAACTCACAGACCACCGGTATTTCGTCGATAACCGGAGTATCGACCCGTTCCGACACGACATGCGCCAGATAACCCTGGCATCCCTTCCGTAGAAGTTTGGTAGCAGTAAGTGACGAAATCACTTCAGGAGGCGAACCATCACGTTCCCCCTGAAAGATAACTTCCGGCAAACCCGGGCTCCGCAAAATTACTTGCTTGCTACAGCAGTCGATGAGCGATCCGTGCTCCGACAGCCAATCCATCCCTAGGATTATATCGAAGTCGTGGATATCCAGAATAATTAAGTCTGCTGGTAAATCCACATCCTCAATTCTTACCGGGCACCTCCGAATCACCTGATTCACAAGGTACACGGTACCCATCGGGGTGCCAACACCCATTTCGCAATCTAAGGCTGATACCACACAATCAAGCAAACCAGCACAACTCCTCGAAATAAAAGAATGTGTAGCCCCCGCATCCATTAATACACGTACAAGAAAATTAAGGATATGTAGTGTACCTGTGACCACGCCTGGAGCAGTCCTCGCCTGCTGCTGGGTCATTGCAAACACTTGGGCCCTCGGCCCTCCGTTCCGTCCGCGCCCGCGCGCGCCACGTCCAGCACCACGGTCACCTCCCTGACCGCGACCTCCGTTAGTGTGGGACGCCGTGCTCTGCACCACACTAGAGCCCCCAGCGTCGTTGTTCTTGGACAACTGCGGACAATCGCAGGCATAGTGGCCTTCCTCTCCGCAAGCAAAACAAGTTACTGGCCTTGGCCTGCCCGAATGCCCACCAGATGCACCACTCCAAGATGAGTGCTGCCCAGAATTGTGTCCAGATCCTCTGCCCTGAGAGCCTCCACGTCGACCCGACCAGCCACGACCCTTGAAGGATGAGGGTGCTCCTCTGTAGCTCCCTCCCCTGTTGTTCTTCCGGCCCGATGGCCCATGGTGTGGGCGATCCTGACGTCGCCCCTCCCCCGAAGGTTGTCGTGATTGGTGTGCCGCCAGACTGGCCTCGACACGCACCGCTGCGTCGACCATATCCCTCAGAGAAGCATGAGTGGTAGCAGTCACACTGGCCCGGATCTCCCCTCGGAGTCCAAGCTCAAACCGCTGGCATTTGTCCTCCTCCGTGCTTACGAATGAGGCAGCGAACCGGGAAAGTCTCCCGAAAGTTTGCTCGTAGTCTGAAACAGACATGTCACCCTGCTCCAGCCGCAGGAATTCCGCCTCCCGCGCCGCGCGAAAAGATCGCGGGTAGTACTGGTCCAGAAACCTGGAACGAAAAGCTTCCCAGGTAGTGGTATGGACAGACCACCCGGACATTTCGAGTCCATGCCACCACTGGTAGGCTCCTCCCTCCAGTAAGAAGGCCGCCAGAGTCACTCGTTCGCCCGGAGGGCAGTGCATCACCGAGAAGATCCTCTCCCACTTGGTGATCCAGTCGTGAGCATCCTCGGGGTTTGATCCCCCGCAGAAAGGAGTGGCTCCCAAACGTTGAGCCCTTTCGATGCTCGCGCATTCCATCTCTCTTTCTAGATCCTCGTCCGTTCGAGTATGCGGAATTCTCCTAGGAGGCATAACCAACTGTCAAGAGGCATAGATCAGAAAACAATATTCTTAAAAGTCGAAAAGTAACTAGTACTAATCGCTAGTCTAGCATGCAGACCAATACCCTAGTACTGACCACAACCTAGTGCTCTGATACCAAGCTGACAGGACCCGCCCCGATCCCACAGGGACCACAAGGGGACGTGCCCTGCTCCCGTCTGACACCCAATAATTCATACCAATTTTAACCTCAAAACATTTAAAAGCATAAATAACCAAATTAAAGTCATACATAAAATCCGAATTAAACGAATGTCAGACAAGGGATATAATCCAAAATTACAAATTTTGGAGCACGACTCTAAAGTAATCCTGCGGGTACACCGCCCAGCAGGGGTTCAGGTACGCAGAAGTAGATCTATGCCTCAGCCTCTGGTTCCTCCTCTACCTCAGTTTCCCGACCTGGAGGGGTTATCAAAACAGTAAGGGTGAGTGGACCGAAACACAAGTTTATGAAATCGTTTGATAAGTAAAACATATAATTTACCCCTCCGTTTTCCAAATATGCGTGCACCATCATTCCAAAATCATAACCCATATAATATGAACCATAAGGCATATAGCAAAACCATAACCATAATTTTAGTTGCTGCACTATACACTCCAATCCCGACATCCCTGATGTCTGACGTCCCTGACGTCCAATAGGTCACAATCACAAGGCTACGCGTGCCACTCGGGTCTCAATTCCGAGTTCAATCCCCGAACCCCGTTCGGGTACAGCATCCCCGATGCTTAGCGTCATAGACGCTGGACGTACTAGACGTCCGTGACCTCTCCGGGGTACCTCATCCGGAGGAGACAATATAATATGGAAGGATCTATACAGTGCAGTAACAAATACATTTTATTGATTTCCACATGCAAACATATATATATACCGAATCAATCATTAAGTTTCATCAAACGGGTCTCAAGCCCAAATACCGTGAAACGTGCCATAACCACATTTTCCACATCATCAAAACCATCATTGTTTTAGCATGTGAATAAGTATAATAAAACCAGAAAACATTTATGCACACAAGAGTTTAAGAAAATGGCCCACTCACAGTACAATCCTGCTAGAAACCGAACGTATACCCTCGTCCTGGTACAAATGTACAATCCCTGTCAAATCCAAGTATTCGTAAAGGTCAAATTAAACCCCCAACATTCAACCATGAAAGCCTAGGTCGAAACCGACCCGGGAAAGCCGCCCGAACGCGCTTCCCAAGGCAATAAACCTTATTTTGACCAACTTAATGATCTCCGATCGACCCGAAACCACCGCCATTGGATCCGGATCGTCGAAACCTAAAGAATGGTGGTGGTCCCACCAGAAACACTGTTCACACGCGCCCCCACGCGCCGGTCAACGTGGCGGTCAACGCAGGAACAGTTCCTGCTGATGTCATCGCTGACGTCACTGCTGACGTCAGCATGACGTCATGCTGACGTCATCTGACAGCTGTCAGGTCTGACGTGTCAGACTCTGACAGGTGCCACGTGTCAACATCCAATTGGTCCACCTCACTGATCTGTCAGACCACGTGTCAGATCTGACATGTGCCACGTGTCAGCACGGCACTGGTCCACGTCACTGACATGTCAGTGACACGTGGCAGTCCCTGACTGGTCCACGTCACTGACATGTCAGTGCTGACTGTGCACTGACATGTGACACGTGTCGGCTCACGGTTGGTCCACGTCATCTGACAGGCTGACAGGGTGCCACGTCAGCACCACTGTCCTCAGACGGGTTGACCCGTTTTCCTGCAACTCGGGTCGATCAGACCCGCGATCGAGACCCGGTTGCCATTCCTTCATTTCTGGGTCATTTTGGTTCCTTTCAATTCGTATTTACTCGCCATAAATCCTAGATTAGTTCTAAGTAATTAGAATTGAGAAACACGGATCGAATCGAGGGCCTACCTTGAAGAACAGCTCTGGCCTCCCGTCGCAGTTTTGCCACCGCCCTGAGCTCCACCGGCCACGAGTTCGATTCCAGAAGGTTCCTGGATGTTCCTAGAGTTGATTAGGATTGATCACTGACCAGTTTAAACGTGGGAAAAGATTTACCAGAAATCTGGGTTGAAACCGCCACGGGTTTCCCCTGCTTCCTTCCGCGCCGCCGTCTGCCGCCGTCCACCGCCGTGCCTCCGTCCTTCCCCGGGAGTCCAGCAACACACAGACACAATGAGTGGGTAGCTGGCTGGGATACTTTGATCGAAATGGACAGAGTGCCCTGCGGGTGGGAAATATAAAGAATTGGAGGGAAGGAAATGGACGGCTCAGATTGAATCTCCAGATTAGATCAAGGGCTGAGATCTGATCTGGGGTTTTCAATCCAAAGGCTGAAATTTAAAGCTGGTTCAAATGTTTAATTAATCCAATAGTGGATCTGATCCAATCTAGCCAATGGGTGAGTGACACTTGTCACTCCCCAGGTGTCCTTCAATCAGAATTTCTGAATATAATATTCGACACGAAAACCGAGACACGAACTTCCCGAATTCACGTTTCTGACCATAACTTCCTCGTACGAAGTCCGATTTCAGCGTGCCGCCTGTCTACGGACTCAGGACGTTGAGGCCTACCCAACGGTCCTTGAGTCAACTGAAAATTAGTTGTCAAAAGAAAAGTCAACATTTTCCCCCGAGAGTCCAAATTACGGTAATGCCCCTGAACTTCCGATAGCCATAACTTTCACCCTGATCGTCCGAATCGGACGTGCCACCTGTCTATGAACTCGTGACGTCCCGAACTACGTCACGGTCATAGGTCAAAGTCCATTTAGTTCATAAATCAAAAAGTCAATAATTTGACCATACCATTCACAAGGGTAAAATCGTCAAATCACACATTAATTTACAAAATGAGAATCCTCGAATTTCCGGGGTGTTACATTTTTAACTTCACTTGCATATTTAGTTTAACTTGCATTGCACTCTTCCTCTAACTTACATCTTTAACTCACATTGCATCCTTAACTTTAATTTGCATATCTAACTTGCATTCTTAATTAACGTACATCTCTGACTAACTAACTTGCATCTCTGTCTAGGCTGGATGGACGTCAAACTTCAAGCGCTTGTTGGGAGGCAACCCAATGTGTTCTCGGGATGTGAAGGAGTCATCAATACAGATTTGCTATCCTTTTACCCTTCACTCTCTTTTATTTTGTTTATTTAATGTTTTCCTATTATTTTCGTAAATCATCTTCCTTACTTTGATTCTATGTTTAATTACTTCGTATTTTCCTACATTGAGGACAATGTAGAATTTAAGTGTGGGGGAATGGTTTACAATTTTGAATCTTAAAAAAAAAAAAAAAAAAAAAAATTACAAAAAAAAAAAAAAAATTTAAAAAAAAAAAATTGGCAAAAAAAAAAATTACTGTTTTGAATCTTTTTGTTTTAACTTAGTATTTTTATGAGTTTTTTTTTTTTTAAATTTTTATTTGTGCAATTGAAATTTTTTTTATTAAGTATTTCTTACGAAAAAAAAAACAAAAAAAAAATTAAAAAAAATAATAAAAAAAATATAAAAAAAAAAAGAGGTTAAAAAAAAAATGAAAAAAAAAAAATTTGTTTTCTTGAATCTTTTAACTTAGTGTTTTTATGAGTCTTAAGTTACCATTTAACTTGTCAATGATATAAATGAACGGAAATGAATATGTTATGGCTATAAAGATGATCACTACAACTTGAATTTGTTTGTTAATATTTTGTGATTAAGTGTTATAACTTGAAGATAATGCATGTAAATTGGCATATAAACGAGCATGATAAGATAAGTATGAATCATATGAACCTTATGTGAGCTTTAGAACTTTATATACATCTTTGATGAGTGATTCATAAGTTCTTTGTTTAAATTGATATACATATGCCTCATAACTGCTTGTCATAGTTTTTAATGAACTCTAGAGTACTAGAACTTATTTTATGTGATTTTCAAAGCTTTTGAGTCAATAAACTCTCTGATTTTGGAAATGATTAAGGCATTAGGGTTAACACCACAAATTCAAACATCCATGTTCCCTATTTTGTGCGCACAAGTTGCGACCCCCTTAGTTTTAACCCTTTTGAGCCCACATTAAGCCTTTCTTTCATCACCATGATTATCTAAACACTTGAGCTTAGTATAGACATCCTTTACCCTTGTTCCAAGAACTCGGTTAAAGACATAATGATTGTGTAAAGAGAAAATAATGATGTTGGAAAGACTTTTATGTGAATTATTTGGATTTACCGACTCAAGCTTTATTGTATTGTTGACACATGTTATTACCTTGATATAAAAAAAATCAAAAAAAAAAAAATCAAAAAATCAAAAAAAAAAAAAAAAAAAAAAAAGGGTTGAGTCTCGATCAAGGTAATAAGGTTTGGTTATGTAATGTTTGAGTTAAGTCCCTTACATTTGTAAATCCGACACGAAGAATGATTGTGAGGCCCAACATGATGGAATTAGGCCTATGTTCGAAAGGATGGATTACTGACATCATTGCACTAAGGTTGGGAAGCTATGATACGTTTTGGGAGTCTATTGAGTCTTGGAACGAATTAAGCACCACTTGTCCTATATATTCCTTGCCTCTAAACTTAGCCCCATTACAACCTTCGTAAAGACCTTATGATCCTTAAGATGGTAAATTTTGATTAGTGGAGTCAATCACTTGAGTAAGCTTATGGTTTTGGTTCATTTGTGCAAGTATGTTTTGTTTTTATCTTGAGGTGTTTGTTTGAAATTTTGCAAAAGTACTTCATTTCGATTATGTGAGTATTTCTCACATACTTTGAGTGCAAACACAAACCCTTACAAAATTGAGTGAATTTATGAGTGCATATCCTTGTGAGTTGATTCATACTTGTTTTATTCATGTTGAGATCCATTTCACCATATTTACTCATTATCATACTTGTTGAAGCATTTTGTTACAATGTATTAACTCTTGAATTCCATATGCTTAAACGCTTTAAGTGAAAATCTTTTATGCCATGATTATAATTATGAAATATTGAGACAAATGGTTAAGGGTTACTTGTTTTGAATTCGTAGTTTAATTTTACTATTTGCTAGGGACTAGCAACGTTTAAGTGTGGGGGTATTTGATAGGTCCTCAAATAAGCATTATTTTATATTATTTTATACCCTTTATACTTGACTTTTAATATTAAAATATTAAATAAATAGATAAATTAATTTATTTTGTGTTATTTTTATTTAAATAAATAAAATTTGTAATTTGGAGTATTTTGGCGAAAGAATCGTCTCGATCGGAATTATAACGAATAAATTATGGACGAATTTCGGTGAAATATTTCTAAATTAATTAAATTAATTAATTTGTGCAGCCCAAACCCAAATAAATTCAGCCCAACCATCTGCAGCCCAGCCCAATTCGCGGCCCAGTTCGCCAGCCCAGTCTGTGCAGGCCCAATCACATCGGCCCAGGCTCTTCACCATCGGCGCGCGCTTGCCGAACGCGGGATCTGCTCCCCAGCTCACGCTTGCCGACCAGCCGCCCACTTTCCAGCGCACGCCTGCCGGCCACCACCTCTCTTTCCAGCGCACGCCTACTGACCCACTAAGGACCATTCCAGCCAGCATCCACCGAATTCTTGGCCCTTTTTCAGCTGTTTCTGACAGCCCATTTCCAGCAACATTTCTTTTGTTTTTTTTACATCTTTTCCCCACAAACACCACCCAATCTCATCATTTCACTTTTTAATATTTTTATTATAACTTTTATTTATTTTTATTTATTTTTTTAGTGTAATTAGCTTTTCCCCCCTATAAATAGGGAGGTCATTTCATGTATTTGGGGAGTCCCCAATTAGTTCCATTCTTCCATTTCTTTCATTTTTCTTAGTTCTAGTTCTTAGTTAGTTCTTTTGTTTCTCTCTTTTGAGAGACGTTTTTGGGGACCATTTTAACTTCTTGTAGATTTTCTTATTAATTAGCTTTCTTTTAATTCTTGTTCTTAATTTATGTTATTTTTATTTTTCTTAATTTCATTTCTTCTTTACTTTGTTCTTGTGATATTTCTTTGAGATCTCTTAAACACATTTTTATGCTTTCCTTAAGAAATACCTAGGCCAAGTAATTCTAAGGCAATTCAAGAGTTTTAAGACCGAATTCCTCGTATTTCTTCTTCCATCTTCACAAGTTTCCTGCCGCTGTTCGGTGATTCTTGTGAAAATCCATACTTCTCTACTTAAATTCTTGTTATTGTTATTGGTTTTACTTATAATTCAATATATGTGTTGGTATTTTCTTTCTAACATTTGTAAGTAAGAATGCAATCTCCATGTGTTTTACTTTTTGAGTTTCTTTTACTTCATATGTTTTAGTACTTAAACTTCAATTCGAAACTAAATGTTGATCCGCTGTTCGGGGCATTTAGGATAGAGTTGAAGAGATTTAATGTTTGATCGCTGTTCGGCGCATTAAATCACTTACTTAAGGTGAATCATATTGTAAGTAATAATCCGCTGTTCGGTGCATTTATAATATGAAAAATGTATGCATGTATTTGAGATGATTAAGGTATGATTTCGTGATTGGTTCAATATGAGCATGATGTTAGAGTGTTGGTAAAAATATGTGTTTGAAGAAAATTTACTAGTACAAAGGTTAAAGTAGAAGTAAAATTAAGTATTTAATTATTTTTACTTGTTTTATTTATTTTATATTTACAACTCTTTTCAAACCCCCCCTTTTTAATTCTTTATTCTTTATTCTTTTATTCTTTTATTCTTTTATTCTTTTATTCTTTTTTATTCTTTATTCTTTTATTGTTTTATTCTTCTATCCTTTTTATTCTTTATTCTTTTATTCTTTTATTCTTTTATTCTTCTTTTATACTTTTAGTTTATTATTTTTTGATTCTTTCATCTCTTTATTCTTTTATTCTTTAATACTTTTAGTTTATTATTCTTTGATTAATTAATTCTTTAATTCTTTAATTCTTTAATTCATTAATTCTTTAATTTGTTAATTCTTTAATTATTTAATTCATTAATTTATTCATTATTCATTTATTCATTACTCTTTCCCACTAACACATTATTAATGTTCCCTAATTTCCCCGGTTAAGAACGATCCCTATTTACCAATACTACATCTACACAAAAAGGGTTTAAATTGCACAACACTCAAATTACGTGTTTAATTTAATGCATAGTTTGAGCGTAGTCAGGCGCTACGTGTGAAGCCCACGTTTCGGGAAAAGTGCATCATCAACCTCTAATGAACTCGGTCTGAATCGGTTCAATGGTTTCCGGTTCGACCGGATAAACGAACCGACCCGGCCGGTTCTCTCTTATTTCAAGTCCATTTTTGACACGGTTTTCTCTTGCTTGTTCGTCTAATCCTAACTAAGGGATCCATTGATTCAAAAAAAAATTGGCCAAGATTGGTTACCTTAAACCCAAACCCGAAACTCAGTTCTTCCTCCTCGTGTTCTTCAGTTTCCAGCCAGCCACGACCACGAAACCAGGCTCATTGTGCTCGTCTCTGCCCCTAGAATCACACTTAAACCAACAAACCAGCCCATACACGTTAAGAACGCTAATTTCAAAACTCGAAAAATAGGGGGGTTTCGGGTTTCTAGCTTACCTCCGCCGTGTCACCGTCGTGGTTCCTCCCTGATGGCTTCCCTGGCCTCCTAGTCTCCTCCTATGCCTACTCTAACAATGGTTGGGGTCAGTTGTGTTTGTTGGATGATTTTGGGTTTTGGTTATGGTTTATCTTTCACGGGTTTTGGGAGTGTGGAGAATGAAGATGAAGTTTGATGAGGATGAAGGTGATCTAATAATGGGGATGAAGGGTGAGGACGAGAGGGCTGAGTGAGATCTGAACGGCTGGGGGAGGGTTGTGAGAGATATGTGAGTTTAATTAATTAATTAGTTAAATGGCCAATGGACATAGATCCATAATTTTAGGGACACCCACCAATGGGATGAGTGACACATGTCACTCATCCAAGGGCCCCACATTAATTAATTACCCAATCAGATTTTAGGATTAATTAATTCGAATCTCGAGACGCTAAACTCTCATTTCGATTCCGTGGACCATAACTTATTTGTTCGACGCTCGATTTCAATGTGCCGCTTGTCTACGAACTCGTGACATCCCGATCTACGTCACAGTCATCGGTCCTTGTACGTTTGACTCTCCGTGTCAAAAGTCAACATTTTATCCAATTCTAGGGCCAAAACAGTCATTTTACACCGTCCGTCCGATTTCTCTCAATTAATCCCTCATTAATCAACTGAACCCATAATTAATTAATATTTAATCTCAATATTCGAGACGGGTCGTTACACTTATAATTATCTCTTTTATTTATAAGAATTAAATTTTATATTAAACTAAAAAATTTAGGTAACATAGAGTTACTAAATAATGATCATTATAAACAAATGGGCGGATATAATACAATCAAACTAGTTAAGATACTACAAGAAATTGGTAATTGACCGATCAACATTTTCTCAACGAAGATATTTTCGCTGCTTAAGCACACTTTGCTCGATGGAATTTAAAGCTCACCAAGAAAGATGTTGACAGGAAGAACAAGTTGTTAGCATGTAAAAAATGAAGGTTTAATTGCCTGATGAATTTTTCATGTCGTCGGGCACCAACAGATTTAAAGACGAATTTTCTCCGTTGGGCAATTTTTCTCAATGATCACATTTTTTCCGATGAAACATTACCCTGCGAAAACACCTTCGTCAAATAATAATCTAAACAAATTAACTATGCAAATGCCCCTTTCCTTTTCTTCCTCTCTGCCCATAACTCTCACCACGCGTATTCATCTCTCTCTCTCTCTCTCTCTCTCTCTCTCTCTCTCTCTCTCTCTCTCTCTCTCTCTCTCTCTCTCTCTCTCTCTCTCTCTCTCCTCTCTCTCTCTCTCTCTCACTAACTAGTTCATGAACAATCATCATCTCATCACCATTTTCACTATCAATATAATCCCTTTCTCTCAATCACCAATATACCATTTTTGAAGGTTTGAGACATTTTTTTTTCCATTTTGATTGGAAACTAATTATGTTTTGTGTTTTACGATATTTGTGGTTGGTTTGAAGAGATAGTTATAAAAAGTATGTGTGTTTGCCTCTCAATTTAATTTTCTTAAGAATTTTGGATATAATTATGTTTGGAAATTGTTTATTTATTTTAGGAAAATCTGTAGAAATTGTCTATAATTTATGTAGAAAGTGTTTAGAAACTGTGTAGGATATTAGAAATTTTGTTAGGAAAATATGAAAAGAGGAAATATGTTATGAAATTAGGGGACTAAAAAAATTTGTCAGGAAATTAGAAAATATGAAAATTAAATATATATTACCAAATTAGAAAATTAGAAAATATATTGGGAAATAGAGAAATTAAAAAATATATTATGAAATTATTGAAATATAAAATTTGCTAGTAAATTGGAATATTAGAAAATAAGTTAAAAAATTAGAAAATAAGTTAGAAAATTAGAAAATAAGTTAGGAAATTAGAAATATTTTTAAAAAATAGGAAAATAGAAAATATGTACGGAAATTATAAAATTGTAAACTCTATAATATGCATAATTACTTTATGCTTGTATTTGTGAATTTACTGTGATATTTTTTGTAAATTATGACAAAATGAAATATGTTTATATTTAACAAATGTTTATGCGAAGTTAATCAGGTGGATTAAATTCGTATAATGAAATTTAATGAAAAAAGTTAGGCCTATTTGAGAGTGAGTGAATCGGGTTAATTGACTAACTTTTGAATTGTCAATTTATTCGGACAGTTTGGGGATGTGCAACTATGTGTTTTGTAGTTTGTCGTCTATGATGTTATGTTTTGATTGTCGAAAGTTCGGTTTTGTATCCTTTCAATGTTTTCCGAATGCGTACTGGATATTTCTTTATAATATTTATGTCGTACATTGGGGAACTGTAAGAAGATGCTGCCGAAATTTTCCTTGATTGAAACTTAGCCTCATATGTTTGAAATTACACAGCACATAACATGCGCTCTCAAATAAGATAGGGTCAAATTACAGGAGTACTAAGGAGACGAGTGACTTTTGATATTGACTTATTCTAATTACGAGACAATGTCAACCCAATTACTTACGTCGACCCTATTTTGTGAAATCATGCACAATTGACAGAGGTTAGATGCAAATGTTGGATAGATCAATAGATCAGTATTTTGATGGGATCAACAAATTCATTTCTTTTACACATAGTCATTGCAGTAATGAAAGACGCATCAGGTGTCTGTGTTGTAAATATAACAACTACAGTTAGATACTGTTGAATGAGGCCCAAAATCATTTGGACCAGAATGGGACCATATAAAACTATACTAATTGGATCTATCACATTGAAGAAATATTTCCTGAATCGACATATTCGGTTCGCAGGACCTGTCGGGATGAAACTGCTTTAGGTGGGTGATGTGATAATTATCAAGTCATTAAGATATTACCCGATATTTTCCCTCCCAATTCGGATGACATGTGTGTGAACCCATGCTTTGGAAGCATGGCGAGCAGTCCCACATCGTCGGGGGGGAGAGGGGGAATGAGGGATATGTCTTATATGCGTGAGCACATTTCTATCCAACATGAGCCTTTTTGGGGGTGGGACCCCCAGGAGAAAAACTGTAAGGGCTGGAACCTGTGTGGGCTGGGCCCAACGGGGTAGGCCCAAATCGAACAATATCCTAATGAAAGAGGCTGGGTCGTGACATTTTGGTATAAGAGCCCAACCCCTACCAGAATTGATTGTGTCAGCGAGGATGCTGGGCCTAAGCGGGGTGGATTATGAGGACCTGTAATTTGGAAGCATGACGAGTATTCCCACATCGTCTGAGGGGAAATGAGGGATGTGCCTTATATGTGTGGGCACACTTGTAACGCCCCGAAAAATCCACAAAATTTAAAATATTAAAATAATGTGAAAATGACGTTTTTACCCTTGGAGGAATATGGCTAAAAGTTGACTTTTTGTTTGAAATACTTTTTGTACATTTTTCGAGAACCGTTGTGTAGGTCCCGAGACGCTGAATCCGTAGACAGGTGGCACGTCGAAATCGGAGTTCGTATGAAAAGGTTATACGTATGGGAAGTTCAGGGGCAAAATGGTAATTTGTGCTGAAAGGGTAAAATGGTAATTGTGAACAGGCCTTTTATTAAGTAACTGCAGTAAGGTTAATTAAATGAATTAAGTGGCTGAATCAGCCCTTAACATGACTCAGGCAGAGTTGGAAGTGACACATGTCACTCACAAATGGTCATTAGTGGCATTGGGTGTTTTGGTGTCTAATTAACACAATTAATTAATTCGTACTGTTGGATAATTAACACCATACTCGACTGAGAAAGAACACAGAGAATACAAAGAACATACCCTCTCTTCTCTGTGATCGGTTAGCAGCAAAACAAGTGCAATAACGTGATTAGTTAGTGTATATTGGAGAGAAAAACCGAAAAGGAAACCAAGAAACTTCAAATTGAATTGGATTGAGCAAACCCGAAAACCACCCATAACCTTAAATTATTGATTTTGATTTCTAAGACGGTTTCGTGTGAAATTAAGGTGATATTAAGCTTTCTGGGAGCTAAACGCATCAAACCAAATCGATTGGGAAGGAAATTGGTGAAGAAATTGGGACGAACAGACCCTGCGACTTCCTTGAAACTTTGAGCTTGAGTTCGATTACTTGGAGGTAAGGAATTGTGAAATTGACTTCATAGTTGTGTTTATAATGGCCCTAGGATACTTCTGGTGTGATCAATTGAAAGAAACAGGTCGATTTGAGGTCAAACCAGAATTAGGATCCGACGGGTGTTCATCTTGAGTCGAGGAGTTTTAAGGCTTAATTGATTAAATTGAAGTTACAGAACCATAAGTTAGATTGAATTGGTGTTAATGAGTGAAAGAATGGAAGAAATTGAGGTTGAATCGAAGGAGATTGCACCGGGTCTGATCGCGGGTTTCAGACCCGTTTATTAGAGAAACGGGTGAGGGAGACACACTGTAGTAGTGCACTGTTCACGGCGCGTGGCTTTCACGCGCAGCCGCTTGCGGCGGCGCGTGAGGGCGCGTGGCCGGGAATCTCACCTTGGGTCCAACAGTAATTTTGATACTCTCAATGATACAGACCTATTAGCGTTGGTTTCGGGTCAATCAGATATGAACTTAGAGTAGTTTTGTATACCCGAAGCGTATCGGTTATGTTTAAAATAATATTATTTTATTCCGACGATTAGGAAATTCGTACAGGGGATTATGTGATAAGTTAGTAATATTATATTACTTGTTTGACAGGCCCGAATACTTCCAGGACGTCGGAAGAGCACGAACAGCTTGAAACTGAACAATCTGGACGGTTTGTGAGTGGACTTTTGTTTTCTACCCTGAATGCATGCATATATGTTTTAAATGCCTTATAATATGATTTGAAATGATTTGTTATGACTAATGTTTCGATATGATGATTTTTGGATTTTTGGAATATTATATTATTTTATATGCTTTTGGGCACGATTTTCGAGAAACCATTGATATTGTTGTTTTGGGGAAAAGGCCCGGGGTTTGAGCTTGATTTTGACTCGGATTATGAGTCTGGCACTAGATTTGATGGATTTATGTTATAATTGAGTTTGTGATTGAACAGATTTGCGTGAAACTGGTTTACGGATGTTGATAAATGATTTTGATATTAAATGTAACTGTTTTTCACTGATTTTCATGATGATGATATATGAGGGCTTTCGGTATGGAATATGTTTCCCCCGAAATGAACCCTGGAGATAACGCTCGCCTCTGGGATGGAAGTGTTTACCCCGGAGAGGTCACATAGCACGGTCTGTTGTCGTACAGCCAATGGAGGCTCGACTCAGACCAGATGTGCTGGATTATATGGAGGTCGGTCAGTGATATGTTCATGACGACCTGGATTGCCGGCTGGTGATGTGTTCACAGCGGCGGATGCTCGAGATTTGAGCGGTCCTTGAGCCTATTGATTTGCACGTGTTACAAGGATAACGTGACTCTATATTGGACCTGGATCCTATGTTTTCATTGATGTTTGAGATTTATATTCATATCTAAATTATTTGATTTATGAGTTATGATATGCATGCATGTTTGTGAAAACTGGAGGGTAAGACTATATTTTGATAAATGTATTTCTAAACTTAATTTTTGTCCACTCACACCTTTGATGTTTTATTTTCCCTCCAGGCCAGTGCACAGGTACTGAGGCTAATATCGGGGCAGAGGAATAAACAGCCCGTTGCGTACTCAGACACTTTGCAGCTTAGGATTTTGATCCCTACTTGTAAATATTTCTTATGCTCTGTAAACCTGTTGACTAGGTCAACGGTCTCGGAATACTGAATTATCCCTTGTCTGATAATGTTTATCATTTGTTATGTTCTATATGTATATATTTAAAACTACTTTTGGTACTTTCGAGTTATTGTCAGACGGGAGCAGGATCTTTCACGGTTATCGAGGGATAATCGGGATGTGTCTTGTCAAATTGGTATCAGAGCACTAGGTTGCGGTCTGAGTCTCGCACATTGTGTGCATGTCTGGTTAACTGATCTATTTTACGTACAGATACCTCAATATGCCTCCGCGACGCGAGCCTCGTGCACAGCCTGGCGAAGAGATGGAGAGTCCGGACGTAGAGAGAGCTCAACGTTTGGGGGCCACGAGTTTTACTGGTCAGACTAACCCAGATGAGGCCTATGAGTGGGTTACACAGTTGGAAAGGATTTTTGAGATCATGCGATGTCCACCAGGAGACATGATTCCTTTAGCTACATTTATGCTGAGTAGTCAGGCGTATAGATGGTGGCGCGGCTTACAGTTGACAGGATTGAATGCTAGTACCCTGAGTTGGGAGGACTTCAGGCACCGTTTCCTAGATCAGTTTTATCCTCGTTCTTTCCGTAATGCCAAGGAAGTGGAGTTTCTTCAACTGAAATAAAGAGATCTATTTGTGGCTGATTATGAGCAAAATTTCTTGAACTTAGCAAATTTTGCCCCTTTGTATGTGTCTACTGAGGAGGACAAGTGCAGGAGGTTTGAGCAGGGGTTAAGAAATGAAATCTGTGGTGCCGTGACAGTGGGATCATATGCTTCTCTGAGGGAGTTGTCCGATGCAGCCGCCAGAGTTGAGGTGACTTTGCCGGTACAATAGCAGTTTTCAGGCTTCGGTCGGCACCGAGAGCGACAGTATCAGGGAGCGCCGAGTCAGAGATGGCAGAAGAGGGGTGGTTCTAGCTCTGGATCGTCAGGTGGTACTCGTCCGAGTTATGGTAGTGGGAATACACCGAGATTTGGGTCTCAATCTTCGGCAACAGTGCAGTCTAGCGAAGCATCAGTGGGATCAGCCAACCGACAGAACAACGGGCACAATCGGTGTAATGTGCTTGTTTGCTTTTACTGTCGGGAGCCGGGTCATTTCAAGAAGGACTGCCCACGTTTGGTTGGTAGTGGTACCGGTTGGGGCACTGCCGAGCAGAGTCGGAGTATGGCATTGACTTCTGATACGACTGGGGGGAGAGGAGCTGGTCGAGGACGTGGTAACTCACGAGGACGTGGTCAGACTTCGGGACCATAGGCTCGAGTATTTGCTGTTACTCAATAGGAGGCTCGATCTACCCCAGGAGTGGTGACAGGTATGCTTCCTATTTTTTGTCATCATGCATGTACCTTAATAGATCCGGGAGCTACCCATTCTTTTGTATCCCGGGAGTATGCCTTATTAGCAGACAGAGAGATTTCTGCGATCGGTTGTGATATGGGAGTCGGTACGCCGACTGGTGATTTATATGTGGTCAACCAGGTGATACGAGATTATCCTGTTTTGATAGGGGGTGTGACCCTAGTGTTTGACCTCATATTGTTAGATTTATATGATTTTGATGTTATCCTTGGGATGGATTGGCTGACAACCCATCATGCCTCTATCGAATGTTTCGATAAGAGGGTGATACTCCGGAGTCCAGGATTACCGGAAGTCACATTCCAGGGAGATCGGCGAATGTTACCCGCCAAAGTCATATCAGCCCTTATAGCAGAGAGATTGTTACGGAAGGGTTGCCAAGGTTATCTAACACATGTGATTGATGTACGGGATACCCCAGTTAGGGTCGAGGACATCCCTATCGTATGTGAGTTCCCAGATGTGTTTCCTGAGGATTTACCAGGGTTACCACCGCATAGGGAGTTGGAGTTCACCATTGATTTGATTCCTGGTACACGACCTATTTCCTTGCCTCCTTATCGTATGGCACCAGCTGAGTTAAGGGAATTAAAGGTGCAATTGCAAGATTTAGTCGATATGGGATTCATTCGACCAAGTGTGTCACCGTGGGGAGCCTCCGTACTGTTTGTGAAAAAGAAAGAAGGCAGCTTGAGATTGCGTATGGACTACAGGCAACTAAACAAGATGACGATCAAGAATAAGTATCCTTTACCTCGAATTGATGATTTATTTGATCAATTAAGGGGAGCTACATATTTTTCGAAGATTGATCTTCGTTCTGGTTACCATCAGCTGAGGATTCGAGAAGAGGATATTCCGAAAATAGCCTTTCGAACTCGGTATGGTCATTATGAGTTTCTCGTAATGCCCTTTGGGTTAACCAATGCCCCGGCAGCATTTATGGACTTGATGAACCGAGTATTCCGGAAATATCTTGATCAGTTTGTCATTGTGTTTATTGACGATATTTTAGTGTATTCAAAGACTGAGAAAGCGCACGATAAGCACCTGAGACTTGTGCTTGGAACTCTGAGGGAGAATCAACTTTTTTCCAAACTGAGTAAATGCCAATTTTGGCTGACTAGAGTGGGATTTCTGGGACATGTGATATATGCGGAAGGAATTTATGTTGATCCCCAGAAAATTGAAGCAGTGGCAAATTGGGAACAACCCACAACAGTGACTGAAGTGAGGAGCTTTTTGGGGTTAGCCGGTTAATACAGGCGTTTCGTAGAAGGATTTTCTATGATTGCTACTCCATTGAATCGTTTGACCAGGAAGGGATTTAAGTTCATTTGGGATGAGACTTGTGAGCAGAGTTTTCAGGAATTGAAGAAACGCTTGACATCCACTCCAGTATTGGCCCTTCCAGATGACAGTGGAGAATTTGAAGTATATACTGATGCATCCTTACACGGTTTGGGGTGTGTGTTGACGCAGCATGGGAAAATGATTGCTTATGCCTCTCGACAGTTAAAACCGCATGAGCGCAACTATCCTACCCATGATTTAGAACTGGCTGCAGTAGTGCATGCGCTGAAGATCTGGAGACATTATTTATACGGTGAGACCTGTCGACTGTTTACGGACCATAAAAGTTTGAAATACTTTTTCACCCAGAAGGAATTAAATATGAGGCAGAGAATATGGTTGGAATTTCTTAAGGACTATGATTGCATGATCGAATACCATCCTGGAAAAGCAAACGTAGTGGCTGATGCATTGAGTCGGAAATCAGCACATTCAGTAGCCCATCTGCGGACGACACATTTGCCTCTATTAGTGGAACTTCGTAAGACTAGTGTTGTGTTGGGACTTGAGAGTCAAGAATGGTTTGATAGCGAGTTTTCAGGTGCGACCAATCCTGATTGATCAGATCATT
Organism: Prinsepia uniflora; assembly: GCA_032719365.1. Classification (NCBI taxonomy): domain Eukaryota; kingdom Viridiplantae; phylum Streptophyta; class Magnoliopsida; order Rosales; family Rosaceae; genus Prinsepia; species Prinsepia uniflora. The sequence continues at coordinate 16,354,817 of CM064865.1, read as the reverse complement.
GATGCTCAATTTCAAGACGCTACTTTATGTATCCTTCGAATCGAAGTAGAAGTAGGAGAACGGCAGGATTATGCAGTGAATGAGGACGGAGCCTTAACAACGGAAGGGAGATTATGTGTACCTGCAGATGAAGCATTGAAAAAGGAGATTCTGGAGGAAGCTCATAGTTCTGCATACGCTATGCATCCAGGAGGAACTAAAATGTACCGTACGCTCCGAGAACATTACTGGTGGTCTGGCATGAAACGAGAAATTGCTGTGTATGTAAGTAAATGTTTGATATGTCAGCAGGCAAAGGCGGAGAGATAGAGACCTTACGGAGAACTACAACCACTTCCTATCCCAGAGTGGAAATGGGATCATATAACCATGGATTTTGTATTGAAACTTCCGAGGACGCCCAAAGGCCACGATGGAGTTTAGGTGATTGTAGACAGACTTACCAAGTCAGCACATTTCTTACTTGTGAAGGAAGACTTTCAGATGACCCAGTATGCTAACTTGTTCATTAATGAGATCATTCGGTTACATGGTACACCTGCCTCTATTGTCTCAGATCGAGATCCGCGATTTACATCTAGATTCTGGCAAAGTTTACAGGAAGCCTTTGGAACAAGATTACATTTTAGTACAAACGTTCCACCCTCAGACGGATGGACAGTCGGAACGGACCATCCAGACCTTGGAAGATATGATGAGAGCATGTGTTCTGCAATTCCAGGGTACTTGGGAGTCACATTTGCCATTGATGGAATTTGCCTATAATAACAGTTACCAAGCAAGTATTGGAATGGCACCTTATGAAGTCTTATACGGACGCCAGTGCAGAACCCCTTTGTGTTGGACAGAAGTGGGCGAATGAAAATTGTCTAAGTCCGAATTGATTGATCTGACGACAGAGAAAGTTAAGCTCATCCGGGATAGACTCAAGGCAGCCCAGGACAGGCAAAAGAGCTACGTGGATCGGCGAATCAGAGATCTTGAATTTGCAGTGGGAGATTGGGTTTTCCTGAAGTTATCCCCTTGGAAAGGCATTGTACGATTTGGCAGGCGTGGGAAATTAAGCCCCCCGTTTCATCAGACCTTATGAGATTGTCGAGCGGATTGGCCGAGTTGATTACCGATTAGCATTACCATCGGAGCTTTCCAGAGTCCATAATGTCTTCCATGTGTCAAAGCTGCGAAAATATGTGTATGATGAGTCTCATGTATTAGAAAAGCAACCGATTGAGTTCAGAGAAGACCTAAGCTTTGAGGAACAACCTGTGCAGATCTTAGATCAGAAGGATACAGGTACTCCGCCGAAAGACAATTCCCCTAGTGAAAGTGCTTTGGAGAAATCAGAATGTAGAAGAGGCTACTTGGGAACCCGAAGCTCAGATGCAAGAGCAGTATCCGTACTTGTTTCCGTGAAATTTCGGGGACGAAATTTCCTAAGGGGGGATGTAACGACTCATCCCAGAATTCGGGATTTGATTAGTAACTAACCATGATTAATGAGGGTTAATCGGTGGTTAGTTGGGTGGAATCGGACGAACGTGGCAAAATGACCGCTTTGCCCCTAGTCGTGGGTGAAACGTTGACTTTTTATTCGGGCGGTCAAATGAACCTTTCCCGATGACCGTGACGTAGTTTGGGTCGTCACGAGTTCATAGACGGGTGGCACATTCGATTCCGACGTTCGTGGTGAAAGTTACGACGTTCGAAAGTTCAGGGGCATTTCCGTAATTTGGACGAAATAAGGGAAAATGTTGACTTTTGATCGGGGGGTCCGATGGCCGAGGGCCAAGGACCGTTAGGTTCGTCTCGAAGCCCCGAGTACAACGACAGGCGGCACGCTTGAAACGGATGTCGGGTGACCAAGTTATGGGTCACGGAAGGTGAGGGGCATTTTGGTAATTTTCCAAGTGAGGGCAAAATGGTAAATTGGCCACTGTTGTTGGGACAGCCGTGTGCTGCGTGGTTTCCCTTTCAGAAACAGAGCATGGGCTGAGGGAAGTGTTCAATTTTTTCCCAATGAATTGTTTAAACGGTTAGTGTCATTGGGGAGATTTATTTAGTGACATTGAGGATTGTGTGTGTGCTGGGCGTGCACGGGTGGTGTGTGTGTGGGAAACAAGTGATGGTGTGCGGAATTGAAAACAGAGTTTCGACTTGAGCATGCACGGGTTGGGTTTGTTTATACCCTTGAGTGGAGGATCACTGAGCACTGAGGGAGAATTGTTTGTGCTGGTGAGTGACATTGGGACAGTGGGACTGGAGAATTGCGGGCACGGGCAACCATTTTCTTCTTCATTTCCGGGACAGTGCGGGGGACGATTCGCAGAAGAGCCTGAACGAGTTCCCACGGGTGTTGGGGGCTTGTTCGATTATCAGAGTGCGGAGAGTGTTGCTCTGATTCATTTTGGAACCAGGAAGTGAGCTGGAAGTTGGGAGAACCAGCTTTGGGAAAAAACTCAAAAAAATGGAGGGAAATTCCAAATTTAATCTGTGAGCTGAGTTGAGCCAAACAGAGGTCAATATTAGTCTTCCGAGTTCATTTCGAACTCGACCATACAGAAATTGAGGGGAACTGATCACCGTATGGCCATGATCGGAGGCCCTTGGTTTCATAGATAGTCGAGCTTGGAGTTGTGGTCATGGAGGTAAGTTCTCGTGAAATTGATTTCACAATCATCCTTAGAATGAGTCTCTGATGCTTCCTAACAAATCAATTGAAGGAAACAGTGACAGTGTGATGAACTGGGACGATGAACTCCGAGTTCGACTCGGGTTCAATTAAGTTGGTTTGAGGCCGTATCGAGTGGATTAATTGATACATACCTTTAATTGAGTCCCTTGCGAGTCTACTTGATGGATCAATTGAGGTAATTAGGTTGTGCTTGACAGGAATTGGAACGGGTCCAGTCGCGGGTCGCATACCCGTTTGACAGTGAAATTGGGTGAGGAAGGTGAACTATGCAGGGGTACTGTAGCAGGCGCGTGGGCTCACGCGCAGCCACTCACGGCGGCGCGTAAGGGCGCGTGGACCCGAAGTTCAAGGTGAGTTCAAAATGTCCTACACATTGTAACGAACATTTTAACGTTGGTATCGAATTTATCGGACACCGTTTCGATGTTATTCCGAGGGTCCGAAGATTTATGTTACGTTTGTAATTAACGATTAATTCCCGAAAAATTTTGGGAAATTAGTATGTTGCTATCTAAGCCCTTAGTGACACTAAAGTATGTTTTCGGACAGGATTTGGAATTTTTGGAAAATATCGGAAATTACGGGCATGCGTGCGACGCGAAACCGAGCCTTAAGAATGGTGTGTGAGTGGACGTTGCTTTCAAATTTAATGCATGCATAAATTATTTCTATGAATTTATGATTATGATTATAAGTTGTGATTGATTTTGATTTCCGTATTTATACGTATTCGATTCCCGTATTTATACATATTTTTACTATACATGTGAAATTACACGTATTTCGAGACTATGATCACTCGTGTGCTTAATGATGGTTTAATAAAAGAAGTTATATGAAATGGGTGTAAAGTGATTTAAGAAGGTTTTTTATGATTTGCGAGTGTGACTTACGATTTTGACACGTTTTTCGAGAACGTTCCGGATTTGCACATTTTACGAGATTTCGAGTTATTGTGATTTGATCACTGTTGATGTTTGAATCTGGAATTGAAATCAGACTTATGATTTTGAGGATTTTAAAAATGGGTATTGAGTATGTTTGATTGGATCGTGATTTTGGTGATTATGATTGTGGTTTGATGTCTTGAAAATGAGAATTGAGAAAGATGTTATTTCTAAGAATTAAAATGGATTTGGAAAAGGTGATTTCGGGCTTGATGCTCGGAGCATTAAAGTAATTTGATTAACGAGATTCGGTTTTCGGAAACTTTAAGTGGATTCTTGGTTTGGGTTCGGGATGATGCTTCCGGATGCCGGCTTACGGAATCATTGTTGCGAATTCGAATTCGGGAATGGAAAAGGATTTAATAAAGTGATTTGGTATGATTGTGCATGCCCCGTGTGTAAGGATGATTTGAACATGTTTTGGGAATTTGAATGTGGAAACTCGGACCATGGGTCCTGTTGTGAAAAATGTGATTTTGGGTTGGATCCCACGTTGTCGTGATTGATAAATGTTTTGGGGTTTAAAGACCCGTTGAAAACTGTTTTGGGTTTAAAGACCCGGGTGTTATTGCTAGAGCACGTTTTGAGTTTAAAGACTCGGTTAATTGATGACGGGGGAGGGCCCTTAATGAGTTTAAAGACTCGTGAGTTTAAAGACTCGGTTATTGTGATACCCCCGATGCCTATTGATTATGTTCTGAGTTTAAAGACTCGTTGATATCCCGGGAAGGCCTGATTATGCGCATGGTTTTGAGTTTAAAGACTCGGGCGCACTTGATATCCAGCAAAATGATTGACTTGTGATTTATTGATGATTTCTGATGTTTCGGTTGAGTTGGGCAGTGGCCCGGTATATGGTTGTTGGCTTTGGATCATGTTGTGCATTTGGTTTTGATTCGTGGTTTTGGGCGGAGGCCCGGTGTTTATGATTGCGGGCTAAGACCCGATGGTTGAGTAAGGGAAAAAGATTTTGAGGTTCATACGAGTTTTTCCTTATGTTGAAATTTGATACACAGTCTTTCTTATGTGGAAAATCTTGACCGACTGCGAAATGATTTTTGTATGCATGCATTGGTTTTTACGCGGAGGGTAAAAACGTTTGTTGTAACTGTTTTGTTAAACTGATTTATTTTGTCCACTCACACCTTTTGGTTTTTATTGACCCTTCAGGTCGTGGCACGTTGTTCGAGGTTGTACGAGGGGCGGAGGCACGAGTAAGTACGTGTGGCTATCCCTGGTTTGGCAAGTACTGAGGGTAACTTGGGATTTTCAGTCATCTTGCCAGACGGGAGCAGGACCGGGCACGGTTATCAATGCCCCTTTCGGGGGCGGTCCTGTCAGGGGAAGGTTGTAACGCCCCAAAAAATCCACAAAATGTAAAATATTAAAATAATGTGAAAATGACGTTTTTACCCTTGGAGGAATATGGCTAAAAGTTGACTTTTTGTTTGAAATACTTTTTGTACATTTTTCGAGGACCGTTTTGTAGGTCCCGAGACGCTGAATCCGTAGACAGGTGGCACGTCGAAATCGGAGTTCGTATGAAAAAGTTATAGGTCTGGGAAGTTCAGGGACAAAATGGTAATTTGTGCTGAAAGGGTAAAATGGTAATTGTGAACAGGCCTTTTATTAAGTAACTGTAGTAAGGTTAATTAAATGAATTAAGTGGCTGAATCAGCCCTTAACATGACTCAGGCAGAGTTGGGAGTGACACATGTCACTCACAAATGATCATTAGTGGCATTGGGTGCTTTGGTGTCTAATTAACACAATTAATTAATTTGTACTGTTGGATAATTAACACCATACTCGACTGAGAAAGAACACAGAGAATACAAAGAACATACCCTCTCTTCTCTTTGATCGATTAGCAGCAAAACAAGTGCAATAACGTGATTAGTTAGTGTATATTGGAGAGAAAAACCGAAAAGGAAACCAAGAAAGTTCAAATTGAATTGGACTGAGCAAACTCGAAAACCACCCAAAACCTTAAATTATCGATTTTGATTTCTAAGACGGTTTCGTGTGAAATTAAGGTGATATTAAGCTTTCTGGGAGCTAAACGCATCAAACCAAATCGATTGGGAAGGAAATTGGTGGAGAAATTGGGACGAACAGACCCTGCGACTTCCTTCAAACTTTGAGCTTGAGTTCGATTACTTGGAGGTAAGGAATTGTGAAATTGACTTCATAGTTGTGTTTATAATGGCCGTAGGATACTTCTGGTGTGATCAATTGAAAGAAACAGGTCGATTTGAGGTCAAACCCGAATTAGGATCCGAGTGGTGTTCATCTTGAGTTGAGGAGTTTTAAGGCTTAATTGATTAAATTGAAGTTACAGAACCGTAAGTTAGATTGAATTGGTGTTAATGAGTGAAAGAATGGACGAAATTGAGGTTGAATCGAAGGAGATTGCACCGGGTCTGATCGCGGATTTCAGACCCGTTTATCAGAGAAACGGGTGAGGGAGACGCACTGTAGCAGTGCACTGTTCACGACGCGTGGCTTTCACGCGCAGCCGCTTGCGGCGACGCGTGGCTTTCACGCGCAGCCGCTTGCGGCGACGCGTGGCTTTCACGCGCAGCCGCTTGCGGCGACGCGTGGCTTTCACGCGCAGCCGTTTGCGGCGGCGCGTGAGGGTGCGTGGCCGGGAATCTCACCTTGGGTCCAACAGTAATTTTGATACTCTCGATGATACGGACCTATTAGCGTTGGTTTCGGGTCAATCGGATATGAACTTAGAGTGGTTTTGTATACCCGAAGCGTATCGGTTACGTTTAAAATAATATTATTTTATTCCGACGATTAGGAAATTCGTACAGGGGATTATGTGATAAGTTAGTAATATTATATTACTTGTTTGACAGGCCCGAATACTTCCAGGACGTCGGAAGAGCACGAACAGCTTGAAACTGAACAATCTGGACGGTGTGTGAGTGGACTTTTGTTTTCTACCCTGAATGCATGCATATATGTTTTAAATGCCTTATAATATGATTTGAAATGATTTGGTATGACTAATGTTTCGATATGATGATTTTTGGATTTTTGGAATATTATATTATTTTATATGCTTTTGGGCACGATTTTCGAGAAACCCTTGATATTGTTGTTTTGGGGCGAAGGCCCGGGGTTTGAGCTTGATTTTGACTCAGATTATGAGTCTGGCACTAGATTTGATGGATTTATGTTATAATTGAGTTTGTGATTGCATAGATTTGCGTGAAACTGGTTTACGGATGTTGATAAATGATTTTGATATTAAATGTAACTGTTTTTCACTGATTTGCATGATGATGATATATGAGGGCTTTCGGTATGGAATATGTTTCCCCCGAAATGAACCCTGGAGATAACGCTCGCCTTCGGGATGGAAGTGTTTACCCCGGAGAGGTCACGTAGCACGGTCTGTTGTCGTGCAGCCAATGGAGGCTCGACTCAGACCAGATGTGCTGGATTATATGGAGGTCGGTCAGTGATATGTTCATGACGACCTGGATTGCCGGCTAGTGATGTGTTCACAGCGGCGGATGCTCGGGATTTGAGCGGTCCTTGAGCCTATTGATTTGCACGCGTTGCAGGGATAACGTGACTCTATATTGGTCCTGGATCCTATGTTTTCATTGATGTTTGAGATTTATATTCATATATTAATTATTTGATTTATGAGTTATGATATGCATGCATGTTTGTGAAAACTGGAGGGTAAGACTATATTTTGATAAATGTATTTCTAAACTTGATTTTTTGTCTAATCACACCTTTGATGTTTTATTTGCCCTCCAGGCCAGTGCACAGGTACTGAGGCTAATATCGGGGCAGAGGAATAAACAGACCGTTGCGTACTCAGACACTTTGCAGCGTAGGATTTTGATCCCTACTTGTAAATATTTCCTATGCTCTGTAAACCTATTGACTAGGTCAACGGTCTCGGAATACTGAACTATCCCTTGTCTGACAATGTTTATCGTTTGTTATGTTCTATATGTATATATTTAAAAATACTTTTGGTACTTTCGAGTTATTGTCAGACGGGAGCAGGATCTTTCACGGTTATCGAGAGATAATCGGGATGGGTCTTGTCAACACTTCTATCCAACATGAGACCTTTTAGGGGTGGGACCCCCAAGAGCAAAATCGTGAGGGCGGGGACCCATGTGGGCTGGGCCCAACGAGTGTAGACCCAAAGCGGACAATATCGTAATGGAGGAGGCCGGGTCGTGTTATTTTGGTATCAGTGCCCAACCCCAGACAGTATTGATTGTGCTAGTGAGGAAGATGGGCCCCAAGGGTTGTTGATTGTGAGGACCCGTGGTTTGGAAGCATGGCTAGCAACCTCACATTGCCTAGCGGAAAATGTGGGATGTGCCTTATATGTATGGACACACTTCTATCCAATATGAGGCCTTTTGGGGGTGGAACCCTTAGGAGTAAAACCATGAAGGCGGGGATCCGTGTGAGCTGGGCCCAAAGCGGACAATACCCTAATGGAGGAGGCGGGGTCGTGACAATATGGACGATAAAGCATTAAAGCCTCCAAGTTTCAACCCAAAGACTTTGAGCTCCATTATTAGAGATTGTTGAAAAAAGATTAGCGTGAATTTTACCCTGATTGTAAATCCTTTTCAGTTCTATAGGCAGTTATGGAGTTGATTCCCACTGATTATTTTTTCAATTTGCTTGGAAAATCTCCCCGTCGGGCAAACCTCAAACAACACAATTCGATGGACTCCCACCGCATTTTTTATCACTTCATCCGGGAAATATTTCTGTCGGGAAAAATATGTTGATTTTTAGTATTGCTCGATGAACCGTAGGTGAAGAAGCTGTGCGTTGGGCAACTTCATACTCCCCTAAAAATTCATTGTTTTCGTCGTTCAACATGAAGCTTGACAGCGGTCGCGGTACGAAAGTTGTCCGACGTGAGGGTTTCATATTACCTGAAAGAGAATGTTACCTAATTAGGGTTTATAAAGTCTCATGTTTTGAGTGAAACAATAATCTATGAGCCATAATAACTTGAATTTTTTTTGTTTTGGGTTATTATTAAGATATTTCAAATTGGTGGTTTACAAATATTTTGGTTGTTTTCAGGATTTTTAATTTTTGTTTTTTTTTTGGCAGTTTTCTCAAATTTTATGTTGGGTCCTTCTTGATGGTGTCGAAATTTTGAATATGTGCTTGTTGGTTAAAATAAATGTTGCCATCAACTTAGTTATATTTCATCAATTTTTTTTTTTGGGGGTTAGATAACAAGGGACAAAGTTTTAGGGATAATGTTATCAGTGACTCAAAAAATTTTACTATTGGTTATTTGGGATATCATTTTTATTAAAAATGAGATTAATTAACAATATTTGGAGTCCTAATTATATATATTACAAGCATATTATCTTGTATTATAAAATACAGAGAAATAATCCTTAGTTGTGAATTGTGATGAGGGAAGTAGGTGTTGTAACAGCAATGCTAATAATTCTTTTCAGGCATAGGAAGAGGAACAAACAAAGAGCATATACATTTGTAGTCAAATAATTATGTCTCTGATTTATGAAGCTATGACTTAGATATAATAGCTTCTCATTCTGAATGCTCAGCTTTGACTCATAATCTGATTTTGAATGACACTCACAATTCACCAAAGTAATAAGTTTCCCTAAATTTGGCAACAAAACATATAATTATCTTCATCAAAACCTGCTTCTCAATGTGCACACAACAATTATATATATACGTCCACCAATTCATTTTGTCCACTTAGATTTTTACAAATTAACCACTACACTTTCTAGCTAGGCCAGCTCATTTTGTTTTTTTAACCTCTTGGTCCTACATCAACTGCTGAATTAATGTGATCTTAATTATTACCAACTCCCCTCTTCTTTTATCGAGGTGTTCTGATTTAATAGTATTTCATTACATCATGCATTAACGGGTAATTTTGAATTCGAATTTAATAAAAAATGAGATTGATAAGAAAAATATATAAAGTCCGTATACGCGTACATGCATATTCATTATCTTCAAAATGTATTTGCATAACGTAATTGTTATCAAATTTTTATATCAAACGTGATGTGATACCGTTTAATTAATTGTTTGCTTAGGCCTTTACGAGTTCTCTCTTCTTCTTTTTTTGTCAAATATAATATATATTTCTCAATCTCAATCTTAATATTAGAACTATATATAAGATAGTAAAATCAAAACTAGATTTGAAAGAAATTGGAAACAAGTCCATAATTGGCAATGCATTTGCATTGTGGGATTTATGGGAGAGAGCAGTGACTGTCTGCTGCTGACTGCAACTAAGTGGAGAAGTGCAGGGTTTTATTCACATACAAAATACAATCGACAAAAAATAAAAAAATATATAGGCGTGAGCATAATTTCCGTTTCTTGTACCTGTCTTCTCTGTGCTCAAAGATTTTGCACACAAAAAATAAAAACTAGACCCATAATTTCAATTTATCATCATCCTTCCTTACTCACTTCATAATGCCTGCAATCATGATTCTTGGTTGCCTCACCCGCATGCCTCTCTCTCTCTCTCCCTCCACCTACGTATAAAACCCACACACCCCACCTCTCTCTCTCACCAAAAACTCCCTTTCTCTCTCTAAACTAAACCCACTTCTCACTAGTTTCCTACTTCTTCCCACTTGGCTCATTTGGCATTTGGGTTTTGTTTTCTTGCTTCCCAAAGAAAAAAGAGAAAGAAAAAAAAAAAAGAGAGAGAAACCCTAATGGCTGTTTCAGGATTTGAGGGGTTTGAGAAGCGTTTGGAGCTACACTTCTTTGGGGACGACCCCAAAAATAAGGGCACTTTCGGGCTCGGACTCAGGCGACTTGATTTTGATTCCTTAGAGCAAATTCTAGAGGAGGTTCAATGCACTATTGTCTCGGCCGTAGCCAATCAACACTTCGATGCCTACGTTTTATCCGAGTCCAGCCTCTTCGTCTACCCTACTAAGATCATCATCAAGACCTGCGGGACCACCCAGCTTCTCAAATCCATCCCTCCACTTGTCCGCCACGCGTCGCAAGATCTCGGCCTAAGTCTCATCTCCTGCCGCTACACCCGCGGTAGCTTTATCTTCCCAAAAGCCCAGCCTTTTCCCTACACCAGCTTCCAAAACGAGGTCGTTTACTTGGAACAGTCTCTTCCCGCCACTCTCTGCTTCCGCAAGGCTTCCATCATGCCTTCCAAAACTCCCTCACACGCGTGGCACGTGTTCTCCGCATCGGTTCAAGACACGACATGCCGTTTTGGGGACAACGACGGGGATTTGTTCACCCTCGAAATCTGCATGACCGAGCTCGATCGCGACCTGGCGCGAAACTTCTTCCGCCATCCCGGAGACAGCAAGAACGGCGATTCCGCCGGAAAAGAGATGACGGAGGTCAGCGGAATTTCCCAAATCAACCCCCGGGCTCTGATCTGCGACTTCGCCTTCGACCCCTGCGGCTACTCCATGAACGGCATTGATGGCGACCGCCACTCCACCATCCACGTCACCCCGGAGGACGGCTTCAGCTACGCGAGCTTCGAGTGCGTGGGATCGGTGTACGACGACCTCGACGACGTCGTCCGGATGTTGAAGAAGGTGGTCAAGGTTTTCCGGCCGGCAACAATGTCGGTGTCGACCATGTGTGCGAGCCACGAGGTGTGGACGCGCATGGCGGGCGCTCTGGAGCCGATGGGAATGAAGTGCCGGAGTTGCGCCGTGGATGAATTTCCCGCCGCCGGTAACGTGGTGTATCAAACGTTCGTGGATCGCCGGAGTCATAATCATATGAAAAAGTAGTAAATGAATTGAGGTGGGTCCCTTTTAAAATTGAATTAATTAGAAATAGGTGCAAATGTTAGGGCGATCCGACGGTGGAGAGAAGAAGAAGAAGAAGACGCATTGTGGGGTGGACAATGGGTAGAAAGAGAGAAGTTGGATGTGTGGGGTATAAGTAGTAGAGATGAGGTGGAAGCATTGAGATATGACAGGGTAAGAGAGCGGGGGGTTGAATTGGTTACAACTTGGGGTACGAATATGAATGAATCTATGATAATGCACCCCACTTAGGCATGTCACGCCTAAGATTTTGAGGTTTCTGTATTAGTGGGGATTCAAAGTGCTCTTTCTTCATAGCTTTATTTCTCTCTCTCTCTCTCTCTCTCTCTCTCTTCCTCTTCTTCCATATATCTTCTTCTATTCTCTCCTCTCCTCTCCTCTCCTCTCCTCACCTCCATCTATTCTATTCATTTTATTTTGGGTTCATTCTCCATTAATTCTAAATCTCTTCTTCTCTTTATGCATGTTTTTTGACCAATGGTGGTGACCGTACTTGGTAAATTTATTAATTGACATCAGATTAGGATGAATTAACCATAAATTATAATGAGAGATTGAAGATTGAATATTTTATAAAAGAGGAAGAGATACGATATACGAAAATGGACGTCATATATAAAAGCTAGCATGCCGATTGCCGATGAAGAAGACAATATGATAATAAAAAAATTTGTGTGTTGGATGAATATGTCGACCGTGGTTTGCAATTTGCATGCATGGGGTTTGATGGGCTTTTTCGTGAACAAAATAATTTATGTTCCATGATAATATCCAATGGGCAATGACGTCACGACCCATTACCATGATGTCATCCAATGGTTTCTTGTCGTATCTAACATAAAATAATAAACCCGATATTAAAAAAGAAATTAATTTGCACGTGTTAATTATTAAGTTGATGAAGTGGTGGGAAGGTTAAAAGAAAGTGGAAGGTAGGTGGTATAAATATAATGAACAAAACCCTCCCTGCCTAAAGTTATCACAGCGACTGACTTCAAACTCCATTAAGCGTACAAATTTATTAGACTAAATGCACTTTAAACTCGCATATTTATCATACTTTACATTTTATATGTGTTATTACTTCACTTAACTCCATAAAACGGTCGAGTTGAGTCACTCAACTAATTTTTCGTTACTTCCGCTCAATTTGACGTTCAAATGATTATGTAGTTCCTACATAGATTAAAATATATTAAATTAATAAAGGGCAATTATGAAATTTCATAATTCTCCTACTCAATCTCTCCAACCCTAATCCCTTCCTCAGACCTAGAATTTATTTCTCTCTCTGCACCTTTAAGTTTCATCTTCGACCAAATCAGCTGTTTAGAAGAAGAAAGAATTCAAATCGACCAAACTCGAAGTTGGTACTGAAGCATTTTGAATTCGGTTTCTGAGTTGGCAAGAGGACTGGTTTTGGGGAAATTCGAATCTGCATCGGCATAGCAGAATGTGAGGAAGACGGGGTTTGCGAGGCATGCGTGTGTGAGATCCGGATCAGATCGGATCTTTCAGTGTGGGAGTACTTGGGTTTGAACCACACTGGCTGTGTTATGCAATATGAATTTAAAGATTAAAAAAATTGAGGTAATAGAGGTAGAGAGGGAACAGTAAATTCATCTGGTGTTGGTTGGAGAAAGCAGAGGATGATAAGGCTCGTCGACGATGAGCTGTGGGTTTGCCCACCTAAGAAAATTCAGCCAAATTCAAAAGCAAGTTACAGTGTGTATTGAAAAGTTATGATATTTACGATGAATTCATTATTGCCCTCTTTTACGGATAAATTCAACCAAATTAAGTTGAATTTGTAAATTTAAAAAGATATGATATTTACGGTGTGTATATATAAGTTGAGAATGATGGGTTTATTGGAATCTGATTCAGTGAAAAGCATATTACGATGAAGATCCTCCCCATCCCTCACTCTATCATTCTCAACTTAATTCGATAAATTCATTATTGAGATAACCTCAACATCGACGGGGAGGTTATCGAAAGAGAAAGCCAACAACGACGAAGAATGTCAGGACTGTTCCCGAATCCCCTGGGATTAATGTGGGACCCGCCTGATCCCGTCTGACACGAAGTGTCAGACCAGGGAAAATTCCATCTCTAGCCCTCGCCGGGGCTGTCAGAGTGCGTCAGGATCGTAGGAGCAGGGGAGTGATGTCTCGTCTCTGCTACAGCCCGCATCCGAGATCAACCTGAAGGGGCATTAAAACACGAAAATTGTGAGTGGAAAAAAATAATAATTTCATAAAAAAACATTTTCATACAAAGACATGTATGCCCTTCATAAAAGCATATGCATGCATTCAAAACCGTTTATTAAACATTCATAAAATCATTTAGCAAACATATCAAAACTTTTCAAGGGTGCATGCCCGGTTCCCATAAACCGTCATGACCCATAAATTCATTTGGGTCCTCGACCCGAAATAACAATAAAAACCCGTAGGTCAAATCAATAGGGACTCAGCCCAAATCACATCAAGTACGGGGTCTCCGCCCCCAAATCATTTCTAAAACATCGAATACGGGGTCTCCGCCCCAAATCACTTTCTAAGTCATAAAACATAGGGTCTCCGCCCTCAAATAATTTTTCCATAAAACCTCATACGTATCAACATACGTATAACCCATCCGCGACACTTCCGAGAAGTTGCCAACTCGGGGCACACAGCCCCTAGGGAACACATCCCCGATAAATGTCACGATATCATATCTATACTAGTGTGCACACTACTCGGGGTCTCACTCCGAGTCTTCTCCCAGGAATCTCCATCTGGAAGGCTCCATCTCTGGATCTAGTCCGAGCTCTCTCTCTGGATCTAGTCCACACATCTCTCCAAAATCTGGTCCGGGACCACATCATATCTAGTAACCACCACTCCTGGAACGGAAACCCTATGGGGATACCCATTCTGTTCTGTGGATCGTGACTCTCCAGGTCGACGTTGGAGGAGACCATATAAACATATGGAGGGTTCATAATCATTTTCAAATCTCTTTTTTTCTTTCTTTCCCAAAACATATTTCAATTGGGTCTCATACCCGATTTATCTCAATAGGATTCCTCGAATCCGATTCAAATCCATTTCACAGGCCTCAGCCTAAATCCTCAGCTCAACTGGGTCTCATGCCCGAATAATCATTTCACAAATCGAACTGGGACTCAAGCCCGATGTTACAATCAACTGGGCCCTAAGCTCGAAACCATTACTCAACAGGACCTCACGTCCGATTTCACAACCAACGGGGCCTTAAGCCCGAAATCTCAACTAAATGGGTCTCAGACCCGATATCATAAATCAACAGGGCGTCAAGCCCGATAGTACACCTAACTGGGCCTTAAACTCGAATCGTAAATCAAATGGACCCTCGGTCCGATCGTATAGCTCAAATGGACCCAAGGTCCGATTCCTCGTCAAATCAAATGGACTCCAAGTCCGAGCATTCGTAAATCAAATGGGTCTCGTGCCCGATTTCATATTTCTAAATCCGAAATCCATTTCTTAAACCCTCGTTGAAAACATGGTACGCAAAGGTACGCCATAAAGCCGAAAACCTCGAAAAACGTGCAAATATGTCGACCCTAAGCTACCACAAACAAATTGCACTCACGGCAACACAAAATATATTTGAAAAAAATTATAAAATATTTATGCATGCATCAATTTCAAAAGAAAGGTCCACTCACAGACCGTCCGAAGTCGCGCCTCGATATGCATGCCATAACCGTCTCCCGGGTCAAACGTCGCCTCCGGGGTTCCCGAACCTGTCCAAATTCATTTAGAGGGTTATTAACTACTTAAATAACACATCACTAAAGCCCCGTAATTTTTCGTAATTTCTAACTATTTTTAAACGCGAACCTAAACCTTCGGACAATCCGAAGTATATCGAAACGATGTCCGATTGACACGAAACCAGTCCCAAAATGTTCGTTACATCGATATGATGAAATTACATGTTGGAACCTTCCCAAGATTCCCTACGTCGCGACGGCCGGTCCGATCGGTCCGGTTCGATTTTTCCTGCAACTTGGACCGGCGTGACCGGTCCAGGTCCATTCCGGTCCAATTTTTCACCGATTCCCATCCTAATCGATCATATTCTTCCTATAATTGTCCTAGGAACCTAACCCAATTGATTAGAAGCCTTAACACACTCAAAATCCAACCTGTTCAAATTTGAACCTCACGGTTCAATTTCCCAAACCTCCCTAGAGGTTTCTCATCGTCCAATCTCCCTCAAAACCCTCCTAATAGCTTCCTAACAACCCATTTACTTCATTAGAATCATTAAAAACGGTCCATAACAACAAAAATTAAAAATGGAATTAAATCGGTTAAAACCGATTACCTGCGCGGGCTGACCTCCGCCGTCCACGACCGTGCTTCCCCGGTCGGCCACCGCACTCCAGCATCCTCAGTTCATCCTCTGTCCTCTCACCAATGGGTTTGGGGTTGAAGGGTTTGGATTGGATTGAAAATGGGTGCTCGGGTTTGGGTTTTGGAATGAAGAAAATGAATGATCGATGCAAAAACAAGGAGATGCATGAATGCAAATGAATGGCCAGTGGATGGGTGACACTTGTCACTCATCCATTGGTCCCCTGAAAAGTAACTGGGCCCACTAAAGTTCAAAAGCTCCTCGTAAAACGTGTTGCCATGAATAGTAACTAGGAACTTCCTTGAACCGTAACTTCGCCGTCGAACGTCCGAATTCGACGTGCCGCTTGTCTATAGATTCGTATCGTCCTTATCTACGTAACAGTCTTCGGCCCTAGGCCATCGGACCTCTCGGTCAAAAAGTCAACATTTGACCCAAATTACCAAAAATGCCCTTGAACTTCCGAACGTCATAACTTCCTCCTCGAACGTCAGAATCGAGCGTGCCACCTGTCTATGAAGTCGTGACGTCACGAACTACGTCACGGTCATTGGCCAAAGTCCATTTGACCGCTTGAACAAAAAGTCAACGATTCGCCCATTCCCGGGGCAAAATCATCATTTCGCCCGAACGTCCGCTAATTCTCGTCTAATCTCCGATTAGTCTCGCTAATTAGTAATTAATCCTTAATTAATCCCACTAATTCGGGACGAGTCGTCACAAAGAAGCAGTGGCAGAAGCAGAAGAAGAAGAAGGCGATGAAGGCGATTGAGTGAGATCAACCTTCTCTCTTTAGTCCTTAAGCAATGTCCCCCATTTCATCGTTTTTCCTTTCGATCCATGAAACATACACCTCTCATCTCATCTGCCGCACCAGATCCAAGCTCTTCTAAAAGGATTTGATCCAGCCGCTAACCTCCCCATCCCTCACTCTAGAATTCCAATTTCCTCCTCCGCCCCAAAAGAGTCCAGACACAAATTCCAAGAATATGAAATAATCAAGGAAGAAGATGATCAATTACATGATATAATTAATCTTGGAAAGTGGGTCCCAATCCCTTCCACATAAGAGTTTTACATGGCAAAAATGTGTCAGCTTGTCAAAAATTCCAATTTTACCCTTATTTTTCATAGCTACTTAACACCTGTGACGGAAAAGGAGTTGAGTGACTTAACTCGACCGTTTCATGCAGTTAAGTGAAGTAATAACGAGTACATGGTGTAAAGTGTGACAAATGTGCGAATTCCTAGTGAATTTAGTCTAATAAGCCTATTTTTTATAGGAAAAAAATAGGACTACAAGTTTACGGGCATACCTCAGAAAAAAGCAAGAAACTTAAAGTATACCCACAAATAACCTCATAAACAAAAAACATTAAGCTTAACACGAATCAAAGTAAAAAAAAAAAAACTAATATCCAAAAATAATTCAAACCAAACAAAGAGCCTAAACTATACAAGGCCCAAACCAAAACAAAGGCTTAGACCAACACCAAGCCAGAACCAGATAGCTCAAGACCAGAGCAGCCCACAAAAGACTAGGGCAGCCACATACAGTAGCACCAACCACAACCAAACCACTATAACAAATGAGGCCACCAACACAGCCCCACCGAACCACGGAGCAGTCGAATTAAGGACGTGCTGTCGTCAAAGCAAAATTGCGACAACAACGCTCTGCCAAGCACAACCGTAACTGCAGCGGTGCCATACCCGAACACCACCGCATCATCGATGCATGCCAGGACACACAACCAGATCTAGCTGACAGACACCACAAGGCAGAACTCCATTATAGGGTCCACTACCAATCAAAGACTATGCACAGCTCAGACACGTCCTAACCGCAGCATAACCGTCACCTTGCTAGCTCCGCAACCGCTATAGCCCGACTAGATCCGTTACACACCAGCCCACTCCGCCGAAGCAGCAAGACGATCGCAAGAAGGAACATGTCACCAATAGGTCAAAATCGTGGCAAGCGACAATCGCTACAAGGCCTCCCAAACCTCCATGAAAACTCAGCCAAGATGAGCTAGAGGTCGAGAGACAGCAGGTGGGGAGAAATGGAGGGGATAGAGAGAGGCGAAGAAAAATGATAGCATGAGCAGAAATGGAAAAGGGGTAGAGGGAGGGGGCTGCCATCGACCTTAGCAAAAGTGAAGGCCGGCGGCTAGGGTTGAGGGGTTTTGGGTTTGCTCGCAGAGAGAGAAGAGACGGTTTTTGGGATAAAAGTTTTAAAAATGAGTTGTGGTGACTGAATCATCATAAGCGTACACACCTTCTTCTGTCTTAAAATGGGTTCATTTATTTACACTCCTTCATTTGGGAACTGGCCTTCGCTTGGAATTCATCTTCATATATAGAGTAACTAAAACACAAGCAGGTATTTCAATGTTCATTAAATACTGAAATTCCTTTTTTACCTTTGTACAAATAATTGCCTAATTTGCCCTTAATTGTCACCTATCTTCTTAATTTTTGACATCTATCCATTTGGTCAGTTTCTCTTCGACAACTCCATATTTTTCATCTTCGTTAATTGATGAGAAATAATTTTTTAATCTCCAAATTCTTTTCTACACGACTATCACAGACCTTGTTAGATAGATGGCTCAACTTTGTGATATCTCCATAGGAGATCTTTTTCGCGCCTTTAATTTGTCTGTTTTCCGTATAGTAACTATCTGTTGTATGTTGTTGGTATGAATTGTAACTTGGAAGCTAAAATGCTACTTGTGAATTTGGTGTATTAGTGTATGGTACTCGATTGTTGTTGTTCAAATTTCAGGTTGGCTAGTTCATAGAGCCTTTTCATTTTGGATTTAGAAAATACTAAGATAAGAATGGATACAAAATAAAAAACTGACATGGTAATATTTCGATTTAAAAAAAGGAAGAGAAGCACATGACCAGTTTTCTGAGACCATGATTTTTGTTCACTAAGTATGATTATGCTGCTTGAGAGTTGAGAGAGATGAAGCACAAATTAAGGATTGTGGAACCCAAAATCACCGGAAGAATGTGGAGCTACCACGTGGCCCATAGTTCCCGAAATAACCAAATTACCCCTGACAATAATACTTAATGCCCAAGTACTGAACATGGCTCAAGCCCACAATGCTTACATAGCCCAAACATTGGGCCCAAACCGGGATGACATGTGGATGCCTCTCACCCCTTGATTTTCGTAACATGTGTCAGCACACAAATCAAGGAGCATTTGTCCCACATCGAAACTATGGAAATTGAACATCCCACTCACCCCTACATAAGGGGTACACATTTCTCAATAAAGGTAATTCAATTCAACGCTACTTAAGCTCTTAAGATTTCTCTTTCGAAGCTGACTTAAGCATCAAAGCATTTTCGGTTGAACCCCCCCCCCCCCCCCCCCCCCCCCGGGATTCAACCTTAACCCCGTTTAATTTTAGTTCTTGTGTGTATGGATCGAGAAGGAACTTAATAGAGCCGGACGATTTCTTCATTAACAACTAGTGCTTTCATTGAGAGCCGATTTGAGAAATACTCAAAGCGTGCTCCTTAGTTTTTCCTCGAAAAAAACTCCATTCTACTTTCAACACTTACCATTCATCAGATGTTCAGAACACGCTGATCCACACGGGCCTCTGAGGCTGCCACATCCGCTGCTGCGATTGCTGCCATGAGTGAACCGCTACCCAAGCTCCAGAGAGAGGTGGCCATCACATCCGACTGAAGGCGCGCGACGTGTGCCCTGACATGCTACTCGTCATGAGCAAGTATCTAGGGCTCACCTTCCCGACTTGGACTAATGCAATAAGTTGGGCAACTGAACAACCAAGTTCGGGCCTAATCAGAGCTCCTACAACAACTATTGGGAGACATCGGAACATCCAAAACCTCCAAGAAGTGCAGTGAACCTCGCGGGGCACCAAGGGACTCACCTTCGCGACTTGGACTAATGCAGCAGGTTTAACAACTGAGCAACCAAGTTCGGGCCCAATCAGAGCTTCTACAACAACTATTGGGAGACATCGGGACATCCAGAACCTCCAAAAAGTGGAATGAACCTCGCGGGGCACTAAGGGACATCCCGAGACACGCCGGTAAGGAGCATGTTCGCTGCCGGACAATGTCCCGAGACGCGTCACTAAGCAGCTCAAGGAAAGAAAAATGCACCCCCAGACCAAAAGGCCAAGAACGATTGAGGCTTCCAGCTCGAGAGTGACTCGGAGGACGCCTTGGAGCAATTTCGCTCATTGAGTACCCGCGCAACAGCCGACTGCGGCAAGCAGTCTCTCGTGCGTCACGCATTCACTCAGATGGATAGAACCATCATAACTCAAGAAGCACAGACGATCGCAACGAAGAGGACGAGATCTACTCGCCAACACGCTCGAGTGCCATTCCCGCTGCAACTCGAGGGAGTCGACGCCACTTGACCCGACACGGAAATCCCCGTCACAAAGGTCCATTGCATGCTGAGGATGTCCAAAGGATGCTAGACCGATGCCTCTAAAGTGTTCAGCGCGATAGGGACTTGGAGGATGACCTTTGGCGCCAGATTCAGATGTCATCATCTTCACCATTTGTGAGGCACACTAAGGAAGAGCCGTTCCCACATCGATTTTCAACTACCAACTTCAATCAGTACAAAGGAACCTCCGACTTAGTGAAGCACATAAATTACTATCGGGGGGTCATGGTACCTCACATGCACAACGACGCGCTCATGTGCAAAGTTTTCCAAGCCTCACTACAAGGTCAGGCGATGACATGGTTCAACCATCTCCTCTGGAAATCAATCACTTCCT
Organism: Prinsepia uniflora; assembly: GCA_032719365.1. NCBI lineage: Eukaryota > Viridiplantae > Streptophyta > Magnoliopsida > Rosales > Rosaceae > Prinsepia > Prinsepia uniflora. The sequence goes on along the minus strand of CM064865.1, from coordinate 16,334,137 downwards.
TCGAAGAGTTGGCCCTTACATTCGTGAAGGAGTACTCGCAGCTTCGCACCGTCGAAGTCAAGGATGACCACTTCTTCACCATTTGAAAGAGGTCTAAGAAAACCTTGCGGCAATACATCTCTGAGTGATTTCGAAAAGAAGTCCCGTATTATTGGTTGGAACGATCTCGTCGCAGCCATGACATTTAAGCAAGGCCTACTGCGGGAAAACTAGCTCTACGGAGACATCGTCATGAGCAACCCCCGAAGTCTCACCAAGATACTATCCCTGGCGGAGCGACATGCATGCTGGGAGGATGAGAAAAACACACATATGCCGCCAACCACGTCGAGGAAGATGGACATCCCACAAAGGCGTTTGCACAGCCAAACGATGATGCCCATCGCGGAAACTCATTCAAAAAAGCCAATAAGCGCAAAGGGAACCCGTCATCCAACACATTTGCAGGTGCAAAGCTAAACACACAGTTTTCGCTACCTTTCTTTCAAATATACAATCAGATAAAGGAAAAGTCATGGTTCAAGGAGAGGGGCGACAAGACAAAATGGTGTGCCTATCACAATTGCTATGTGCACGACATAAGATCTTGCAGACTTTCGAAAGATACCTTTGGGATCTCTTGAAGAAAAACACTGCACCGAGTACATCGGAAAAAAGGGCAACGTATCATCTCGAAAACAAAGGCCCCCAAGAATCCGCACAAAAGATTATCCGTGTGGACACCATCATTTTCGAGTCCGAGTTGCAGGAAACAACCATGAAACTGAATCAGTGACCAAGTCATCATCAAAGACACAAATTTTGTGGTTAAAATTCGGCTCAGTGCCTACTTTGCTCACAAAGCATCTTTCAATAAGATTCAAGATGTTTCGTTTCAACGTCTAATGAAATTGTCTTATCGCCTACGCTTTTGTTTAGAAAGCACTCTAAGTATTCACCATGTGAAGCACTCTAAGCCTTTACCACGCAAAGCACCTAAGCCTTTGCCACGCAAAGCACCCGAGTCTTCGCCACGTGAAGCACTCTAAGCCTTCGTCACGCGAAGCACTTTAAGCCTTTGCCACATAAAGCACCCGAGGCTTCGCCACGCGAAGCACTCCAAGCCTTTGCCAAGCAAAGCACCCGAGTCTTCGCTATGCGAAGCACTCCAAGCCTTCGCCATGCGAAGCACTCCAAGCCTTCGCGTGGCGAAGCACTCCAAGCCTTTGCCACGCAAAGCACTCGAGTCTTCGCCATGCGAAGCACTCCAACCCTTCTCCATGCGAAGCACTCCAAGCCTTCGCCACACGAAACACTCTAAGCCTTCACCACGTGAAGCATTCTAAGTCTTTCCCTCGCGAAGCACTCTAATCCTTCGTCATGCGAAGCACTCCAAGCCTTCTCCATGCGAAACACTCCAAGCCTTTGGCACGTAAAGCACCCGAGTCTTCGCCACGCGAAGCACTCTAAGCCTTTGTCACGTGAAGTACTTCGAACCTTTGCCACGCAAAGCACCCGAGTCTTCACCATGCTAAGCTTTCCAAGCCTTCGCCACACGAAGCACTCTAAGCCTTCACCATGCGAAGCACTCTAAGTCTTCGTCTCACGAAGCACTCCAAGCCTTCTCCATACGAAGCACTCGAAGCCTTCACCATGCGAAGAACTCAAGGTTTTTGCCACGCAAAGCACAACAAGTCTTCACCATACTTTGCCAAGCGAAGCGCTCAAGGCTCGTCCCAGCGAGGCACATGAAATCATCCAAGAACTTGACTTGGTGGAGTCGGAAAGGTACTAAAAAAATTCTTCCAACCCCACCAAGAGGGGCAACTTCCCAGCCATGACAAATAATGGGCAAATGTTTTAACATACGAAGTCCAATTCTGCATTTCAGTGCACGGAATCGAGATTCATTCGATCATAGATCACTCAATTTTTCTCATCGTGGCATGAACTTGATGGCCCGAAAAATATACGAAAGTCATCTGTTCAACGCCGTTGACCTCACTCAATTCCGAGTTGTGACGAGTTCCCAGAGAACGTTTTTGTACACGAAGGTCAACTGTACGTACCAGCGCACGAGTACGAGATTCATTCAGTCATAGACCACTGAATTTTGATCACCCTGACATGAGGTCGACTGATTTAGAAAGCTATGGAAGTCAGATTTCCAACTCCATTGATCTCACTCAATTCCAAGTTGTGACGAGTTCCCCGCGAACATTTTTGTACACAAAGGTCAAATCTGTCGAAAATCACAAAACACTAAAAAAAATGGAAAACTTCTATTAATGAAAATTAAAGAAGTTGGAATTCACAATTTGAATGCTCAAACATGTATTCAATGCTAAGATCAAGCTACGAGCCAAGAAGAATCATGAAGCTCATCATCAGGACCAGCACGACCTCAGATCATCCCATCGTGGATTTCCAGTGACACATCGTCCATGCCCTTCTTCAAACAATGGGGGCAACCTTCTCAACATTGCCCTACTTGGCATAGTTGGCTTCATAAAATCAACTTCACCACTGCTTGACTCGGCGACGGCTACAAAACAGCTTGACTTTCAACTCCAAGACGAAACAATGGTTTGGTGTCATGTGTCTTCATGCCACTTGCTTCAGCGTCTAGATGATGGCATCTCCAAGCTCTCTTCCTTCAATTAGGCGATGATGTACGACGTCTCGAGCTTTGCAGGGGGGCATGATCGATACTTCATTCTATTGTTCCGCTTACTACACCCCATTTTGAGCTCAACAAGGCCATGAAGATCAAGTCTCTGGAAGGTCATCTGTCGTCCAAAGAAACTCCTTGGAAAACTTTCAGTCACTTCATGACACCACATGCACTTCGCCTCGCGTGATGGGAACCTTGCTTTGAAGATGAAGCACATCTCGCCTTGTAGCTGCAACACACATTTCCTTGCAGCTGGAACAAGCCACATACTGGGTTGTGGCACGTCGCACTCCAAGTGATTGGGACTCATCGCCTCGCACTTACAGCATGTCTCGCCTTGCACTCTACTACACCTCACCTTGCACTCTGCTGCACCTCGCCTTGCACTCTGTTGCACATCGCCTTGCACTCTGCTGCACCTCGCTTTGCACTCTGCTGCACCTCATCTTGCATTCTGCTGCGCCTCGTCTTGTATTCTGCTGCACCTCGTCTTACATTCTGCTGCACCTCTTCTCACACTCTGCTGCACCTCGCCTTACACTCTGTTGCACCTCTCTTGCACTCTGTTACACCTCGCGTTGCATTCTACTGCACCTCCCCCGTTGAAGGCCTTGATGTTGGCTCCGTCCGCACTTGAAGATGACAAGTGCGTTGATGCACTAAGTTCTTCCATCCACAAAGCACTACAAGTGTGTCAACCGGAGGAGCGTCTTGATGTCAAGTCCGCCATCTCTTGAAGTCGGAAGCTCTAACAGGAACCAGACAAGCCACCAGATGGTACTCCACAAAGTGAGGTCTTTAAGACTACAACAGAAGTATGTCGTCATACATCTTGAAATGATCGTCTCGAAGAGTAGAGCGCACTGCTGCATGAATCATTGCAATTAGACTCATACAGCTCTCTGAATGTGAAAAAATGTAAAGCTCAAAAATTAAAGAAATATTCAAAAGTCTGTTAGACAAGCGTGGAGCTTACTGCGACATTGGAGACTCCCAGATAGAGATACAACGGAATTAAAGATCAAGCGGAGTCCTACTCCCATATATAATTTATCGGAACGACAATACAAATTACATCCCTTAGGATTCCCTGAATTCCTAAGCGATGTGGGGGCATTTGTGGAACCCAAAATCACCAGAAGAATGTGGAGCTACCACGTGGCCCATAGTTCCCGAAATGACCAAATTGCCCCGGACAATAATACTTAAAGCCCAAGTATCGAACATGGCTCAAGCCCACAATGCTTACATAGCCAAAACATTGGACCCAAACCGGGATGACATCTGGAAGCCTCTCACCCCTTGATTTTTGAAACATGTGTTAGCACACAAATCAAGGAGCATTTATCCCACATCGAAACTATGGAAATTGAACATCCCACTCACCCCTACATAAGGGGTACACATTTCTCAATAAAGGTAATTCAATTCAATGCTACTTAAGCTCTTAAGATTTCTTTTTCGAAGCTCACTTAAGCATCAAAGAGTTTTCGGTTGAACCATCCCCCCGGGATTCAACCTTAACCCCGTTTAATTTTAGTTCTTGTGTGTAGGGATCGAGAAGGAACTTCACAGAGCCGGACGATTTATGCATCAACAAGGATGAATAAACATCGTCTTGAATGAGAAAAAGATCTCAGAGAAGCTACTGTTGATATATCTGAAGACATCGATATTTATATGGATACTCTATACATGTTTTATGCATATATATATATATATATATATATATATACAAGAACACTGCGACATCGCGTGGGTTAAGATTGCTAATATGATATGTGGTTGTAATTTGTAAGTTAAATAATTTTCCCCTTCACATTTTTCCATTTATACACAGGCAAAAGCATAAACAAGATGACTCTTGCATCTCACATCTATTAGAATTGATTTTGATCGCCCTCCTCCAGTCCAGTCATTGAATCTCCAACCGTTATGAAATCTGAGACACCTGAGGAAAAATTGATTCACGACTTTTTTTTTGTTTTATTTATTTGTATGAACTATGAATCATATATTTATATGAACACTATGAATCATTTATTCATACTTTTAAGTCTAATAAAACAATAATTTATGAAAGTACATAAGTTGTATTATCATTATAAACATTTAAAAATGAAACAAAATAAGAAGGAAGATAGAAATTAAAAATGAACTATTTGCGAATATGAAATAAACACATTTTAGGAATATTTGTAGTTAAGAAAAAAAATAAAAAAAATTAACAAAATAGGTAAATAGGGTAAAAAATAGTTAAAACTTTAGATATTTTAAGTGAATATATAGTAAATTAGTATAGTATCATATACTTAAATAATTATTTTTTAAAATACATAAAAAATTAAATGTAAAATTACAAGAGAAAGTAAAAAAAAGTATACATAATAGACAAAAGATTCAAATATATTTATTACTCTATAATAAATATTTAAAATATAATTATATAATAGATAAAAAAATAATAAAAATAAAAATTAGTGGGGGACCAGCCTCCCATTGGCCTCTGCTTGGCTACGCCCCTGCGTATGTTCGACCGTAGCTTCATTAATCAGTCAAGATGAAGCTCGGCTAAAAGTTTCATTGAAGCTCCTACATCGATAAAACTTGAAACAGATCAAAACTAAAAACAACTAAATATTCTGTTAAAGGAAAGCACTATATTCACTGATTGAAAAAAAAAGTGAAAATAATCATACGATAGGAATAAAGCATACTAAATACGACCTAATTAAAACATTACAGGGTCTTTCAATCCAGTTGAAAAAAAAAAAAAAAAGCGAGTGTTACGAACAAATTAATTTGAGCTAAATACGACCTAATATACCTGATTTCAGTTTGCCTTTTTTTTCCTTACAACACAAAGTTAATTTGAACAAGTTAATAACAAGCTAAATTCAGATTGTATCAAAATAATTACAAGTACCTAAGATATTTACATCAAAATCTCAGGATTTTGGATACAAATCTAATCATAATTTTGAAATTTGGGTCGGAAATCTAATCAAATTTCTGGAATCGTTGTTGGTCTCGGTTGTCAAAGAACAATTTGTTAATACCAAGAAAAAGAATGAGGGGTATGTTTTTCAAATCCCCAACTCCATCGCCATCAAATCTCCATCTATAAGCACCACATCACCTTCTTCTCCTCGCCACAATTTATCTGACTCCCTCATGGAGGAAAATATCGAAATAGCTCAGATGCTCATCACCAAATGGGACTCAAGCACTCTAATATTTCTTCCTACACCACATTCACCTCTCTCTTCCACGACGATCGTCAAGAGGACATGTAGAATTGGCATCAATCAATGACTCTATTCAATAGCCAAAGGCTGTATTTATATAAGATGTAACGCCCCGGAAATTCGAGAAATGTAAAATTGTAAAATAATAAATGAAATTACGTTTTTACCCTTGTGAATAGTATGGTCAAATTGTTGAATTTTTGATTGGTAGGTCAAACGGACGTTGACCCATGACTGTGACGTAATTCGGGACGTCACGAGTCCGTAGACAGGTGGCACGTCCAATTCCGACGATCGGGGGAAAAAATTATGACAATCGGAAGTTCAAGGGCATTTTCGTAATTTGAACAAAAGGGGGGAAAATGTTGACTTTTTGTTGACAACTGATTTTCACACGATTCGAGGACCGTTGGGTAGATCTCGATGCCCTGAGTCCGTAGACAGGCGGCACGCTGAAACGGACATCAGACGGTTGAGTTATGGGTCTAGAAAGTGAAGAGCATTTTGGTAATTTTTGAACAGAAGGGCAAAATGGTAATTTTGCAGGGGTTATTGTCTGAAACCGTGGAAAACAGAGACTGCACAACCATGCCGTGAGTGCTCTGATCAGGATATTGTTTAAACTGGTTAGTGGACTGGCCATGGCGATTGTTTAATGGTTTTGAGGCAGTGGAGTGGATTGAACCAAGCACCAGGCACGGACACCATTGTTTAATCGATTTGGGTCTGTTTTGCGGGAAACAATTCCAGAATGGGACTGAGAGGATTCCCACGGGTGTTGGCTCACGGTTCAGTTAACTGAGAGTTGGGAAGTGAGAGGAGATCATTTTCCGTGTTTGAGAGTCTGAAAACTGAGAGAAAACAGAGAGTTGGAAAATCTGAAAAATTGGAGGGAAAAATTGAGTTTAATTTGTGAGGCTAGTTGGGCGAAACCAAGGACCTAAACGGCTTTCTGGGACCAATTGGAGTTCAACCATATCATCTCTGAGGTGATTCGACCACGGCTTGGCCAGGAACTCAAGTTCCAGTTTCGAAGAAATTTCAGAGTTAAGGACGACGACTTCCAGGTGAGGATTTGTGAAATTGTTTGTGTGTTTTGGTTCGTATTGGTTCTAGAAAGCTTCTTGTTATGTTAATTCGAAAATGGGATTAAAACCAGTGAGAATCGATGGTCGGCCCGTTTGGTTGATCACAGGTCGAAGGGTTGATATAGGACCTGTTAAGGTTAATTAATGACTCAGAACTCAGATTAAATGGTTAAGGAAGATCTTAGGTGTAAGACCCGTGTCCTGGAGGGAACGGTGAACAATCCCACATTCCTGCGAGGGGGAATGGTCTGGGAGAGGTGGTGGTGTGCCTTAGAGGTGTAGGCACACACCTATCTAGCACTAGGCCTTTTGGGAGCTCAAGTGGCTTTGGGGGGGGATTGGAACCCCAAAGTTAAGCGAGTTGAAGCTGGTGCAATTCCATGATGGGTGACCCCCTGGGAAGTTGCACCATGAGCTCCCGAAAACAAAACCGTGAGGGCGAGGCCCAAAGCGGACAATATGGTGCTAGATGAGTAGGGTCTTGACAGAGGAGGGTCGGGTCCTGACAATTTGGTATCAGAGCCAGACCCCGACCGAGAAGGGTTCCAGCGAGGACGCTGGGCCCTAAGGGGGGTGGATTGTAAGACCCGTGTCCTGGAGGGAACGGTGAACAATCCCACATTCCTGCGAGGGGGAATGGTCTGGGAGAGGTTGGTGGTGTGCCTTAGAGGTGTAGGCACACACCTATCTAGCACTAGGCCTTTTGGGAGCTCAAGTGGCTTTAGGGGGGATTGGAACCCCAAAGTTAAGCGAGTTGAGGCTGGTGCAATTCCATGATGGGTGACCCACTTAGAAGTTGCACCATGAGCTCCCGAAAACAAAACCGTGAGGGCGAGGCCCAAAGCGGACAATATGGTGCTAGATGAGTCGGGTCTTGACCGAGGAGGGTCGAGTCCTGACATTAGGTTTAAAAATGAAGGAAATCGAGTGGGAATTGGTGGTTATTTGGCCGGGTCGATTCGCGGGTGGAGGACCCGTTTATCAGACTAACGGGTGAAGGAGACGACACTGTAGCTACAGTGTCAGGCACGTGGCTTTCACGAGAAGCCACTTTGGGCTGCGCGTGAGAGCGCGTGAAGCCTCATCTCTGGTCACGGTCAACTAGAGTTTTCATCCTTTTAGTATTTTGAAAATTTTGAGTTTAATAATCGAGCTGATCAGAGATCGTTAAGTTGGTCAGAATAGGGCCGGTTGCCCCGGGAAGCGTGTTCGAGCGGTTTCCCCACGACGGTTTCAGTTTAGGACTTCTTGGATAAATGTTAAGGACTTGTAGTGACCCTTATGTGTGATTAGACTGACAGGAATCGTACGGTAGTTCCGGGACAAGGTTTTACGCACAGTTTTGCAGCAGGATTGTACTGTGAGTGGGCCCGATTTCCTTAAACCCTTGCATGCATAACTATTTCCACTTATATATATATATATATATATATCTATGCTGGAATCAAGTAATGGTTTTGATTATCTTGAAATTATGGTTATGGCACGATTTATGATGTTTAGGCTTGAGACCCGTCTGGTGGAATTTAAGTATTGTTTGAATTTTATATATACATATATATATATATATATGTATGCATTTGGATATTGATGACTATCTTTGGTACTGCACTGTATAGATCCACCCATGTGATACTGTCTCCTCCGGATGTGGTACCCCGGAGTGGTCACGGCGCATTGCCTGCGAGGGGTCATTCTACGGAGGAACCGGACCTTAGGATGACTCAGGAGCAAGATTGCTACGATTGGACGTCTAGGACGTTGAGCGTCTGGGATGCTAGGCATCTGGGATGCAGTACCCGGACTGGGTTCTGGGATTGGACTCGGGATTGAGACCCCGAGTGGCACGCGTAGCCTTGGGACTGTGACCTTATTAGACGTCAGGGACGTCGGACATCTGGGATGTCAGGGTTGGAGTGTATAGTACAGTGACTATGGCTATATTTATGGTTTTATTATATGACTTGTGATATCTTATATGATTTTATGGTTTTAAATACTAATGCATGCATGTTTGGAAAACGGAGGGGTAAAAGTATATGTTTTAATTATTAAACTGTTTTATAAACTTTGAGTTTCGGCCCGCTCACCCTTAATGTTTTGGTGACCCCTCCAGGCCGTGTTACTGAGGTAGAAGAGGATCCTAAGGCTGAGGCATAGATCTACACTGCGCACCTGAACCCCTGTTGGGTAGGTTAACCCGCAAGATAACTTAGAGTCGTGCTCAGAATTTGAATTTTGGACATTATCCCTTGTCTAACATCTTTTGAATTCGGATCGTATGTATAACTTTATTTTGGATATTTATGCATTTGAACTTTTAAGGTTAAATTTGGAATGTTAGTTCGGGTGTCAGACGGGAGCAGGGCACGTCCCCTTGTGGTCCCCGGTGGATCGGGGCGGGTCCTGTCATAAGAGATTACAGGTATGAGATAAGATCAAGTAGTTATTTCCTTCTATGTCTATAACTGTAGCTATCCTATAACTATATGATGACAGGTGTACATGATTCTAAACCCCCCCCTCAACCTAGGCACCTGATGGGTGACAAGTTTGTTAGCAAGAGACAAAGGACGAGAAACAGGGAGGCCTTTCGTGAAAAAATCTGCAAGTTGAATAATAGAGGAAACATATTTAACACAGTGAGTTCCAAAAGCAACATGTTCATGAAGAAAATGGTAGCCCAGAGCAATATGTTTGGTCTGAGCATGAAAGATTGGATTGATTGTCATGTATGTGGTGGTAAGAATGTCACAATGAAGTAGAGCAGGGAGAGCATTAAGAACATGTAACTCACGAAGGAGACTCATAAGCAGTGGCTATCTGCACAAGTGTAAGCAAGGACAGTGTGGTACTCGGCTTAAGAGCTAGAGCATGTCACTGTTTTCTACTTCTAAGCAGGTTGTAGATGTAAACTGTGACAAATAGTGCCTTTGAGATAGTGAATGATATGTTTGACAGCAGTGAGATGAACATATGTGGGTTGCTTTCAAATTGGGCCACATGCTGAAATGTGAAAGATATATTTGGCATGGTTAGTGTCAATAGAGGAAAGCACCAATGAGTTGACGATAGACTAAGGCATCTGGTAGTGGGTGGCTGATGTGGGCGGACAAGAGCTATTTTGGAGCCATGGGCGTTGGTGCGGGTTTGCAAGTGGAGAGGCCACTGTGAGTAAGAATGTCAACAATGTATTTGTTCTGTGTGAGATGGAGACCTATGGTAGTGGACTTAGCTTCAACTCTGAGGAAGTAATGCAAGGGACCTAAGTCCTTGATGTCAAATTCCCATGATAAAGTGGTCATGAAGGTAGACAAATCATATGGAGAACTTCCTGTCAAAACAATACCATCGACATATAGTAATAGATACATGATGTAACTGGGGTGCTAAAAAATGAACATTGACGGATCATCACGACTTTGTTTGAAACCATTTTGAAGAAGAAAGGTGCTAAAACGATCGAATCATGCCCGAGGGGCCTGCTTAAGGCCATAAAAGGCTTTGTGTAAACGACAAACATGGTGAAGGCGACATGAATCAACAAAGCCAAGGGACTAGATCATATAGACTTCTTCTAAGATACTTCCATGGAGGAAAGCGTTTTTGACGTCCATATAATGAATTGGCCACTAAAGTGAAAAGGCAAGGTTGAGTACAACACGAATTGTGGTCAGTTTGACAACATGATTGAGGGTCTCATTGTAGACGATGTCTACTTGTTAATGAAAAACCTTTTGGCGACAAGTCCGTTCTTGTGACATTCGATGGTGCCATCATCATGGCGCTTAAGACAAAAGACCCATTTGCAACCTACTGTGTTGGCGTTGGGAGGCAATGGGACAAGTTGTCACAACTCGACTCCCTAGCATGATATTTTTCACTTTAAGTCCAGCCCTCGTGGTTTTATTTCTGGGAACCCACGCGTAACTTTGCAGTGGGTCACCTATCTTCAGACTGCTCCATTCAAATCTCGCTTAATTTTGGAGTTCCAACAAAAACCCAAAGCCAGTGAGCTCCCAAAACGTCTCGCACTAGGAAGATACTTGCCCACACATATAAGGCATCTCACCTTTCCCTCCCCGAGCGATGTGAGATTGCTTAGTGTTTTTCCCAAGACACAGAACTTACAATCCACCCCCTTGGGGCCCAGCGGCCTCACTGGCACACTTCCGATCGGGGTTCAGACTGAGCTTAAAGTGAAAAATATCGTGCTAGGGATTCATGTAACACCCCGGAAATTCGAGGATTTTAATATTGTAATTTAATGTATGAATTGACGTTTTTACCCTTGTGAATGGGATGTCCAAATTGTTGACTTTTTGATTTGTGGGTCAATCGGACTTTGACCAATGACCGTGACGTAGTTCGGGACGTCACGAGTCCATAGAAAGGTGGCACGTCCAATTCGGACGCTCAGGGAAGAAGTTATGACTATCGGAAGTTCAGGGGCATTACCGTAATTTGGACTTTAGGGGCGAAAATGTTGACTTTTCGTTTAGCAACTAATTTTCACATGACACAAGGACCGTTAGGTAGGTCTCGATGTCCTGAGTCCGTAGACAGGCGGCACGCCGAAATCGGACTTTGTATGGCTGAGTTACGAGTCTACAAAGTGAAGGGCATTTTGGTAATTATTGAACCAGGGGCATTTTGGTCATTTTGCCCTGGTTACTGTAGCAACCGCGGGGGACATGTAAGACCCGTGTCCTGGAGGGAACGGTGAACAATCCCACATTCCTGCGAGGGGGGAATGGTCTGGGAAGGGAATGGTGGCGTGCCTTAAAGGTGTAGGCACACACCTATCTACCATGATGCCTTTTGGGAGCTCAGTGGCTTTGGGGGGGATTGGAACCCCAAAGTTAAGCGAGTTGAGGCTGGTGCAATTCCAGATGGGTGACCCCCTGGGAAGTTTCACCGTGAGCTCCTAAAAACAAAACCGTGAGGGCGAGGCCCAAAGCGAACAATATGGTGCTAGATGAATCGGGACCTGCCAGAAGAGGGTCGGGTCCTGACAATTTGGTATCAGAGCCAGACCCCGATCGAGAAGTGTGCCAGCGAGTACGCTGGGCCCTAAGGGGGTGGATTGTAAGACCCGTGTCCTAGAGGGAACGGTGAACAATCTCACATTCCTTCGATGGAGGAATGGTCTGGGAAGGGAATGGTGGTGTGCCTTAAAGGTGTAGGCACACACCTATCTAGCATGAGGCCTTTTGGGAGCTCAGTGGCTTTGGGGGGGATTGGAACCCCAAAGTTAAGTGAGTTGAGGCTGGTGCAATTCCAGATGGGTGACCCCCTGGGAAGTTGCACCGTGAGCTCCCGAAAACAAAACCGTGAGGGCAAGGGCAAGGAGGCCCAAAGCGGACAATATCGTGCTAGATGAATCCGGACTTGCCAGAAGAGGGTCGGGTCCTGACAGGAAATGGGTGGAACCACCATGTGCGGTGGTTCTGAGTGCGAATTGTTTATGCTGGTGAGTGTGCTGGAAAGTATTGATTGTTTAAAGCTTTTGGAAGCATCAAACGTGGCCTATTTCATCCACACAGCGCAGCCATATTGTTAATTGAAGATTCGAAGCTTTCGGGGGACAAATTTCAGTGGACAGATTGGATTCCACTAGCCTCTCGGACGGTTCAATTGTTTTAAACTGAATAGGAATTGTGTGAGCTTCACTCTGCCGTTGAAAGAACTGAGAATAGGTGAGGAACCAGAGAGAAACCATTTCGGAAAAATTTGGAGGGAAATCGGGTTTTTGATTTCTGCTGCTCGTTGGGCCAAACCAAGGCCTGGTTTAGCTTTCTGGGAGCAATTGGAACTTAGCCATATCAAATTCGAGAGGAACCAGCCATTGTTGGATTGGAACTGAGGTTTCTGTTTCAGTGGAGTTGCAGAGATTTGGACGATCACTTACAGGTAATACCTTGGTAAATTGATCATTTGTTTTAGTTCGTTTTAGCCTTAGGAAGCTTACTGGGAGGTTAATTTGATTTTGGTTTGGAAACCAGTGAGTTCTGGTGATTGACCCGATTGGTTGATCACGGGTCGATAGGTCGATTGGGGACTTGTCGAGGTTGATTAATGACTCAGAACTTAAATTTGATGTGTAAATAACATGTTAGGATCAAGTTGGATTGAAATCGAGTTGAAATTCAGGGTTAATTGCCCGGGTCATATCGCGGGCTGAAGGTCCGAATAGCAGGGCTATCGGGTGAAGAAGGTGACACTGTAGCAGCTACAGTGTCAGGCGCGTGACTTTCACGCGCAGCCACTTTGGGCGGCGCGTGAGGGCGCGTTGGGGCTTATCTCCGATCACGATCAACATGACTTTTGTTCCTCTCATCATTCTGAACATTTTTAGTGAATTAACCATGTTGATCTGAGATAGTTTTGATGGGTCAGTCTAGGGCCGGTTATCTCGGGAAACGTGTTGACGGGTTCCCCAAGCCGGTTTCTGTTTCGGACTTTTTGGATAAATGTTTAAGACTTGTAGTGACCCTTACGTGTGATTTGGACTGACAGGAATTGTACAATAATCCTGGTACAGGTTCATACGCGCAGGTTCATCGCGGGATCGTACTGTGAGTGGGCCCGATTTCATTAAACCCTTGCATGCTTAAATGTTTTCTGATTTACTTATATGTTCACATGCTGGAATCAAGAAATGGTTTTGATGATATTGAAATTATGGCTATGGCTCGTTTCACGGTATTTGGGTTTGAAACCCGTCTGATGAAACTTAACGATCGGTTTGGATTTTATCTATGTATATATTATATGTTTTACATGTGGATATCAATAAAATGTATTTGGTACTGCACTATATAGATCCATTCTTATGATAATGTCTCCTCCGGATGTGGTACCCTGGAGTGGTCATAGCGCATTGCCTGCGAGGGGTCATTCTACGGAGGAACCGAACCGTAAAATGACTCAAGAGCAGGATTTCTTATTTGACGTCAGGGACGTCGAGCGTCTAGGACGCTAGGCATTTGAGATGCCGTACCCGGACAGGGTTCGGGGATTGGACTCGGAATTGAGACCCTAGTGGCACGCGTAGCCTTGAGACTGTGACCTTATTGGACGTCAGGGACGTCAGACATCGGGGATGTTAGGATTGGAAAGTATAGTGAAGTGGCTAAAATTATGTTTATGGTTTTATTACATGCCTTATGGTTCACACTATATGATTTATGGTTTTAAATTCTGATGCATGCATGTTTGGAAAACGGAGGGGTAAATTATATGTTTTACTTATTAAACGGTTTTATAAACTTGAGTTTCGGCCCACTCACCCTTATTGTTTTGTTAACCCCTCCAGGTCGTGCTACTGAGGTTGAGGAGGAACCTGAGGCTGAGGTATAGATCTACTTCTGCGTACCTGAACCCCTGTTGGGTGGTTTACCCGCAGGTTTATTTTAGAGTCGTGCTCGCAACTTGTAATTTTGGATTTCATCCCTTGTCTGACATCTGTTTATTTCGGATTTGATGTAAAACTTTAATTTGGTTTCTACGCATTTGAATGTTTAAGGTTAAAATTGGAACATTATTTTGGGTGTCAGACGGGAGCAGGGCACGTCCCCATGTGGTCCCAGAGAGGATCGGGGCGGGTCCTGTCAATTCAAGTCGTGACTAAGTGCATTACTTCAAGAAAGCTTGGAATTCATCATTCATGACTTCCCAGTCTCCACTCACTTGGACACGTGGATGATGTCCGAGTGAGTGGAGATTAGGAAGTCTAGTGGTTGGACTTGAGAATCAGGTATGCTTCTAATTTGGTTGCGACTTCGGATATTCCGAAGTAGGTAAAGGATATTCCTCGTTCTCTACTTGGTAGCAGACGGTGGCTGGTGTTAGCAGACGATGCTTGGTGTTACATGACGTGGTCAGTGTAGCGGGGATTGTGATTACACCCACGTAGGATAAATTTTGATGTCATTGTCTTGGATCATCCTTTATTTTCCCTATGTGCGATGACGGGGAAAGATGAAAGGGGAGTATGACGAGGGAGTCCCGATAGGTAAGGATGACAAGGAGTGACTATAACTGATCAATATGAGGAGCTCGATGAGAACCCACAGTTTAGACGTGTTCCGTCTTTGATTGAGTTGTTCAGCTGTGGAAAATATGATGGGTAGTGATGTGACAACAAAGGATTCAAAGAGGGTGTAAGACCCTATGACCCGAAATCTGGTCATTATCTGGGAGAATTTCCTTGTTGATTATGCTAAGTTAGGAGCAGAGGTGAATCATATTGTAAGACAGTTGAAGAATCGCTGGAAATTGTTAGTGAAAATACAAGACAGAGGTTGGATATGTGAGTGAGTATGGGTCTGGGATAAGGATGAAAATATCGATATCGACGGATATATCGCTAGTCAAATTTACGGATATCTCTCTCCAAATATCGATATCGTTTACAGTCAACAAAAATGACGGAAATTCGGTCTAAAAGTTGGAAATTTGGAATGAGACTTTGAAAAAAACTTAAGTACCCAATGATGGTTATATAGGACTAATAAAAACTATAAAATGACTTTGATATAATAAATATATGATGAATAATATGATACAATAAGGTTTTACCGATGACTAGTAATATAAAAATCTAAACATAAACATAAATTGAAGTGAATTACTATAATTGGATGTTAATATAATTAAAAACATAACAATAAGCATAAAAAATTTTGAATGGAAGAAAAAATATAAAATGAGTAAATATATTTAAAATTGGGGAAAAAAGGATAAAAAAATAGTGGCAATCTTTTTTCAAAAATTGGAAAAGATTGATATATTTTAAGTTGAGAAAAAATGATAAATATAGTTTAAAAATTAAAATAAGGGAAAAATGGAAAGAAAAAAAAGGGTCAGAACTGCACGCGCACCTGGGGTCGAATCCAGGTACTTTAATTGAAAAGCAGCCATCACAAGGTCCACAACCAACTGAAATAACAAGCTCAATTGAAAATTAAGGAACCAAATAATATATAAAGTATACATACAAACTTAAAAACATTCACCTTCAACCTTGCGCTGGTCTGCGATTCAAGTTTTGACCCACGCGGCATGACCCGACTGTAACTCAATGGTTTTACGTTCGATTTACATGAAATTTGTTCCTATATCGATTTTTTTAATGAAATATGGAGATCGATGAGCTTAAAACAAGGAAAAAGATCGATATTTCGCTCAATTTCTTCCATCTTCTCTTACATGCCGCAGACCAATTTCACAGATATATCGGCGAAACCGGAGATATTTTCATCACTGGTATGGGATTCACTCATTCAGACTGGTAGTGTCGGTGATTAGAGTGCGTGGGTGGGATTGGCTTCCTTTCGAAGCTGATCTTTATGAATGATTTGACAAGTGAGAAGATACGTCGATCAGGAAAAGGTGAATAGCTGAGAAATGAGTAGGTTGTTGGTCGGTATCCGATAGGTTCGGAGTTGGTACACCCTGGAGGATGTGGTTGGGCCTGGAGTGGTGATCTGTCTGGTACTGGATTGGACAGATAGACTCCAGAGTTGAATCGTGATTGGTATGTTAGCCATGTAGTAGACGTTTGTATACGAGGATGTTGTGTGTGCTTGGGGCATGCACCAGTGGTGTTGGTGGATGTGTTGGTAATCGGCTTAGTTCCGATGTAGTTGGGTTGTTGAGGACGTGGACTGGACATTGAATACTGTATGTTTTCTAGAGTGATCTTGTAGGGTTCAATGATTGATGTGAGCACTTGCTTAGAGCCGTGGATGACTAGTGCTTAGAGCCGTGGATGGCTAGTGGAACCCAAGAGAGGAGATGTGTTATCACTACTGGGCAGGTATTCGACGGGGTCCAGTTACACACCGGTAGAGTGAGACGTGGATAGTGTACCCTCAAGTTGTGTGTGTGTGGTGTGTGTTGGGGGTCGCATTAACCACATGTGGGGTGAGATGTCAGGTTGCTTTGCGTGAAGCGACTGCTCTGTGACTCTCACTAGGGTTAGCGTGGATCGCTGAGGGAGTTGACTGAGGTGAGTATTGAGGCCGATAAATGCCGCCATTTTGAGCTTGGCTCTGCGAGGTGAGATTCATGCCATTGTGACGGCATAATCTTACGCTACATTGAGGGAGTTTTGGTACGAGGTGCCTTTTAAGACTCCTGAGTGGGTCGAAGTTATGTCTGTGACTCGAGTAGTGACGGTGGAGCCGTGAGTACCGGCTGAGTGCGACGTTATAGGAACCTTTGGGAATGAGTTGGAAAGTGTCAGAATGGTTGGTCGAAAAGACGAAGGACGTCAGCCTGAATTACGTAACGTCGGTTGGAAGAAGCGATTGTCAAGGTGGTATTGTTTAGTGGTTATCGGCGTGACGTTAGGTACCTGAGAGCACTATAGTTGGTTAGCGGAAGTGTACGCACGAATATGACGAAGAATTGTGAGGCACGATTTGGATTTCCACAAGTTGGATGTGGGCTTGGATTAGTTGGAATTTCGAGGACGGAATTATTTAAAGGGGGGCAGCTTGTAACGACCCATCCTGAATTTCAAGATTAATTTTGTAGTTAATTAAGGATTCGCGTGACTAATTGGGGATTAGTTGTGAGATTTCGGACAGACGGTGTACGAGTCCATTGGGAGAAAAGTTGACTTTTAATGCGAGTGGTCAAATGGACTTTACGTGATAACTGTGACGTAGATCGGGATGTTACGAGTCCATAGACAGGCAGCACGTCAGAATCGGACGTTCGACGGGGAAGTTACGGGTCTAGGAAGGTTTACGGTACTATTCATGAAAATCGAGAAAGAACGACACGTGGTAGGATTTGATTGGGAAATATCTGGGGAGGACCCACCAGATGAGTGACAGATGTCACCCATCTGATTGGCCCAAAACCCAATATTTTGGGTCCTTATCCTCATTAATCATCCTCTCTCTGTTTTCTCATAACCTGTGAAACCCATATCAGGTGTAACCCAAACCCACACAAACCCCTTTCGATCCTTTTTTGTTACAGATGGTGTGTGAATGAAAAAGAGAGAGTGAAGGGAGACGATCGTGACGGTGCTAATGGGATGAACCATAGTGGACGGTGGCTGGGAAAGCCCGATACGGTGAGTTTATGCTCAAAAATTGGAATTTGGGTTTTAATGCTTGTTGATCGGTTTTAATGATTGGAACTTGTTTGTGGTGGTTGTACGAGTCGATTGGGATCGAAATTAAAGGCGGAGGACAGCTGAACAAGCGCAGGGATGAACTGGAAATCGACGATCACTGTTCATGGGTTTAACAGGTACCTTCGAGTCATTTTCTTGGATTTATGGGTTTGTAGAACTAATCTACGGTTTAGGACGATCAAAACCTTCAAAGAACGGAAGGAATTGGTTGAGAATCGAGGGAGAACAGGCTGGGTCGGGTCACGGGTCTGTGCGACCCGATTATAGGCAGTCGGGTTGACTCGGTTGGAGGTCAGGGATGAGATGACGTCATCATGACATCATGACATCATCAGTTAGGTCTGACATTTCAGTCTGACACTTTTCAGACGTGACATCAGCGATGACGTAAGCGTGACATCAGCGATGGCGTCAGCGTTGACTACCTGTTGACTTTGACATGACCGTTCACCAGCGTTAACTGTGCGTTAGCCAAGCGCGTGGGGACGTGTGAGCTCAAATTTCAAGGTGAGACCAGTGTCATTCAAAATGTTTCGACAATCTGGATAAAATGGTGGTGGTTTCGGGTCGATCGGAGATCATTAGGTTGGTCAAATCAAGGTTTTTCACCTTGGGAAACATGTTCGGGACACGTTGACTTTTTTGGGATTTTTGGAGTTCTATCTTATGGACTTATATAGATAGTTAGTGACCTTCAGGTATGATTTGAACAGGTCCGAAAGTTTCGGAAATGGTGGATTAACCTCGAGGAGGCTTATGGCATGCGTATCGAGACGGCAGCTAGGACGGTCTGTGAGTAGAGTTTTGTTTTCTAAATATGATGCATGCATAACTGTTTTATATGTTTTATTTATGTGATTTCCATGATTATGGTTGTGGTATTTATGCTTTACGTATTTGCACGTATTTTGAGGTATATGGTTTTATATTGTGATTATACATGCTGGTATTTCAATGATGGTTTGATGAACTGATTTTGGATTTGGAAATATGGAATCGGTCATGAGACCCATTTGATTTGGAAACTATCGGACTGGGAGTCCATTTGATTTAATGAGATATCGGGTTGAGACCCAATTGGTTTACATGATCGGGCTTGAGGCCCAGTTGAGTATGATATCGGGCATAAGTCCCATTTATGGTTTATAAAATGAGATTTCGGGTTCGGAGACCTTAAATGGATTTGGATTTGGGAAATTGGATTTATGGATTTATGGTGGTTTTATGGAAATACAGGGCATGACCCCTTTGAAAGGTTTTAAAATGATTTTATAAAATGTTTTCCATATACCATCCTTATATGAGGATATATGGATGATCTCCTTTAGATGTCTGGGACACTAGGGAAGTCACGGAGCGTTGCCTGCGAGGGGTCATTGCAAGGAGTGACTAGATCGTATAGTGACTCAGGAGCATGATTGCTATTATTAAACGTCTGGGACGTCAAACATCTGGGATGTCAGAGATTGACCCGGAAAGACCTCGGGCAGCACGCCTTGCTTAGACCGTGATATGACGTCTGAGACGTCAAGCGTCTGGGATGCTAGGCATCTGAGATGCCGAGGATGGGTATTTGGTAAACATGATTTATTGGATTTATGAAATTGTGTTTCTGTGTTTAATAAATGGATTTGGGCAGTGACCTACATGGATTTGGATTTTCAGATTTTGGTGTTTTACGGTTTTGGGCTGAGTTCCCCCACATGACTAGATTTATGGTTTTGGACTAAGGCCCTAATGATTTGAGGAAGGAAATGGCTTTGGTTTTATAAATAGTTTTTATTATATTTGAATTAACTGGTTTTCGTATGCATGCATAGTTTTAAGTGAAGAGCATAAATGTATTTTATGAAATGAGTTTTATTAAATTATTTATTTTCTTCTACTCACAGCTTTTATGATTTTCAATGCCCTTCAGGTTGATCACGGTGCGGGCTGTAGCGGTGACCGAGACATCACACTCTGCCACTGGTCTTGGCACGCTCTGAAAGCCCCGAATGAGCTGTTGGTTCAGGTTATCCCTTGTCTGGCCTTCGCGTTACACGTACGTTAGACGGGTGTCTGGCTTTCGTGTCACACGTAGGTTAGACGGGAGCATGGCACATCCCATGTTAATCCCGGGGAATTGTGATGGATCGTGTCATAAGGCGCATGGGAAATATCCAAGTAAATCTAGTAAAATCATCCGTAAACAAGACATAGTATCGAAAACCAGAAATAGAGGGAATAGGATACATCCAAACGTCAGAATGAAGAAACGGTTTTATTGATGTATGTATAGATGGTGAGAACGAAAGTCTCATTGATTTCCCAAAAGCACAACGATTACAAAAGCTGGAAGAATGTAAAGACGAAATGGAACATAAATTGGTGCATGAGGCTAGCATTAGGAGGACTTGAGTTGAGGGATGGCCTAAGCGGTGATGCCAAAGTGAGAGAGCAGAAGCAGTGGTTATAAGGGCTTGTGGTCAAGTAGGGTGCTAAACAGTAATGGGATAATGCTCATCTTTATAGAGGCCTTGAAACAAAATAGCAGCGGTGGTTAAATCACGAATAACAAAGTGAGTGGGAAAGAAGGTGATACTAACATGGTTATCTTTTGTGAATTGGGCAACATACAACAGATTCTTACAAAATGATGGAACATGAAGACCATCAAAGAGTTTGAAGAGATAGGCACCAGAGGGAAAAGAAAGATTACTAGTATAACCAACGGGAATGGTGCTATCATTACCAACCATAACGTGACTGATAGAGGAAGTGTTTGGGGACTATTGTGGTATGGGGGCAACAATCATGTGGTGGGTGGCACCAGTGTCTGGATACCAATGTGGGTCAGACACATTTAAGAGATGAAGGCAGTAAAAGTTTAAGCGAAATCATGATCCGTAAAGTGGATAATTTGGGGGCAATGGGCCACAATATTCCCAAATTTGTTACAAGACTAGCATCGGGGCCCATTAGGGCGGGGAGAAGAGAGTGGATAAGAGCCAAGGATTCTAGCAGAAGGGTATGGATAAGATATGCGACTAGAGCTGCAGTGAGAGAATAAACGGCCACCTCGACTTGGACGAGGGCCGCACTGTTCCCCTGGACAGTCGCGAGCATCGTAGAAGGCGGTGTGAGAGGTGGCTAGTGTAAGGCTGGTGGGAGCAATTTGTTGTGCCTCAAAAGTGAAAATGCAAGCACGTAAATTAGAAAAGAAGAGAGTGGTAGAAAATTTAATATGGTAGTCACGAGCATGGTGAATTCGTGACCATGGTCACAAAGAACAACAGTTACTAAATCAGTGGAGGACAAAGGTTCATTAATCACAGTAAGGGAATCTGTAAGCTTTTTGGCTTGGGTGGGGTATTTAGATATAATATTTGAGCCTTTGGTGAGGGACATGAGTTGAAAACTGATATTGGTAGCATTATCAAGGGATTGTTGGGAGAAATTACGGTGAAGGTATTCCTAAATGACCTAGGTGGTACGGAGGCCAACAACTTGGGAGAGGACAGATTCAGTAGTGTTTCCAGAAGCATGTTGATTAGTGTTTGATCAATTTAAAACCATGAATGATAAGAAGGATTAAGAGTAGGCACAAAGGAGGAAGTGAGGACAGAAGCAGAGGTTTCAAACTGCAGGGAGGATTCGATAGATATAGAGGAAGGAAACGTGGGAGGAGGAAATGGATGAGAGCTATCAATGAAGCGCAAAAGGTTTTGGCCAGTAAGAAAAGGCTTAATCGGATTTTACCAGAAGAGGTAATTCATTTCAATGAGTTTTATAGAGATCAAGATAGAGACATGAGGTGTTGACATTGGTGGACAAGGAAGAGATTCGTTGGCCATGGCAAAGAAGAAAGAAGAGGAAATAATTCAAACAGGAGAGGACAAAGGAGCGGTTGAAGGAACGATTTTAGTGTTGTAACTCTGATACCATGTAGAATTGGTATCAATCAATGATTGTATTCAATAGTCAAAAGTTGTATTTATATAAGAGATTACAGGTATAAGATAAGATCATGTAGTTATTTCCTTCTATGTCTATAGCTGCAGCTATCCTATAACTACATGATGACATGTGTACATGATTCTATAGGCCAACATCTCTGATTTGGATTCCAAGTTGGAGGATGAGGCCTGAACCTCAACGGAATCCTCGCTAGTCACGGTGGACCAAATGTCAACTATATACCTTATCGGAATTAATCATCTAGGTTCTAGAAAAAATGATCAAAAATTGGTTAAACACCATTCAAATCTCCGATGCACTTCATGAACTTCTTCGAGACAAATGTGACGTTGTTGGTAGCTTTCTTGCCACTAACTATGATTCGAAAGTGCAAGAGTCTTGTGATGATGCCTTTGTGGCTGTGTGCACTTGTAGGCTTTATGGTAGGTGTCAGATCTATTGGAAATGGTGAGAGAGGCATTGAGTAAAAGGGGAGGAGGGCAGATGAATTGGAGGAGGATACTTGCCCCCCAATGTTGCAACAGTAATCTTCCTTGCTCTACAGGAAGGTGGAGGTTCTCTATGCTTCTGCAACCCTCGAAGATTAAGGGTTTTTTTTTAGTAACTCATTGTTACACCCTCAATGACTTTTACTTTTATTTAAAACCTTTAATGCTTGTATATTAAACAAAATAAAATCTTACTTCAAACGTTTTTTATTCAAAAGTCTCTAAGCAGAATTTGTAATTAATAAATTTCACATTTACCCTTTTATATCTTAATAAAGTGAATGAGTGGGTTATTGAGAATTCGTTTAAGCAATTAAAAATAACATTATCTTTTTTTGTCCTCTTTGCCCCATGTGTCCCTTAGTGTTTGATTTCTTTGGCTTTTTGGGACCTTTATTATATTATGCATATAATAAATATTATATATGTATACTATATATATATATATTGTATATAGTTACAATTGAATTTTTTCTATAAAATAAAAAATAAAGTTCGTATTTTCTGGAATTCAACGGTAGGGTATGGAATTTTTTTTTTTTTTGGGTGGGGTGGGGCGCTCTGTGGAGCTTGAGATGGTGGTGGAAAATAGTACAATATAGGGTTTAATAATTAAACCCTAAACTATACGAAATTAACCAAATGATTTAATATTAGAAGATTAAAAAAAATTTAAATTTAAAAGTATTTTTGAAAATTATTACTTTTAATTATCTTACTTTAAGTTATATTAGATACTCATATTACTTTTAAAATGAGCAAGTGAAAAAAAGAAATATAAATAGGAGTAATGTTTTCATAATCCTCAATATAATCTTATAATAAAAAAAAGTAATGTTGAAATCATTATAGATTTTAATAAGTGCTTTTTAGATTGTTGTTGGACTAATTTACTATTGGATGACATTAGTTGTAATTTATATAAAAACTATGTTCTATTTTAAATTGTATGAGTTTAATTTTTCTATATGCAAGTTTTTGAATAAATTTATATGTTAATAAGGACCTATGAATTAATTGCCTTTTTTTTATGAGTGCTTGAAATATGCAAACCTCGAGGGTTCTGGAGATAACAGTAGATGTGGAAGGATTTGATTTTCCTAAAAGGACTTGATTTCCTGAGATTTTGGAGCTTTGTTTTGAGGATTTGGATTGGTTGTTCTTGGGATAAGGAGGTGGAGGTTGAAGATGAAGGTGAAGATGAAGATGGGTTGGTTTTGACATAATTACCCCCTTAGTAATGGTGTATTAATGATGTCAATGTTTTGGTGTAACAAAGTCGACATAATGGAGGTTCTAGTAGTAGATTGTTGAGATTTCACGTTCTGGGAGAAAATTGAGACTCGAGATTTACTTCGGGGAGCATTTTGAATAATAAGCCTAAAACATAAGAGCATAAGCTCAAATATATATTACAATGACACCATGATTCTATAGTGTTCCATGATTCTCACATGCAGCCACGAGGTTGTTCGCATCATAGCCATTGAGTGCATGTCATTGGCTCGATCTTGACGACGGAGGCGCCGTCATACTGGTTCAAAGAAGGAACAAGAAGGTGGATAGTGTTAACTTTTGGGTATATGTATTGCTTTAATTTTTTGAGCATATCTTGAGACAATTTATGTGATTTGATTTTGGGATTGATGCGAACAATCATCTTTTGACGATGGATTGAGATATATGTACATATATATATATATAATTTTTCCTCAAGAAACTTTTTGGATTTGATTTTTTTGAACAACCTAAGCGAGATGTGAAGGAATGTTTTGCATTTATGTAAATATGCAAGATTTATGTAATTAGTTAGTTAGGTTTCCTTCTCCCAAAAGTTACATCTCCTTACGTTAGAAGAATTTTGTGGTTATTTGTAACTAGGGTTGTAATAGTGATAGGTCCTCAAATAAGCATTATTTTATATTATTTTATACCTTTTAAACTTGACTTTTAATATTAAAATAATAAATAATTAGATAAAATAATTTATTTTGTGATATTTTTGTATAAATAAATAAAACTTGTAATTTGGAACGTTTTGGCGAAAGAATCGTCCCAATCGGAATTATAACGAAGAAATTATAGACGAAATTCGGTTGAATTATATGAATTAATTTATTTTTTTTTTCATTTGCGGACCCAAATTAATAAATACAATCCAGCCCAATTTAATTGAAGCAAGCCCAGAAAATCCCAACAATCCGTCGGCCCATTCCAAAAGAATCTTGTTTTGCAGCCCAGAAGCCAAATTCGGCCCAGCAACCCCTGGCCCGCTACGCTTGCCCAGCCCCAATTCGCGCTGCCAGCCTACGGCCCAACCCAGACGGTGGCCCAAATCCGTTCCAACCTGGCACTTGCACTCTTGGTCCGTCCGTACCCATTGCACGCCTCGACCCGCGCAACCCCACGTCCAGCCCGTACAGCCACCTGCTCGGCCTGCAAAATTCTGAAGCCCACGTGCTGCCAACCTGCCTGTACGCCAGCCCACTTGCGAGCCCACCAACCCGCCTGCAACAATCAACAGCCCAACACCTAATCTACTGCCTGGGTCTAGTCTTATCAATTAGCAGCCCAACCACCACACTCCAGCCCTTTTCATTGCACAAAAAACCACTCCACCCACTCCTTTTGCATCAGAAAATCAGCACAAAATGCTCCAAACCATCCCTAATTTCATCATTAGTCATCATTTTTCATCATTGCAATTGTATTTATTTTATTGTAATTTTTATTTTATTTTTGGTAGCTTTTTTCCCCTATAAATAGGGAGACCATTTCACTTGTTTAGGGGTCCCCAATTATCCCATTTTGTTTTTCTTTTTTAGTTTAGGTTATATTATTTCTCTCTAGTTTTTCTTTTCTTTTAGTTCATCTTCTTTCTTTTTGTTCTTTATTTTTGGGGATCATTTAACTTCTTATAGATTTTCTTATTAATTAGCTTTCTTTTAATTCTTGTTATTAATTTATGTTATTTTTATATTAATTCTTAATTTCATTTCTTCTTTACTTTGTTCTTGTGATTTTTCTTTGAGATCTCTTAAACACATTTTATGCTTTCCTTAAGAAATACCTAGGCCGAGTATTTCCGAAAGCTTTATCCTCTATCTTTATAAGGTTTCAGCCGCTGTTCGGTGTTCCTTATGAATAACATTCCATTGTTTCCATCCACTTTCGGAATCACAAGCTGTTCTTGGGTTTCGAAAGTGTAACTTTATTCCCTTTACTTAAATTCTTGTTATTGTTTTGGTTTACTTACAATTCAATATATGTGTTGATATTTTCTTTCTAAACTTTTGTAAATGTGAATACAATCTTCATGCGTTTTATTTTTTAAATTTCATTTACTTCATATGTTTTAGCACTTAAATTTCAATTCTACGCTAAGTGTTTATCACCGCTGTTCAGTGCACTTAGAATAGGGTTAAAGAGATTTAAATGTTTGACGCACATTAAAATCAATATCGTAAGGTGAATCGTATTATAAGTGTTTATGACCGTTGTTCGGTGCATTTATAATATTGAAAAATGTATGCATGTAATTATGATGATAAAGGTAGAATTTCGAGATTGGTTCAATATGAAAAAAATGTTAGAGAGTTGGTAAAAATATGTGTTTGAAAAAAGTTCACTTGTGTAAAAGTTAAAGTAGAAGTAGAATCATATTCTTAATTATTTTTACTTATTTTCTTTATTCTATAATTACAATCTTTCAAACCCCCCATTTAGTTCTTTATTCTTTTATTCTTTATTTCATTAATTCATTAATTCTTTTATTCTTTAATTCATTTATTTTTTAATTCTTTATTATTTAATTATTTAATTCATTATTCTTTGATTATTCATTATTCTATTTTAACTAACATATTATTAATGTTCCCTAATTTCTCCGATTAAAAACGATCCATATTTATCAATACTACATCTACACAAAAAGGGGTTTAAATTGCATAATACTCGAATTACGTATTTAATTTAATGCGTAGTTTGGGCGTTATCAAATAGTATATAGAACCTCTTATTGAGAAGAATAATATAATTGAAATTGTCCTCAATACTTTAAATTTCAAGTTGACATCAGAATCGTGCCCTTGAATCCCTTGAAACCGTAAAAAAAAAAAAAAGGAAGCACGGTTCTTCTTACTTGAAAAACAAGAATGCCACATCTTTCTTGCATCTCTTGAAGCCCTAAACTACACCATACCCCTGAATCTCTTAAAGTACCATTACTTCAACGACAAAAATTCCCACATCATCAAAGGATGACGCTGGTGTTTCTAGCACCAAACTCACCACTTCAATTGTCATTCAATCTAATGGATCTGCATTCAATGCAGAGATTACCCTCACTGAGTCCAACTATGATGTAAGGTCTCAACTGGTAGAGATGCTCCTCGCTGAAAAAGGAAAATTGAAGTTTATTTGTGGAAAAGATAAACCACATATAGAAGACGATGATAATTATGAAGCAATGGCCATGGATGTTCATGAATTTAGACATTATGAAGTGGCACCTACACCTATCAACTAAGGGGAATATATGGAGTGCCCTACTTAGGCTTTCTGTGATGGAACAAACAAATTGTAGGTTTTTTTTATTGAGCCAAAAAGCTTTTTATGCCAAATAAAGGGGAAAATCTCTCTCCGTCTATTATAGAGAATTTGCCCAGATATTCAATGAATTGGATCATCATGATAAAGTGGTCATGCAACATGAAAATGATGTTGAAGCTTATAGGAAGTCTGTCTATCGACAAAGGGTCTGCATTTTCCTTGCAGACTTGGACGTTGAATTTGAACAAGTTCGTGGTGAAATATTGTGAAAAGAACCTGTATGTGAGTTGGGAGAGGCATATGCGCGTATTCGGCACGATCTATACGTCGAGAAACCATGAACTTCAAAGCAAAAAATATGGCACCTTAGAAATGGTGGCTCAGAATAAATGATCAAACTAGAATCATTCCCATTAGACTAGTGGAAAAAACAATTCCATAGACTGTTACTAGTCGCATAACCGGTCATCCTCATCTTCCAATGGTTCTAAGGGTTTTTCACATCCCGCCTCAGATCATTTTTGTACTTATTGCAATCAATCTAGTCATGATGTGAATACGTGCTATGAAATTATGGGTTACCCTAACTAGAAGGATCATAGTAGTGACCTAAGGAAGAAACTTTTTAGTAAGTGTTCTACTATTACCATGGTTGAAACGAAGACTAGGGGGAGTGATAGGGTCGAAAATGCTTTTGCATTAGCTACAACTGCATGTAAATATACTAAACCTTTAAAAATATCTTAAACTATTTCTAATAGTACATGGATAATTGATTCTGGTGTTACATGACATATGAATTTTGATTATATACATGTTTCATCCCTTAAACCATCCACCCAAAACATTGTTTCTACTACTAATGGTGTGCCTGCTCCAGTTACTGGAGCAGAAAACATTCCCCTTAGTGACACCATGAATTTGGATTTTGTTTTAATCATTCCATCTTTGGATTATAATCTTATGTCAGTTTTCCGAATAACTACTCGTCTACACTATATTGTGATTTTTTGGCCTCATTTTTATGTTTTTAAGTCTAACACAAGCGATGTAAGGCCCGTGTTCTAGAGGGAACGGTGAACGATCCCATATTCCTGCGAGGGGGGAATGGTCTGGGAGGGGAATGGTGGCGTGCCTTAAAGGTGTAGGCACACACCTATCTAGCACGAGGCCTTTTGGGAGCTTAGTGGCTTTGGGTTCGATTGGAACTCCAAAGTTAAGCGAGTTGAGGTTGGTGCAATTCCATGATGGGTGACCCCCTGGGAAGTTGCACCGTGAGTTCACGAAAACAAAACCGTGAGGGCGAGGAGGCTTAATGAGGACAATATCGTGTTTAAGAGTGGCAATTTCTTACACGACCCGATATACGACTCAAAACCCGCACGAAATTAACCCGAATTAACTCGACTCGATAATAATCCGGGTCATTTTTGGGTCAATCCGTTATAACCCGTTTATTAAACAGGTGGATTTTGGGTCAACCCGCTAACCCATTTAATAACCTATTAACCCGTTTATTAAACGGGTTATTGAGTCCCAACCTACTAACCCATCAACCGGCGAACCCATTTAGTACTCTAGGGTTTCACAAGGACCAAAATATAAATACTAAACCTTTATAATTTATAACCTAATTAAACACAAAAAACAGCTTCACGCCTCCACTTCCATTTCTCCAACAGCCCTTCTCTGAATTCTGATCTTCTCCATTCTCATTTCTCAACCTTCATCAACAAGAACAACCCAACAAGAACAGCCCTCCTCTGATCTTCCCCATTCTCAATCTTTATCAAGATCAACCTGACGTCGTCGGCCTCTCCACGCCACCACGCGTCCACACGACCGAGTCGCCGAACGCCTACCTCTCCACACGTCGCCAGCCTCTGCACGCGAAGGTACGTCACTGGCATCTGCAATTTGTGTGATTTTGATTTTCATTCTGTCTGTGTATGAACCTGAGTTTAATGAATAGAAAAGATGTGAAATAACTATTCAAGTGAAGAAGAAATGATATACTCATGTACAACTTTCTAAACTCCATTTGACGATAATCTTAGTTGGGAGAATTAAAGTGGTTTGAGGATGATTCTCTTTCCTTTGATTTCATTAAGGGGTTTTTAAATCTGAAATGAGGATTTAGTTAACTTATAGAAGGAAAGGTTAAAAAGGGTTCAGCCGTAAGTTTTCAATGGAAATGGATATTGCTGATCAGTTATAGCTACATGACGCAGATGATTTGATATGGAGGCTCATGAAGAGCCTCCCTCTCGTTTTACACCTGAAGCGATTCATTTTACGTTCATTTTTTGGTTAAGGTTTCTATGAATTCTGAAGTCCTACGGAAGGAAGAACGAAACTTTTGTGAGATTGGGTTCTTAATTTGACCTTAAGTCTTTCTTTGTTTATAACCTGTGGCGTTGAAAAAATTGATGATGGAGAGAAAGGATTGTTGACCAAAATAGGATCAGTCCCATTGACATTACTAAATTGCTAATTTGTGATACCAGTTTTAAGCCATTTGCTACTTTCTTATGCAGATTCTCATATCTTGTAAACACACAAACCCACCCAAACATGGAATGAACCAAGATGAATATGCCTTCTGAATTTATTATGAGCTGATAAAGAAACACTTTGGTCACATTTGTCGAAATACTGTTGAGGGATTACTAACTTGGTAGAATATGCCCTTGAAATATAGTAGTTCTCATTCTTTATACAATTTTAGCAACTTGAAAGGTTGTTTCTATTTCGTAAATAGGTTTTTTCATTGGTGACAGTTCGATCATCTGCATTTTATTAGAATTTTTTTTTCTCTTTATTTTTGTTGTGATGTATTTCTAACTAATTTAGCCTAAATCGTACTATGAGGTTCCTCATCAAATCCCATCGAAGATACTGTCAAGGTTAATGAACAAAATGCAGTATTTGTTAGCCCTTATAAAGTGAGCACATCTAGATATTAGGATATGCCATATCACATTTAGTTATATAATCATTCTCTTAGAATTATTTTAATAGGAGCACTTATATAGTTCTACTATAAAGTTCTCCCCTATATTTTCTTCTTCTAGTTCCCCCCCTGAAGTTGAATGTGTGTGCGAGTGGTGCAGTCATTCTCCTGTCAAGTGTGGTCGCTCAGTACTATTGAATCATTTATTGTGATATCCTTCAGCACCAGCTTGGTTTCTTGAATTCATCTTGAGTAACTAACATCCTAAAATGATAATGATATATTGCTTACATAAAGGTTTAATGATAATGATATATTGCTTGCATAAAGGTTTTATGATTAGTTAAGATGTCATTACATTTGATGCTGCACATTCATAAAAGTTAGTAATGATTAATTTTGTGGTTGAATTATAATGTTTTCTTCATTTTATTGTAGGTGCTGATTAATTACGGCGTTCTTGTGCAATTCACGAAGATCTAATCAATTTTAACACATTTTTTGTTTAAACTTTTCCCTTAAAGTTTGTTAATTAATCACTTAATTTTATTTGGTATTATGTACTATGCTTATTTTGTTTTTTGGAACTTAATATTATATTGATGATATTGTATTGTTGGTCATGGATACTAAATTATTGTATGTACTTATGAATTATGAAGTTTGTTGAATTATGAAGTTCGTTGATGGTTGGTATAATATTTTAGTGAAAAAATTATGCTTCAAATATTATGTATGATATATGGTTAAACAGGTTAAATGGGTTAAATGGGTTAAACATGTTATTCAACACGACACGTTTATAAACGGGTGGGTTCGGGTTACCTATTTAATAAACAGGTCGGGTTCGGGTTTACATGTTTTGACACGATTAATAAACGGGTCAGGTTCGGGTTGAGCTTAAATAGGTAAAATTAGAGTACATGACCCGACACGACACGATCCATTATCAAGCCTAATCGTGTTAGAGTCGGGTCTAGACCGAGGAGGATCGGGTCGTGACAGAATGGTATCAGAGCCAAACTCCGACCGGAAAGTGTGCCAGCGAGGACGTTGGGCCCTAAGGGGGTGGATTGTAAGACCCGTGTCCTAGAGGGAATGGTGAACGATCACACATTCCTGCGAGGGGGAATGGTCTGGGAGGGGAATGGTGGTGTGCCTTAAAGGTGTATGCACACACCTATCTAGCACGAGACCTTTTGGAAGCTCAGTGGCTTAGGGTTCGATTGGAACTCCAAAGTTAAGTGAGTTAAGGCTGGTGCAATTCCATGATGGGTGACCCCCTGGGAAGTTGCACTGTGAGTTCCCAAAAATTAAACCGTGGGGACGAGGAGACTCAAAGCGGACAATATCGTGTTAGAGTCGAGTCCAGACCGAGGAGGGTCGGGTGTTTGACAGTTAAACAAAATTAACTCAGACCCTGTCAGTGATTAGTCAATGAAGGGGAGAACATGATGTTTGATATCTTGTTATGGCATCATCATTTGGGACATGCTTCATTTAGTTATTTTTCTAAGATTGTTTCCTGTTTTTTTTTTTTTTCTGGAATTGATGTTAGTGTTTTTCATTGTGATGTTTGTGAACTTGCAAAAATCCATTGTGCATATTTTTCAGATAGTTTGAATAAAAGTTCTGCTCATTTTATAATAATTCATTTTGATGTTTGGAGTCCATCTAAAATTCCTGCTCTAGGTAGGTCATGTTGATTTGTTACTTTTATTGATGATTGTACCAAGATGACCTAGGTGTGTCTTATGAAATTGAAAGGAGAAGTGAACTCCTTATTTCAAAAGTTCTATAAAAAGGTCAGTACTCAATAAAAATCCTAAATTCAAGTTATTTGTCACCATATGTATTTGTACCCAACTTGCCACCACGTGTATTTGGATGCACAACATTTGTTCATATGAATGAATATCTACGAAATAAGTTAACATCGCGTGCCATAAGGTGTATTTTTCTTGGATACGCCTTTACTCAGAAAGGATAATGTTGTTATCACCCTCCCTCAAAATAGATGTAAGTTACACTTGATGTTGTGTTTCATGAAGAGGATATATTTTTTCCTTAAACTACGAACGTTCAGAGGGAGTACTAGAAGGAAATTCAGGCTTTAGATTATGACATTCATCAAA
Organism: Prinsepia uniflora; assembly: GCA_032719365.1. Lineage (NCBI taxonomy): Eukaryota > Viridiplantae > Streptophyta > Magnoliopsida > Rosales > Rosaceae > Prinsepia > Prinsepia uniflora. Next base: position 16,301,903 of record CM064865.1, on the reverse strand, counting down.
TATTGTGGTTAGTTACACCAGAAAAATGCGACCAGTCACAGTTGCAGCACCCACGTGACCCGTCAAACACAAGACCCAGATCGCTTGGATGTCACCTCAATATCCACATTGCCTTCATCCTCTTATGCTAATGTAATGGAAGAAATGTTATCACATGAGTCCCTTGTTCATGCAATACCTGCTACACATAACCAATTGTTAGTTGAGGATGTGCCTAAGCCCCAAAAAAGACAACTGCATAATTGTGTCACAAGAGGTGTTCCCAAGGTTACATATGACCATCACCTCTTTAGTAAAGTGAAAAACCCCATGAGTTATTATGTTTCTAAACATCGTCTATTGGAATCAAATAAGTTATTTGTGAATCAAGTATCTATATATTGTATTTATTCCTAACAGTGTGTAGGAAGTCTTGGTTGATTTAAGGTAGAAAGTAGCTATGGAGATGTAGTCTTTATAGAAAAATGAAACATGGGAGCTTGTGGTTCTTCCCACGAGGAGATGTAGTCCATAGGTTTATACCATAAAAGGAGCTATGGAGATGTAGTCCATAGGTTTATACCATAAAGTATAAAGAAAATGTTACCATGAGCATTTTAAGGCTAAATTGATTGCAAAAGGATACACCTAGACATGGAATTTGATAATATGGAAATATTTGCTCATGTAGTAAGATCAATACAGTTCGTGTGCTATTTTCATTAGCAGTGAACTTGGACTGTCCATTGCAACAGTTTGATATTAAAAATGACTTCCTATATGGTGATTTGACATACATTTTTTATATGGATCTTCCTTTAGGGCGTGAAGTAGCCTCTGAGCATAAAGTAAGGTGTGAAAATTGATTGAGGAAATCACTGTGTGGATCGAGGTAGCCTCCAAGAGTGTGATTTGGAAGATTCACATGGTTTATGAAGAATTTTGGCTATGGATAGAGCAATTCAGATGACATTTTATTTTTAAAGAAAACATATGGTAACATCACATAAACCATTGTGTATGTTGATGATATGGTGGTCACAAGGAATGATCCGTAAAAAAGAGAAATGCTAAAAAACTATTTAGCTCAAGAATTTGAGATAAAGGACCTCGATTCTTAGAAGTACTTTCTTGGAATTAAAGTATCATTGTCAAGTAAAATTTTTTTTTTTCTCAAAGAAAATATGCCTTAGATTTGTTTCATGAAAGCGACATGTTTGCATGTTAGCTTGCAAGTACGCCTCTAGAAGAAGGGCTGAAACTAGCAATAGAGCCTAATCAAGTGTCTATTGACAAAGGTAGCTAGCTATCAGAGAATAGTGGGAAGGTTGATGTACTTGGCCCACACACGGCCAGACATTGCATATGCTCTAAGTGTAGTGAGTTAGTTCATGCATAATCTAGGAGAATATATGAATGAAGTTATGCATATTCTGGAGTTATTCGAAAGTTCATTTGGGAAATGAAATTTTATTTACTAAGAATGAAGATTATTGGAAAGTTGAAGCATACACTGATACAGATTAGGCAGGAGCGATGGATGGTTGAAGGTCTACCTCTACAATAGAAAACATATTAAAAATGATTGAAAGGAAAACTATCTCGCTCTCATTTTCATGCCCACTAATGCACCATAAGATCAATTAAAAGGGCATGCTATTTAATAAAATTTCTAAAATATTGTCGATGTGCATGATATCTAAAGAATGCTTTATATACATTTAGATCAACTTAAAATTTTTAATTTTTTTTTAGTAGAGACTATTTAGCTTTGTTTAAGCGGGATTGTAATTCGACCTTGTCAAAATCAAGAATCGATAGTGAGTTAACTTTTGGGCCTAAAATATGCTCAAATGTCGAAAATACGACTAGAAAGTCTAAATTGACAAGTTAGGCTGGACATTTGAAGATAATCAATACGACAACTTTGTGAACGATGATTTTATTAGCTAAAATAAGTGTGAGAAGGCTTTATGTAAATAGTGAAAGTCCGATAAGAAACAAATCATGATCAAAATCAAATTTCCATATGTTTGGATCCAGGGATGGAAGATAATGAAGTCAATTACCATGTCAGATATGAAAAAAATTAACACGGAAAAGAAGATCAAATCATGTATCATCCATCACACATTCAAGATTGATGAGATTGAATGACATGGAGTCATGGAACCGAAATCGGTTTTGAATGATGCAATCAAGGAAAATCAATAATCATCTCTAAACAAGGAAATAATATATTTTTAAATTGAATAACTTGCCGAGTTGGGATGCATCTAATATAAAGCTTTGGAGAAGAACAAGACATCTTCAACACATCAAACAACTTGTCTTTTTACTATCCTTCAATCATATTCTAGCAGTAGCATAATGTAATATCTAGCATAGTTATTATTTTTTTAACCTGAATTTTTAAAACTTTTCAATTATATCTTTCATTTCGTTCATTTTCTTTAGTTTAATTTAAATTCATGTCCTAGGTTTTCATTTTCTTTAATTCACGCACTCCTATTTCAACTATTTACTTTCATGCAATTTAATTTATGCACATTCCTTTAAGTTGTTTATTTTTATGCAATTTAATTTTCTCATTATTTGTCTTTTCAATTATATTTATTTTTAATCACTTTAATTTATACGCTTTTGTTCTTAATTTCATTTACATTACTTTCATTTTAAATTTCATCGCACTTACTTAATTCTTTTTAATTTCTTCTTCAATCTTCACTTCCACCTTCACATCATCTGGTTGTTCATTTAAAACCTTGATTCAAAGTTAGAGAAAGAATTTAAGACTAAAAATGAAGTTCTTTACTTGGTCGAACAATCACTTGATTAGAAGCAAAGTTTACAGACACATAACAAAACTTTCACCCAATTCACATTCCATTCAAGCCAATTTGTAGTGTGGCTTTGGTGGTGGCACAACCTGTGGACTTAATGGAAGAATGACCAAAATCTCTTCGCCGATGTCCATCCGATCGAGAAAAAATGAAAATATAATTTGGCACACCCAACGGGACACACTTTATGAGCAACCAGCTTCAATTTTCAAGATGGCTATAATAGCCAGTTTGGTGGTTCATTAGGGTTTGGCAACTATGATGACTAATATAATTCAGTAATTTTTCAATGGCTATGCCCGTCAATATGATCCTAATGCCCAATATGAGTTTTAATAAGCAATATGGGTACAATGACCTATATAATTTCAATATTTGTGAGATTGACAAAAAATCAGAAAATATTGGAATTGCATTCAAAGAATTTGCAAACGAAGATAAATCTTCTCAAGATTTTTCTAATTCAAAATTTGCGTGAGATTGCATCTAAATTGGCCCATAGATGAAGAAAAAAGCCAAGAGATAGTCAATGTTAATAAGTGAGATGTGATCCACCTTGAAGCAATTATTCTAGAAGTTGATAACCAATAAATAAATAAAAAATGAGAGTATGGTCAGAACCCAATTTTGAGTAAATCATGATTATAGGGAAAAAAATAGATTTTATGAGACACAGAATTACAATTGGTCAATTTTATCAATCTCAAATCAAAAGCCAAAAATTGATAAGTTGGGGGGGGGGGGGGGGGGGGGGAGGGGGCAAGGAGATCGACCAGCCAAGGGTACTTTTTTTTTTTTCTTTTTTTTTTTTTGTGTTGATTGCATTAGTACACAAATTTCACTATCTCCAAAATCATAGTATTCATGCCGAAAATAAGAAGATTTTGAGACTTCGGATAAAAACATAGATGACCACCACCTTGGTAGGCATATAAATATTTTTCCTTAACTGACCACGAATTGAAAAGTAGGCCGATGAGATTAGTGAAGGCACAAATTTATTTTCACAAAATAATATGGCTATAAAATAAAGTAGTCTCAATGACCAATTAGTATTGAGATTGATTGTTCAATCTTAATTGGCAAGTGGAGTGAAAATGAAAATTTTAAATGGGCCAATCATATGATTTAATTTGAAATCATGTGATCATGAGATAATTAAGCCGATTAATTGCTATTTTTCAAGTAAGCATAAATGAAGTGGTTGCCATATAGTGGATAAACACAATGAAGCTTCTCAAGTGAGTTGTAGAAATTTGATTTGAGAAGTTGATAAAATATTTGCAAACCTTTGAAATTAATACCATCAATTATTCGAATGTAATTACCCAAACTAAAAGCCAACTAATGTCAGGTTTTCATATCTTCTCAACTCAATCAAGGATTCATGGTTTTTTTTTGAATTTTGGAATTCATAAGCACAATGGACTCTTACAAGGGCAACATGAGATTACGATCTTAAAACGGCTGAATTCAATTCAAATTTAAAGTTTATGAATTAATTGCGCTATGAGTTTTCATAAACTTGCCTCATAGGAGATAAAGTTTCTAAAATACTGGGGGGGCAATTGACAGGACCCGTCCCAACTGGACGTCAAAAACCGGTGGCCTCAGGGTCCTGCTCACCGTTCTGACAAGTTCAACTAAAGGTCCGAAACTTCCCCTTCAGTGCTTGTCAGACAAGGGATGTTCGCTAGCGGATTTCTGCTGTGCTGTCTACTG